>NAJO01000009.1:612015-1224031 GCA_002077065.1 Cryoendolithus antarcticus
CTTGCTCGTACCGTTTACAAGAAGGGTGCAGAGATGGTCCAGTATCTCGGATTCTCATATGGGACAATTCTTGGAGCGACCCTGTCAGCCATGTACCCAGATCGCATCCATCGGGCAGTACTGGACGGAGTGGCAGACTCCTTCGACTACATGGCAGGTGGGTGGTCGACGAACCTACCAGACACTGATCTCGAGTTCGTTAAGCTCGGAGAATACTGCTGGCTTGGTGGACCTACCAATTGCCCGTTGTACGATGAAGACGGTCCCGCTGCCATCATCGACAACTTAGCGAAGATCATAGCAAACTTCATCCACGAACCTATCGGCATCCCCGGCGATGCAATCAGCGGTCCGGTCATCGTCACTTACAATGACCTGAAGCGTGTCTTCCGTGACATCGTGTATCATCCCTTACGCGAGTTCACTGTTACAGCGCAGATACTCTACGACATCAGTCAGCGGAACGGCAGTAGTCTTGCAGCATACAAGCGTGCTCACTTCGAGCCCTCACTTGATCATTCACTCAGTGAACGCTGCTTAAGTGATGGACCCTACAGTGAAGCATGTGGCGGTGATGATGGCGCTGCCAGCTTTGCCATCGCTTGCTCCGATGGACAATCACGACTCGATCAGACAAAGGAATCGTATCGCGAGTACGCGAGGGAGATACAAAGTCAATCGCGGCTGATTGGTGAAGAATGGGCTGTCATCCAGCTGGCATGTACCGCATGGCACGCGCGGCCAGCTTGGCGATACGATGGGAACTTCACGGCGAAGACAGCACATCCCATTCTGTTTGTGGGCAATACAGTCGATCCCGTGACGCCTCGACGCAACATTGCATTGATGAAGAAAGGCTTTGTGGGAGCAGGAGAGCTTCACGTCGATACTGAAGGGCATTGCACTTACGCCACTGTGAGTATGTGTGCCGGCAGAGGATTGAGGGAGTATTTCCAGAGTGGCAAGCTGCCAGAGGCTGAGAAGGGCGATAAGATGAGGGTGTGTTCGCCGGACAGGCTGCCCTTCGATGGGTACACGGAGCTGGAAGATGTGCCGCTGCCTGAGGGAGAGACGGACGTGGAGATGTGGGAGGCGCTGGTCGGCTTGAACAGAGTATGGCCCTGAGTGTCTCCAGCAATCTAGAAGGCTCGTCCGGAAATCTTCACGAGCACTGTGATACCATCTTGTACATCACGTGTATCTGTCTGTGCCTTCTCGGCCGAGCAGGTTATCTCCTTCGGGTGGAGGGTGATGCGCAGCGGCCTAGATCTCTTCGCATCCAGCTCGCTTACGCATACGTCTCGAAGCAGATCTTCTAGAAGATGGAGTTGTCGGCCACTTTTATGCGAACGTGTGTGTGTAGGCAAAGAATGATGATCCGTCGCTAAACAACCGTCCAGTCACTAGCGTGACCTAATTCGGGTAAGCGAACACGTGCGCTGCGCCACTTCGCACTCGCTCTCGCCCCTCAAGGCAACCACCATCGTCACTTCACACCTGGCAGCTTCCATACCTTCTACTTCGTACCCTAACTACTTTATACCGTTCCTTCGATCTTCCGTACTTCATTCTCTACATACATTACCTTCCCATCATCCTCTGGAGCATCTTCGGCCAGGACACGTCATGGCAGGCAGCATGGAGAGCGCCGCGCTGGGGCACTTGGTTCGCAGAGGGCTTAAGGAAGCACACAATCACTTCTCTAGCATGAACCCGGCGCTGTTCGAGAAGCTGCAATCAGATGCAAAGCTATACGAGGCCGCAGGGCCACAGATGGAGATGAAGCCACGAGAGTTTCTGCCGGTGGCCATCACCGCGATCATCGTCCTGGTACTCATGGCATCGGTCCGGTACACAGTTGGGAACGTCATGGCTTCCCTAGCAATGATTGAGTCGCCGTCTACTACGGCCATTATCGAGTCAAGCCCACCAGCGTACAAGGAGGAGGTGTCCGAGAAGGAGGCACTGTTGGATGTCGATCGCGATGTGGAGATCATGGTCATTCAGAACAAACCCATCACGGCCAAGATCTCGACTACAATTGGCCATCTGCAACGCACTGGAGGTTTCGCCGCACGCTGGAGAGGTCTCGGCTTTGCAATCTTCTACCACGCTCTGCATGGCCTGACAGCCAACACTCTCGCCGGTCTTCTCGGCTTGGGCGTGTTTGGCCACGCATTCACCTACATCTTCGCCTCCCTTTCCCTTGCACGCGTGCACATGGCCTGGACCCACAAGATGATTACCACGCCATCGACCATGTCCTGGAACAAGCGCTTCATCCCGCGTAAGCAATGCAAGGCGATCCTCTTGCCTACGCTAGTCTTCTCCGTCGCGCAGCAAGTCACTGTCATCCTCCCTATTGCTGTGGCGTTCGCTCTTGGCATCCCACAGAAGCTCCACAACGCTCACGTTGCCGGCGAGATGCCCATGATGTGCCCTGCGGATATGCTCAAGCTTGCAGCCGTTCCTGCCACCGCACTCTTTGTCGCTCTCACAATTCTCCTCCCGGCTGCGGTAACGCTTACTCGCATCGAAGCTGCTCTCCTCCCAGAGGATCAGGAGACCATCGTGCCTTTCGACCGCAGCTCAGTCATCGGTGAGCTTGATATGACAGCTCGCGGCTCGGCCAAGAAGGTCTTCGTTCAGGCTTGGAGGTCTTTCGACCGCGCTGCCCGCCTCAGGCTCATCAAGCTGTACGCCAAGCTCGTGTTTGTGCAGGTTACAATCGCTGGTGTGGGTATGTTCGCCATGGCTACTGAGGTGGCGATGATTGGCGGCGACAGGCTGGCGTTGTTTGTCAAGAGTGGAGGAGCGCAGTTGCAGTTGGCTATTGCTGAGGCGCATGGACACGGCGGAAACTAGGGCACGCAAAGACTGTCCAAGCAGGCGCAGTTTGAGATGGTCTCTGCTGGGGTGTTTGCGGCGTCGCATGTATGACTACAAAGGGCGTTCACGGGGAAAGGTCGGTGGTCTCTACCATAGCTTTGACAGCATAATCTTTCCTACGCACACTGCACTATGTATCACTGCTGGGTAGGCTTTCATTGCTGACCGCTCCGACGATTCATCGTGCATCATCATCCGAAGAATGAGTGCGCGTGTATTGTAGGAACT
Source organism: Cryoendolithus antarcticus (assembly GCA_002077065.1). Classification (NCBI taxonomy): domain Eukaryota; kingdom Fungi; phylum Ascomycota; class Dothideomycetes; order Cladosporiales; family Cladosporiaceae; genus Cryoendolithus; species Cryoendolithus antarcticus. The sequence continues at coordinate 615,133 of NAJO01000009.1, forward strand.
TTGCTTCCCTGAGATCGTCTCATGGCTGTTCTTCCCTGCTGGCGTGCAGCTCGGAACCACGATCTCGACTCAATCTTCCAGAGGATTTGTGATTCGATCTCGTCCGCTCAGCCTTTCATGCGCTCAACAATGACATGACCTGCTCACTTCTCTTAACATCAACACCGCACTCCACCATGCCAGTCATGACAAGCTCCAGCACATGAGTCCTTAAACCCCCTGACCGCCGAGCCAGCTTCGAACAGCATCGAAGGACACCTCGCTTCTCGAATATGACGCCCCAGACACCTTTCCTGCGTGGCCAGGCTACTTTCATGGCTTCCGCTTCAGCTTCATTGTATTGAGGCCTGTACCTTTGGTGTGTGACCAGGCGTCCATTTGGCAGAACCTCTTCGCCTTCCATCGGCCAACTCATATTGTGGTAGCGACATGCTGCTGGACGCTCCATGCGCCAGCCGCCATGAGGATGAATGAGTGTGTAAGTCCAATCTTCGGCGTAGTCTGGGCCTTTGCTCCCGGGTGGACGTGCGGTGATGGTCAAGTTGGTGATTTTGTCGAATTCTTGCTCTGAGATCGAAAGGATGCGCGCCTCAGCTTCCGACTTGGGGATAATGTCATCCAGGATGAGAGTGAAGTGGGAAGTGCTGTAGTAGTTGCCATAGCGGGCACGATAGAGTGGCAAAGCCTCGACGTAGATCTGGCGGCAGGTGCGAAGTACTGCGTAGGCAGGAGGCGAGAGTGGTATAGTGGCAGTAGCGGGCAAGGGGGTGAAGAGCTGTCCGTAGATGAGGAGGCGAAGCTCCTCCGGTAGGGCGAGGAGAGTCGCTGGCGGCATTGGGTGAAAGTGTTCGGAATGTATCTGATGGATGATTGGAAAACGTAGCCCGGTTGTAGGGCTAGAGCAATCGGTCTGTAAAAGTTCGTTTTAGATGGTGATGTCGTTGTTGAAGACGATGACTAACTGGGTCATTGACATGAGGCAAGCAAAGTGAGTATACAAGTGTTGTGAGCTGTTGGACTTTATGGGCTTCTGGTCCATTGTGATCTACGGGAAAGAGCGATTGACAAGCGCATGAATTTCCCTTGCGGTAGGATAAACTCAACCTTTTATTGGAAATCGTAGTTCTTCCTACGCACATGACCGTCCGCAATACTCGATGTACTGTTTCCTCGCCACAGCAATCATAAGCGGCTTGGCCTTCTCCGCTCACATTGCACAAGAGCGTGGACCCACGCTTATCCCGAACCCTTGATACTGCCCGATATTCCACAAGCAGGATCGACTTCCCTGACCCATACTCTCACATCACACGCATGTCCTTCGGAATGTCCTTGGTGGACCGCAACGCGACTAGCTCGACCCTCGATTTGAAGCGGGATGAATCGACCATGCCCGTTCATCGAATCAAGAGGTGACACTGAATGAAAGCCAGGGCGGCCTGGCTGGACGCACATCAGTCCACCTCCCCGTCTTCACCAAGACCAAACCGTGCCTCCTCAAACCCTGCTGCCATTCCGACTCGTCTTCGGCGCAAGCTTCAATCAGCTCCTGCTTCCCGGCATAGTGCTTCCAAAAGTGATGCCAGATCCACTTGTTCCAAAGTATGGCTTTGAGGGGTAGCATTCCAGGTCTAAATCTGCGATATGTCGTGCAGCGTCCGGGATCATCTGGCAGCTTGGTACTATGTGAGTAGCTGTCGGGGCTTTCGACAGGACGCTCAATGCGCCAGCCGCGGAGAGGGTGCACGAGAGTGTAGTTCCAGTCTTTGGCATAGTCGGGAGCAATGCTCGATCGAGGGCGAACGGTGATAGACAACTTCGTGATTCCGTTGAAATTTTCCTCCGGGATCGCGAGAATGCGTGTTGCGAGTTCCACTTCCGACTCGGGTACAGCGTAGTCATGGAGCAAGGAGAAGTGAGAACGACTGTAGTAGATCTCGGCGGTTGCTTGATAGTACTACAGACTCTCGCAGTATAGCTGCTTCGAGACACATGGCAGAGCGTGTGAAAGTGGTGCGAGGGCGATGGGAGTAGAGGCAGGCGCAGGCGGGTAGACGTTGCGGTAAATTTGGTTGCGGAGTTCCTCAGGCAGGGTGAGGAGCGTTGCGGACGACATCTTTAACAGGACAGAGCTGCTGGTAACAGAGCCCAAATCAGCTTTGGGAGATGTGGTCGTTGTTCTGTACAGATTTGTTGGTCGGCGACTTTCCGATTGAGTCCTTGGCATATGAAACCCTTGGCGGAAAGTACGACCGACAATTTTGACAACTTTGCGGCCAAGAAGTGAATTACTACGAATCTCACACCATGCGCTGCTCCTTCTGCTGCCTCACCCTCTCCGCAATAGCAGCTTTTGGATGTATCAGCTCCCTCAGTCCGAACCAAGGCGTATTGATCGGACTGGGCCCGGTGTACAAGAACACATCATACAGCAGTCCTCCAAACGCACATCCAAAGAAAGGCGCAACCATCGGGATCCAGAAGTAGTACCCTCCTGAACTCCACACCTCATGCCCATACCCGACGCAATAGCTCATCAGTCGTGGTCCGAAGTCACGGGCCAGATTGATTGCATATCCGGTGTCCCAGCCGAAGCAGGCGCCGAGACCGAAGATCAGGAAGAAGAGGGCCAGTGGGAACCAATTGCCCGATGCCGAAAAGCTCCCCTTATTCGTATCATCTTTAAGAGCAAAAATTACGAACATCAGGATCGTACTCGCAATGAATTCGCTGAAGAATTGGCTTGCTTTCGTCAGGTCTGCCTGAGGGTATGTGCAAAAGATGCCCGCTGTGGCAGTCTTGGACGGCGGGACTGTGCGGATGCCAGGCCCACCTTCGAACGTGTTGATGCCATTGATGTAATTTGCGTAGACCACGCCGCTGGCGCAGTAAGCGCCGAGAACTTGGGCGATGAAGTAGATTGGAAATCGCCGCCAGGGGAGCTTGCGGAGGAGACAGGATGTGAACGTTATTGCGGGACTAGCCATGGAATATCAGTATGAGCCAAATGGGTTCGAGCTGAAACAACTTACTTAAGATACGCCCCACTATCGCCCGCGACGTATATGCCCAGCATCACTCCCAATCCCCAGCCCCAGGAGATCGATTGATAGGCGCCGAAGCCATTACCTCCCGGTGCACTCGTCTGATCAGTACTGAGCAGAACTTGCGCTACGCTGCCGTCGCCGAATAAGATCATAATAAAGGTGCCAAAGAACTCGCCGAAGGGCTCCTTGAGAGTCATGCGGATCTTTGGCCACCATAAGTCACTGTGCTCTGCGAGATCGTGTTCCTCGTCTATCGGAGCACTCGGATGGAGACCGAGCAGGGCACGAGAGTGTGAGAGTCCAGTGGAGGTGGCTTGTAGCCCGCTTTCGGTCGGCGCGAGACGATCATGTTGGGTCGTGATTGTAGTCGGCGAGGTCAGGATGGCTTGTGGCGGCGAAGACTCCTCTGCCTTGAGGTCGTTGTCGTGAGACTCCTTGGATGACCAGTCCGGAGAGTGACGAGGTAAGACAGACGAAGCCATTGTGAGATCTGTTGTTAGACACTGAGACACGCTCACTGGTTTGCAATTCATGAGAGGTCAAAAGAAAGAGCTGATACTACCTTTCTAACGGTCGACGCTACTCATATTTGCCGCGTGCCAGACATGCGGAGGGGAAGCTTACTGGCATTGCGAATCCCCATGCTCCACATGACGCAGGCGTAAGCGAAGACAGCTCCGAGCAATGCGATGATCACCGAGCCCAGCAGAACCGTCATCACGACGCGAGAGAAAATCGGTGATGTGCAGTAGCCGCACTGTCGCCGGGCGGGCCGATGTGTGAGGTGAAAAGCGGGGTGGAGTAGAGGTTTGCAGATCATATCGAAGGAGCATCAATATTGTGTCAACGCTCAATATCGACAGACGGCGGTCATTCGTTAGCGATGGCGTCGATCATGTTGTCAACATTATAGTGCACGTTTCACTTAGGGCGAATAGGTACATGTAGGAAGATGGACTGACTTCGGGAGTAAGTTGCATTCTGGTCACGTGGTAACCAAGATGACGACACGGCCCTCCGCTCTTGTGCTACATTCGTACTGAACCATCGACCGCCCCTCAAGTTCTTTTCGGAGCCGTCTTCTATCCAACTGGAGATATCAATGTTGCGGCGATCTTGATACATGCTTCTAGGCTAGAAGCCCTCCGGTGGGGACTGTCAGACTCACGGAAGTGCTTACGCAGGAGACCAGCCGAAGATATCAAGAGCCCTCGACTAGTTCGGCACTAGAGAGTCTCACAAATGCTGTATCAGCCAATGGTCTCGCTAGCGCCTGTGCGAACTCGGGCGGAGCCAAAGATATGTTAGCTTATAATTTATATTTCCTCGATTCCTTCCACACCGTCCGAATTGGTCTAGTGGCTAGGATTTCTCGCTCTCACGGTCTCACGACCAAGCGCCGAGGAGGCCGGGGTTCAATTCCCCGATTCGGAGACCCTTTCGTAGCCATTTGCTATTGTTTTTGTCGTTTTGATCAGATCTGGGGTTTGATGGGTTGTTCGCCATGCAAGGGCGTTGTCTTGTTGCAAAGGAGCACGTGATTTCCGTTTTGGGAAGTTATGGCTCTTTTGCTCTTGCAGAAGGCTACACCCACCGTGCCCACAGATGTGGACTACTGAGGATTGAGCAAGCCAGGCAGCCGTCGACAAGTAGCTCGCCACAACGTGTAGCTACCGATTAAAAGGCTCCGACTACTATACAAATATCGCTGCCTCTCCTCCAATATCCTTGACATTCGACAACCACGATGGCTACACAGGTCTCTTCGCCGACTCTCCTCACACTCCCCAAAGAGCTCCGTCTCGAGATCTACACCATTCTCTACCCTCCCACCCCCTCGGAGTCTCCATTTCCACTGTCACCTCTTTCATACAATCTTCTGCGCACATCAAAGCAAATCTATCTCGAATGCCTATCTACATACATCGCTTGCTATAACGACTTCTACAGCGCCTCGAAGTTCACGCTCTCTGTCTATGGGTCCTCTGACACAGGTCCGGAAATTGAGCAACAGATCAAGTCGATCTCAGAGAAGGACTTCAACCGCATCACCAACCTCACAATAACCGTACGTCCTACGTTAGGTGATTCGTCAGAACCGAACAACGGCTCGCGAAATCCCGAGAACAACTGGATTTTCACGCTCGTTCACCCATACGGCGGCTGGCGGATCACACGGCCCCGTGGCCCACCCGGAAAGTTCGTCCCCGGTGTAGTATCATCTGAGGACGGCGGCCGGATCTTGACATGGAGACGATTCAGGCCGTGGATTTCGCGACTTTCACCTGGATCTAGTGAGACCTTGGTTGTACCTACGAAAGCATCATGGGACTACCACGCAGGGGAGAAGAAGCTGATCGCCGCGTGTAAAAGGTGTGGTAGGAGCAGAGGCGGAGGGTTGAGAGGGCATGTATTGGAGTTAGTGAAGACTGACATGGCGGAGTATTGAGTGATGTGTTGGGTCGTAGAGGAAAACTCGTGGCAGACTTCCGCAATTTGAGCAGCTGTATGGTACCTTCTGACCATGAAAGTCATTCTGCTAAAGTGACTGGATACGTGAAGCAACACGCCGACTCCTCGCTAAGCACAATCTCCACCTGCTAGTCTATGTCTATATTCTTTGCCTTCACCAGTGGGTTTGAGGAAATAATCTCTACTCCTCTGCCTTCTCATCATTCTTACCCTTGCCCTTACCCTTGAACGGTCCCTTCACCAATTCGACCACCTTTCCCAGCGCTCCGAACAGCGCACCGAACCCGAAGCTCCATCCCTTGACTCTCACAGACCAGATGAAGAAGTACACCAAGAACCAATTAGTAAACACAAACACTAAGAACACCCCAAAGTCTCTCCACTTGTCGCTCGCGTTGATGTTCAGTCCAGCCAGATACTGGTCTCCAACAGTATACGGACAGTACTGGCAGTCTGCCGATGCAGTCGGGTTCAACAGATACCCTCCGGCACCCTGCGCGAAGGCCCCTGCATACTCCATACACGTCTGGCCAGGCGGAGCGTCAAAGTGTGCTGTCTCGGAGACCGCGCACTCGACTGGAATGTCGTGCAGAGTTGCGGCGAGGACACCGCCAATCCACCATGTGGAAGGGTTGACCCAGTACATCCAGTAGCGCCAGAACACTGGCAGGGCGCTGTATTGGCGGACGACGCCGTTGAAGAGCGAGAACATGACGAAGAAGAAAGGGAGGACATTCGAGATGACTGTGAAGCTTGGGGCGAAGGCGCAGATCCATTGGCCCCAGGAGGCTTGGAATAGGAAGAAGAGCTGAGGTGTAAATCAGTATCACTGTCTTTAGGGCTCAAGAGGGCGGCACAGAAGCTAAAGACTTACCACAGTCATCAAGAACACATAGCCACTCGTCGCAGACTCCGTCGGTAAGCCGGTCGGGAAGTACCAGATCACCCAGTATAGGAAGCCACCGAGGATCGCCCAGGGGATCTCGCACACGACTTGAGCAGTGGTGAAAGCGAACCAGCCGTAGATTCGAGACGGGTACTCTCGAGCTTGCCAAAGTGCCATGTTGGTGAAGAACTTCGGGACGACAGCATTGACGATTGTGGGCGGTATCGTAATGATAAGGAAGCTGGTGAACATTCGGTTCTCACACGCGTGTTAGTCGTGTAGTGCAAGATATTTGAGGGACTGCTAAATTACCTGCATATCCTGGATCGTATTGCCCAATTGCCAGAAGGTGAAGCCATTGAAGATGCCGACGATGACGGAGACGAACAGCTTGCCGTAGATGTAGGAGGGGTCGCGCCAGTACTAGAAAGCGAACGTCAGCAAACAATGCACTGAGTATGTCACTCTTCTCAAATATTCCCGGAGGGCTCTTGTGCTATTCTTGGCATGACCGCAACATCGCAGCGACTCCAAGGGCGTCAGTGAGATAACGAGTAGCCCACAGAGACCTTTGTCTCTCAGTGACGCTCTTAGTAGAGCGCGCAGCCGTGGAGCCGTTGGCAGTTCCAACAGCAACCTACAAACTTTCGTGAGACAGGGAGGATCAGTGCTTACCTGCTTGAACGTCCTCTTCGTCAACTCCATAGTCTGCGCCACCGTCGACGCAGCAAACTCTCTCTCCTGCTCCTTCCTCACCTTCTCAGGCACGCTCTTACTCCTCGCCAACTTCAACCCCTCAATCTCCTCGATGACCTGCTTCGCATCCTCGCTATGCAACCACTCATCGTTCCAATTGATCCTCGTGCCGTCCGGCTTCTTCATCGGCTTGGCAGCAGTCTCGAGAATGAATTCAGCAACGTTCTTCTCCGGCGGGCAATGGATGCCACGGTCCGCGAAATATTTGATAACAGCGGAGCCGCCTTCACCGACAGGGCCGAAGTAGAAGGTGTTGCCGCCAGGGTTCAGGGCGAGGATCATGTCGAATTGCTGGATGAGGATTGAGGACGGTTGGTGGATGGTGCAGACGATTGCTTGGCCGGCGGCGGCGAGCTTCTTGAGGAAACGCACGATGGAGTAAGCGGATTGAGAGTCGAGACCTGATGTTGGCTCGTCGAGGAAGAGCAGGAGAGAAGGCTTCGCGGCCAGCTCAACGCCGATGGTGAGGCGTTTTCGCTGTTCGACTCCTAGACTCATGATTAAGGCATCTTGCATATCGTTCAGCTCCAGGAGGTCGATGATCTGGTCGACGTAGGCAATCTTCTCTGACCGAGGCGTGCTAGCAGGCTGGCGAAGGACGGCCGAGAACTCGAGAGCCTCGCGAATCGTGGCTGTGCCGTCGTGCAGATCACCCTGCAAGCAGAAGCCAGTGTTGCGTTGGAACTCGGGACCAAGACCACGGCCATCGACGAACATCTCGCCAGAAACGACGCCCATCGACTGGCGCTGTGCGAGTGTGTTGAGCAGTGTAGTCTTGCCAGCACCAGATGCACCGACGAGAGCGACCATAACACCAGGTTTGGCGTAACCGTTGACGTTGTTGAGCAGCTTCTTCTCACCACCAAGATAAGGCACAGTGTACTCCACGTTGCGCCAGGTGAAGATGCTCTCGCTCTTCGTGATCTGCGCCATCGCTTCTCCAGAGTCGCTCTCGGCCTCCTCTCGCTTAGAGCTCGAGCTGCTGTCACTGGCGGGAGCAGCTGTGCCCTTCTCTTCATCAGCGACCGCGGGGGAAGCCTCTGCAACGATCTTCTTGGCCTTGCGAGACTGCTTAAAGATCAGCGCGCCGCCTCCAGAGGATGTGAAGCTGAACAGCTCGTTGGCGAGCATCGTAATGAGGAGGTAGAGCACTGTAAATGCGATCACGACACCGAAATTGCGCCACAAATTGCTTCGCGAATAGTTGTATTGCGTGGCTAGGTATGCGTCACCTGTGACAGACTGTGCATTGATCTCAGCTCCCGCCAGAGCACAGCCTTGGTAGGCTGGATCGACTCCAGGGCCTTGCGGGACCAATTGGCTCGGCGCGCACTGCATTGTGCGTCCCGAAAACTCGTTCGTTAGCACCGCTTCGAACGAGTAACTAATTGGATTTATCCAATAGAGCCATCCGAACCATATGTATTTCGATAGTAGCTGCGTCTTTGGAATAACGTAGCCAGTATAGATAACCAACAAGTTAAGAGCGATACCAGAGAATCGCACAGCAGTGTCGATTTCCGGACTGACGGATGCAAACATGCGGTAGAGCGCTGTCAACATGATTGTTGTAATATAAACAAAGAGCATATAGATGAAAAACTTGCCGGCCGTAATGTCGAGATTCGTCATGAAATACATCAAGATCCCGAACAAGATCGTCTGGATCAGGATGACCGGAAAGTCTGTAATCAGTCTTGCCAGAGCGACAGCAGAAGGTCGGTAGAAGGCGTATTCGTTGTGTCTCGCTACGACTGCCCGTCCACTGACCGCCTTCATAAGTTCAGTCAGTTGCAGCCAGCCCAAGAAGAGGATGCTGAAGAAAATGGCGCCGCCACGGGTAAAAGCACCCTCTGTGTTGAGAGGCTCGCCGTAGAAGAGAGACCCTACGATCAAGCCGTTCGAGATGATGATGAAGATCTTTGTCCAGAGTGTTGTCGTGTCGCCGAATATGAGCCAGAACTCTCGCTTCGTGCATGCGAGTACTTGTCGAGGAAAGCTGATAGTGTAAGATGACTTCTCAGAGACTCGCTTCGACTTGCTTTCCTGCACCGACTGCTCGAACTCCTTGGCATCTGCGAAGTCACTTTCCTTGATGGCCTTCTCGTAGCTCTCCATATCCTGGAGCACCTTGGCGTAGTGTGGCGACGACCGGAACGCCTTCTCCAAAGCATCAGGACCCTTTGGTGTCGAGTCTTCTTTGCCAGATTGAAAGCGTCGCTCCACAGGATCAGTAATAGCTGTCAGGAAGTCTGCAGTTGTTTGGCGCTCGGGACACTCGAACCCAAGGTCAATGAAGTACTGCTTCGCTTCCTTGGCTGGACCCATGAAGATCTGTCGGCCCTCATCGATCACCAGTACCTTGTCCATGACATTAAAGATACCTTCACCTGCCTGGTAGAGTGTCACCATAGTCGTGCGATTACTGATATCGGTCATGATGCGGAGAGACCGAGCGTAGTCTAGGGCCGTCGATGCGTCTAGGCCACGAGTGGAATTGTCCCAAGCTACGACAGTCGACTTCGATGCGAGTGTTTCGGCAATCGAAACCCGTTTGCGCTCGCCTCCAGATACGCCGCGTGTGTACTCATCGCCTACCATGGTGTACTTCGTATGCGAGATGCCGAACATCTTCATCAAGGCGTTGGCAATGATCGGAACCTCCGCCTGGGCCTTCTTCTTGGTCTTCGTCATAAGTGCGAAGGTCAATGTCTGCCATACACTCAAGACAGCCATGTGTGTATCGTCCTCTTGGTTGTATGCAACCTCTCCGCGGTACATTTTCTTTTGCTTGGCTGCCGGGATGCCGCCGTAAGATACATCGCCTGTGACCGATGCATACGACTCGCGATTGTTGGTGATCGCCTTAAGGAACGTACTGCAGCCAGATCCAGGTCGTCCAAGGACGAGCAACATCTCACCATCTCGTACACAGCCGGTAAAGTCGTGGAGTAGCGTGCGAGTACCACCAGTCCGTCGAGCGAGAGATGGGAGATAACTCGTAATTACGTGGTACAAGTCAGGTCCGAACGTGCCTATAATCGCGTCCGGTAGCGTTCGTGCGAATGTGGCAGTCCCACCGAGACCCTCAACTCGCAGGTCCTTGAAGATCACGCCAACTTTCTTCGCAGACCGCCCGGAAGTCCGCTTCTCGAAATGGCCTTCTTTCATAAACTCATCTAAGGCGAACTCCTCCTCTTCAGTGGAGCCAGCTTCGATATCGCCACCATCAGTTCCAGTCGCCTCGGTCCGTGCGGTCTGCCTTGTGGCAGTCCTTGAAACAGCTCTACCTTTGCTTCGGCCGCTGCGCTGAGTGTCCTGTGTTCGTTGTCGCTCCAGTCTCGTCAGGTTGTCATGCAGCGCCTGAAAGTCTTCTCGCGCATCGCGTTCGTTGAAGCCACCGACATCTCTCTCCCCCCACATGCCAGATCGGTCGACATCCTCTGGGCTTTCCTCAGCTTCTCGCGGCGGGTGCATGCGCCCGGCATCTGGCTGCTCGTCGCCTCTGTGCCATTGATTCGTTTGTGGTCCTTCTCCAGTGTTGGAGCGATGCAGTCGTCTCTCGTCTACGCCGGCGCCCCACATCTTATCAGCTGTGTGGAGTAGTGAAGTCGACAGCTACGTCCTAGTCCTGAGATGATGGACTCGGCGTACAGTCTTGCTGAGCCAGCTCGAGCCTCAGGGCCCGCGGAAATAAAAGTAGCAATGACGCAAAGGAAAGAAGGTTGGCGCCAGTGAGATTAGGAAAAGGAAGCAGAGAGCACTCCCTTCAAACATACATACAGTGTCTCACTCACGATGATGTATGCGGAGGTAAGGGAGTTAGATCTCCAAGGTGGAGTTGGTTCCCGTGCACGTTTGCGCATTGGAAATCATATTGCACCACAATAAAAGTTTCGGTGAGGGTGACAACTCGATGCGGTCATTATTAAGCTCACCGTGCCGGCCAAGCGGCTTCCTCAGATTAGATTTGCCGATCGTTCAACATCCCGAGGAGGTGGATTTGTGCACTGACTCGATATGGAACCGCGGAGTTCGATGTGTGGGCTCCGGTGATAGATGTCTTATCATCGTAAACGCCGAGGAGGCATATATTAGGCGGTGACTGCACAATCGTGCTTGGTATGCTTGGCTAGAGTCGTGGTGCTCTTGATGCATTAGAAATGCAAATGCCTACATGAAGCGTGAGATATCGAAATGTAACTTACTGGAAGGCCGGCGTTGAAAGCCGAAGTTTGAAATCGACGATATCGTTCTGGTCGATCGTGGACCTTCACGTCACCTTGAAGCAATGGGACCTCTCACAGGGAGCACACACCGGGCTAATGCATCTATACTCGCCTCTGCAACAGCGAGAATGGCTCTGTTGCTGCCTGGGAGATACCGCCCACAATCTAATCTCAACGAAGTCACCTTCAGTTCTCCCTTGCCTCTCAGTGCCAAAACGCTCGGACCATAAGACGCTCTCCTTCACACCGCTCTGCTTTTCCGTCCGTATGGTGCAGTCCATAGCACCTCAAGCTCCTCTCTCTCGATCCCGACCCTCACCCTCTACCTCCCTGTCCGGCCCTTTACTCCCATAGATATACTTCGCCCTCTGCAAAGTGATATTCGCAAGCTCTCTCTCATGCACCATTTCCAATCTCCCTCCTTCCATCTGCTGCTCCCTCTCAGTCCTCCTCGCCTCGATGGCTTGCTGTCGCCTCTCCATCTCCCGGTGATGCGCAGCTTCGTCTTGGTCGAAACGGGCGCGAGTAGCATTATCCGGATCGTGGCTGGGTGGCCAGGGCCCGTTCGCCGCTAGCTGACGAAGGAACTCGGCGAGTTGAGGCGGCGGTGGGGGCATTCAGTGCTGCTGTGGATATTGACGCTGCTGGTATGGGCGCTCTGGCTCTTGATAGTGGCGATGTGAGCGTCCTTCAGCCCTGCGCTGCTCATACTCTCTTCGGTGCTCGTCCTCCCTGGCCCGAACGCCCTCGCTGTGCTCCCGCATCCCACGCCTCCAATGCTCTCCACACTCTCTCCACCTACGCTCGCCTTCGCCATGACCGCCGTAACCCTCGTAATCTCCATATCGACGCTGCCTTTCTTCGAAGGCGCGTTCGCCTTCCGCCTGCTGCTTCACCCACCGATTTTGGCATTGATTGCAGCGAGTCTTGTGCCTAGCTCCATGCACGAAACCGTTGCAGCCCGGGGTCTCACAGCGTCTCACTTCGTCTTCGCCAGGCTCCATTTGGATCACTTGAGGGTTGTTCATCGGATGTAGAGTCTTTGACGATGGTGTATAGCGTGTCAACATGTAAGTAATTAGTAGGCAACTGAAACCTACTGCTAATTTCGGCGATGTGGTGTCGGGAAGCCACGAGGCAGGAGCAACCAAGGCTAGGTCTGCTCCTGCCCAGCGCCTCCATCCGTAATGCACCGTTTGAAAGCACTGTATATCTACAGAGCTGGGCACTGATATACCCAAGATGCAACCACAATCAGAGTGAAAGCCTGCTCCCTCGATACTTTGCACACAGTGACGGCGAATAACGCGGTATGTTAGAGGTTTCACTCAGATACTCACAAATCAGCTTCATTCGTATCCGCAAATCACCCTCACTCGCATCCGCAAGTCAACTCACTCTTTCTCTCACTCTTTCTCTCATGGTCTGTCACTCTCGTTCCAGTCCATCATTCTCTCCAATCTTCCCTTCCCCGGTGGCGTGATCTCCAACCCTCCCTCTCCAAGCCTTCCAAGCCAAGTCCTCCTCTCACCCTCCAACCCAGCGATTAACCCATCCAGATCGTCCTCCCCACTTCCAGTTGAAGTCGAAGGATAGGTATTCCTGTTCCTTCGCATCGACACACTAGCAGGCAGCGGTGGCGAAATTGGAGAGTGGATAGCAGAGTCCGACCGATTGCGTGCACGGCGGGAGGTGGAGCCAAGAAAGTCGGCAGGGGTTTGCGGTTGTTGCGTAGAGGGCAAAGCGTCATTGTAGACTGGGAGTTTACTTGGGCCTGGAGTATGGGGGAAGGCTGGAGTTGAGAGGCTGGGAACACTGTCTCCGCTCTGCAGAGTGGCATTGGAGGAGTGGCGGAAGGGATTGCCGTTCAGTAGAGCTGGGACCTGAGAGCGGCAGGGCGTTGTGGTTGTGGTTTGCGTGGCGAGAGCAGTAGATAGACGGCTAAGCTCTTCGGTGAGAGTGTCGAGTGGCGAGCTGCGGAAGCGGAGGAATTCCGACGCTGCGTCTGTTATCTCGGTTGAAGAACGTCGACTGAGGAATGACCTGGCTGGAGACTCGTACTCATAGTCGGAGATGCCACTCGCTGCGCTGACCATTCGTGCGCGGGGAGTGCGTGCTGCACCAACTACCAGCAATGGGCTACTGCCGAGGAGGCCCCCTGTGTCTGCCGGCGAGTCATGAATTTGTGTCACTGGGCTGACACCGCTACTGTTGGAAGTCGAGCTTGGAATGGTCAGTAGTGACCGTGTCGGTGTGTAGCCAGACTGAGAGGTGCCGCTACGTCGTCTGCCGCCATGTAAGGCAGGTGAGAGAAGCAAAGGGTATCTTTCTAGATTTGGCGTGGGGAAGTGGACGGAATCGCTCGAGTGCCTGACAGTGGTCGAGCTTGCTGCACTGCTTGCAGGAGAGGTTGTAGCGTGTGGAAGTCTCCCCGTGGTTGCTGAAACATCCGACGTCGACCTTCCGTCGTGAAAAGTCCTGGGATCAAAGTTCTGCTCAGAAGTCGAGCGCGTCGTGAGAGTCGTGGGAACCTGGTCCTTCACTCGCCTCTCATGGATCTCCCTGGCGCGACCAGATGGACTGTCGACATTAACAAAGGTAGTCGTAGACCCAAAGCGCACGCGTGGTGTGAAAATACTCGCACCCGGGTCTAGTGTCGATGCAGATTCATCCTTATCCTCTTGTATGACGATTGGGTCTTCGAAACTCCGGGTCTTGGGACGGCGTGCTCTCGCGCTTGACAGCAGTCTTGACGGCAGTGCCGATGAGCAAGCAGCTGCGTATGGAAGCTCTCGTAGGACCACTCCAGCGGGACGACATGGTGTCACTGCGCTCGCAGTAGTTCTGATGTGTGGTTGCCTGCTGTATTCCAGCTCCGACACGCCGTCCAGACTGGTGTTGACTGCTTCCGAAGCAGTGTCTGGAACACCAATCTTGAAGCACTTCGTTCGGATCGGTAGCTCCTGTCCTTCTAGCGCAGTAGACTGAGGCAGGTACATGCTGGTGGTGACCTCTGAAGAGTGAATCGTAGCCTCGGTGCCAGTCGACACAGCTTGCTGTTCGCCTTTCATAGAGACATCCTCCATCGTGGCTACAGTCATCTTGAGTCTCGGGCCAATGCTGAGTTTTGCACTGTGTCTCTGAACATCGAGTCCAGCACGTCGACGAGCGAGCATTCGTTCATCTATATCCATGGTATCGGCTGCTGTCAGCTGGATTCGGGTCGGGTTGATGCGAAGCATGTCTGTCCAGCTGCGTTGTCTTGACGCCAGTGATAACTGAGTGAGAAACAGGTAAGGAAATTGTGAATGCATGTAATCAGGACTGTTGACATTTCTCTGCGTGGCCAAGAAGGAAGTCTCCAATATCAAGGGGAAGCGACACCATACCTGTGACGCCGCTGCATGTCTCGACACAGCACGCCCATCTATGTCGAGAGCACTTCACACAAGACAAGTACATTCTGCGCATGGGCAGCGTCTGGTCTTTCTGCTACAGCATCAAGGCAAGGAGGAATATGTTCTCGTAGGACCATGGGCCCAATCCTATTAGCTTTCCAGCCACGGCTTGTGCTTTGCACTGAATGGCGATAGATGGGCGTGGCAGTCACCAGTGATCCTCGCGGCTTCCATCCTTACGGTGGCAGGTTTGCAACTGAGGGAGATCATGGAAGAAAGAGAATGGCAGCAGCTCAGTGCCACAAAGCTCATCGGTGTCCGGGTCGCCGTTGCCCGCCAAGTCGCGTGCAGCTGCGTCACATCGTCACGTGGCAGTGCATCCGTCTGGACCTAAGCGAGCTCGACGGCGACACAGCCGCGATTCATTTGATCAATCGCTGTGCTACGTGGCCAAACTGTGTTCATTGCGCTGTATAGCAACAATCTATCACAGCGATCTTACCGCTCGTCTGTCCCTCTCCATCTCCCATCGTCTCCCGACATAAACAGCACGTACATTGCCGTACAGCCCCCGGGTACCTTACATATAGGCCGCGCCTCCATGCAACGCTCAGCTCCACAGCGGCGGCCTGAGATACTGTCGTGTTGCTGATAAAACGTCCTACATACAGCAATGGCGACCGCGATCAGTGTAGGCCAGTCAATGGGCGGACTGCGCATAGCAAATCCAGATGATACCTCGAGCACATCGCCTACGGAGACGCCCAGGAATGAGGCACCCATGCGGCCACCTCCACCTTCTTCCCACTCCTCAGGCAGCACAATCACAGGTGGTCAGAGACCGGGACTGATACCAACGTTATCACACCGCTCCTCTGATCAGGGTTCCGGCCTCAACTTCGGTCCCAATGCCTACCCATCCCACAGCGGCAACAACTCGCCGACACCCTCTCAGCAGTCCCGATCGCCAAGACTGTCGCAGATGCGAGACTCAATGGCACAGAATCGGCTGAGTCACCGGAAGAGCATGCCGCTGGACTGGCAAGCGCAACAGGCAATGCAGTACCCGTCGCACTCGACCAACTATGGCCAGCAGATGCGACCGCCCGGCATGCAAACGACCTCGATACGACCTATCAGTGGGATGTACAGTCAACAGAACGGGTCTTCAAGCTCTGGGCTCTCGAGTCAGGCGTCATATGGGTATAGGGGTGAAATGAGTTCGTCAGATGGCAGTGGAGTGGGTGTCCAGCGAAGAGGCTCGCGGTCTTCGAGACAGATGCTGGATATGCCACCGAGCCGTGAAAGTAGTCGGACATACCGACAGAGCAGTGTGCCTATGAATGGCGGGAACGGACCCTTGCCTCCGCGGCGGAACTCAAGGCGAGCTCGAGGACCGGCTGATGGGCCAGGCGATGAGTACGATGGCCATCCTGATGGACCATACGCGGGCAACGCGCCAGTACCGCGAGGCACAGACGAGTGGAATGACCGAGGTGCAGCTCAAGGCACACAACAAGAGAGCGATGCGTCGGGCCAGCAGACGCGGCAGATCGTCAAGAAAGGCGTGAAAGACTTCACGTTCGGTCGAACGCTTGGTGAAGGCAGCTACAGCACCGTTCTGGCAGCTACGGACCGTCAAAACTTGAAAGAATATGCGATCAAAGTTCTGGACAAACGACACATCATCAAGGAGAAAAAGGTGAAGTATGTAAATATCGAGCGCGACACACTGAACAGACTGACGGAACATCCCGGCGTTGTACGCCTGTACTATACATTTCAGGACGAGCGATCATTGTACTTTGTACTGGACTTGGCATCTGGAGGTGAGCTCCTGGGTGTACTGAAGAAAATGGGGAGCTTTGACATTGAGTGTTCGAGATTTTATGCTGCAGAGATACTAGATACGATCGCATATATGCATAGCAGAGGAGTGATACATCGAGATCTGAAGCCCGAAAATGTACTACTGGACAGGGACATGCATGTAAAGATCACCGACTTTGGGACGGCGAAGATACTGAAGATGGAAACCAAGGCGAATGGAGCAGTATCGTCAAGCAATGGCGAGATGGCTGGTAACCCGATGGACGGCGCTGAAACTGACAAAGCGATGTCATTTGTCGGCACAGCGGAGTACGTCAGCCCTGAATTGCTCCGAGATAAGAACGCATGCAAAGCCAGCGATCTGTGGGCGTTCGGTTGCATAATCTACCAGCTGCTGGCTGGACGGCCGCCCTTCAAAGCTGCGAATGAATACCTCACATTCCAGAAGATCCTGGCACTGGAGTACAGCTTTCCCGAAGGCTTTCCAGAAGTCGCACGGGACCTGGTAGAGCGGTTATTGGTTCTCGAGCCAAGCAGTCGACTACCAGTAGAGCACATCATGAACCACCGTTTCTTCGACGGCGTGCGATGGGGCAAGGATCTATGGAAGCAGAAGGCGCCAAGACTAAAGGCATACGTGCCGCCGCCAGCACCACCCATCAAGCTCGGGAACGGCGCCAGCAACGGCATGGGCTACGGTCAGATCAGCTCGTCAGCGCCGGCAGCGATTGGCACTTCACCCTCCTCAGCCCTGCCTGGCGCACGACATTTGCGTAACATCACCGAGCTCCCGCCGCCAAGTCAACTGGACATCGAGTGGTTGCCAGTACTCACTCATCCAAACGAACGCATTCTCAAGCTTGGCAATCTCATTGTCAACACCTCCACTCCGGTTACAACCGCCGATGCTGGGACGCCTTCCGAAAAGCCAAAGTTCTCTCGCTTCTTCAGTGGCAACGCGAGTAAGAAGCGAGAACGTCTTGTGCTCATCACCTCCAGTGCCAGAGTGATCATGGCAGCAGCGGGTGGCAAGGAGAAGAAAGCGAAGATGGACTTTAGTCTGCACGCTACTGGGTGCTCGTTCAGGAGCTTCACTAACCCGCAAGGACTGACGGCTTGGTGTGTTGATACTGTGAGTTGATATTCTTTCACGTGATCTAGAGAACGAATACTGCGACCGTATGTGCTGACTTCGCAATAGCGCGACAAGCACATCACCTTCGAAGACCCACGCGCCACTACCTCTGACCCAGCCGGCTCAAAATTCAGCACGCAAGAATGGATCGAAGCTCTCGAATCCGCGCGTGAAATCGCCGCCGCTCAATCATCCGTCTCAGGCGGCTCAAGTCTACTCGAAGACAGCCCAGCCGACTCATTGGGTGGCGACGCCGTACCGCCGATGATCAGCCAGACTAGGGGCATGCTGAGGAAGGATCGAGGCGGCGGAGCAATCGGAGTAGATGATGATGGAGGAGGGACGAAGAAGCGTTTTAGTAAGAGGAGTAGTCGGAGTGGGCTGGCGGCTGTGTTTTGATGAGGTGGAGAAAGGGGAAATGGAGGGAAGGAAAGCTGGGTAAAGCATTTGCATCTTCTGCACATTCACTCATACATACGACGTTACGAGTTTTCTTTTTCTGCGGCGAGGACTAGCCGCAATCGCAACCGTCACATAGCACTCAAGCATTTCCAGCATGCCGGCAATACACACCAATGACAGCAATTACCTCTCAAGCTGCCAACGCCTACAATGGCGCTGCAGATGTTCACCAAGTTCACCCGCTCGAAGTCGAAGAATCATTCGGTGCAGGCTGTACCTGACCCTGCTGCTGGTCACGGCGATCCAGCCATCCACGGTATCGATCGTCCTGGTGGAGTCGCTAACAATGGCTCATGCATCTCTGCTCCCTCTCAACTGGGACCCTGCAGTCAATTGAACTAGTCATGAAGGCGGGGACTAAGGTCATCACAATACTCTACAGTAGCGCAGTGAGCGTTAAGGACCCAAGGAGTGCGAGCAGTAGGTTAGAAAGCTTACGATCACTCAACTCCAGCCCTGAGCCCGAACAGCGACGACCGAGCGAATGGTCCGGATACTCGCCGACAGATCTAAGTCGGCAGGCGTTCCATACATTAAAGTCATATTTTGCTAAGGTACCCCTAAGGCCAAGGAGCCTCTACAACTCTAGGCTTGACCGAGTCGTCATTGCACTACGCAACAACCGCCTCCACCATCGTCGTCGTGATCTGTTGCAATGGTGTCAATACGACCGTACTATGCGCAAGACGTTTCCCAGGACTTACTACGACCGCAGGTGCGTGCGTACGTGGCATGGCCATTCTTCGTGTGGAGGGCCTTCGGGTGATGACATTCGTGTATCGCACACTTGTCTAACGTAGTGGACGAGTGAGTAACGTCCCAATAGTATGTCATCTTCGGCAAACTTACGCTGAACGCATGCTTGTGCGTTACTTCCATCGCCGTAGTGAAATCTCCGCTGATTGCAATTCGATATATTGCATTTATCTAGACATCGACTAAGAACCTTGGGAAGGACAGTCAATCCACCAGCTAAGACTGGGATACCTACGCCGGTTACAGTAAGTGCTGCCAGCACAATTGTTGCCCCGACAGCCCCGAAAGGCACAGATCGCCATGGTCGGTACGAAGTAGAGATAGAGGGAGATGGAGTGAACGACGAGCAAGTACCTCGCCTCAGAGCGAAACGGAGGACAAGGCTGCCGCTTTATCAATCCTGCTAGACTCCGTCTATATAAGTAGCTACCTCACCAGTATTGCCTTGTGGCGTCTTCGTTTGCCACGAACATGTGTTGCGGCTCTAGACCGTAGGGGCAAGGCAGAAAGAGACATCCGGTCAAATCGTGCGTAGATAGATGAGCCTCATTAGTATGCTGGCGGCAACGAGAGGTCTTCAATTGGTCGATCTGGCGCCACCAATAGCCTAGGCCCTCTGTAGACGGGCTGTGTCCTGTAATAGACAAAGGCAACACTGACAAGGCTGAAACGAGCAATGCGTGCACCGGTACGACCTCGAGGGTGCCTTAGGAATGATCAAGCTTGTCGGTGTTCCGCACTCCCACGACATTCTCACCGCAAAGCTGTCTAGGTGCTTGCCCAGCATGATCACTAATGTTGATCGAGCCATTGATTCTCACGTCGAAGATTAAGCCTGACTTTCGAGCATGTTTACAAAGTTTCGGGTTGATGCCTTGGGCTTATTTGCCTGAGGCATCAACGGCGTCGTCTGTTCCTCGAGAGCCGATCGCAAGATGTCAGATGCCGTGCATCTTGAACCCAGTCCTACCAAAGCCCTAACAGACCGCAGACAGTTCGATCAGGATGCTGAAGATAGGTTCCATAACGTAGATGGCAGCAAGATACCGTAGGGAAGTGTTTGGACCCGAATGTAGCTGTTTTGCCACCGCCCTTGACTGAGGAGGGGAGATGGGCATCGAGGTAAGAAGTGAGGATGGAAGAGGAGAAAGCTAAGGCATCGGTGGAGCCTTGTAGACCGCTCGTGAAGAATGCTTACAACCTCGGGTTCAAGCAGTAGGCCGCATGACGCCTGCGCTCTTTACTTGTACTGCACCGGCCGCCTCACTCTCCTTTCGCCCTCTCTCTCGCACGCCTCTGCACAACCCCTTCCATCGCTCCATCGACTCCTGCGGCCCACCTCGCCAATCTTTGCAGACTCCACGGCAGCACGCCCAGCCAGCCAATCATGCTAGCATAGACCGGCAGACTGATCTCCCCACTCCTTCCTTCACAAATCCTCTCGACAATGACCTTCGCTAAATTCACGGGCTCCACGACCGGTCCAAGAAAGTTGTTCGGCGTCTCGATTCCTTCGAACAACGGCGTAGCAAGCTGTCCGGGCGTAACGAGTATCATCCGAATCTTATCGGCGCCAGATGGAGCGGACGGCAGGGCCAGCTCAGCCCGTACGGAGTTATGCAAGGCGATCTGGCCGGCTTTTGCGGCTGTGTAGGTTGCAAGGTTTGCGGCGCCGAGTTTGCCCAGGACGGAGGAGAGAGTTACGATTGTACCGCCATTTGGAGAGGCGAGGAGTAGCGGGAGGAAGGTGTGGAGGGTATTGAAGGAGGAGGTGAGGTTGGTGATAAGGGAGGTGGAGATGAGGGAAGGAGGTAGGGAAAGGAGAGGCGAGGGGTGAAGGATTGCGGCGAGGTTGAAGAGGATCGTGGGGTGGAGACCCTAGTTGCGAATCAGATAGATGGTTTGAGTGAGATACGACATAGCTACGCACGTCTGCTGCCATCTGTTTTGCCACCTTCTGCACAGCTTCGATGTTGCCCACGTCGCAGTGGTAGAAGTGCACATGTTCCCATCCCTCACCCTCTCCTCCCTTCGGAGATGTGACATCAAGCACCGCCACGCTGACGCCCTTCCTTGCGAACATCTCTACGATCACTCTGCCCAATCCACCAGAGCCGCCGGTGATTACAACGCACTCCCGATCCCAGTCCATTTCTCGGGGTGATCCCCATGCCAGTCTATCGTCGATCCTGGCAAGCACAGCGAAGAGCGTAATACATACAGCATAAATGTACGCTGTGATCATGCGTGGATGACTGTGCGGCAAGGAGAGTGAGCGAAGGGTCAAGGGGATGAGCCACGCGATGAAGGGGTGGAATATTGTCTTCCTGAGGACTGCCAGAAGGAGGTCTAGCGTTATTTGGCTGTAGAGAGGCTTGGCCTTCCTCGGAGATAGGGACGACGACATGCTCGCTGTCCAGCAGTCAGCGATGGTGGCGTGCCCTTTGAGCCGCGCAGTGTGCCTGGGAGGCAGAATTTGCGCTGCCAGTTCGACCGTTGAGGAAATGTCCGGTTGATTGCCTAGAAGAAGCTTCCAAGTAGCAATAGATCCGAGGAGACCAAAGGGAACGTTCCTTCTAGCTCTGAAGTTGTCGGCTTGGCTTCGTTCAGTCCGTGTCATTCGTAGGAAACATGCTGATTCAGCTCCAGTCTGCTGTCTCTTCCTAAGCAGTCCTACAAGCCGTCATGATGTCTCGATGGACGTTGTAGACCGGGAGTATATTCCTACGTTCCGTACCTTGCGTTGTTGGATGAGATGTCGGCCCAGCCAATCAAAACGCTGGAAACAGTTGCCGGCAACTTGAACATTTCAACACCTGCTGTCCGTGTACACTACTCAACAGCATATATCTTGAGCGCATTTCCTTCGAGCGATTCTTTTCCTTTGACATTCAATACATCGAAGAACATCATCCCGGCCAAGACTGACCATACGATCCGACCTGACCTTACATGTCTATTACCGCGATGGAATGGTAAAGACTGCTTCTCTACCAGTACGATTCCTATCACCAACGACTTGTTGCCTCAATCTTAGCTCGCAACCGCATCCTTTCACACTGGCCATCCGACGACACTCTTGGTCGCTCCGAACATCTTAAGCTCGACGGCATAGCCATGCTCTGCACTGAGGATATCGTCGTCAAGAAAGGCTCAACCCGACAGCCTAGCCCCATCGCCACCGTCGAGCGAACAGTACAAGATGTCGATACGCACCTACCAGGACCTTTCATGCAGGAGGAAGATCCCATCGGAAAGAAGGGGTTCTCCGACGCAGTCTGGCGAAAGTTCTCCCTAGATGGCGTTCCACCTCAAGGCACCGTTCTGATCCGTTGGGTTCGGACTGATCGGGTGGAGCTCATCCGGGAAGACGAGCTCGAGATCCTCCATCGACAGCTCTACGTTGGCGACGTCGTCATGAGGGGACCTGGGTCCACGGAGAGCGGAGTGGTCATCAACGTCAACTCCCGGTGTTCGCTACTACCTATGGGTACTGCAACTGTGAAGTCTAATGGGAAGTCACTGCTGTCGCTCTCGACCTTCGACGATAGTACAGATTCAGTGAGATTATCGAAGCAACCGCCACACCTTCTGGACGTGCCTGTGTCCGAGCTACAGTACGAAGAGTCGCCGGCCGAGGACGACATGATAGTGTACAAAGGGTGGCTGGGAAAAGTCCTATCCATGTCATGCCACCTATCACTCCGCCTCACTGACAATAGCGTCGTGGAAGTTGACGAAGAAGTCGTTGAACTGCTCAGCCAGGCTCCTGAACTTCCTCGCATTGGAGATGTTGTGAAGACGAAGAAAGCAAATCTACGCACTGGAGTCTGGAAATTCGGCAGGTACAACGCAAACGTGCCGCCCATTGGCACGGTCGTATCCTCAAGACCTGTCAGCATCGAGGTAGGATGGGTCTCGGAGCGGCTGGTAGGATCGATTGAGCATCATGAGCCTCCTAACGTCCTGGAACGCGATGAGTTCGAATCGGAGCACTTCAGAGTATACGACCGGAGTCGCAAACCAGCGGCATCTATGGATCTCCCCATGGTCTCAAACTCAGAGGTCGAGATTACCATGGGTCTCCGAGTGCGCTTCCGCGATCTCGCTGGTGCAGCAGTGAAGTACGACGGCGCGGGCACGTTCGGCAAGATCGAGCGAATACCTCGGCAAGACACACTGGGGTATGATATGAACGTATTCGAAGTATCATCTGTGTCTGCAACAGTGACAGTACAGTGGCAAGATCTGAGCATCACCACAGAACCTTCAACAGCACTGATCCCTGACACCGCTATCGATGACGAGCATGCCGCCTGGCCTGGAGAAGCTGCGCATACGTTGGCCGCAAGCAAGATTGACGGCTTGTCAAGACCACATCAAGTTGGCATCATACAATCCGTCAAGGCAGCAGAGCGCATGGCTCGTATCCGATGGTGCCCAGAGGCTAGCGTTGCTTACACCCAGCCAGACAAGATCACCGAGGAAGGTGATGTGGCAGAAATGGTCGAAGCAGTGGTTGCGATTGCTACAGGCGACACTGCTGAGGTGAGCTTGTACGACCTCGATGCGGCCGCAGAGCTCAACGTAAGGCGAGGCGATGTGGTGCTGCTTGACTCAGGGAACGTATACCGCGATCTGTCACGAGGAGCAGGCGATGTCTGTTGGCTAGGCGAGGTGGTCGACACTCAGCTAGACGGCTTGCTTCTCATTCGCCTTGGTCTCTCCGATGAAGTGCGAGACGTAGCGCTGAAACGAGAAGATGTCCGTGTAGTGATACGCTCTGATGGGACCGATGTGCTGGACGATGGCGGCGAAGATGATACAGATGAAGAAGACTCTGCCTGGGACATGGATACTGACTCCGAAGGTGACGATGCGGATGAGGTGACTGATGAAGAGGAAGCGGTGTACCAGGACGAGAACGGCGATCCCATGGACATTGACGAAGCTGAGAATGAAGACTGGGAGTCAGACGAAGGAGGCGTTGATGTCGATACCGACATACCCGAAGGAGATCTACCCCCAGCGGTTTCTATCAATAGCATCGCACATGGGCTTGACTTGTCGGCCGGGATACACAGCATCTCAGCACACCACAGCCAAGCCACTGAGCCCACCACACTCAGCGGACCGCTACCCTACCTTATCCTCTCTACCGCAATACCACCCAGCCACCATTTCGCCTCCCAGCCCTCCTCTAGTAATCCGGCAACAACGAAACGCATCGGCAAAGAACACCGCATCCTCTCGTCTCCAGACGCTCTGCCACAGGGCGTCTACGTCCGATCGTGGGACTCGCGCCTAGACCTCTTCCGTGTCCTCTTCATCGGCCCGCTAGGCACGCCCTATGCCTCCGCGCCCTTCATCATAGACTTTTACCTCCCAACAGACTATCCTCACGGTCCACCCCAAGCTCACTTTCACTCCTGGCCTGGCGAAAGCGGGTTGGGTGGGACCGGAGGGGTAAACCCTAATCTTTATGAGACAGGCAAAATCTGCCTCAGCCTTCTCGGAACCTGGGAGAGCGGCGCGAAGACTGAGGGCTGGAGTTCCAGCAAGAGCACGCTACTGCAGGTCATTGTTTCGATCCTTGGACTTGTGCTGGTGCCCGAGCCGTACTTCAACGAAGCTGGCTACGAACCGCTAGCTGGGCAAGAAGGCAGCAAGCGTCCCAGTGCACTCTACAACGAGCGTACCTTTCTCCGCGCAAACGGATTTGTGATTGGCGCTGTCGCTGCGCTACGAGCTAGAAATTCCGCGGCGCTACTACCGGGTATGCATGACTTGCAAGAGGAGCTGAGGTGGCTGTACCTGAAGCATGCGGGACCGAGACTGCTGGACGTGGTGATTGAGCGGGTTGAGGGGATTTTGGAGAGGAGTCAGGCAGGTAGTGCGGAGGTAGACGGTAGTGCGGTGATGAGTAAGGGCGCTACGATACCTTTGAGCAGGATCGCTGCGCGATTGCGAAGTCTGACGGAGGCATAGACAGGGCGGTTGTACAGAATCTACCTAACACGGGACGTCGTATTACCTGCTTGCGCAGGAAGCTGGCTCCTAGCCTCGCGAAGGACTTGCACAAGTATCGAACACTGCCACCCGCAGCGACGCCCTGCGATCATCCTCGATGGACTCCCGGATCACGACTGAATTCGCCGCAATATCACTCATGCACAAAGTTCACACGACCCTGACGCCATCCTGCCGACTGTACACATAGTCAGTGTCGATGAGGCGTACTCCAATTAGTTGGGCATGCAAACCATCTAATCCTTGGGCCCGAGGTTATGATCGCTCCTGATGAGTGGACCGCAACGTTCCAGCAGATCTGCCGCTCTCTTCTCTGCCACTTCCTTGATCTTATCACTGTGTAATGCGGCAAATTCTTCCTCCTCCTTTATCTCGGCTTCAGTCAATGCGGGAGGCAACATCGACCTCTCCGGCTTCCACCACTGCTCTACCGGGACCTTTGTACCGTCCACCCCTCGATACTTTTCCTCTGATTCGTGTGAGAAAGGACCCCGGTCCAGTAAGGCTTTGATAAGCGCAGGTCGTAAACCAACAGCGCCGACGATGTCTCGATTGCCTGTGAGTGAACGGAAGACGCCGTCGGACCCTAGAGCGAGGAGTCCCTGGTCGCCTTCTGGGAGCTGCTTGAAGATCTGAGAAAGCTCTTCTTGATCTCGATTACGCTGCTCACTCTGATCGATGGCTTGCACTTCAGGCTTGTCTTTATCAGTACCCTGTATAGACATCTTCCAGGCGATAGTGATGGAGAGCAGAAGCCTTCGACTGCGCCGGATTACGCTTGAACGTATTCCACAGGTCAGAGCAGACAAGACTAAAGACCTTCTGTATGCAGCGCATGTAACGCGATCTCCCACCACCCCTTCACCTCATCAGTGAGTCATCCACTGCATCGAAGTATGCACATGCCAGAAATATCGCGCTTGCCCGCAATCTACAGAGACTTGGTACCGGCAAAGCAGCGCACTCCACATGACACCCTTGTATCGGCCCAGCCGGAGCCTGTGATCGACTGTTGATCAGCCGCCGATATCGAGTCAAGCGAGAGGAAGGCCTCTGCCGCTGCATGTACAGCTCGCTTACGGCTGAACCGTCAAGCTTGAAGCGCGGTCCTGCTTCCCCGACCGCAGTCCCAGATCTCGCAAGGCATTAAGGCGCCGATTGAGCAAAGGCGCCACGATCCTGACGGGCAGAGACGCTACAAAGCTGCGCAGGATTGACTAAGGCGTAGAAGCGATGATGGACACAGCGTCAGCCCACAAGGCCCAAACATGTCCACTCACCGAATCTCGTAGAATGGTATCCTGAGCGATCTATCATGCTCCCATGCGCCTCCTACCAGCAAGCTGTGTACAACACGCTACCTGCTCATGCAAAACGCGATCGGGTATACAAAAGCACTAACCCCTCCCCTCTGGCGTCCCACGCTTCTAATCTCATTCCTACATCCCGCTTAGTCGTTCCGCGTCTCAAGTCCTCTGATTAAAGAACCAGCTCCCCCTCTTCCCTCCCCCCTCGCCCTCCCCATTGCCTTGCACCGCACCCTGGCCTCTCGCAGCCGCCAGACCGGCGAATGTAGGCACCATCCCACTCCCGCCCCCGTCGCCACCTTGTCCGCCGCCTCGTAGCGGTTTGGCGATGCGACCGAAAGGATTAGAGCCGAATTGCGGCGCACCATTGAGATTGCCGTTGGTGTTGAATGCGAGGGAATTTGAGCCAGGAAGTCCGCGCGTGCTGCCCTGCTTCGCGGCTTCGAGGCGGTCCTTGACGGCGAGGAGTTGTTGTTCGAATCTAGGGATTGCGTTAGCACAGGGACAAGAGGAAGGAGGAAAGCGGGCTTGGGAGGACGGACTTGTGATTCGCCAACATGAGCTTTTCTTGGGATTCGGCGACTAGGCCTTCCAGACCACGGATCCGCTCGCCGCGCGCGACGAGCTTGCGTTCTGCGATGGCGACTTCTTTCTTCAGCGTTGTGTTTTGCTCGACCAGCTGCCGCTGCACTAGCGTCAATTGTTCCAGATTCCGCTCCAGGAATGCGAGTTTCTTCTGCTGTTGCTTGCTATTCGAGCTCCGCAATATGCTGTTGTACTGCTCTCGCGTGGAGTCTAGACTGATCTCTAGCTCGACGACACGTTCGCAGCGGTTCTGCAGGTCGCGCATGAGGGACTTCTTGATCGTGTCGAAGTCTGCTAGTTGCTTGGAGTGCGTTACGCCATTGGGTGCAGGAGAGAGCGAGGATTTGCGCAGGGCTTCGAGGTCGTTGCGCAGACGCGTGTTCTCTTCTTGCTGGCGAGCAAGGAGACGGGAGAGGTCAGAGGAGTCCGCGTCGGCTGGCAGGGCGCCAGGTTCGCTGTGCCCGTTTGCAGGAGCGAGCTCAGCTTGGCGGATGAAGCCTTGCGTCTCGACGAGGCGCTCGCGGAGTCGCTCGAGCTCTTCTGGAGGCACAGATTCGCCGTTGTCTGCCAGGTCAAGCATACTCTCCACATGCTGCAGCGTCTCACGCAGGTGCATGTCGCTTGAACTCGTCATGCCGTCTCCAAGGTCGAAGCCAGCCATCATCTGCGCCATCCTCTCCTTCTTCAGCCTCTCCTTCTCATCGAGCATGGCGCTGCTCTCCTTCGCGCTCATCTTGGCATCCAGCAGCTGGTGCTTCACGTCGTCCAGCTCGGACGTGAGCTCCGAGTTAGCCTCCTTGAGGGAGTCCAGCGTGATAGAGTCTTCGCGGTGCTCAAACTCGATCTTCTCGACTTGCATGCGTAGCTGCTCGGTTTCGCCGCGGAATCGATCGGCATCGCGGGTGGTGGATGTGTGGGTCTCGCGCAAATCCTTGATCTCATTGCGCGCAGCTTGCAGAGCCTCCTCAGCCTTCGCAAGCGCGCTCTCCTTATCAGCCAGCTGATCTTGAAGCTCATTCTCGCGTCGTAGGAACTCGTCTTTCTCATCAGTCTCCAGAGCCATGGAAGGCGTACTCGACCGTTCGCCCTCAGCCCTACTGTCTGGTCTCGGCGTCCCAGGCCCTTCATGTGCAGCCCGCAATCGACTAGGCGTCGCAGGCCGAGGCGTAGAAGGCACCTGTCCGCCTCTTGCCATGTCCTTCATCGCTGGCGTCCACTGATCCTTCGGCACTGTGTCACCCTTTCGCCATGTGCCGACCTCCGACTCCAGAGATGATATGTATGTCTCGAACGTGCTGAGCTGGCCTTGCGTCTTCCTCAGCATAGCCTTGAGCTGCGCAGGCGAGAGCTCCTCGTTGATCTTGGCCTTCTGTTTGATGGTCTTGGCCCGCTCTCCGAATCGCAATGTGCTGACTGTCTCTTCGTAGTTGTACGACATGGGCGAGCAATTGATAATGAGTGTCGTCCGCGAATTGCCACCGAGTGACTCTTGGAGTATTCGCGTGAGCTTGCTGTCTCGATATGGGATGTGCGTGCTCTTGCCATCACTCAGCGCGTTGATCACCATGCCCAGTGATGTGAGCGATTTGTTAATCTTCTTCGCCTCCTCAAGCGTTTGTCCACTCGCACCAGTCTTGCCGACTTTCTCAGATCCAGCCAGATCGACCAAAAACAATCTCCCAGACCTTGCCGTCCCACTTTCGACATTCTTCTGCGTGACCTCAATGACAAAGATAGAGTGTGACCGCGAAGACTCCTGATTCATATTCGTCGCCGCCGTAGCCCTGCTCGCCCCACCCTTCTCCAACACCACATACACATCCTCCACGCTCCCCACGTAGATCTCAAACAACCCCTTGACGTACACGCCCCGCCCTTTCTCCTCGTGTATGGGCAAGTTGTCGTTCTGTGGCGCGAGCAGATCCCGGATCTTCTCCATGTAGATTTCCATGTAAGAGACCTTGACCGTGAACTCAATCATCGCATCGCTCCCCATGATCTGCGCGAAAATCTGCTCCACGATCCGCGGGATGATGCCCTTGCTCTCCTCATCTCCCAGATTGCCGGCGCCCATCATGGTGTACGTCTTGCCTGAGCCTGTTTGACCGTAGGCAAAAACTGTGCCATTGTAGCCAGCCAGGACATCGTCAACCGTAGAGCGGATGGAGTAGTCGAAGACATCTTGCTGCGGAGTAGTGGTAGGGAAGACCCGATCGAAGGTGAAGGCTGCGGAGGAGCCGGCGTTGGCGACAGCTAAGGACTCTGCTGACTCGAAGTTGACGATCTCCTCGCTACCGGCGTCGCGCTCGATGCGGTTCTGGGGCCGGAAGCGAGCGACGACTTTGATGGTGTTTGCGGTCGACATGGTAGGTGGTAGGGGGAGATGCCGGACGAGGACAGAAGGGGGTTTACCTGGGCGACGAGCACGAGGTCGTCAGTGTATAGCTGTGCCAGGCCACCGTGGCCGTATGACAGCAGAGCGAATGTGCGGCCTCGTTCGTGATGGGTAGTCCGATTGTCTCAGATGCCTGTCTGCCGTGAACGAAGCCACCAAATCGCCGGCAATGTTGTCTCCAGGACACTCCTCTCGGCAGGCACCCTAGCAGCGAGATAACAGGAATATGAGCGGTCGCATGAGATTCAATGACCGGAATATCAACTTCTCTCACAGGTCGTGACGTGGTACAACGATTGCATGTGCAGATGCGGTACGTAGCGATGGCAAGGTACACTGTTGACAGATGTGAAACATCGTGAACCTTATTTCCGCCCTACGCCATGCCTGCTCGCAGGGCACGTGAAGGACACATACTGGCTCATAGCTACAATCTCGCGACAATTGATACGCTGTATGTGGGCCTAAATGACAATGAGACGGCAATGAGTGAATGTAAGACAGCGAAATCGTTGGTATCCTGTTGCCAGGTCGATGCTAACGCCAAACTCCAGAAGCCATTCCTGCATACCCTTGGTGATGACCAGCCTTCCGAATGGATGCTGCACCGAAGTTACGCGTTCGTCATGCCTGCCATGTGCTTCACATGCGCCTGCTATTCCTCAGACCGTCTGAAATGCACAGCTGTCTCGAGCTCGACTCACGCAGGCCATCACAGCGGATAGCACCCATCGACGCCACCATCGTCCTTCTGCCGTGTGCTTGGTACGATTGGACTCCATGTCGTTCTCATCCGCAGCAGCACCCTCATCGATAATCGCCAACAACTCCTCAATCCTCCCAACTCTTCTCCACCGTCTCCCGCACCCTCTTCGTATACTCCCTCCGATTATCCTTATACAGATTACTCGCCTCCACATTCGCCGGACTGCTCGTATTCGGATCGTTCAACAGACTCTGCACTGACGTCAAAATAGCCGCCACATCGTACGTCGGTGACCACCGGTTCTGCAAGATATCCAGGCACAGCTCTCCCGTAGCGTAAACGTTAGGGTGAAACATCGTTGAGATGAATTTGACGCCGGGCGGGCGATTGGGGTATTGCTCTTCGAAGTGCATGACGAGGCGGAAGGTGCCGTCTTCGAAGGGTGTGTCGCTGGGGCCGATGATGACTGCGTTCCTACGCTGAAGTCAGCACAGTCCGGACTGCTTCTAAGATTCAGTGAGATCACATACCATGTCATGACATTGTCGGCTATGGGACTCGCGCTCACGCCGGCTGGGGGATCGGTCTGCATGCGCTTGAAGTCGCGCATCAGCCTCCTGCGCGCTGCCGTCGACATCTCGAATTCCTTGCTTGATAGTCTGGCGAATCCGATGCTGTAGAGGTCAACCTACTCGCCAGGCGGACTTAGGCTCGCAGTCGCTTTCTGGGCAGGTAAGAGGCTCGGATCCGGTGATGCAGTGATGAGCCGGTAAGATGATCCGCAGAGGCCGAGACGGTATGCGTGTCTGATCGCAGTGTTACTCCGTCTTTCCTGGCTGCTGATGAGTCTGCGATGTCGGTGAGAGCGTGCTGAAGTGAAGTGATGTCGGTGACTGATGTGATGATGACTACTCGGTACTGCGAGCACAGAAGCTCAGGGAAGTGGCGGCGGATAAGCTCAGATTGGCGCTAGGGCACGTGCTACCACTCCACTACATGGGTGCCACGAGAACTTGGTTAGAAGTCAACGGACTGTGAGGGAGAACGTAGTAGGAGTCGAGAAAGCTATGCACACATGCTATCTCCGCTACCCAAATGCCCACAGAAACGCCCCCAATCCAAGACCGCTGAAGAAGGGTATCAAGAAGTTATCATCCAGTCCCCACAAGTCCACCAGCTCGCTCAGGCTAGCAATGATCCCACACGACAGCGCAAGCACTCCCATAGCCAGTGGTCCTTCAATCGTACCCTCCTTCTTACTCCATCCCAGCAGCTCTCGCGCAGGCGTAGGCAGCGTCAACCTTCCCTGATACGCAAACCCCGCATCCAGTCCCATATCATGCCGCGTACCATTATATCTCGGCGCCACAACCCCCCAGAACAGTACTGCTGTCCCAACGCCAAAGATACAGCATGCCAAACTCCCCGCTGAGCTCTTCCCGCGTCTGATGCGTGGTGTATACCGTCCCCACAGTCGTCCGAAAGTGCTCGCGGCCGTATCGCACCAACTCAGCAACAGCACGCTCAAAACCGCCACATCCTTCCTGCAGAACTTGAAAGGCACCCAAGCGCCTGCCAGATAGCTGATAACGCCATTGTACTTATCATGCGCCTCACTCTCCCTCATGAACGCTCCGAGGTACTTGATATACACCGTATTGAACGCCGGGTAACGGAATCTTATCACTTCCACCGTCGCAATCGGGATCAGCATGCCCAGTAACACGGGCTCGATGTCGCTTTGCTGGAAGCCCAAGTGATAGAGGACCAGGGTTATGAAGCCTATGCTTACGTGCAGGGCTTTCCGAGGGATTTCGTGCTTGTGGACAAATACGCGCCAGTCGCGGTGGATTGGGATGAGGCCGAAGGGCGAGGGGGAGCGGGAAAGGGACCGCCAGTATGCGCTGCCAAAGCCGCCTGATGGATTCGCGGAGGCTGGGGAGAGGAGGCCGTTGGACTGTGGGGGTGCGCCGTTGGTAGGTTTGAGGAGGGATGACTTGCGTTTGATTGATTTTGAAGCTGTAAGTGATGGGAGCTGGGCTTTTGCTGATGGAATCGTGGTGCCGTTGAGTGGCTTTGTCGGCCGGCGCTCGATCTGCGGACTTCGGCTGCGGCTGCGAGCGCGAGCGAGATCTGGGTCCTCTTCATGGGAGTATGTGTCTTCTTCTATCGGCTCTACCGATCCCATTCGCTTTGATAGCTTCTCAGTGCCAAAATAGCCATCTCGTGAACTTTGCTCCGAAGGGGTAGGCGAAGGGGAGATCACTCGGGGTGTCGAGGGGATGGCGTACGACGCGGAAGACATCGTTGAAATGAGCCCCAACCTGAGCGATCCGGGATACTCTTAGGAAAAAATGAGAAGTTCCTGGCTCCGTAATGAATGATAGCTTGCTACGCCAAGTCCTAGATGCCTCCCAGGTGAATAGAAGTGCGCTGGCAGCACATAGTGGATGTTTCAAGGACACGTCGAGCTCTCAAAGAAGCATGCGATCACTTTTTGCTGCTCATGAAGTTCTCGAATGCTGTTCTGGAACATCCACAACGTCGAATAGTGCCGCATGGCCAATCCCGATTCCTTGGTCGAGCGAAGATGACACACGGCACGGTGCGGGTTCGCAACTGGAGCCGATTCCGTCAGGGAAACATGTGACAATGACGTCGCGTGGAAGGCACGACTTTGGAATATTAGAGTTTTGTCACATCATCGGAGTCATTTGATTGGTGAGGATATAAGCACCCATTGGACCCGAACACGATGTCTGTTGATGAATAGACAACAATGCCTTTCGACATACAGAAATGTGCGAGGCCTAACATCCTCGCACTCGAGCCATACCGATGTGCTAGAGAGTCAGTACGCCCGGTCACGTACTCGCAATGCTTAAGGACTGATCGTCCTACAGTGACTACAAAGACGATGGAACAAATATCCTTCTCGACGCCAACGAGAACGCCTACGGTCCGGGACTCGATCTAAGCAAAGATGGCAAGCTTTCCAGCGGCACAGGCTCGAGCATCGATATCGATCTGCTAGGTCTCAACCGCTACC
Organism: Cryoendolithus antarcticus; assembly: GCA_002077065.1. Lineage (NCBI taxonomy): Eukaryota > Fungi > Ascomycota > Dothideomycetes > Cladosporiales > Cladosporiaceae > Cryoendolithus > Cryoendolithus antarcticus. The sequence goes on from NAJO01000009.1 coordinate 648,176, forward strand.
CAGATCCCCACCAGCACGAGCTAAAGCAGAAGTTAATCGACCTCCGCAACACTCACGTTCACACATCGAAGAACCTCTCGCCCGAGAACCTCTTCGTGGGCGTCGGCAGTGACGAGGCAATCGATGCTTTGATGCGAGCGTTCTGCGTTCCAGGCAAAGACAAAATCCTAACATGTCCGCCTACCTATGGCATGTACCACGTCTCCGCACAAGTGAACGATGTAGAAGTGGTCAAGGTCCCGCTGAACGTCGACGATGGATTCTCTGCGCAGCCTGACAAGATCAATGCGAAGCTGGCGGAGGATGCGAGCATCAAGATGGTCTATCTAACTTCACCTGGCAACCCGACTGCGAATCTGATTCGCAAAGAAGACGTCCAGGCAGTCCTTGAACACCCGAATTGGAATGGCATTGTTGTTCTGGACGAGGCTTACATTGACTTCTCGCCTGAGGGCTCATCGCTAGCGGAGTGGGCGGCCGAATGGCCGAATCTGGTGGTGATGCAGACCATGTCGAAAGCATTTGGTCTGGCTGGCATCAGGCTAGGCGCGGTCTTCACCAGCCGGCCGATCGCAGAGCTGCTGAACAACATGAAAGCACCGTACAACATCCCGAACCCGACAAGTCAGATCGCCATACAAGCATTGCAACCCAAGAACCTGAAAGTCATGCACAGCAACCGCGAAGCAATCATACAGCAGCGCGAGGTACTACTCGCTGAGATGCCAAAGATAGCTGGCGTGGGTCGCTTTCTCGGCGGATCAGAGTCGAACTTTCTGCTCGTCGAAATGCTTGACAAGCCGGACGGTAAGCCGAGCAATGAGGTAGCACTGCAGGTCTACACCCGCCTGGCCGAAAAGAGAGGTGTGGTGGTGCGGTTTAGAGGCAAGGAAGTTGGATGCTTGGGATGCCTACGAGTGACGGTAGGGACTGAACCCGAAGTCACGAGATTCTTGCAGGAGCTCAAGGGTGTTCTGGAGGATGTCTACGGTGGGAAGGTTGCCAACGGCGTGCCCAAAGAGGTAGAAGAGAAAAAAGAGCAGGAAGCTAACGGCGTGATCGCATGAGATGAGTGAATCAACTCCGATGTATGCACTCAGACTATAGACCCATAAGTCATACGTTTGCAACCGCCCTGTGAGATTGCTGACTTCCGTCACCTTGCTCTCGCGCCCATCAATCAAGCCCAGGCCGGTTCAGCCCCAATGCCATGTGCCGATCTTCTATGGCAGCACCCGAAGTGTGGAGAAGACAGCCGCACGGTCATCTAAGGTGAGTGACGCGATTCGTTCGGAGACGACAGCCGTTGCCGGGGCGAGCCTTCCCTCGACGATCGAGGCACTCTTTTGGCCGTCGCGGCTCACTTCCAACTTCCTTCCCATTCGTTCATCCTTCATCTTTCTACATGCGCTGCCAGAACAGCTGCATCTCATATTACTTCTATACCACGATCGGAGGACTGGTACTGGACTTTACGATTGCATGATTCGAATGCGATATCCATTGAACGTCTGGACGAGTCGAGATCTTGAGTGCGCCAATGCCTGAGCCTGTGTAGCAACGCGACAAAGTAACGCATCATTTCAGCCCCATCAGCACTCCAGCACGCGACCTGTCACGATCATAGGAGGGTTCTCGACAATCAGCGAACTAGTGCAACGCCTTCAAGCGAAGCAGGATAAGCATTATATGTTATTTGATCATCTTACTGACCCAGCTCACTTCACCATGGCTACCCCTAATGTCATGCCAACGCCATCGCCGTCAATCTCGATCCAGCCAAGCCAAGAGTACTTCGGCCATGGCCACTATGTCGGTCAATCGAATAGCGTAGCCCAAAGGGCGAACAGCTTCAGCAACCCATTCGGTCTCACACCCAATGCGTCAATCCCACCCACACCTGGCTCCATTGCCGGTCGCAAGCGATCCCGCGGCGACATCTTCCACGATGAAGAAGAGCCCGAAGCCGACGGCTCCCTCCCAACGCCAGCCTCCGAAGCCGGAGCCATGCCAAACCCCAACGCAATGATGGACGACAGCGCCAACGTCGCCTGGACCCAAGCGCAAATGGCGCGCACCCCATTCGAGCTCCAGCAAAACCGCCCAATCATTCCCAGCCGCAAATCTCAGCGTGTCTGCGTGACCTCCGATTCCGACGAGCTCGCGCACCTAATCCTGCCACCCGGAATGCGCGAAGCCACGCAGCAGCCTCTCATCGATGAAGCCTCGCACAAGCTAGGCATTAGTTGGACGCGCATGGACTCTCGACCCTCTCTCGAGACTTGCGCCGCGGCGTATGCCAAGTTCATCATCAATCACTACCCGCGACTGCGCGAAGTGCAGGTCTGGTTCGAGAACAGAGCTGTGCCGTGCTATCTGGTGCAGTGCCTCAATGTGTACAGCGGCAATCGCGAGTATTACCTCTTCTCGAACGATCTTCTGGAAGCGAAGCTCGTCACGAGAGAGGCGGGTGATCTGATTCCGAGGTTGCAGATGCTGCCGGCTGGGATTGAGGTCGCTGCGCCGGGCGGGACGCTGAAGGCTGAGATGAGTCCGACGGGCATGGCGTTCTGCGGTGTCAGTCTGAATTCGCTGAATTCCCTGCCGCCCTCGGATCCATTTCCATCTACCACTGGCGTTCAGACGTCCATGCCTGACGGTGCGTGCGCTGCTCACGCAATGGAGATGGACTAGAGTTATCGACTCGGCTTTCCCACCTGTACCATATCAATACTCGATTCGTTGGAGATTTGCTGCTACTCGCTCATTTGTGCGACGGGGAGGCACGGTTTTGGACTTTCGGAGGATGGCTGAAGGAGGTTGCCGAAGGTGGAAAGCGGCAACGTGCTACTGCTCTCGTTCATGATTTATGCTTGCTCTGTACTGTGTATATATATGCACTCATTGACTATACGTCGTATGAATTGGGTTCTATCGCTACTCGGCACTTCTATGATCGCAAGTACGCCGTATGGACTGTGAAGTGACTACAACAATATGGCAGTGAGATGTGGTTCAATGAATGCTGTCAAGTTGAGTGGAAGCAGTTGTGATGATGTCGTGAAGCTGTGTCTTGGCACGAGTCTGCGGCTCGAGCTCCAACATCAACGCCGCCACAGCGCGACAAAGCAACGACATCACCTTCCGCCCTCACACCACCTCCATCACCCCCAAAGCCACCGCAAAGATGGCGGAGGGCATGTTCTACAACGTCACTGGCGGCTACATAGAGGGCATAGTTCGCGGCTACCGCAACGCCCTCCTCACGCAACAGAACTACGGCAACCTGGTCCAATGCGAGACCATCGATGGTACTGTTCCAGTCTATATCCCACTGACAGTGAGGCCCCTTACTAACCCTCATGACTAGACATCAAACTCCAGCTCGGCCCCTCCTACGGCGACTTCCTCGCCGCCCTTCCCCCCAACCCCTCGACCTCCGCCCTAGCCGAGAAAGCCATGGACAAGCTCGTAGCCGAGTTCCGCTACCTTCAAGCCAACGCCGTCGGCTCCCTCTCGAAATTCATGGACTACCTCACCTACGCCTACATGATCGACAACGTCGCCTTGCTCATCACCGGCACACTTCACGAACGCGATACGCGCGAGCTGCTGGAGCGTTGCCACCCGCTGGGTTGGTTCGAGACCATGCCGGCACTGTGCGTGGCGACGAATATTGAGGAGTTGTATAATTCGGTCTTGATTGAGACGCCGTTGGCTGCGTATTTCAAGGGGAGCTTGAGTCATCAGGATTTGGACGAGTTGAATATTGAGATTGTGAGGAATACGCTTTACAAGAACTACTTGGAGGACTTTTATAAGTTTGTCACCGAGGATGCGGAGTTGAAGTGGACGCCTACGGCGGGGGTTATGGCGGAGGTGCTGGAGTTTGAGGCGGATCGGAGGAGTATCAATATCACGATCAACTCGTTTGGCACCGAGCTGGGGAAGCCGGAGAGAAGGAAGCTGTATCCTTCGTTTGGGCGGCTGTATCCGGAGGGGATACTGATGTTGTCGAGGGCGGAGGATCTGGAGGGCGTGAGGATCGCCGTGGATGGTGTGTCAGACTACAGGACGATGCTTGACCAGACGGGCAATAGCGGTGGCGGAGGTTTGGGTAACCAGAGCGGTGGAATCGGAGGCGACGATGGGAAGAGTCTGGAGGATCTGTTCTACCAGAAGGAGATGGAGATCAGCAAGCTTGCGTTTACTTACCAGTTCACGCATGCGGTGGTGTACGCGTGGGTGAAGCTAAGGGAACAGGCAAGTCTCTCTTCTACTGTATTGAGCCAACTGAGCATGATGTACTAACCAAGTCCAGGAAATCCGGAACATCACGTGGATTTCAGAGTGCATCGCGCAGAACCAGAAGGATCGCATTGGGAACTACATCTCAGTCTTCTGAGCGGGCTGCATGGGCATGGTATAGGCGTTTGGCGCTGATAGAGATGATCATATGTGAGATACCTACTTGTACTACTCTTCCCAGTATCGCAGCATCTTCCGCCGTCGTCCGACGTCTTGAGTCAGCTAGTGAGTGGGCATCGATCATCATCGTGATGCATAGCATCACTGTGAAGCTGCAGCAACGGGTACGGCATTCTTGTCTACGCTAAGTACAGCTGACATCACAGCCTCTGAGACCTAGGTAGATGACACTGACTCCATGGCGGTGCGGGGTCGTGGTCGGTAATTAAGTCGAAGGTATAAAGGCATTGCTGCTATGTTGTCCACTGAGTGATTGGGAGGTTTGAAAGGTGATCTGGCAGCAATACAGTAGAAAGCATGGACTGTGAAAGCTATGGCGACCACACAGCCAATCGATGTGGACGGTATCTCCTACCACACTTCCCTCTCCGGCCCAGGCAATGTCCCAGTAGTTCTTCTCGTCCATGCGCTCATGTCCAACCACCTCATGTTCGACTCCACCGTTTCCGCCCTCCACCAAGCTGGCTACCGTACCCTCGTCTTCGACCACATAGGTCATAATCTTACTCCTCCACCCTCAGACTCTACTCGAAGCTACGGCACTGAGAACATAGTCCAGCACATGCATGCCCTTGTGCTCGAGGCCACTGGAAGCAGCTCGTTGAAGGCAGTGATCGGCTGCAGTATCGGCGGCGTGCTGGCGCTGCGGTACGGCATGCTCTATTCTACTGAGGTGGAGTGCATTATCAGTCTCTGCGCGCCGGGGATCACGAGTCCGGAAGCTACAAAGCCACTTTGGAGTCAGCGGATTGAGCTCTTCCAACGTGACCGAGAGCAGCTCTGCCAGGAGACTGTAGCTCGCTGGCTCCCCGGTGAGAGGCCGCACGACGAAGCCGTGAGAGCTCTCGCCTTGGAGCACGTGCGCACTTGCTCGCTCGAAGGGTATCAGATCTTGGCAGATGCGATTCGAGGCTATGACTATGCCGCGGAGTTGGGAAGCTGAAGGAGGTGAGATGTCTGGTATTGGCTGGAGGAAGAGATGGGGCTGTGACGGTCGAAGTGTTGAGGGAGCTGGCCGGAGCCATTGAGAGAGAGGAAGGCGATGCTGAGTTTGTGGTTATGGCTGATGCTGGGCATTTGCCGCCGATGCATCGCGCTGAGGAGTTTGAGAGGATCGCGTTGAGGTTCTTGGATGATAGGAGGGCGGAGGTATAGGTCGCTCGGGTCTTCGTCCGGGTATTAGAGATATGTCCGCGAGATGACCGTAGTAGTCCAAGGCACATTCCTGCTCTCGCGCATGACATGTGGGCCGTATATAGCCTGGGCGCTTGCGAAGTCGCAGCTTAAGAGGCGAGTACTTTTCGTGTACGTTGAGGTATCGCCTCCAGATTTGATACTGTCGCACGTAGTGCTTGCTCGAGCGATCGCTGTATTCGAGAGATTCGGTGCATTGCATCAGGGGTTCGAGAAGCGCTGCTCCACCTCCTTGCGAGGAGATAGACCCTACGTTCTCGTGACATGGTATCAGCAGCGGCGCACTTCGTCGGTGTGGCGTTCATCGAAGGCAGTCTTGAGGCTCCTCTGCAAAGCCCGGGTGCGGAACTAAGCGCTCGAGTCGGGGTCGCCGTGAGAGACTCATCGTCAGCAATCGCCGGTGGGCACAACTATGTGACTTAGCAGCTGTACCGTACTGCCAGCGTTGACGCTTTCCTGATACGCCTCAAAGTCACCGTCCCTGCGGGGACGCCCTGCATGCAAGCATGGGTTGTGTGTAGTGAAATACTCTGGTCCGTGCACTCATAAATTCAGGCTTGTTGACGTGAATGAGCTTGTTCACTTTCTCTGTCAACACCACAACTTGTTGCAACACAACATCAGACCTTCGATAGCACCACCGCAATGCCGGCACTGGCGCTACGAGTACCATCATCGTCGTTACGTTGCACGCGGGGCATGAGCACTGCGCGAGTACTGCTCTGGAGGTAAGATGCTGACTTTGACACTCGAGGCCGGATTGGTCTTCTTTGTTCACTTGCAGCAGCACCCACCTCCCACACCGACTCTCAGCTCTTGCGGCGACCATCTTTCGACAGCCACAGCAGCTTTGGTCGTGCTCTCGAAGCAGCCACAAAGCATAGCCAACGCAGGGGTCGGCCGGTGCGCCATTGAAGTGTGACGATTTGCCTCCCAAAGAGGCGCGGATGCGCAACAGCGATCCAGCAAGCACGCTATCTTTGCAGTGCCGCTGACCCTCGGAATCTCTGATGCACTAGCGTAGAGTCGACACTCATGCGGCATCCTGTAATGCTGACTCTTCGTGGGCGCAGTCTCGCATAGACTTGAGTACCACAGTTGTCCGCAACTTCTGACATAGCAGCAGTGCCCAACGAATGGAATATCGAGCACACTCCTACAAGAATGGCAGCAGCCAGGCACCAGCAAGCCGACCTGCGTTTTCGATCTCCGGTGGCGGCAGGTGGCGAAAGACACAGAAAGAGCAGGGCGATGTGTCCAGCACTTCACACTTTCCTTTCTTCGGGTCCAAAATATTCATGGGCTCTTCTCGTCGGTGGTACAGTACATCGGTGCACAGGACGATCGGTGACGCCAGTCTCGACTGGCACTGACCTCGACGCTGTGTGTATCTCAAGTGGCATCGGCGAGCCAGCTCAACGGCCCATATAAGTCCTCAAGTTTCCTACGATCCGAGGCTTCGCAGCCCGAGGACGTCTCTCGCTGCCGGCTTGGGCCTACGGCGCAGGGTACCTCAACCCTGGATACTTGTGATGTTGCAAGAAAGATCATGGAGGCAGCCTCTGGGCGCCACTTGCTGTTCGAACACCTTCTTGGTTGTCATTTGTACAGTGGGAGGTAGTCTTGTTGCTTGCCTGTGCTAGCACTCGACATTCCAACGGCTTGCGATTTCCACCCTTCTCGGATCGGCATCGGCGAGCCATCCTCAAAGCCCTTGTAAGCCCATTGACCTTCTCTCGGCAGTTGCCAAAGAACCTCGTTGTCGGCCTACGCCGTCGCTTGGGTCGGCTCATCGGCTTTCCTTACACATCTCTATCTTCTTATCCACCCTTTTCTAGCTGCTCATTGATTGTCTAGCGGCAGTACGAGCCTAGGCTCACGCTGCCCGGAGGTGACTTCGGAGTCACCCGTTATTGAACTGGATGTAGTGACCCTGGCCATGACATCCATGTTGATTCCCTTTCAAGTGACAGCGTGGCAGCCCTGGCTGCTTGCTTGACGTACATCATGCGGGTTCAAGACGATGAGCCTAGCTACTCGCTCATCTGCTCGTTGTGTTCCACATCGAGTCATGCCTCTTCTCTATCATACGTGGGATCATCTGCTCGGGCAGGGCTTCTCAACGGACATCATAGTGGCTGACTTGCTCAACAGGCTGAGACGAATTTCACTTAGCCTTTGCTGGCTTGTGCTGAGCGGCTGTGGCTGACGGCTGCTGTGACTTCGTCCCTCGGTACTGTATGCTGAGCTACATCAGGTCCAACTCGTCAAGTACACTCGATCGAAGGCACAATATTGCGATCGAAGGCAAGTCTCGACAGCCTCTTTTCGGTGATATTGTGGCTGATGTTCGGCTGTGTGCATCTCCCTTTTCTCACAGCTTCCCTTTTAACTTGACGGTTTGACTGTCAGGTCCAAGACGTCTGAGACATATTGTCCATACAGCCGACTGTTGCAGCTCCGGCTCGACGGTCGTGAGCTCCGCCATGTCCCTTGATGATCACTGTGGTTGGTGGCTTGGTCCCGATCCACGAGCAGAACGCCAGAGTGGTAGCCCATGATCGTAGTCTTTTCCGAAAGGCTGAATGATGTCGCTGGTGTGCCTGAATTCGATTAGAGACCTTGAAGGTCAGAGCCGGTCAAAGCCAGACGCATGCATTCCTCTCTTGATCTCGTCCGTCATTCGATCCGGCCGTGAGCCGCCGTGATTGGCTGATATCATAAAGCGCATAGGATGGCACTCGCGAGTGCCATCTTGGACGTGTCTCTCATGACTCTCTCTAGCAGACTTCTTTCGAAGACTCTGACCATCCACTGACATGGTCGCAACACATTAGTGACCGGGATCTCGCAAAGCGAAGCCGTCTTGATGCCTTCCGCATCTGCAAGAGGTACTGATAGAGTGGCAAGGTGATAGGAGGATACGAGCTTCCATCTAGGTCGGCCAGATTTTGAGTGCATCGTACTGCCCCAGTTGCACGGCCAGTGAGCCTCTAAGGCCGTAAAGCGCCATTGCACAAGTGGCTGTCCAGCTCGCGAGCATTCCAGCATCATCCAGAGTGGGCTGTAAGCGCACCGCTTTGGGTCAGAACGTTTCGAGGCTTCACGAGATGGAAGTGCATGGCCATATACGACAAAACCGCCGACACCTAAGCATCGACGAGCGGAAGTCCTGTTGGCATAAGATGTATAGATGGCATCGACAGCCAGCGGCAGTACTGGAACACTCAGAGGACTCGGAGCCCATCGCTACGCAGGTGTCAGCTGTTGGCACCCACACGAACAATCATCATCGGCGGTCCGCCATCCTGAGATACTGTTATAGTGTGCAGAAGGTGTGAAGGATGTTCGGGAAGATGGGGAGTCGAAAAAGGAGTACGAGACCGAGCATTACTGCTTCTAAGCCATATTACCCCGAAAGTCTCAAGCACTTCCGACGGCACGGGGTCGGCATGCAGTCACTAGCACGGGGGTGATGCTCCCACAAGAACAGGAACTCACCGCCAGATGAGGGCGGAGCGGTTACTAGCAGCTCATGTCTAGTCCTTGCCTAGTCCTTTCCGTACGGCGGCCAAACCTCAGGATGACGTCCATGCGCAGAGAGCGGACCAGTGAAGCAGACCACTGAATGTGAGCACTGCCATTATTATGAGAACCTGTGACTAGGCAGTTCAATCGCCTTCGCTGCCGTCGCAGCCACTGCTTCATACGGTAGCGTCGACAGAGGGAGGGCCCGCTTTGGACATATCAGCATGATAGTGACGGCTCCGCGATCTTGAGAATCAAATCTCCAAGGCATGTGAGGTAGTCCGTGGTGTTGTGGATCTTGGGCCAGGTAGCTGAGAAGCTCGTGGTATGGACGCCACGCTTGTTAGCTTCTGCTATGAAGTCTCGTGAGTAGTGCGCCTGGGATGGGAGCATGTCAGGCTGTGAATTCGGGAGGTTTGACATGAGCTGAACACCGGACCATGCGCTGTGCCTCACGGGTACTGTGACCTTGCACATCGTGCTGCACCGTTGTGCTGTCACTTCCGTGTACCACGGTCTGGCGTTTAGCCGTTCAGTGAGTCGGGCAGCTGGAATCCACACAAGACCTACTCGGTCGAGCAGGTGGTCTAACTTCGTTGCAAACGTTCGTCTGGTACTGTTGGCATCCGCGACATGAGGTGCTCGTCCGATGGCCATGTTGGTGGCGTCAATGCAAGCTCAGTGAGGTGGATCTTCAGATGGGTGGTCTGACAGCCCCGCGTACACCAGCGAATTCCCACTATTCATGATTCTAGGTCGTGGCTGCAGCATTTCGGAGTTTCGCATCTAGATATGGTACGCAGCTGCTTGTGAAAAAGGCACCAGAGCCGTAGCCATCAAGTCGCACCCAGTTTGAATGGCAGAATCGTGCGCGATACATGTGCATTGCTCCGTCAGAGCAGGTACTTGAGGTCGTGTGGAGTGCATATGGATGTTGCTCTCGTCAGTCTAGAGACAGGTCCCGTAAGGTGCATCTCCAATGCAGCCGACTGGCTCGGCATCGTGCTCTGCGCACACAGCTCCATCCTGGCGATGCTATCTGTACGGCAGCATCTGCTCTCGTGACATGGCGTGTGTCAATCGCAAAGCACCTTGATTCCTACAAGCGCTGCATGGCGTTCTTTCTCCGCATTCTTCGCAGCGTTGCCCCTGATCCCTGACACCACCGCCGCCCTGCATGCTGCAGAGCTCTGTGGCCCGTCGCGTGGCTCGTCACAAGCGTACATTAGCTGCCATGCCCGCTCATCGCCTGACACCAGGGCTGTTGTTCCCATTGCGAACAACCGCGTTGCAACATTGGCATCCCAGCGCGAACGACACATCGATATCTGCCATCGTGTTCAGGCCAGGGCTGGGGCAGACCCTGCGGAGAACTGGCGCGATCGTTGAGGCCTGGCTTTTTACCCCAGACTTCTCCCCGAGCAAGCGTGAGCCAATCCGCAGCCCGATCGTCTGGTTCTGCCCCACATTGCCAGCTACAGCAAATTGCCTGCACCAGAGCAGATACAACTTGGGGAGGTCTTCCTGCGCACAAAGTCATCGCTCCGCTCACAGGAGCTCGCCGAGCACAGCATCGACCTGTTTCCCAGACTGTGGAGCAATTCCAAGGCCACACTAGAGAGGCACGCGCGACCGCCACGTTGTCACAAACCCCATATATTTCATCCCCACTTGCTGATCGTTTTCTCCGCACTCTCGCCAGCAACCTATTCTGGCACGCTTTGGCGCTTGCCGAGACGCCCGTTCCCTGGCTCTTGCTGGACCGCACTTCACGCTCTGCTCTCGTGTCCTGTATCCTCTCTTGACGACCATAATTTGACCTACATCTTCTTGCTTTGTTTGTCATAGATCGGCTTCTGGTGTGGCGTTGGGAATGTTGATAGGTATGATCGCCTTGTCGAGGGTCTGGGAAGGGTTTGTTTTGGGGTAGAAGAGCTGAAACCTCGCATCTAGACTGTTAAAGCTCATAGATTGTCGCATTGTCTTTTCGATAGACTGTACTGCGATTACGAACCTGATAGGTCAAAGTAAGTTGCCCGATAGCCTTCACCGTCCTGCCCGAGCCTGGCTGATACTGTCTTGCGTTCAGAAGCACGACTTGTAGACATAGAAACGATAGCGATACCGCTACGAGTAATTTCCCGCCGAAGGGACTCCGAGGTATGGCTGCTATTTCCTTGTCTCCTTTGCAGCAGCTCTTGTGGGCGATCAGCAGGACGTGTGGATTGGACTGAGGCTTGGATGGCATTATGCGTCTGCCAATGTCAACTCTCGACCAGAGTGTCTGCCATGAGATCGCATCTGGCCGCGACTCTAGCAAGGATGTCCGGCGCTCTCGTTCGTGGCGGTCGCAGTTTGTGATGTAGGCTTGCGTTGACAGACGATGCGTCGCCATGAGATTATGACCCTGGCGCTCTTGGGTTGAAGTTCTGCGCAAGTGTCGAATACTTGATCGCGCAGAATGTACTTGCGATCATCGACCAAAACCCCTCCACAACACAAGGCTGGACTACTCCATAACACGAATCACAAGTGGACCGACATCATAATGCTCAGCAATCAGCTGGATGCACGAGTCGCTTGCAATTCGTGTGTTCGAATGTGGCAAAGATAATGCGGATTGTGTGTGTTGCAAGGTGCAGCAGTCGAAGTATGATTCGCAAGGTCACAGCACCGAAGTCTCGAAACGATCACATTTCGCTGGCGCTCGAAACGCTCTTATGCAGCTATGATACCAGCCAAACAAATCTGGCAGCTGCTGTACTTCCTTTGAGACGCTCCATGTCGCCAATGCTCAAGATGAGCTGCGCGCATGCCACAAGGTCGAGCAAAGACGAAACACCTCCCACAACAAAGCCAGCACCGGTACAGCGGCCAACACTCTACACAACAAGCGAATCCACACACTCGCCACAACATTCTTGTGACCTTTGCGGTCTTTGCGATCTTCGCGATCTTCGCGATCGCTGCTGTCATCGATGCGGCGCTTGACGATGCGAAGCTTGCCAGACATCTCGATCGTTTCCTTTCGTATTGCACGTTTGATCTACTAATCGAGCCAAGTCAGCTGCTAATCTTTGTGAGTGTAGCATAGAAAGACAAGATGAATCGCCGTGGAACGCCAGATTCCGAAGCTGTCGCATCGTCTGAAGACGAAAGACCTTGGCCATCCACCACCACATTCGGAGGTTTGCCACGCAAAGAAAGTGGCGTTCCAGGACTAGGTGGCGGCATCTGGGCTACACAACAGCGAGGTAGCTTCAAGTTGAACGACCAGACTCGTCGCGCGATCGCAAGAGAGACACATCTGGGTGCTCCAAACGGTAACCACGCAAGCTCGAGATCCGCAGCAACGCCATCTCCGGCTGCGAGCGAAGGACATAATGCTTTGCCATTCCCGATACCACTGCAGCCAACGCCAAAGGTCGGCCGATCGCTTTCTCATTCGCAAGGACAACGAGATATGACCTTTTCGCCACCTGAAGTACAAACATCTCAAGCGTCGGCTGGCATGGTACCGCTCGGTCTGTTGCATGAAGCAGAAGAAGGGGACATCGATACCGAAGACGGCTACGAACCTGATGGCGACTTCTCTCGAACCTCTCAACCTCCCTTCGCTTCGTTGCAGCGGACGGTCACGATGCCTTCACAGTATGAGAGCTTTGGGTACTCGAATGGTGGTGTTGATCGACGAGCGGACACAATGGATGCAGCGATGTTTGAACAAAGGTTGGATCGAAGGTTTGACTCTGCCTTTGGCAACTTCAGCACTGGTGAGTAACGACGCGTTTCATCATTGTGTTAGCATGTGACGATGTGGCGAGGGAGGGTGTTGTCACATGCTGAATAGCACATGCTACTGTACTGACGATATTCACGAGTGACGAAGTCGGATTCAAGACGTGCAAGTGCTGACAATAGTGTCTGCTACAGATTATGCGTCTCGTCGTCCACAATGGCAGACCCATCTGGGATGGGAGGAGTTGCCTAATATCAACGAAAGCCGACGCCACTCGCTTGCAGACATACCGACCAGACGAGGATCTCTCGTTGGCATCGACTACGAATCAAGGCCACGTATGGGAGGTGAGTCTTAAAAGCCCTATACCCCCCTATACCCACCCCCCCATACCTCTCCCCCCCCCCTCTACTCATGTTAGCACGTGCCATCGACTTGCCTTCACTGTGGACGCTATTCTACCTCATTAGGAGTCTTACCTACCGCTTTTCTGACTTCACTGCCGCCGACTCCGACGTTAGAAATGTCAGCACGAGCAACGAAGTGCCCATCACTTAGTACTCTGACGTGGCCCAGGCAGCAGTGCATGTGATAGGGGGGGTATATGGGTTATTTTCTTCCCTTCTAACTTCTCCCCCCAGACATCCACCTACTACAACCATCAAATAACACTACCGACCCCGACACCGACCCTACCCCCTACCTATACGACCCCTACACTATACCAGAAGGCTATAGGGCCCCCCCTGTACACCTAGAGCCCTACGAACGCGCCAACCTCCCCCCGACCATGACGATGCGTAATAACGCGCGTTATCAGCATAAAGAGCTCTACATCGTGAGCTTTAAGTGCTCACGCGTCGGAGTTTACTACACCCTCACCAACACCGGCCTCAACCTACACGATGGCGATATGGTGATTGTCGAAGCCGATCGTGGTCAGGATCTTGGCACGGTGCAGCACTGTCGCGTCTCTTAGGAAGAGGTTAAGATCCTCTTGACGAAGTATGGCGAGGAGCAGTATAAGTGGTTGATGATGTTCTCTCGCAACAACACGGCTGGTGCGGTCAATCCGAACGCGACGATGTCTGGAGATACTGGAGCACCAGGGCTATCGACGCGTCCTCCTCGCGACCAATACGCCAACCTCAAGCCGAAGGCCATCAAGCGTATGGCTGCGCCACACGAGATCCGCATGTTGCGTGAGAAAGAGGGGAATGAGGCGAAGGCAAAGCGTGCGTGTCAGCAGAAGGTGTTCCAGCATGGCTTGGATATGGAGATCCTTGAGGCGGAGTTCCAGTGGTGAGTGAATTCGTTAACCTCAACTGACGCGTTCCAACACGTGTCAAGTATGACGAGAGACAACTGACACCTTCTCGTCTGATAGGGACTGGCAGAAGCTGATCTTCCACTACTACGCGAATGATTACGTCGACTTCAAGGCTCTCATCGGCGACCTGTTCAAGCTGTATAAGATACGCATTTGGTTCTCCGCCGTCAACCCCGCGTCGTTCTCCGAGGGCGCGGTCGGCAGGCCTCCAACTGGTATCGGTCCAGGTGCTCTCGTCTCGCCTACCTCTCCCTTCGATCAGTCGTACATGATGCAGTACGGCGCGGACCCCGATCCATATGGCGCGATGATGCCTTACCAGCTCGATCCGAACGCGATGGGAAACAACAACTTCGTGGGTCAAGTCCCTCCAGGGAATGGCAACTTCTCTCCCACATCCACATACCCACCTCCGATGAACACCTTCGGCGGGATGGGTGGCATGACACACAACGGCTACGCGCCCAACGCTGTCATGCCAGCTGCGTGGGCGGCCGCCAACGGCCTCCCACCTCCACGCAACCTCAATCCAACAAACGGCCAGGATCACTTCAATAACTCCTACCAGTCTGCTCGCTTCAACGGCCCTGGCGCCAACGGCAATCCGCAGAACTTCAACATGTCCTGGCGCAACAATGTTCCCTCGCGCGGCATGCCGTCTCCCTTCACTCCAAACAACAACGCGCCTCAGCGCCAGCCCGATGCGACTGCCGGCGCCACTCCAACCAATCAGAACACCCGCTCCGGCCCAGACATGACAGCATCCATGCAGGAGATGTTCTCCCATCTCCTCAACGGCAACAACGCCGAGCACTCCGAGGATTCCGGCGGCGTGCCCATCAATCGCAGCCCAGCCCACCTCACCACGCGTCCAAACGGCCACCCAGCGGGCGTCATAGGTAGCTCCGTGCAGCGTGGCAACAATAACGTGAACGTCGCTGGTCTCGGGCGCGGCTTCATCAACGGCAATACTAACAACAACGCCCGTGGCTTCACCGCCGGCGGCGACAACAAGTACGTGCCCCCTCACGAGAGATCCACCTAACAAGCAACACCAACATTGATCAACCTTCAGATACCATTGAGTACCCCACGTGAGGGAAATATGTAACGGGTGCGGAAGCTAGGCTGGCGAGCAGATGATGAACGCGGAGTTTGATTTTATTGGGTGACTTCATGGGTTATGAGAACAGTCTCCGGGTGAGACGGCATGGGATACGGTTTGGTTTGGGATACGGTGAGATGGGAACCGTAGATGACCTTGATACCTGCCTACAATTGGCACCACAGTGATAGTGCATGCCATCGTGACGCCGACATCACATTTTGATCGTAGCTTCGCGTTTCGATGGTCATTGCCTGACACACAATTGCCAGTATCGTCATGACCAGCTCTCCATCAATCCGAGATCACGCCTGTGCGACTGTATTCGAGGCCAGAGCGCGAACCCATGCCTGACTGCAACCCATGAGAAACACCAGGCGGCATACCCTTCGTAAAGTCCTACAGGATTGAACGGGAATTTCGCGTTACGTCCCGATCATTATCGATGATCTTTGGACAACAAGGCAATCGACGATTTTATCAATGCCAACTAAGGCCCGCTGGTCTGCTAACACCGATGCTACGCAGCATTGCTCATGGTCAACATGAGCAGCTCAAGCCCTCTGCTCGATCGACCGCATGTCTTCCCTTTTATCAGATGATTCACGAACCCTCTGCCGCCCTCACCGCTTCACCTTCTTACTTCGAACCCCAACGCCAGACACAATCGCTAGCCTCACCAGTACGAATGGAATCGTCCCTACAGCAGCAATCCAATCGTTCGCAGTCCACTCCGCAAGGTCCACGAACACGGCCCAACCGCCCACAGCCTGAGCCAGCGAATGAGTGTACAACGCGTCCGAGCACAGCATCGCCACGCACACTAGCCTCCAGACTCTCAGATCGTCCACCTGCCGTAGCAGGACACCTTCCGTGAATGCGATCACGCACCAAGCGCCTGCAAGCTGGGTGTAGATGAAGGAGGCTCCGGGATCGAGAGTGGTGACGAGCTCGCGAGTGGTCATGGAGGAGTACTTGAGGGGATCGGAGAGGAGGAAGAGGATGCCCATGAGAGTGAAGACGGGCTCGACGTTGGTGAGGAGGAAGCGGTAGACGGACGGGAGGGATGTTGAAGCTTTGATCGCGATTGGAGGAGCCATGGTGGACTGGAGGAGGGTCTTGTTAGTGGAGAGGATCTAGAAGACGAGACCTAACATTCGACGGTGAGGGTCGCGATATTGGATCTCCTGTCTCTGAGATGTCGTATAATACTCCTCGGTACGTCAATGTAGCTTGCTCGAATACGCTCGGATTCGCGCAAACAGCACTCTGCTCAGGCGTGTCAGGGTTGCAACCCGAAGTGACATCACCGTGAAAGAACAGAAGAGCAGTTCCGAAGCTCTCCCTCTGCATTACTCCTCCACTTCGACATCTGTCACTGTCGGACTGAAGGGGAAGGTGAGCTGCTGTCGAGATACTTGGCTCGCTGATACGCGACAGTCGTTATGACAGTCATGGCCATGGCGATAATGAATAAGTACTGACCGTCTTCTCTGTCTTCCCTTCTCTCGCCGTTCCTTGACCTCTGCAGCTATCGTAATGCTGTCCTTCTCGATCATCACGTTGGCGACAATCACAGCAGCTTTCGTGTCACCTTATCTCCCGTCTTATCTGAATCGACGCGAGGTGTCGATCAATTCGTCTGACTATCCAGCTTTCACGATCGGTACCTGAACCCTTTGTCGAGAAATGCACAATACCCTTGGATCTGATTTGACAACAGAGATACCCATCGACCATTATAATGACTCTGACACGCGTACGTTCAAGAATCGATACTGGGTCAACGATCAATACTACAGACCTGGAGGTTCGTCGATCCACGTCGTGGATCGACATTCAATCCCATGTTAACAATGATGCAGGTCCTGTCTTTTACTTCGATACGGGCGAGCAGAACGCACGTCCGTTGGTGCCCTACTTCCTATACGATGCTGCCGGACCCAGCAGTCCTCTAACATTAGCTCGTCGTTTTGGCGGCATAGCACTGATCTTCGAACACCGCTTTTACGGCGATGTCGATGGTGGCAGTCTTCCCTTTGTCACGAACAAGGATGGCTACGCGATCGATGGATTCGAAGCCTACAGGTATCTCAACACCGAGCAGTCTCTGCAAGATCCTGTCTACTTTGCACATAACTTCGAGCCACCGGGGTTGGAGCCGTATTGGTCGTTGTTAAACCCGAAGTACACGCCATGGATCTGGCTTGGTGGTAGCTACCCAGGCATACGAGGTGCACACATGCGGGTACGTAACCCAGAGACTTTCTACGCTGCGTGGGCAAGCTCTGCGCCGACCGAAGCTGCGGTCGATTATTGGCAATACTACGCGCAAGCCGAGAGGAGCATGACGCGTAACTGCTCCGCAGACTACACGGCAATCACGAACTATGTAGACAATGTTCTTACAAACGGAACAATGGCCGAGCAGAGATCGTTGAAGCTTGCACTCTACACCGCAGTAGAGTCTGGTACAGGTGGCCAGGTACCTGCCTTTGTCAACGCAACAACAGTAGAGTCTCTCACGAACGAACAAGTCGCGTCCTACTTGCGACTGCCACTATCGTACTATCAGTACTACGGCTTTGCTGCTTCGATCTCTCCCTTCTGCGACATAATGGAGACCTTCAACGATACGCGTACCCGCACAACAGACAATGGCGGCACTTTCAAGGCCATTGCCAGCGAATCGGGCATAGCACTTACACACAATATCAGCGCCGCTTGGTCCGCATTTTTGACCGGGATAGCGGAGATAGACTACGATAGCATACCTTACACGGGCAGCGATCCAACACAAGACTACAGTTGGACGTGGCAATACTGCTCGGAATACGGCTACTATCAACGCGGCAACCCGGACAATGAACACACAATCGAAAGTCGATACACGAGCCTTGATTACTTCCAAGCCAATTGCAATGAGACCTTCCCATTCCAAGGTCTACCATCGACACCGAACGTCGATGCGGTCAACAAGTACGGAGGATGGCACATCAACCCTTCCAATATCATGTTCTCCTCTGGCGAATATGATCCCTGGCGCGCACTATCACCCACGTCCATCGAAACGGGTTCTCCCAATCGTACTAGTACGCTGTACATCCCTCAATGCAATGTGCCGCCGTCCAACGATACTGTCTTTGGTATCCTGTACGCTAATGCAGTACATGTGAGCGATATGAGAGCGCTGCTCAATACGAGTGACATCAATCATCAGAACTTCAGTACTGTCGGCTTCAGTAGCCCAGTCAACCCTGAGCACTTCTATGCTGGCGTCAGCTTGTTTCAAAGCGCATTAGAAGAATGGCTGCCGTGTTTCGGTAATGGAAGCTATGGACAGGAACTGATGAGGCAGTACTGAGCGAGTACCAAAGCGATGCATGCGTTAAAATTTGAATGATGAGTCCACATCTGTGAAGCGCAATGACCGAATGCTGAGGATAGCATGAGATCTGCTACTTCACTGTATCCTCAATACGTATCTTGGATCACTCGCAATCTACCGTTTTGTCTCTCACACATGAGTTACAACCCTGCCCTTGGCTCTCGTTACTACCGTATGCTGAACATGTCTGCCGTGAGTACGTCGATATCAGCACAAGTCTCTGATGGACATCTTGGGAACAGGAGAAGTTTGTTGTGCGTAAGTTGTGTTTGCCACCTCTTCTCACTGACACTGCAGGTCCAGATTATCTGCTGTGGCTGCATCGATAGACCCGCAGGATGGGCCAGAATTTCTTGAGAATGAGCACAGTTCTCTTCTAGGCGTATTCATACCGTCTCATCCCTCTCTGATCGACCCGTGAGCTTGAGGCGACCGTTGTGAGTGCATCGCAAGAGGCAGGAGAATGATGGGGGCCAATTTGGAGTAGAGCGAAGCTACGTCAGGACCGAAACACTCTCTCAGTCTGCTTCTCACCAGTACCATACATGTTTAGCCCGCTGGGGGTACTTCTGTGGGAGTATGGGTATCGGCACTCGCTTTGAGAGCTTGACAAGTGTATAGTGTCTCTGTGCGGAAACGCCGACGCTCGATCTTCTGAGAAGAAACGGCGTTTGAGCCGATTGCTCTGGCTGCCGGGGAACGAGCAGAAGAGCCAGTCGAGTGTTGTAGAGGCGAAGAGTCAGCGCCGTTGTAGTGTTCTGCTGAGAAGAGTGTGTCGATAGCACCAGAGGAGCATCCGGTCGATGCTAAAGATGATTGACCGTCTCTGTCCTGACAAATGCGGTTTGTCTCTCTCGCTAGTACTGTGTGCATAAGTTCGTTGTCGCGGGTGCGTTCAAAATAGCAGAAGAACGGTGATTTCGAGTTGGAGAAGATCAATTGCAGCAGATTAAATAGACTCTTCCGCAGCTGCTTCTCACTGACACTGGGCGCTCCACTTGGCTGTACTAAAGTTCACTGCAGGAGCACGAGAAAGCTCTCCAGAGGCAGGAGATCGATAAACACTATCGCTGCGCGGAGCCATTGTTGCTGGCTCTTCCCAGGGGTGGGAGGCGTTCGCACTTCATTGCTCTGGCTATGTCGATCGAAGCAGAGGAGGTCTTTTGAGGTTTGCTGAGAGGCAAATCCTGTGTGGTTATGACTGTCTGTCGTTCTCGGTCAGCTTGTAGCCAGGATTGCGGGTACTTACTGTGCGCTCTCTCACCGTTGCTCATGCTCACAATCGGCTTATGTGAGTACATTGATAGTTGCAGAAGCAAGGGTAGCTGAACCTGGAGAGGAAACAAGATCGATGCCTGCTCTGTTGACGCGTTCCTTCCTTCAACACTTCCTTCAGACACACTCAGTCTTGGCACATATACATCTTCTCACATCGCAGAGCGCATTTTCTATCCTGAACATCGACATCCTCACTTCAGAACAACATGTCTCTCAAACCCACCCACAAGCTAACTAAGTCGGCTTCAATGAACGCACTCGACCAATCCGACGACCAATCCGACGCCGGACTCAAAGCCTCGCAAAAAGCCTTCAGCACTGGTAATACCGGCAAATGGCTCGATAAGTCGCTCAAAGACGCGAAGACCGAGCAACAAGAGCTCATTTCCGCCGTCAACAAGGCGTACAAGCTCAGGTAACCAGCTCTCACTCCTCACTGCAATTCAATCAGCTAACAATCTCAAAGCAGAGCCCGTGAGCAGGCTCTGGGTGAGAAGCTGGAGGATGTCGCGCCCATTATCAAGCGTGAAGGATTTCTTGAAGGCTATGGCTGCAGTTTGACCTCCGTGAAGAAAGTCACTGATATCTACGCGGAGATGGCTGGGAAGCTTCGCATCGATGCGTTGGATGTCGCGATCGACGTGTTCGAGGCTGACAAGGAGGCTGCTGTGCGTGCTTTATCTGCTGGAGCAAAGGTGGAACTTAAGGGACTGGAGAAGGGGATCAAGCAGATGGAGAAGGGGGTCAAGAAGATGGTGGTGAATGAGAATGAGAAGGAGTGATGATGTGAGCAATCAGGACGTACGATAGGTGTGGCCGTCTGGCGGAATGGCACTGGATTGCCTGATCATCGCCCGTCTCCACTGCCACCCTCCCCTTCCTTCTCTTCACCCGCCAGCAAAATCTCATGTCCACTTCCATTCCTCACGCCCCAACTCGCACCAACCCCAAGTGCAGCAACAAACCCAACGATCCACCAAGCCATCCCCACGACACCTCTTTCCATCCAGATTCCATACCACCAGCCCGCAAGTATCGGGCCGAGAGTCCTGAACGTTGCACTACAAGCCTGACCCAGGCCATGTATAGTCGCCAACACACTCGGATGCGGTGACGAATTGTTGAGCAGGATAATTGTAGCCGGTAGTGCGAAGGTCCGTGCAGAGACCTGCAGCAACAGCACCGACGAGATCCCAAGCCAAATCAGCGTTCCCGAAGCCGGCAACGGAGATGGCGAAGATGACGGTATGAGCGCAATGTACGGCGCCAGCACATACGCCATCGGGAACAATATCAAGCTGTATCGAAAACACCTCATCAGCCCAAACCGGCCGTTAGCCCAAGGGTACAGCAAGAACTGCAACGCCACGCCAATGAACCCAATAATCGCCATCGCGAACCCGATCGTTGGCGGTGGGAACGCCAGGCCGGAGGCGAATTTGAAAGCACTTCGAGGCTTGATATCCATGTCTGATTCGAGTTCGGGCACGAATTCGCGAGGAGTGGCGAGGAAGAGGATCCACAGGTTCGCGAAGGCGCCCATGTGGAAGTCGAAGATTGCGATGCTGAGGAGGGTCCAGAGGACGTTTGGCGTCCAGATGCGGGAGAAGGGGAGTCGGGGTGGAGTAGCAGGATGGTAAGAAGGCTTCTCAGGGTGGGAAGGCAGGTGGTCGAGTTCGTGGTCAGGGTCTTGCGAGAGGAGTCCATCGCTTGAGGTGTCATGGAAGGCGAGCTTGCGGTAGCCGCGGGAGCGGGCGGACTGGAGAGTCGACATGGTGTTTGAGAGCAAGGCCATCGGGTTGATGGAGGACATGTCGAAGGGGCGTTTCCCTTTGAGGGTCTCGTCCAGGAAGTAATGTACAAGCAGTGCTTCGCCCAGCAGCAGTACCGTACTCATTAAATTAGCAATCGCGTAAGGATATCTCTTCATCCACAATACCCCCTCAACGCCACCAAATGTCCCTCCTACACCAAAGAGATTGGGCAGGTTATCGAAAGGCTCACTCACGAGCCCGCTCAATATCGGTCCCGCGACATTAGCAACGTTGAATGCTGCCGGCAGCAATAGAAACGCCCTGGGATGCCATGGCTTGGGAGTAACCTCCGCCACCATCGTCCTCGCAGATCCAACAGTCCCGTTTATAGCGCCGCAAAGTAACCTCCAGAATACCGCCTGTTTATATGTAGTACTGAATCCAACACCTATACAACCCAACGCCGTGCCGACCAAGCCAATCAGGAGCACCATCTTTCTGCCAACTGTAGGTCGATCTGCAGCTCTTCCCCAAAGTATGCTCGTCACGATCTGCGCTGCTGTGAAAGCTCCCTGTAACACTCCAGCCTGTTGCGAGATGGTCGCGTCCGGTAATGAAGGATCGAACGATCTAAGCTGATGCACCATGTATGTCTGCAGTGCAGCCATCTGGAAGAAGTCGACAAACCGCGATCCTGCCAGTATCGCCAATTGGGGCTTGTTTGGCATGTTCGCCCATCCTGGCGGCTCTGGTGGTGGAGCAAGTTGTATGATCGGGTCGCCCTGCGTCGCCCGCTCGAGGTTTGGCGTCGAAGCTCCAGGTGGGAGCTCAAGTATGGGTGCATCGACCTGCACTTCTGTGGGCCGAATGTTCTTACTACTCGGTGTCCGTCGATGCAATGATGGTCTCCTGTCTCCGAGCCCCGGACTTCGTTGTGGCCGCAGACCATTGTAGTATGTACCATCCTCGTCTGCTGTTATGATCGTTCCGTCTGATCGCAGTAGCCGGTGATCGGCACTGGCGCGGTATGCATTATACTCCTCCTCTCGGGACGCAGCGTCTGATGCATGCCTCTGGCGAAGATCTTTCGAGATGCTCCGTTGATGGCTGAGTGAGACCTGCCGCTGGTGTGCCATAGGTGCGGCGGGTGACACTTCATGTAATGACCAAGTTCCCACTGATGCTGACACTCCCTACACAACGTAGTACAGGCCCAATGTCAATGATCTGCTACCCAAAGTGAAGCCCAAAGCCAGAACGCCTACCCAACGTGACAGCCCCAAAGCGACAAAGCGCATGTACAACAGTTGCGAGTCTAAGAGTCGCAGCTACCAGTCAAGGTGCCGACATCCACGCATCGCAGCTAGCTCCGTCGATCCAAGAAGTCGTGAAGTCTGCAACGCCGGGTAAAACGTCGCGCCAAAGTCCGATGCCGCTTGCTGCGCAACGAGACAATCAACGTAAGCCGCAAGTCCAAGCCCTTGCCCTAATTATCAGCAGTACGAAGAGGAGCGTCAGCCATGGCATGAATAGAAAGCGAATGAGAGACTATGGAGGGCAATGGCCACGCAAACCTGTGAGCTTGGCAGGGCTCGCTGCCAGCAGATCCAAAACGCGTAAATGTGGACATGCCCGGTGGGCCTGCGGCAGATGGACGGTGTCGCAGAGAGTCCAAGCTACGGACGAGACGCCGCTGCCGCGCGGGTGGTAACGATACGTTACAATCTACTGTACCTGTTACAAGACGGACACGGAGGTCGGATAGAAGGGAATTGGAATGGAGGTCGATGTGCCAAGGCCGTGTTATCCGATCTTGCATCCGTCTCGTCTGAAGAGATATGCGTGGAGGTTGTAGTGAGCGCAGGGGCACACGCCTTTTGAGCTGACGAAGAGACTAGACACGATGGAACATGTAAAGTGTGTCGTGATACAGTTTTGTCTATCCCTTGCAGTAGATCGACGCCCCATCATGCAAACCGGGTATATACGAGATTCCCTCCATGCCGTTCACGCCACGCAATGCATTCAACATCTCCCCAAACCCCCTCCCATGCTATACCTCCACAGCGCCACCCGCCGTACACGATGACCAGTACCAGCACCCCGAGAACGCCCTCCTAAGGCGCCCTCGAGCTCCCACTACTAGCCTCACTCCACTCGCCCTCCATCTCCCGCTCGCCAACACGACTGTATCGTCCGAGAAACCTCCCTCCAAGCTCACTCTTCTCCAGTTCCTCTTTCCACCCTTGCAACGTCTCAATTACATTTCTCCCCCTGCTAGGTCTCCAGGCCTCTGCGTAATTACCAAGCTGCATGTCTTTCCTTAGCGAAGAAGATCGCTTAGGATGTCGCAAAGCCCTCATACCGCCCCAGACGCCTCCGCTGAGGAACGCGAGGCCCAGGACGATCCAGGCGAATGTGAAGACCCAAGTGTGGCGAATGAGAGCCAGGGGAGAGTCCTGATAGTACTTAGACGTATCGAACCCGCGGTTGGGAGATAGCCACTTCGCGTCCACAGGCCAAGCGGTCTCGTAAGCTACCGTTAGGTTGTCCGGCGTTTTCTCGCTGAGGCCGCAGCCGCGGTCATTACAGAAAGGGAGTAAACTCGGGGAAGGAACAAAGGTACGCTGCATCACCGAACGCTCCAAGACTGCGCCGTTGAAGTCGAGAGCTTCAGCATAGGTCCAGGGCCAGACTTTGCCAGACGTAAACTCCGTTTCAAAGCCAAGCTTCGTCGCGTTGCCGATGTACTCCCAGGGTCCGGTAGACGAGTTTCCAGCAAAGAAGTTCCAACCTCGCACTTCAGTCGCGCCATTCCAGCTCACCCAGACATGCATGCCGCTTTCCTCGCTGCCCAGGCGACTAAAAGCCCACATCGCGGGTTTGGTCAATGGCTGCGCGGTCCAGTTGTACTTCCCTGATCGATAGATCATGACATTGCTCAGTCGATCTGCCACCTTAGCGTACAGTACCACGTTGCCGTCCGTGTCGTGCTCGGAGAAGTATGCGTGCTCGCCCCAACCAATGTGTGCTCCGCCATTCGGCAGAAGCTGCAAATTCCCCTGGGATCCAGACAGCAGCCCTCCCTCAGGCTCAGGTGCTCCCCACTCCTTGACCATTGACGCAGTGTTATTGACATGATCCAGTAGGATGATCCAGCCGTGCGAGAAGTCTCCCGTCTTGTTGAATGTGTTCGACGCGTTGTCGTAGAACGACATTACTGTGTGAGTCGCGTTCTCGCTCACCCATCTCGCATGATGCTGATATGAGAAATTAAAGTTAGTCTGCTTGAAAGTCGGGTTTGCGCCCCCAAGTTGCCACATGATGTGCCCATCGACTCCAGAGATCTTGTACATCGCGCTTACATGCCGTGCCGAGAGAAGGTAGTCCCCTTCCACATTCTTGTCGATGCTGTTCAAGTGGAAGTAATCCCACGGACTCTGCTCATGCAGTCCATCACCACTCGTATCCGTCGAACTCGGCATCGTCCAGCTCTCTCCCGGGTCGACATGATCCAGCGACCGCCATTCAAAGATCACCCTCCCCGTCTCAATCTCCACCTCCTGGAACACGCCCTCTACAATCCACCCCATGCCATGTCTTACATTAAATCGCGGGTTCGTCGTCAAGTCATACTGTCTTGGCTGATAAACCGTCATCAACGCGCTCGTCCCGTTCGAAAAGGGGGTGATCTTGAATTCATGCATATCGCTGCTCGCGCCCGCGCCAGAGCTCTCCACAGTCTTGACGATCCTGTAGTGCTTGTCCATTATCACGCCGTGGCCTCTTGCGAAGCCTTGATGCTGCTCGCCTTGGAAATAGCATAAATGCACCTCGCCTTTGTAGTCGCATGGTCGCGGTGCGTGAGCGGTTTTGGGCCCGCTGGAGCCGGCGCCAGACCAGACGAGGTTCCCGTAGTTGTCGTAGATGTAGGGGCCAGGGTCGACGTTCCGGTAGGGAGCAATGAAGTTGTAGCCAGGGCTGACCCGGACGGGGTCGAGGATCGTGATGTTAAGGATTGGAGGTTGGAGGTCTGGTCGCTGTTGGGAAGGTCAGCATTCGCTTTGAGTTCGAGTCCTGGCCGTGGCGCTGGGTCCAGTCTATATCGACCTCGCCCTCCTGCACAGGTGCAGTGTACTTACCGATCGAAACTGCGAAGTCGGACTGGTCTCATTATTCAACTGCCCCCTTCCCTCCCTGACCAACCCCAATGCTGTCACCACAGCCACCCACCTCCCCCATCCTCCTCTGCTCCTCCAGTCATGAAACCCAAAGAGCATCGCTAAATCCAATCGCACAAAAGCCAAAGCAGATATACCACTCTACCACATCGAAAAGAGCATCAAGCACGCAACAGTCAGCCCAAATGTCGAATCCTCAACTCGGCCAAGCGAGGCCAGTGTAATCGATCCGCTTACTCGCCTGGGCGATCGGAATGCAGAGTAGCGAGTGAGAGTTGGTTCAGAGGTTCGACCGGGGTATGGGATAACGGGACAAGAGAATCGCACGGGTAGCGGGTCGTCGGCGTCGTCAGGTCGAAACGCGGCCGCGAATGCACCAAGATCGTGTGCAGCGCTTTCTTTCGAGGTAGGGACAGTCGAGTACTTCCAAATGAATAATGTCTTACACCATCTCACACATCAGTCCAAGACCTTTTCCAACCATCACTGTCTCGTCACTCGTCAACCCCTCCACCCAATGGCACGGCAACGTTTCATCGACCTCCTGATCCCGCACGTCTGACCTCACTTTCCTGCGGTTAGCGCGTTGCGAATAGAGGACTGCCCCTGCAGAAGCCACGCGCCCGCGGCGTTTGAGTGCCGACTTGGCGTTATACAAGAAATGGCGGGGCGCTCGGGTGAGAGTTTGCAGTGCGGGATGGGGAAGTTGCTTTGTAAGTCGAAGTGATGGAAGGATTCGAAAGTCTTCGTGTTCGTAACGGCAGGATCGTGGATACGGGATGCCAAACGTGGAATGCTATGCACACGAGAGCCAAAATGGGTCGCGCGCAACCACGACGCTCGCCAGTATCGACTCTAGCGATTACGCTGGCCAAAGCCTACACCCCGAAGTCGTTTTTCGAGATGGCTGTATGAGCAAGCTTTCACATCTGTGTTGTAGATCCTGTTACCAGTATACACATAGTCACACATGTGCCTTGCAGCCCCACCCGCCTGTACCCAGAGTGTATACCGTAGTGACCTCTCATGACCCATTGTCAACCCAGATGCACCTCATACATTCGACAAGAAATCAAACTCCACCCGGCTGTAACATCGCACAACCGTCCTGTCAACGTCAAACCTGCTCCACCCGTCCGTGTGCTACACCGCTCCGCACCACCACATCATCGCCGCCAAAATCTCCTGACACTTATCGTAACCCCGAACACCACAGCCGCCAGACTCCCTCCCACAACCGTAGCCCGGAACAGCACATTCATCATCTGCATCCGATTCCTGCGTCTGCATCGGTCTACGAAGCCATCTGTGTCGTTTGTGCGTGGGAATGACAGGCCTTCGGGTACAGGCACTTCGAGGAAGTCGCAGAGTGGTTTCCAGCCCTCGCCCATCTTGTACTCAAGAAGGTTCTCCGCGGGGACGAGGGAGCGGATTTCATCATAGTACTCGACGAAGCGACGCTTGCCGTGTTTCTCGAAGTCGTGGTCCCAGAACTCGTGCCAGAATTCTACTCATACTCATTAGTATGCTGCCGTGATTCCTCGATCGTAGAAGGAAAAGTTGGACTTACTGCTCAACATCGGCTGATACAACCCTGCCCCCCAATCAAATCTCGACACTAACTTCAACTCACTCTCCGTCGCCCTCCAATTCACCGTCTTCATAGTGCTCGCGTGCCAACTATCCACATCCCTCGTCGTGACGAGCACCTTCGCCTCCGGGTACGCCTCGATAAGCTCTTTCGCGAACGCCACAGCCGGCCAGTCGCACACCGCTTGACAGTGTCCCAGCAATGAGTCCCATTGCTCCCGCCCGAAAGTACCCTTCTTGTCGTATTTCGAGGCCAGAGCGTCGGACCACATCAGACAGTCTGGAGGATTCTCGACAGAGGCGGACATCATGTGGTAGCAGTCGTCGAAGCCGAGGGTTTTGAGAGCGGTGCGGAGGGCTGGGCTGCGTCAGGACCATGCTACTGAAGGGTGAGATGGAGGAGGACTTACAAGCTGTGCCAGTGCGACCTAGACCCAAGGCTAGCACTCGCATGGGGACTACGCGACGGCATTCGCGACGGTTGATGTCGGTGTCATTGGTGAAGATGTCGGTTATGGGTTTCGGGGTGTAGGGCTGGAAAGCCATGATTGCTAATGGTCTTTATGGCCAATGGGTTGGGGATTCAGTGGTGGAGTGCCGTCGTGAGTCGAGAGATGTCGCTGGCTTGTTTTGTGCACCGTCTGTTTGCTGTAGTCCTGCCAGCAGTCTTCTCGTGTCTTCAATAATACCTCTCAACAAACTCGCTTAGCGAGTCCTCTGCCAATGCACAATCCAGATAGTCAGTCCGATCTCGTGCTTTCCGGAGTATAGTCCTTGTGCCTTCCAATTCCACCAGTGGACGCCTCTAGATTGCAAATCTTCAATAGAATGACAGCGCAAACAACAGGAACAGAAACGAGCGTGAAAACCAATGCCAATGAAACACAACCCAGTCGTCGTCACCCCCCAACCCTACCCGACTTGCCCGCGTGTCATGTCTCTCCTCGAAGAATGCAGACGCGGACAGGGCTTCGGGTTATCGGCCACTATCGACTGGGTACGTATCTCTCCCTCCAGTGGCGTAAGACGATCCCCTGAAACGACAGGGGTGTCTGCATGAAACCTTCTGCCGTGCATGGCTTTGGCGCCGGGAGTTTTGGCGAATCCGCCGAACCTTGGCAGATGTCGGATAAAGTGCTGGTAGGCATTGCTGATGTTCGGGTGAGATTGATGGAAGGGGAAGTTCGAGAGTGCGTGAGTAATGACGGGGCGTGTGAGATTATGGCACGGTACGAGGCCATGGGTGGATGTCAGGTATCAGTGAAGACGAAGCTGCAGTGGGTGGGAGGGACGACGATGTGACATGGAAGCCGACCTTACAGCACTTGCCACTGCTGGTTATTCACAATGCTAAAGTCACATGAAGGCGGGAACTTGTTGCGGCATGAAGACGCAAAGGGTATCAGTAGATCAAGTCATCCTCGATACTGGTTGTGTACGCTATGCTAATCGTTTCTTTGTCAAACGACGCTGGCATCACGCTTGACTGATTGCTGGACAGCTCAGCCCGTCTGACATCTGGCAAATACCACCATCGTGCCGACGTGTGAACCATGCAGCCGCACACACCGCTGACATGGCATGGATAGCCAGTCCAGCCACAACATCCACCACTCTTTGCAACATCTACCTGTACCTCCACAGCGACAGAGTGTTGTGCCTCTTCCACGTCTTCCTGCGGCCAGCAGTCGTTTTGTTGTACTTGTGGCCCTTGCCCAACCCACGGCTCGCCTTGCCCGTAGCAGTCAAGCCACGGCTCTCGCGGTGCTTGTGCACGGGGTTTACGATCCAGTTGATGCGGGCATCGCGACGGATGGCCTTGTGCTGAGGGTCGACCAGGATGACCTCGTAGTACTTGTAGGTGCTGTCCTGGTTGATCCAGTAGGAGTTGAGGACGCGGAGATTGGCGCAGCGGCGGCCGACGCGCTCCTCGGCGGTGGATTTGAGGGAGCGCTGGTACTTGAGCTGGTTGATACCCTGGTTGGTGGGCTTGCCTAGAGTCTTGTGTTAGTATGGCCGTTGCTCGAAAAGATATTAATACAAGAACATACCGTAGGTAGCACCCTTGGGCGCAGGCCTCTTGCGACCACCACGACGCACACGCGCGCGGTAGATGACGAAGCCCTGCTTGGCCTTGTAACCCAGACGGCGGGCCTTGTCGGGACGACTGGGGCGGGATGCGCGGTGAATGACGTTCAACTGGCGGAGCTGTATGAAAGTACTCTCAGCAAATGTTCAACGAGTACGATCAAGACACAGACTGGGCGAGGCTTCCCAATGAAGGGTGCACTCGCCAGTCTTATGCCGCTCTCATCAGGGCGTGGTTGTGGTGTGTCGTACCTCCCAGCAGCGAACGCGGAGCAGGAAGCGCATGACATCGCTCTGCTTCTTCTTCTGCAACTCCTCGAGATACTTGTGGGCGCCCATCTGTGCGTGTGGTGTTAGTCAATGCTCGTGGTTGCTTTGAGAAGATATGCCGTGGGCGAGAGCTGCGCAAGAGTATTCCTGCATATGTCCTCTCCAGCAGCACCTCTTCCACTGATGATTCGTACCTTTGCGGTTGTCGATGGGTGAGAAGTGAGGTCCTTCGTTGGTCGTGCACTTAATGTGTGGTGGTGTCGACAAATTTTGGTAGCCCAGGTGCGGATGCCAAGATTCGCGATGGCTCGTCCCGCCGGCCCTTCCAAAATCTATGACCAATGAGATTGCAAAGCCGCTTCGCCACGATGAGGCCTTCTCAACTTCGACTGTCGCATGGGAATGACTGGCTGGCGCATGATGTAGAGTGCAGAGTCTTGTTGTTCACTCGCTTGACCCAGATGAGATAATCGCGACACCAAAGTCGTTGTCGCGATGCGCAGACGACGCGCCTCAGCATGAGCCTCGTCAAAGGCAGGCATTGAGGCAACCCAGAACACCCGCTTGAAGAACAGCACGGGCAGCGCAGAGAAGACCATCGCAGAACCATGGTGTCCCACTACCGACCCGCTGGTTCATACGCCGATTTTCCTCTTCCAGCACCATCTTCCAGCGCACCCTTGTCATCCATCAGAGCATCCTCAGTCACCTCTGGCCGGTCAACTGTAAGAAGACACCGCCATGGCCGCAGCGGATCCTCGAGCGCATACCTGCCGCAGAATGAGTTCCCGGTCTTCTCGAGCACCGGCGATGTCGAGATAGTGCTCGCAAGTGTAGACGGAAGATCCGAGAAGCGCTATCTTCTACATCGACTAATCTTGAGTCAATGTTCTGCCTTCTTCGAGGCCGGGACAAGACCGGAATGGAGTCGCGGTGGAGGGCTATCAACGATTGGAGAGGGAGGCTCACGCGCTGCTAGTCAGGAGCGGAGACCATCGTTGGAGCAGCAGCCCGGCAGGCGATGGCGGTATACTCTAGACTGGCAGTCTGCAGGCACAGAGGACGTTCCGATGCTGGTCCAGGATACGGCACCCCCATCCATCTTTGGTGGATCAGAGAACGCACCTCCTCCAGTTCTACGACCCAAGCCTACAGGCACGAGCGCAGCCTTCTCACGCAGCATGTCAAACTTCTCCGCCTTGTCTATCAATTCGCTGCCTTCAGCAAGCCAGCCACCTGCGAATCCGGATGACGAGATACTGAAGGATTACGACAATCTCTTCCGCATCATGTACCAATACCCGCCCTCGCTCTCAACAACCAATATCGCCACAGCCTACACCGAATGCAAGGCATTGTTGCACCTAGCAGACATGTATGATGCGCTTCCCATCGCCGGCACGCGAGTGGATCATCACCTTCTCCGATTCGGCGCAAGACTGTACAAGCAGATCGCCAAATACCCGCCGTCGTACCTCAAGCTCGGCTATCTCGCGCGATCACGGACGATCTTCGCTGAGGCTCTCATCCACGTGGTGGGTCAGTGGCCATTAGCCCAGTCCTCCTTGCAGAACCAGGTCGATACCGCAGTGTTGGACCTAATCGAAGATAAGCACGAAGACCTGGAAGAAGCCAAGTCTCGTGTCGAGGCGAAGCTATGGCGCTTATCACTTACGAATCCTCGAGGCGACCGCGTCACGCCAACGTCAGACTACTTGGCATGGCTGGCCGTGTCATTCTTCCGCTCTTGGGTTGCTGAGAATGCCATCTCGGCACCAACACCGATCCTCAAACCGCCTTCAACAGCTGGCCCTCAGCCTCCGCTACCAGCCCAGAGCAGCAGCGGCCGCCTCTTTCGTACCCTCTCTTCGTCCGCTCCCCTCCCCGGCCTCGGTCGCGACGACTGCAAGCGTTTTCTCAAGCTCTCGCCGGACCTGTACACCCGCGACAATTTACGGCGATTTGAGAGGAAAGTCGAGGAGTTGCGGAACCTGGCTCGGGAGATTGTACGGCCAATCTGTCGGAGCTTCTTGGAGCTTGACGGCAGTGCTGGAGGTGGTGGAGTGGCGTTGGGTTACTTGACTTGCACGCGAGTTGGGGATGGGGAGTGGCCTTGGGAAGAATGATATTTGCTCATCTGGGAGTCGATGGACGAGTGATGAGGCATGAGCATTTCATGGTGTTTCGGCGATGTGATGTGATGTGGTGGCGAGCAATATATACCCGGTCTATGTGCTTACGATCTTTGTGCTGCTATCACATGTGTCCTCCTACTTTCACTGTCAGCGATCGCTTGTGAGAGCTATTTCTGTATCATCTCGTCGATCTCGATACCCTGACACACGCCCGTCGCCCCACATCTGCCTCACTATGTTACCCCGGATTACTCGACGGTCAGGTACGTTCGTTCCATGTGGTGGCTTGCGTCAAACATTCGTTGCTTCGATTACTCCCGAGGCATCCTTTTATGAGAGATTGCTTGGCTTTGCTGGGATGCTCGAGCATTCGCGTGACTCGCTGAGATAATCGCGCTCTGGGAAGCAAAGGAGGAAGAAGATAGGAAAGCTGTGGTGACTGGATCTCGAGCTTGGGAGCACGGCTAAAGCGGACTGGGCGATACGAGACGGACGCGTACACATTGTTCAGGGGATGTGCCAAAGTCGCATATGTCAGAGGTGAAGCTGAACAAGAGGTAGCACAGCGGCATGGCTTGATTGAAGGCCTGCAACATACTCACGAGCGCATGATCTCTGGTATCGAGGGTTGGAAGAGGTGATCTGGACGAGCTTGTACTGCCATGCCCTGACCCGATTCCACTGATCTGTCCCCTTACAATGGCGCCGTCCTGGTCCTCCCGTCTGCTCTCTGGCGGGTCTGGCGCGCCTGGCTCCCGCTCACAAAGCTATACGTCCTCCTCCAAGCCTCTACCCCGTCCGCCTCCTACTACGGCTGCCTCCTCGGCGGATCTGCTCCCTCGGCCTCGGACCTCCGCAGGCGGCAGCCCAGCACACACCCATAATCGCTCTGTGTCACATCCACTGCCTCGTCTCTTCTCCCGCAAGAAAAGCGTGGGCAATCTCTCCGGCAGCAGGGACGATATAGACGTCTCGCTTGACGAGGGGCTGGTCCCTGTGCTCGTCGAAGCA
The DNA here is from genome assembly GCA_002077065.1 of Cryoendolithus antarcticus. NCBI lineage: Eukaryota > Fungi > Ascomycota > Dothideomycetes > Cladosporiales > Cladosporiaceae > Cryoendolithus > Cryoendolithus antarcticus. Next base: position 681,255 of record NAJO01000009.1, read on the forward strand.
TTGCCGAAAAGGGAAATCAGTGGACGAGCTCTGGGAGGCAAGGGAGATGACGATGGGAAGGTGCAGCGAGGGTGCGCGTGTTGTGGAGCGAGGTGTAGGGTTCCGCCTGAGGTAGGGAGATTCAGATGTATGGGGTGTTTGACAGTTAATGAGGTGGACTTGGGGAGGGAGGGGAATAAGGTAGAAGACGAGGGTAGGAGACGGGAGGTTGTAAGTCTGGACAGGACGAGGAGGATAATGGAGAGATGTTTGGTGGGGTACTTGGAGGGGAGGTGTCGTAGGGAGGTGGTCAGGAGCAATACTTCGACAGTCGACGCACAGCGGCCGAGTGAAAGGAACAGCATTGGCAGGTCGATCAGTCTGCCGATGACAACGACAATCGATCGAATGGCTCAGCCATTCTGCACTCCTCCCGCACAAGCCGAGCCAGATGCCTCATCGAAGCAACTTACCGACGCTCCTGTGACCACTTCGCCACCCGACACACCTGGCTCAGCAGACTTCCCAGTCATGACCAATGCCATACGTGACTTCAGCGACTTTGACCTATTTGCCTACGAAAGACGCGAGACGCCTCCTCCTCCTAAGGTGAAGGTGCCAGTATCTGGTCCTGGTCCGCCTGCGCCGCACCCTCTATCGCCACGACGAAAGCCAGTGCCTGGACAACCGACTCGGAAGCCGCCACCGCCGCCATTGGCGAGCATGAACAAAAGGGCGCCTTCGCAGAATTTACGGCCCGATGGCAATACCAATGGCGAACGATCACCACGCCTGCCAATCAGTCCCTCTGCAGCACGCGATCAGGCAGCCCGGGATCGTTATGACCGTACAAAGCTCATCTTTCGTCCACTCGAAGACTACATGGCTACCACCTTCGGCTCACTGGAAACCCTCAATGTCAGCTTCTCCACTGTTCGGCTGATGCTACTGGGGAGAACGAAGAGCGAATCGCATATCCCCACGCCGCCGCCAGAACCGAGTGCTGACTTCCCGTCGAGTCCTATTGACCTACTGAACGGCCTCGACGCCAAGACACTGCTACTGGGAGACATAGGCGAGAATGGCAGCTGGTGGGCTGGTAGAGTGGATCGCAAAATGGGATCCAACAAGATCAAGAGGAAGAAAATCGGCAGCGGTACCAGCAAGGCTGTGAGCTCGAAGAGCCCGAATATCGACTGGGCGATGCTGGACCAGTTCTACGAGATCGTTCATTCGGCTGGAGAGGACTGGAGATTGGCATTACCATTACTTGGCGCCGAGTGCGATCAGACACGTTTTGACGACGAGCAGGAGATCCAGCAGATCGAGACCGACTTGGCAGAAGCGAAAGAGCACGCTATCCGTACTCTACTGAAGATCACGGAGAACTTGCTCAAGCGGCCGGGCAAGGCGATCAAACAGCCTGAAGACATTCGATGGCTACTGATACTGCTGGCGAATCCTTCGCTACACGCCGAGCAGAGGCGGCTTCGGGTGAAGCGAGCTGCTTCGACCGCTGCTGCGAACGGTACGCAAGGATTTAGTCCAGCAAAAGCTGCTCAGCGCCGCCCAGTAATTCTGCATGACCCTCGATCATCACCTCGCGATGCGGCCGCAACAGCTCATACTGGCATCATCAAGCGTATTCTCGGTCTGCTCGCTCATGCACCCGATCCCAGCGCACGCTACCTTACCACTTGGTTCTCTCGCCTTGACGAGGCTGCATTCATATCTAATGTGGATCTTGTGGCATCGTTTCTCACGCATCGTCTCGCTCGCCGCAGTACAGGCAAAGCTCGGAGAACCAAGTCCATGAACGTAAACGACAATGGCGGACTCATTCCCAATCTGAGCAACGGCGCAGCGAGTACCAGTGTGCAGCTGCATAGTGCGCTCGGACTCGCTGGAAGCACGAGCACTAAGAAGCGCACCGATGGGGATGGTGACGGAGGCGAGACCGAATGGGCTACTGACTGGCAGCTTCGAGCAGCGGCGAAGATGATGAGCATGCTTTTTGCTGCGAACGACACCTTCCAGGGTACACGTACGGCCACATCGTTATCGGCCCTAGATCCTACTTCCGCGCCCGGTCAGCTACTGGCCACCAATTACTTCTACACCACTTTGCTCGACTCCGCCTCTCCAGCGCTCATCTCAGATTTCAAACTCTGGGAGTCTTTGCCGTCACTACCCGCCGCACGCGCCAAAGACAAGTTCGCCTTTTGCCAGTACCCGTTCCTGCTCTCCCTCGGGGCGAAGATCCGCATCCTCGAATTCGACGCTAGACGTCAGATGGAGCTCAAAGCCCGCGAAGCCTACTTCGACAGCGTCGTTCGCGCCCGAGACGGCGGCCAGCACTTCCACCTTCGTGTCAGAAGGGACTGTATGGTGGATGACTCGCTGCAACAGATCGCAAGCGCCGTCGGCGCCGGAGGCGAAGACATGAAGAAAGGTCTCCGCGTCCAATTTGCAGGCGAGGATGGCGTTGACGCGGGTGGCCTGCGCAAAGAATGGTTTCTGTTATTGGTGAGAGAGGTGTTCGACGCTGATCACGGGCTGTTCCTGTGGGACGACGAGAGCGGCTGCTGCTGGTTCAATCCTGGGACGTTCGAGACGGGGGAGGAATACTTCCTTGTCGGGGCCCTGCTTGGTCTCGCAATCTATAATTCCACAATCCTCGACTGTCGACTCCCTAGCTTTCTCTGGCGGAAACTGTTAGCTTCTGCTCCTTCGACGCCAGGCTCCACTGCCACAGGTCCACCTATGACATACACTCTCACCGACCTCGCGCAACTCCACCCTTCACTTGCCACAGGCCTGCAAACTCTCCTCACCTTCTCTGGCGACGTCCAAGAGACTTACGCCTGGTCCTTCGCCGCGCCCATCTCCCGCTACGGCACCCACACCACGCACCCTCTTCTCCCCAACGGCGATGACATTCCAGTGACAAATGCCAACCGCGCCCAGTTCGTCGACTTATACACGCGCCACCTCCTCGACACTTCTGTGACACGTCAGTACGAGCCCTTCAAACGCGGCTTCTGGACGGTCTGCGCTGGCAATGCGCTCTCCTTATTCCGCCCAGAGGAAGTCGAGCTCCTAGTCCGCGGTAGCGAGGAAGCAGAGATCGACGTCGACACTCTACGCGCTGTGGCCGTGTACGAAAACTTCCGCTCTCCCCTCCCTTCCCACCCCCTTCTCCCGACGCCGTCCGAGACCGTGCCACTGATATCCTGGTTCTGGGAGCTCTTCGCTGAAGCTCCTCCAACCCGGCAGAGAAAGTTGCTCGGCTTCATCACGGGCTCTGATCGCATTCCTGCTTTGGGGGCGGCGAGCTTGGTTCTCCGGATCGTGGCTGGAGGGAAGGGCTGGGGCAAAGAGAGTGCGGAGAGGTTCCCAAGCGCGAGGACGTGCTTCAATCAGCTGCTGCTTTGGGGGTATGGGAGTAAGGCCGTTCTTGCGGAGAGGCTGTGGCGGGCGGTGGAGGAGGGAGAGGGTTTCGGGTTGAAGTGAACGAAGAACACCTAGCGAAGATGTCCGGGACAGCTTCGCCGCGACTCTTGTGGGATGGGACGAAGCGAGATCATGCATACCTACGACCGTTATGCCTAATGCTTCCATAGATCCATCCTCATCACCATCCACTTACATCAGCGCCTGGAAAAACTGCAGCTGCGCTATTCCCCCTCAACCCTCTTCCCCAGCCTCCCCAATCCTCCCCCCCAAACAACATCACCATCACTACTTCCCACCACAGCATTCCTCCAAGTCTCAAAGAACAACCCCCCCTTCGGCGCATCTTCCCCCTGCGCCCAGCCAACTCTCTTATAACCTGACAGTACGCCCTCCTCTTCCTCGTCCTCCACCACCATGCCGACGCCTGTAGCTTCAATTTGTTTGACCATTTCAGATTGCTTCGGGCCGGCAAAAGCGTTGCGGGGAGCAAGGCGTGCGTCTTCGGGGGAGAGCGAGGACGAGTTGACGCGCAGGTCGCCGCGGAGTGTGGCGGCTACGCCGTCGGCCCAGTGGAGTCCGCTGTGCGCGGAAATGTGGTCTAAGCGGCCTAAGAGCCAAGACAACTGGGTTAGCGCCAGCGCCGTAGAAGCCGGCGACGCCCTTCCCGGATCCGCCTGCGAATTCGGCGTCGTCAACCCCAATCTCTCTAATGCGCAAGTGCCAGCGAAAAACAGTGGCCAGATCGACGCATAAGATGTCACGAGCACAGCGTTACTATTCCAGCACGGAACTGGCGCGTGCCCGAGCTGGCAGGGTATCGTAGCGCAAATCTCGTCCGCTAACTGGCGGCGCGTGGCACGGACGCCGGCGTGGTCGAATCCAGGAATGGAAAGGCGGAGCGCGAGCATTTGCTGCATGCGTGTTACCATGATACGAATGGAGCGGTAGGTGTTCCACACACCCGGCATCGGGATCCCAGCGTAGGAGTGCACGGTGTTGTTCCAGATGTGCGGGCTGTCGTCTACCCTTAGCTCCGTGTACGACCAATGGGGATGACATGAGGGGGTGTTAGTTGCCCAGGATTGCATCCGGGCATCGACTTCATTTATACGGGAGAGGGCTTCGGGGCCGGTGATTTTGGATTTCTTGGCGAGGTATTGGATCGTGGCGAAGTCAAAGCAGATGTCTATCAGGTTGTCGGCGGGGGCTTGGAAGGCTGCGTCGGGGGATGCGGCTTGGAGAGCGGGGGTCCAGTCTAGGAGGAAGGAGGGCGGGAGCATGTCGTCCCAAAGGCAGTGGATCATCTTGGGTGAGAGTCAGTAGAGAGGTCTGGAGGTTTGGAGGGGCCTTCCTGGGGGCTTACGATTTGGGCGCGGGTCTCGCGAAAGATATTTCGTCCGACACCGGACATGAAATTGTGCTTTCCCTCGTAGCTTCAGCAGCTGTGTTGCGCCCTGGATGTGGGCTTTCCAGGATTGCACCGATTGCTTGCTGTCGCAGACCAAGTTCTACTCACTACCGTCAGCCTTGCGCTTCCGCCTCTCACCAGCCAGGCAACACTCACCTCATACAAACTCAACACACTGACAGCAATCAAACTCTCATCCGTCCGACACTTCTCCCCATCCCTCAAACTCTCATTCAACATCCCCAACGCCTTACCATAAACATTTCGACTCCACACCCGTCCCTGCGGCACATATCTGACATTATCCAGCGCCGCCATGCCGCAAGCCTTGATCGCTAGTGTGAGACAGGGATCCATGCGAGGCACAGCGGCGTAGCGGGGTACATACTCCCAGTGGCCTTGCGAGGTGAAGCAGCTGAGAAAGTAGGAGGTGGCGACTTCATCGGCACGGGGGAGGAAGCCGCGCGTGATCCAGGAGGTCACTGTGGAGAGGTTTGAGAAGAAGTCTGCGGAGACGGTGGCGTCTGGGGGTCCGGGCCGGTAGACGTCTTCTTCATCTGTGGGATCCAGATTAGGGAGATCGGTGGAGAAGACTGGAGGGTCGAAGGAGTCGGGTATATACTCGGAGCTGCTTGGTGTTGAGTATTGTGAGACTCTCCACTGTGTCTGGGATGACTCCAAGGGTTGCGACCAGCTCTGTGTTGCTGTATTCGTAGTTCCAGGTGGTGTCGTTCTCGACCTGACGACTGCAGTACTGTGACCCGCCTTCCGACCCTCTGCCTTCCGAGTGACAGCAACAGTCTCGTCCTGGATCTGCAGGGCAGTCGTATCTCGATACCCGGAGCATGGCTTTCTCAGCTTGACACATCGCACACAGGCTGGCTGCTCCAGCGTACATCGCTTCTTCGCGAGGCGGCATTGTTCGCACCCAGCCGAGGGCTTACCGCGGTAGACCATAGCCCGGGACTCAACGTCCACTGAGAGGTAGGGGTGACCTCCAGCAACGCAATGACAATTAGGGATATCGTGTCAACCACTTGGTCCAGACGCCTGCGCGGGGGGAGCAGTCTTAAATGCCGTACAGAATTTCCCACAGACGGCCTCGGAGTCGATCGTCTGCTGGAAAGATATGAGATAGACCACCAGATCCTGACCCTCAGCGCCCGTCTAGTAATGAGCGGCTCTAGATCTAGGCTGCATCCACGTGGGCGAACGCGATCGCTGCCTGTCGTCAATACGGATGATTGACTGAGAACATGGAAGATGCTGTTATTGAAGCAACGTATACCTCGAATTGCTCGCAAGCTCAAGACATCCTATTGACATTGATAGCTGTTGAACTCCGGTACACTACATGATCGTGCAATCTATAGTTGCCTCACAGCCGCACGAATCCTGTGCACGCCCACGCGTCGATCGTGGTTCGGCACACTTTATAATCGCTCCATCCGATGGAACTCTGTCACACCATCACACCACAATAGTAGTGCAATGTGAGTTTTAATCTTGAACTGGTGAGTCTGGTGGTGTGCAGATGGCATGTTGCAGCACACGCTGAGGTGAGATGGGATGTGGACGAAGAGGGAGGTCAAAGGCTGTGGCGCTGTCGGCTTGCCGGATCGCGAGATGGAAAGCTTCGGTGTGACATTGTTGCTGCTCGATATTCGACGTTGTGGTTCATACAGTGTATATGCATCGTTGCCACATCCCATCTAGTCCTCATCCCCTCCCCCGCCCGTCCCCACGCCTCCAGTCTTCGCAGACTTCGCCCCAACAATATCATCAACCCTGAGTAACAAGCAAGCACTCTCCACAGCCGTCTTGACACTCTGCAGCTTCACAGCTTGCGGCTCCCATACCCCGAAGTCTTTCATATCCACAATCTTGCCCGCATCGCCATCAATACCCCAAGTACTCCCTCCCTCGACGTGCTTCGCTCGTAGTTGAGTAAGGACTCTTATGGGAGAGGAGCCAGAGTTCTGGATGAGTGTGCGGGGGATGACTTCCATGGCTTCAGCGATGGCCTTATAGGGCCACTGCGCCACACCTTCGACTTCTTTCGCTTTCGCGGCAAGGCGAACGGAGACAGCCATCTCGGTTGCGCCGCCGCCGGGGGAGAGGTATGGGTGGAAGATCACATTTCTTGCGACGCTCATGGCATCCATGAGATTCCGATCAATCTCATTCAGGATGTCTTTCGAGGGCCCGCGGAGCAGGATCGTGCAAGCGCGAGGCGTTTTGCACTTGGTGAGGAAGGTGAAGTACTCGTCGCCGATTTTCGAGATCTCGAAGAGCCCGCATTGCGTGCCTATGTCGTGCTCTGTGAGGTCGAAGACGGAGTTTACTATTGTTGCGCCGGTCGCGCGGGCGATGCGGTTGTTGTCTGACTTTCGCACACGGCGGAGGGCGGTGATGTTGTGATTGAGGAGGAAGTGCTGTGCGAGATCTGAGACGCCCTTTTCGGTTATCACGAGGTCGGGTTTGAGGGCCACGATTGAGTCGCACATGGCGCGGACTTGCTCTTCTTCGATTTGGAGGATGCGGTTCCAGTCTTCTTCTTTTGTGATCTCGATGTTGGTTTGCGACTCGCCTTTCTTGTACTCGAGCGTGCAGTCTAGGAGCATTATGCGGGGGTTCTCGATCCGACGGCGCATCTTGGGGTGTGTGATGTCTTTGTTCAGCATTACGCCGTCGAGCACTTTGCAGTCTTCGATCTCGCCGCCAGGGATCTTCTCCACTCTTGCGTAGCGCTTGATGTCCACCTCTTTCTTGCCACCGCCCATGTCGAAGCTCACTGTTCGCACTGCTGTCAACGCAAGATCGCACATCAGCTCGCTCCACCTCGATGTGAATTTTGTCCCGATCGACGACCCGATCAATTGCCTCATCTGATCCGTGTTGTTGATGTCCACGGGTACTGAGACCTCCTCGATGATCTTCAATGCATCGCTCAGCGCCCTCTTGAACGCTTGTATGATGACCACAGGATGTATGTGCCTGTCCAGCTGCGGTAATGAGAGCGCCAGTATCTCGCCCGCCAGAATGATCACGGTCGTCGTCCCATCACCCACTTCCTCATCCTGAGTCCGTGCAAGCTCGATCATGCTCTTTGCTGCCGGATGTGCGACTTCAATCTCTCGGAGGATGGCGTGACCGTCATTTGTGAGGACGATGCCGCCCATGGGATCTAGCAGCATTTTGAGCATGGCTTTGGGACCCAGACATGATCGGATAATGTCTGCGACGGTCTTTGCGGCGGTGATGTTGGAGAGTTGCGCTTGCCGGCCGACTTGTCTGTCGCCGGAGCCTGTGTCTGTAGTTTTGTCAGTGCTGGTGCATCTACTTGAGGTTGTCCATCGAGACGTACTCATTACAACCACCGGAGCCTGCATCTTGACTGCGTTTGCGCGCTGTTGCGCCGCCTGGGAGTCGCGAAGTCTGAATCTGACCCAGGAATACTGATCAAAAGAGGAAGGCGGGCGAGGTTGTGCGTTGGGATAAGCTGGGTGCTGTAGTCGTTGCAAGCTGCAGAGGTGTTCGATTCAATACTCAACATATGGCTTGGCACATGGAGCAAAAAGTCGCGTTGCGCGCGTTTGAGAGCTCTGACGCTGTGCCACAAGTAATGACATGATATTGGCCATATATCGCGGTCGCTTCTATTTGTCCTACTTTCAAATCACAACACCCCATACCCCTAGCGGATCTTCCCTTCCACTACTCTTCCTCCGCTCCCTCTCCTGTAGCCTCTTCACCCGCTTCACTAGCAAGCCCACTACTACCGGCCCAATAATCGTGCAGACCAGCACTGCCCACGTCACAATAAAAAATAGCTCTGAGGGTCCATCATCCGCGCCGTAGATTCCCTGGCTTTCCGCTACTGCACTAATGAGAAAACCAATCTCACCTCGAGCTACCATTGCGCTGCCAAGTATGGCAGCTGGGTACAAGCTCAGCGGCGCAGTCCGACGGCTGCGTTTGCGGGAAGTGTTGGCGGCGACCTGAGTCGATGATCGCGAGTCTTGTTGTGACGCAGGAGGAGAGGCTGTAGCGATCCTAGCACTGGGCGAAAGATCCTGCAGTGATACCTCTGTAGCGGCTGGGTCTGACTGAGTCATGCCTTTGGACCTCTGTGACTTCCCATGCGTCGGCTTACTATCGCTGGTTGCCGAAGCGAATCGCACAAGACACAGTCCGCAAGCTAGCTTCCCTACGATCATCAGGATCGAGTATACAGCTCCTCGCCAGATCACTGGAGCAGCGAACATCTTCGTAATGGGTATTGAGCAGCCGATCGAAGCAAAGAAGAACGGCTTCAGTACCTTCTCGACGATCTGATGGTAGTAGTCCTCGTACACCTCTTTCCCAGTGCTCCGGCGTTCAGTCTTGTCGCCAGCTCTCGCGCTTGCCACGATCTCTGGTATCTGCAGGTTACCGCAAGATATATCGCCATTAGTCGCCTGCGCTGGACTCCGAAGACCTACTGCCGGTCCATCCGCAGGATCTACACGATAGCTCAGATCGCTCAGCCAAGTCACTAGAGCTCCAGCGAGATACGCAGCGAACAAGCCCGAAGTCCCAGCGTACGTAGCGCCTGTGACAAGTCCTACTAGCACCGCCGTGTGCATCACAAAAGCCGTCTCTGTTCGACTTAGCACCATCCCCGCCCTCCCTTCGTTCCCTTGCAATCTCAACTGCAACACCCTCAATGCAGGTCCCACAAACCACTTACATCCCACCACCAGCACCACTGCGAAGCCAATGCTGACCAACACTGGTCTCACAACTGTGACTGCCCTGAAGTCCCCTTTTCGCCCAAGATTGGAGATAACCTGCACCATCACCAACCCAACCACGTCATCCATCATCGCGGCACTTGTGAGCACGACCCCAAGCCGACTCTCGGTGAGCCCACTTGTAGTCAGGACAGTAAATGTAGTCCCTAGCGAAGTTGAACAGAGTGCTGCTCCGGCTGCGAAAGCTTGCAGAGGCGTAACAGGCAACAGCTTAATCAGCACGAACGACAGAGCAACCGGCAAACTGATCCCGATCGTCGCAACAAGCGACGAGAGCGCAAGGGTGGACTTCAGAGTCGTGATGTCGGTCGTTAGCCCGCCTTCATACACCACGAGTATAAGGCCGATATAACCGAGCTGCATGACAGCATCTTGGACTTCTAAGGAAAGCCAGTTTGCGCCGGGGATGCCGTAGAGGATTCCGAGGAGGATTTGACCTATGAGGCCGCAGTAGAGGACTTTGTTGAGAAGGAAGTTGAGGAAGTTGAGTAGAAGCAGGAAAGAGGAGAGAACGAGGAGAGTGGAGATGGAGGGCTCGTGGTAGGAGAGGGCGGATGGAGAGGTCGACATACCGTGAGTGTAGTGCTCTCCTTTCCACCTGCAAGGTGATGATGTATGGAGACGTCTCTGGCACGCAGGCCATTGTGCACACCAATTGTGTACACCAGCCGATTCGGTGGGCACGCAGTATGTCCGAGGGTTTTGTCAATGACCGTTCGTTGTGAGTTAACGAAAGAACTGAGCCGGCTAGAGGCAAGCAGCTTCAACAAAGTCGAGGCGTGGTCCGAGCTCACCATCGTCCTCGCTAGTGCTTCTTCATGCGAACGTCTTCTTCGCATGCAGCCTCACCCACCTGACCCGTGAACGCCAGTCAATCGGTCGCCATCGATTCCTTGAATCCGTTGTGGTACTGCATTGGGCTTCCGAGCTGGTCCACCGATGGTGTGGCTGCTGATGAGTAAAGTACATGCGCTGACATTGCATCTGCCGTTATCACGCGTTATGCAGTATTGAGTCTCGCTTGCACCTTTGGTGGTGGGACAGCATGCGAATCGTCTTGCGGCTACGTCAAAGTCATTCAAAGGCACGGCAATCCGCTGTACACCGGCAGGTTGGGCGCTCGTCAGTCCGTTTCATCGCGTCAATCATGGTCTGTCTCAAGCGTTCTCTCTTTGCTTTCGTATTCGGTATCTCCGCGTGCGTGATAGCAACTCGCACACAGCATGACGCACCCGATCGCATATTGCGCAACGCCAGGAGAGGTCAGCATGACGCCCACGGAATTCTGCGCAGCTGCTGAGCAAAACAGATGGCATCGACCTAGAAAGCCTACCTTTCACTACATCCGCACTAGCTGGCATACGCGCCATCCATGATAGCAGCAAGGTCACGATCCCGAACTTCAGCAATGCCTCTAGGATCGATGTGCATGGTACGTATTGCTTCTGCTGAATCGCAAATGGAGCTGAACGTGGCATGGTAGTTCACGTTGTCCCAGAGTGGTATCGAGCTCTCGTGCCGTTCACTGGCGGCATTCCGACGCCGCACTGGGATGTACAGAGCCATTTGCAGTTCATGGCGAACAACAGTGAGTGCCATCTAGTAATCAAGCCAATTTGATACTAAGCCAGCAAGGCATCGCCCATAGCATAGTTGCGATCTCTGCGCCGGGCGCAGATGTCTACCTTGGCGACGAGGAGAGCACCATAGGGCTTGCGAGATTGCTGAATGAATACCTCGCAGCTGTCAGTGTACTCTCTGATCGTCATTATACGCGCTGATGTTCATCCAGCTTGCTCGAACGTACCCCAAGCGCTTCGCTTTCTATGCTGCGATGCCGCTTCCATACAGTCAAGCAGCGTACGATCACTTTCTACGCCTTCCCTCTCGTCCGTACTGACATGCACATAGCATCAGAGAAGCCGAGCACGCCACCACACTTGGAGCCGTAGGTATAGGCTGCCTCTCGAATCATGAAGGTCACTATCTCGGCGCTGCTCTGCTGAACCCCTTCTTTGCATTCTTGAATACTCGCAATACATCGAAAGAGATGATCTACGTCCACCCGACAGAGTCTGTACTGAATGTCAATGGCAGCTTTCTTTCCGCTAATCCGAGTAAGCATCTCCGACCACTTAGTGAGACTTGCTCAGGCACGTTGTACGAAACTGACATGACTGTAGCGCAGTACCCGAGTGGGATCGTAGAATTCTACTTCGAGACCGCACGCACCATCATGGACCTCACTATCTCGCAAACCATACTCAATTACACGAAGCTGAACTTCGTGATCCCGCATGTTGGCGGAGGCTTCCCGGCGGTCGAGGATCGATTCATTAAGTCGTATCCGGCGGTTGAGGCGAGGGCGAAGGAGGTCTATCGGACGAGGTAGGTTCACAGACTGCGTAGACCTAAAAGAGTGCGAGGGCTGATAGATGGCACAGATTCTGGTGGGACAGCGCAGGACCGACTTACTTCGCGCAAGTGAAAGGTCTGCTAGCTTATGGGGTACCGACGGGTCAATTATTGTTTGGCACGGTAAGTCAGATGATATCTGGAGCGGACTTAGCCAGAATGGCAGCTAAGCTCGGGGCCAGGATTATCCATATGCGCCGCTGTTCGCTTATGGTCCTTCGGTCGCCGCGATAACGAATGCTGACTTCCTGAACGGGACTGAGAAGGTTAGTATCTTTGCTGAAAATGCCATGAGGCTGTTCGGGACTGCCTTGCCTGCGATCTGATAACGAGGTGAAGGAGAGCTAGCTCCGCGACAGAGCACTTGAAAGCGCTCCGGACAGGATTCTAAACATGATATCGTCACGATCGTCGCACGGAGAGTATCGGTGGCCTACACAACGCTTCATTCCCACCTCTTAACCCACTTGCGATCCCTAGCGTCCACCATAATCGCGCTCCTCTTCGCAATGCTGGTACTCACATCCGCAGCTGTGATATTACCACACTCCGGCGTCTTCAACGTCTGCCCAAAAACATCCGCGGCCCAAATCAGTACGCCATTGCTCCATCCGAAACCCTCAACAACTTCGTACTCGCCGCCACCGCCGGCCGCATTCGTAGTATTGTCAGCGTACTTCTCGAACATCGTACCCTTCGCACTCTCCGCGGCACCGGCGAGCTTGGGGAACTCCGGCGTCGAGCCACCTGTCACGCGCCACGTGCAGAACGCAGAGTCGACGTAGCGTTGCGTCAAGTTCAAGGCGAGCTCTTGTGTATAGCTGTAGCTCGGATCGTCCGGACCAAAGGTCGCAGGTGTGTTCAGCAAGCCCTTGATGATGATGTACTGCAGCGGTGGCCAAACGTTCGGCTCATCCCACTGCTGTCCAGTGATCAAGTTCGTGGCCGGAATAGCACCGGCTTTACGCGTGAGCTGATCTGCTACAGGCGCGAATGCCTTCTCGACGGCGTAGGGATTGTTCTTGAGCCATGATGGTGCAGCTCCGGTCCAGAAGGGGTAAAATTGAGCTGGATTGAACGCCACTTGGTAGCCCTCTGGTGCGCCTTCGCGTTCCAGATCCGTAGCGTCTTCGTCGGCTACGATGAAAACGTCTCGAGCACCAGAAGTGATGTTGAAGTCGAAATAGCGCCAGTGCTCTTCGTCCCACATGAGTGCTGTCATTGCCTCGCTACGCTTTGCTGCGAGGTCAGCCCACGCGGAAGCGGCAGTAGTGTTCCCAGACTGGTTGTGGAAGCCTGCAATGGTCATCTCGTTGTAATACAGGATCGAGTTGAGGTCTACTGGGACAATATTGACGACGTTCAGGGAACGGAGTGGGAAGTATACATCGTTGACTGCATCTTCGGGAGTTCTTAGCCAGCGCGAGGAGTAGTCCCAGCCGCTCTCGGCGCCGCTGGCGAGGTTGGAGTAGAGCAGGGCCTGCTCTGTGTCGTTGAGATCCTGGCCGGGATAGATGATGCCGCCCTTCGCGTAGTAGGATGAATTAGTCACGGTTACGTAGTCTTCATAGTAGCTTTCTGGACGAGGCTGATTGTTCGACACTGCGTGATGATTTAGTGTGTAGGTATTGCCCTCGTACTCCACTTCGATCGACCGATTGATGGCAAAGAAGGCATGCTCCTTCTCCAGAAGTGGCAGAGCCCGCTCAAGGATCGATGTATCGTTTGTATACTCGACATAAACCCGAACCATCTGCGTGAGAAGAGGTGGCTGGGATCTATTGAGGTAGTACTGGCGAGCGCCGTTCGGTACGAAGCCAAATTGCTCGACCAAGTCCAGGAAGTTCTCAATGATATTGAGAGCAATCTCAGTGAACGAGCCTTGAGTGCGGAGCAGTCCCTCGATCACCCAGAACGAGTCCCAGTAGTACGGCTCACGGAAGCGGCCACCCGCAACGACGAATGTCCGGTTCAAAGGGATGAACGACGAGACGCAGCCGGTACAATTGCCGCCACCAACATAGCTCCTGGTCAGATCGGGCCAGATGTCGATGACCTGGCTGACGAAGCTCTCCAGCGCTGAGCTGTTGACATTGTCGAGAAACGTAGGATCAGTGGTGAGCTGTTCTGTAGGCACTGGTGCTAATTCAGAGCCAGCCTCGCCGAAGTAGGTGGTAAGGAAGTCATTCAGTTCCGTGTTGTTGCTCAACGGCTTCGTAAGCTGGTTGTACGCAGCAATGACTTCGTCAATCGGACGGATAGTTGGACTGCATGTCTTGTCAGGATACAGGACTATGGGTTACGCAGATGGTAATACTAACAGATCAACATAAGTCTTCGAGTCGGCGAAAGGCCTAGCCAGCTCTATCTCGCGTAGGATCTCGCCTTGACAGTATAGCGGTGATTCGCACGGAGCTGTCACCGAGCCATTTTGATACAACGCAGTTGCCAATGGCAGGACCGACAGGATGAATGAGGTATACATGTCGAAGTAATGCCTCCACTTACGGTGCTGAGGAAGTCTACATTTGGTGTGCGCAGGAGCAGCCTCCGCCAGTCATCTTGTACTTGCTGACCAGCCATAGCGTCTGACATCAGGCGATTCGCCAAGCGAAGCATGTTTGCGTTCTGTTGCCTTCTCCGCATCAATGGCGCTTGGGTTGCATACGCACAACAGTGTGTGGAGTGCAAGCACATGGTTATGCCAAGAACGCCGCGAGAGCGGAGGAGGGGTTGGGGTGGGCCATTGCTCGGGTGTTGTCTTGGCTGATGGCATCCTCGCAGGTTCCGGCCGAAATCACGTTCACTCCATGTCTTTTCGTCTGGCACCTCATCTCATCGACATGTCGTTGCTGACCTTTTCTGGTGACGACGTCACTGCGAATGCCACAGTACGTATGAGTGTCGTTGCTATGGCGTGCGCTCAAAGACGCCGGACTTCTCGTCCATCCCGCATCACCAACCTTTCCACGAAGCCGCTACTTGGCTGATAACATCTCTTGGCTGTCCTGCTCTCTGCTTGCATTGGGAAGGTAAGTGAAGAAGTTGCCAGAAGCAATGCCGACTACGGGAAGTATAAGTCTTTGAGTGTCGCGAATGTAATGGTGATGTTTCCGGTTCCAATCTTTTCATTCTTTTCGCGCCCGCCATCATGAAGCTCCAGCACGCCGCAGTACTGGCTACAGTCGGCATCGCAGGTGCGGCAGCAAAGACAGTCTACACCGGCGACACTTTATTCGGCTATCCAGTGATCTCCGCGCTCGACATCACTGACCTTCCAGCGAACACGATCTCACGCTTCTGGATCTCAGCGGCTCAAGCTCAAGGCGGCACCAATTGGTTCGTCCCCGTCTTCGTAGCAAGAGGTACCAACGAGAGCCTTCACTCGGGTCGCAAGCTGTCGCTCTCAGCCTCGATCCATGGCGATGAGCTAAACGGCATTCCCGTCGTAGGGCGCGTCTTCAAAGCATTGAACGAGACAGTCCCTGCAGGCGGCCTGAACGGTACAATCGTTGGCATACCCACGCTCAACCCCAACGGCAACATCTTCAACCAGAGGAACTTCTTCTCGAGCAGCTCGAACGGTTTCTGGACGAATCTGAACCGAGTGATGCCCGGCGAGACAGTAGAGGACGGGGGTGCGATCGCGAATGCGTACGCCTACAACATCTGGAACCAAGTGTGGGGAAACCTTTCGAATATTGACATTGCAGTGGACTTCCGTGAGTTAACTTGTTACATATATACTTTGTACACACGACTGACTTCTCAGCAGACACCCTATCTACCGGCTCAAACGGTCCCCTGTGGGCCTACGCGGACTACCGCCTTCCCGGAGTAGGACGCCTAGCTGAGCTTGCCCAACCGGATGTCATCAAGATCGATCCCGGTGAGCCAGGCTCCGTCGAGACGACGTTCGTGAAGAACGGTGTGCCTGCCATCACCCTCGAGATCGGCCCAGCGAAGACCTGGAACCAGACGCTCATCTCCCGTGCCGAAGCATTTGTCTACCGTTTGCTCGATGACTTGAGCATGACTGAGAGCGCTACGCCGGTAGATGTGGATTTGTCGCAGACGTACAAGGCGACGAATATCTCTTCTGTCAGTGTCACTTACAGTGGCTTCGCCCAATTCGATGTGGTTCCGTTGCAGGACGTTGAAGAGGGGCAGGTGGTAGGCACTGTTTTCAATGCTTGGGGTGACGTGTTGGAGACGCTTACAGCGCCAGTGAGTGGGAGGGTCCTGACTGTGAGGGTCGACCCAGCGGTGGAGATGGGAGCGGGTGTGCTCGATGTTCTCTACAACGCTACGTCGACCTAGTTGAAGAGATCACGAGTACGGCACTCTTGTGACGTTTGAAATTGACCGCCGAGTCCTTGTGCCGATCTCAGCTACACTCACGACATCTGGGCATGTGCACTGCGTAGTCTAGAAGGGACGGTGATTGCTGTAGCATCATCAACAGTCGCTGTGCATGAGTCGAGGAAGCGTACGTGCTTGTTAGTTGCATGCAGGCATGTCGCCACTCGGGAGCAACGGGTACCTTGACCCGGAAGATCGACCTCCCACGCACGCGGTATGCGAAGGCATCAGCTCATCATTGTACACTTGTCATATACGCATGTCCACTGCGCGGTACTCCGCCACGTTCCGCCTCGCGCTGCGGCTTGTAATAGGCTAGGGCCTGCGAGCCATGCACTTCGCAAATCGCAATGGCCAGGCCTTCACGATGTCACTCCACGTTTCGACGTTCACGCCGCAACTGATCCTGTGATGTCCTCGAACGTCATTCATGACGAGATATTCGCCATAAGGAACGCGAGATGGGTCAGAACCCCATTCAGGCAGATGTTGATGGATATCTATATAAAAGCAGTCGGTGGTCGTAAGTAGGCTCTGATTCCAATCCTATAATTCCATTCCTCCAATTCCATGAACAGAATCGCCTCCAAGACACTCAAACTTTCCACCAAAGCTACCCGTTCATACCGAACATCAGCCATCATGTCTGCTCAGCAAAACGCATCCGGCCAGGGCGTCAGCCACGCCACCAGCTCCGGCCTGCCTCAGAAGGCACAGGAGGCTGTACGTTCGATCATATAACGATTCGGTCCACAGGACTATCGCTAACGCACCATGAAAGGTCCCCTCCTCCGTCGAGAAGAAGGTCCCCGACGCGCTCCACGACACCGGTGACAACAAGAACACCGGCAAGGTCTCGCACGCCACTGGTGACTCCAAGGTCCCCAAGGTGCTGCAGGAGGGTCTGCCCGAGAAGGTCGAGAAGATCGTGCCCAACGCTATTCACGACGTAAGACAGTCACCTCTCATGAAAGTGTGGGACAAATTACTGACTAACGAACAGACTTCGGGCGCCAAGTTCAGCGATGGAAGTGTTGGCAAGTAGAGTGCCAGGCACTCCCATCATGTGCACAGCTCGTGTTCTAGATAGTGACCATATCAATGCAGTCATGACCACTTACAATTGATACAGTCGAACGTGTTTCATCCCTTTGATTTGACATGTCAGGTAGCCAACGTTGTCATGTAGCATGTACAAACCCGTAGACCGTACCTTCGCTGTCGCGCAGAATCTAACGAGACGTTCTGGCAAGAGAGTACCAACCAGTCTTTAGCTTTCGATGAACGATCAACGGTGCTTGTTCCTGCCGCAAGCCATAGACGGCGTCGGAATCTTTCGTAGGCTGAGTAGGCGCGAGAAAGGTAATGGTGGAGTGCATAGCAGTAGCTCAGGGCCGGCTAGACTCACTGAAGAAGGCCCGTAAACCATTGACCTTCAGGCGATGGACGTGAAGTGCCATCTGGGCACCAGATCTTGACAGCCGAGTCTTCCGGGACGGCGTCCGCTGTAGTCAGTCCATCAACGTACGCATGCCCAAGTATCTCAAAGACAGTGCCCGGCGCTTTAGCTCCTACGACCAGAGGGAAAGTGGAACCGTACACGATGCAGAGGAAGTCACCAGGACTCGATGCAGCGGGGATCCAGCCGATGAAGGGCTTGTCTTCCACCGATATCAGTGCCAAACACCGCTCTGCTCGTATCAGAGTATGTGCGCCGTTGTTTTCCCAGGACCTCTCGCACACGGTCGGTAGCCTCGAAGTGTCGATCAAACGTGCGCAAGGAATGCAGAAGACTGTGCGCAATCCATTGGATCCATGTAGACCTGTCAGTCCTCAAGGACGCATTCGTGTGTAGACAAGCAGCTGAACGTTTTTATAGCACTGCATTGCGCAGCCCGCACATTAAGCCCATGGCTCGCACGATCACTGCTGATCGTACTTCCGCTGCTGTAGCGGTGCATTCGAGACTTTAGGAAGAGCAGAAGTACGGTCTATGAGGACGATCATGGAAAGTGGAGCTAAACAAGGTCAGAGCCACCTGTCGGGTTCGTCCCGATCCAGCCGTTAGGTCGAAATCAAATCAAAATTGGCGATGTGGCATTGCGGAGACGGGTCCGTCTGCGCAGATGGGATTTGTTCCAAGTCATCGTGGACATGTGTCGTTCCCTTCACCATTGCCTTTGAGCTGCACAATGAAGTTGCAAGACGAGCGGAAGAATTCGGCAGTCATCATGCAAGCGAGCAAGGTCTGCTATCATTGGCACCGAGGCGCGTGTCGGACCTTTGCGTTTCCAATAGTTGGGTATCCTTGCACTACTAAGCTGCAGTATGGAGCTATACCTTTGCTTTGGAATTGCTCCGGTGCTCGCGAAGACAGCGGTGTGAAGGAGTGCCAGGCCGGATGATGCAGTGTGGAAAGGTTGTTGTGATTCTGTTGCATCGAGGCAGTACCCAAGGCAGACCAGATAATGGTGTCCAGCTTTGGATAGCTGTGCAGCAAGTTGTAATGGCTTGCGATTATCGTATGATAAGCAGCAGTATGGGAGGAGTTGGAGGTCTAGGCCGAGTCGCACGGGCTGCGCGCTTTCCCTCCCATGTCGCGTGGCGAGTTTCTCAGCAATCGAACTATTCGCGAGCTCCTGCGCTGTGCTCTCCGCAGCTGCCGCCTGTGCTTGTGATCAGCTCGCCTCATCGCCATGCCCACTGCCACCACTGAGCACCAACGGAATATGATTCAGTTCACATCGACTTGAGCCAATTGGCAGCACTCACTGGCACGAGCCACTCATACTGCTCATCATTTCCGCTTTGGATTCTCCTCAGCCACGCGCACGCCCCGCAACTGCCGATAACAGAGCCATATCAACGCACATCCTCGACGGCGGCTTCCCTCTGTTTGAAGCTCATGGGGCCTGGTGATGGACTGGCATCAAACCACGATGCCAGACCATCTCGCTCTCTGCCTGAATGGCAGACGGCGCTGGTGTCCCCTGCGATCAGCATCCCGTCCCTAGACTCTCCTACTCTGACAAAATCTCTCACGGGCGTCACATCACCAAGCATATGGGGATCGCAATTCGGCAGATCTGACAGTCTCCTGGCGATGCCTGCGGAACCAGGCGCGTCGGAAGAGGTACCTGTCATGTCTCCGCCTGCAAATCAGCAAGCCGACCAGGTGGACCCCATGTCTATGATCGTTGGTGGCGTGTTAGCCCCAGTACAGGATGTCGTTCCACCTCGATCATCCATGACTAAGGCCGGTCCTGGATTTCGTCTGCCTAGCTTCGCGGCACTGGGCATCGCTGCACCTCACTCTTCTGCCACAGGGCGTGCAGACAGCGCACCGCCCGACTTCGATCGGGAGCAGCCACTCTTACCACTTGCACGGGTGCACTCCTTGTCGGAGACTGCTGATGTCCTGCAACCTCTGAACGCGCTGGCGCTGCACCAACACAACTTCTCACACTCGTTCGGGCCCAAGCCCCGGACCATTTTCACTCCACTGCATCAATATGTGCAGACTCTCACACCGCCGGCAGACGGAGATGCAGGCTATCGACCTTCTATGGCATGCGTCGTCGCTGGTGCAGCTATGGACTCACCAGCCACTGAATCGGGGAGTACAGGGCATGCAGAGCCCGACGATCAAGGCGTGGGCGAAGTAGGCACGCCGCTCCAAGACGATCTGGCCAGCAGACTTGTCATCACAGGAGCGCACAGCTGGGTGGATGGCGCAGTGCAGACTGTTCGTAAGTGTTCTGACTTCCTTTGATCCTCGCACACTACCAACACGTATAGTGGCCAACATACGAGCATCATCAACATCGAAAAGCTTACTCAAAGTACTATCACACGCCTTACCTAGTCCGTCACCTACTGGACATACCTTCCAAAGCATCATAGAAGCTATACACGACTCGACACCGTCATCACCTACAGCATGGATCAATGTGTTCCACGCCATACCAGGCCGCTTCAACCTTGAGGAGCTTCCCACGTCACCCCCGAGTACACCTGGGCCAGCCGTAGGTGGCGACGACTACTTCACACAGAAGATCTTCGGCAGCGCAGTACCCATCACAGACTACCAGCAAGACCTCTCGCCATTCCCTCGATCTCCACGTCCTGTCGTACCGCCTTCCTCAATAGACGTCTCAATAGTAGAGCGCTACATTCCTCCATCAAACAGCCGCGAGTACAATGAGATGTTCGCTCTCAACGGGCCCTCGATACTTATCGACCGCCTCGTGGAGTTGTCGCCCGACAATGGTAGTCTAGTCTTCATCTACCCGACGAAAACAGGTGCGGAAACATTCATGAACGAATACTTGAGTCCGATCCTAGACCCGGTCCTCCGCTCAATGGTGGTCACCAATGGCTTCTCCTCCGACCTGGGCCTAAGTCTCGGTGCAATGCCCGCTGCACATTCCCTCCTCCAGCACGTTGAACTCGAACGGCGCATTCGACAACTCTGCACGCGCCTTACGCAGCGGAGCTCAACGATGCAGCGATTTCACGGCCGCCGCGCTCGCTTCGAGCTGGCGTACTCACAAACAAAAGAAGTCCATCTCACACGTCAGGCTTGGGCGAAGGACTGGTGGACACGGCAAGAGAAGGTGCACGTTACAGAGCTGGTCACGAAGGCTGCGCAGGAGGCTGCGACGAAGAGTAGCAATCGACATCTTGACAGACCTCCTACCGCTACCGAACTTTGGCAGAAGCTGATGAGGGACGTGGAGACGAGGCCATATGATGAGGGGAGGGAGCCGAAAACGGGTGTGGAGATCGCTGTGTTTGTTGTGGCGAGGTTGGAATAAGGCGAATGGCGGTTCGTGATGGCGTTCATCAGTTTCCGGAGAGCATAGACAGCCGGATGCTGTACACTAGGCGCAGATACCATAGCTTAATGAAAGAGGAAGAGCTTCTCGCAGTGCAATCGACCGGGCTTGTGCACATGTATCGCAGCGCATTAATGTGCACTCTTCACGTCCTGCTCGGACACCCATTATAACGTCGCGGCGCCTGACCTCGAGCATTCCATTGATCTTCAAGCACGCAATCGCTGCTGTCAAAGATACTTCTATACTTTCTCGCTGCTTTCATAAGCGCCACCACAATGATTGGCTCATTTGTTTGTTTCCGCATTGGCCCCGCTGCGGGAATATCGATCTCCATGACGTCTCGCCTGAGCTTCGTAATGGCGACTCGATGGAGGTACCTCGCTCAAAGGCACTCGTTACAAATACACATGCACAGTAGTAGAGTGGCGTGGCGTATAAGTGTAAATGATGTGAAGCTGTTTGACTGCTCTCTCTATATCTCACCTCCGTTACACTGAAAGAAGACAAGTGCTAATATCGACTACATCATCCTACTACTCAAGTCAATCAAGCATGTCGACTACTACCACAACTCAGACCCAATCCTCCCCCTCCTTCGGTGTGGCCAAACCCATCACTCCTCCTCGCGGCGACACAGAAGCTGAGCTTATCTTCTACGCGCCTCCATCTGACGGCAGCAAGCCCTACAACTACGTCGAGCCGCAACCCGAGGGTTCGCCACAGCGGAACTACGGCGAGAACCACCAGCAAATCAAGATCCACGATCTGCGCGGCCATGAAGCAGAACATGGCATCAACACCTCTGGCTTCGGTGTGGTCTCGGGTGTGCCCGAGAGCGCTGAGAAGGAGTTCCTCGACGATGAGAGCATAAAGTCAAAGTACTACCCTGAGGTCGAGAAGCTGCTTCTCGAGAATGTGCCTGGCGCAGAGAGGATCTTCTTCTTCGATCACACGGTGCGGCGGAGTCAGCCGGGGGCGAAAAGAGCACCAGTCACGAGAGCGCATATCGATCAGACGACGAAGTCAGCTCGTGCGCGAGTGTATCACCACATGGGCGACGAGGCAGAGAAACTGCTTGACGAACGCGTGCGATTGATTAACGTGTGGCGGCCGCTGAATGGCCCTGTTGTCGCTTCTCCATTGGCCTACGCGGACTCGAGAACCGTGACGAATGAGCATATTGTACCTGTTGAGCACAGATACCCTGACCGCACTGGTGAGACCGCTGGTGTGCAGTACACTAAGCAAGGGAAGTGGTGGTACTTGAGCGGCATGGAGAACAGTGAGAGGGTGTTGCTACAGTGCTACGACTCCAAGGATGGAGCTAGGACGCCACACAGTGCTTTCGTTGATTCGAGGACGCAGGATGGGTGGCCAGGACGGGAGAGCATCGAAGTCAGGGCTTTGGTGTTCGGTTGAGGAGGGGGTATAGGTTGAGGAGCGATATGACGAGGATGACTGGCATGGATGTATGAGCTTTGTAATATGACCAGAATGTACTATGAACAAGTTTTCCTTCACATGCTATGCCAATGTTTGCAATGCTGAATGGTATGTCGCGGACGCCCAAAGTGCGATATTCTCATGACTCGTCACCTTCCAGAACTGAGCCCAGTCCTCCGCCCATGTCTCGTGTTGTCGACGTGGGCGAAGCAGCTGCTTTACCCTGCTGTGCAAGCCAGCCTTCAAGCCGGGACATTGTACTACAAAAGTGGTCAATTTTGCTGTGCAAGACGATGAAGCGTGCGTAGTACTTACTCAGGACTGGGTAGCATCGCGTCTTCGACCGGACTGTGATGTAGTGACTGACCGCGGATGGGGTACTGTCGGGATGTCTGTGCGATCAAGCGGCGGTGTTAGATATCGATTTCTCAAAGTCATCGTCTTAATTCATGAAACATGTGCAAATCCGATCATTCGTATTCATCAAGCAGAGAAGAAATCGTGTCCCGCCCTGATGATTTCCCGGTCGACGGTCGTCGTGTGCCCGGCGATCTCGGCGCTGCAGCGCGCGGCGAGGTAGGTGTCGTGACTCTAGGCGACGCAAACCTCGACATCGGCGTTCTCGGTCGTGATGAAGATTCTTTCACCGTCGCCTCCGACGGCGGTGGAGACACTTTCGAAGCGCTGGCCACCGACCGCCTGACCTCACTCTCAGCCATACTCGGCGGTCTTGGGAAATCCTCGGCCAGTACTGTACTCGGCAGACTTCTGTGCGTCCGTCTCGCCTTCGCAGGCTGCACGAAGACCGTAGGCTTAAGTGTCTCCGCCTCAGATTTTGGCGGAGGCGATGTCCCCAATTCTGCGCCAGACAGAGTGGCAGCGGCGGTACGGAAGGTATCTGCCGATCCGCTTGACTTGGGTGTATTGGGACGGGATTGATTGTGACGAATGAGAGTAGGAGATGGGGCGACACGCACCTGTACCGGTTCAGCCATGACCATGTCATGCGCTGAGTAGACGCTGCCGTCATCATCTCCTGAGTGGTCTGTACCCGCTTCACTGGGGTAAGGGTATGTCGTACCGGGATCGGGATTTGTGAGACGGTAGCGCGAGGGAGGAAAGACGGATGTGCCATCAACTTGCTGCATTTGAGGAGCGGTGTCGATGGGATCAAGAGAGGTCTGTATGCCGAGGCCGGTTGGAGGTGGGGAGTGAGAGACTGGTGGGTAGGCTGATCTGGGGGTCTGAGTCGGGGTGTTGTTGCTGAGTTCGGAGGCAAACTTGGCGAGCTCAGCTTCGCTGTACATCTCTGGATGCTGGGCCATGTGATTGTTGCCAATATATGTCCAGAATCGATTGGTGCGCTGTTTGATACTGCTACCTTGTAACTGATGCTGGGCAATTATCTCGGCAAGGGACTGCTTTCGCACTGCGGATGCCGGGCTCGTGCCAGCGTCTCGACTATCCTCGCGGCTGTTCTCGCTGGAGTTGTTGCCTGTGTCGGGTCCATTCAGAGAGATTGTGTCTACTTCCGATACGCCACGCTCGTGGCCCGATCTTAGCTTCTCGGAGCGTGTACGCTGGTCCAGGCTCGCCCTGACTGGCTTGCGAGCTGGCTGGGCTTGTTTTGGCTCGCCCAAAAGCACACGTGGGAAGCCGCTGATCGGGAAGCCGTCCGGCTCCAGCCCATCATGCTGCTGCAGGAAGAGTGTGATGCTTGTAGGGTTCGACTCGTCTCTGAGCGGTATGTAGATGTTCGGCAAGCCAAAGACGCCTCCATCAATGAGAGCGCGAGTGATGTCCTTCGTGATGGGTGCCTTCTGGATGTATTCAGTCCGATTCATATCAGGCTTGATCATGAAGTATGGCTCGAAACCTTCGCCCATCCTATCCTCCAAGATCTGCCCCAAGCCACGCATCTCGGCGCTTCCGTCTTCGAAGCGACAGACAATACTAGCAGAACAGATCTGCTCGCTTTGTTCCGCCGTCGCTTTGCTCTGTAGCTCAAGGTAGAATGACGATGCAACCAGCCGATGCGCGACGTTGCGTAAGGCAGCGATACGGTGTGGCGTTGCTAGACGCTTCCGCACGTTGTTTTGCAAGGACACTAGGTCGTTCTTGCTGTCCGGCGCAGGCGGCTCCTTGTCAAGATCTGGGTTGAATCGAATGTATCTTCTGCCTTTTGCTTCAGATCTCTCACGTACGGCCTGTGATCTGAACTCAGTCCATGCTAGCTCTGCGTCCAACACATCATCGAGTCGTTTTGACCGCCACCGGCCAGACTGCTTTCTTGCAGCATCTGCGCCGTTCGGTACTTTGTCACTCAGCTTCTGCAACACCGTGATACGATTCTGGCCTGTGCCTAGCGACAAGAACAGGTCTGGCTCGCTAGCATCGGGCCAGATCAGCTGCCTCTCGCGGTCTGCAACGTGTGCCGGATTCCCGCATCGAAGTCCACCGTCAAGATACGTTTGTCCGTGGAAGGTAAAAGCCTTGACGTGACCCGGGTGTGCGATCGACGCAGCGACAGACTGCCAGATCTTGAGCTCCATCTCCGGCTCGTGAGGTCGTTCGAAATGATATATAGGAGCTGAGTCTTCAGATCGGCGATAGCTCGCCAACAGGATAGACTCCCTTCCGGTTGCGCTGGTGGAAACAAGCGCCACCTTAGACCCATGTCGAAACTGTGTCTCTGCGTCGAACAAATGATCGTTCTCACCGAATGCGGTCTTGAGAGCTGCGTATAATGGCTTAGTCTTGTACCTCCTGCCACTACCGAGAGCCGCGACGATAGAAGTGACGACAGGAACGCCTTTCATACGTGGCTGGAAGGCATGATCGCAGATTGCCGAGAACTGGTCGATGCACTGGTCCACACTCTTGTCTCGAGTTGCCAGGCCGACAGCGAGCATGCCTCCATACCCAGATCCGACGATCAAATCGAAGAACGACTGTATTGGTATGAAGCCGCCGATTACTTGCTCCATAGCTCGTAGTACCTCGAGCTGGACAATGCCCCTGATTCCTCCACCATCCAGCGAAAGCACTCTCACACCAGCACCAGTGGGCTTGAATTTGATCAGTGCGGGTTTCGCCCACTTGGTACTGTACTGATGCAGTGGACAGGATGACATGGTAGCCGAGTGGCCATTCAGTCGTCTGCTGTAAGCCTTTGTACATGCGGAACATAGGACGTGGCCGCAGGGAAGAGGATGCTCAGGTACGTCCATCAAGCAGCAGAAACATGTGGCGTGCGACACAATCGACCCAGCTGAACCAATGGTTTCGAAAAATGTGTTCAGATATTCAACATGCAGCCCCAAAGCGATCCGCTCTTCGGGTATTGTTTGGCCTTCCACGCCATGCGCGATCTGCTCTAGCTCATACTGGAAGTCTCGTTGAATGTCGGCGATGGCTGCACGAAGCTGCTCCTTCCACAGCGGCAGGAACGTCGAATCAAATGCTGCTTCGTAGTCGCCTGTCGCAATGATGCCCCTCTCGTCTTGATGACCCTTTGGCAAGTGTCTCGCCTTGACAAGCTGACATCGTCGAGTGCCATCTGAGCTTACGTATGAGCAAGGGTAATGCAATTCGAGGTACTCGCTCATGGCGTAGTCAAAGAACTTCACGTACGAGCCGAAGAGTTCGTCTACTCTGCCCTTTCGGAAGCGAGCGCAGTCCAACAATACACAAGACGCCAGCATCACACTAAGCTTCTCGAACATCCACGCCACACGTCCGGGCTGATGATTTGGCTGTTTGGCGGAGATTGTTGTGCACAACTGCAGGATGTGCCCGCCGAAGTCGTTTGGGATAGCATGATGTAGTAACGATACTTGCATGAAGTTGAAGGGCACGTTGAGATATGTCGTAAAGTGATCAAAACCAGACTGCAGATAGACATCGAGCTCATCGGCATTCGTCAACATGCGAGCACGTCGTTTCGTGCGGAAGGAATCTTCGACATTCGTTTTGATCATGCTGTGTAGCTGGCCGATTTGCGTATCGATGGTCATGTATCTCGGCTTGCTAGGTATCCTGATCACCTTGAAGGAGCTGTAGTACCGCAAAATGAGATCCTCGACGCTGAATATCTGCTTGCCCAACGCCCGCCAGTGATCAGCAAGTGCCCTGAATGCTGGTACACCTTCGACGGGATCCAGAGCAGTCTTCACCGAGGACAGCAGACTTTGGGTTGCATAATTGACATCCCACTCTCGCTCGTCTACACCTGGATCGGTCCCATTCAAGGCTACGATGCAGTGTGCTAGAGCAGGAGCGTTGATGGCGCTCTCAAGAGCAGCGACGCCCCATTCCAGCAATTTTGTCAAGACGGCGGATTGGAACGTCTTCGCGTTGCGAAGAACAAAGACCACGCAATCGCTGAATGTGTACAGCAGTCGAGGGTACAGAGCAGTCACGGCATACTCCCTTTGCCGTTGTTCCTCAGTCACAGCCCATGTGATTGGCCTGCTGTGAAAGTTGTCAAGATTTGAAGATGCACCGTTGTCTTGGTCTCCACGGCGACTCTTCGCGCCTAGCGGCGTTCGCTCGCCTCCCTCGAACCCTTCACAGTCTGCAAAGAGTATGGGCAGTTGTTCTGCATGCGTTGATGGATCGGCGTAGAGGTTCACATCGCCCGAAGTCGGTATACTGTCGTTGATGACACTCCCTACTACAGGCGACGGGAACAAAGGCCGGTTCTCGGGACTCCGACTCTCGTCTTCGTGCTGTATGAGCATCTTGATGAGCGAACTCTTGCCGGCGTTCGTCACTCCGATAAAGGACACAAGCTGTGGATACCTGTTGCCCATGCTCTCCAGTGGCGATATACTAGACATGAGCGTTGCATATCGGCCATAGTCCTCGAACACCGGCCTCCCGGTCGAGTCCTTCGTCACCCCAAACCACTTGGTCAGTTGATCGGCTTCGTGTAGTCTCTGAATCTCGAGTGGGTCTTTGGTCGGATTGAGAATGGCGTCTAAGCGTCGCGCCACCAAGGGATCAGTCTTCTCATGAGGGAGCCCATCCCGGCCACGTTTCTTCGGCTTGTGAGGTCCTTGGAGTGGCCAGCACGTCGAACAGTAAGAGGAATCGCAATCTACGCAGTGCCAGATGGGCTTCTGCGCCCCGGCACACCGATCATCCTCGCAAACCTCGCTGGGGAGGTGTTCAAGCCCTGACCCGGCTTCCTCGTCCGAAATGTCGCTCACATCGTCGTCCCCGTTGCGAGGAATCTGTGATTGTGGCGGCATAGTGCTGAGTGAACCGGATCGCTTGTCGGTTTCATTAATTCGCGAGAGCCGCCGTAATGCGGATGCGACCTTACGCCGCGCTTGGGCGGGTTCCGCCAGTTTGTAGGGCGGATCGAGAGTTCGCGGTAATGGCAATCATCCGCGTGTAAAGTGCATACGGGTTCTCTCACTTAACCCTCTACGGGGTGGACCAATCATCTGGCGTGGCGCGCGACTAGAAGGAGTCGAGATCAGCGTGTGCGATACCAACCGTGCATCGTCGTCTCGAAGCCATGGAAACGTCGTTTCTTTCAATCTTGCCACGCTTCGTTTTTGGCGAAACATCGAGGGTCTGGCCAGTACCCCTACATTCTGCATGAATTGACGTGCGATTAACCGAATATCGTTTCCCGCTAATATTGGGTTCTTGCACCCCGTTTCAGCCTCGTGCCGCCTCAAGTGCCGTAAACCTAAACGAGACTCGACTCGCATGAGCACGTCCCGTGTCTGTAGCCTGGTTCAATCGTTTCGCCCCATTCACATACTCGGCGAAGAGAAACGTCCTGAGCAGCAGGCGAGTACGGAGACACTCGCTGTTTCCGTGCTGCCGGCCCAACGGGGCATGGCAGAGCGCCGTGCTTGAGAAAAGATTATTCCTTTGCCAGGGCTGTGTTTAGACTTGAACTATACTTTGCAAGACACATCTCTGGTCGCACGGTACAACCAGCAGCGGCCTCAGTGCGTTTGACAGTACCGTGCGGCAGCATCGGACAGTGGTAAGTGACCATCTTCGCGCCATAGTCAACACCTTCTCTACATGTACATGTCTCGACGAGGGTGAATGCAGCAGTGCAGTACTCTTTTTATCACGGGTCCACCCCTGTCATCCCCCTGCCATCAACTACCAACCATCTGATTGGCTCTTCACTACTTCATCACTATGCCGAGAGACACTGCTCACCTTCCGGAGCCTGACGGACCACCACCGCCACTTACAGTACAATGGAATTCACAAACACTAACGAGGACCATGAATGCCAAAATGCCGTCGCACACGAATCGAATCATCGTTACTGTGTACGAGCATCGCACAGCTGCAGCCCTGCTCGTTGCCATCGATGAGGGACTAGGTCTTTCGATTGACTCGAGTACGACCTAATCCTTCAATGCCACGATGAGGATCACACGGACTTCGAGTTTCCGAGTAGTGAACCGAGGAGCATAAGAAGGAGCTGTTCGAGGTCGCGACGCAGCTGGAGCACCTCAATCGAATAAAGCGCCAATACACCGACCTCGTGGTGGTGACGTTCGGCACATCGCACCAGCCGTCAAAGCTCGAGGATGTGCACGCACACTTCCGCCACCTGGATGAGGAGATCAAGAGGATAATTGATGGCTACCTCATGACCATCAAGGGCTTGGAGGAGAGCCATATCACCGAGATCCTTCAGGGGTGGCCGGGCATCAACGAGTCCAACCCCGGACAGCATCGTTTCTGGGTCATGGACTACCAGAGAGATGCCCAACACAAGACTTGCGAGATCCTCCCCCGCACAATGGAGATCTTGATCAACACCTCCGGCGGAATTGACGTCTGGCGCGAGGCCGCCGAGGCAGACATCGAGAAGCTGCTCCTTGCCCTCTTCGACCAGTTGCCCCTCACCACATCAAAGTTGGTCTTCCACTACGAGGATGGTAGTGTCGATTTCGAGCGGATATGGCGCAACGCGTTCGACGGCGGCAAGCGACAGCCACTTCTGCGTTTTCAGCTTGTGTACCTTGCCATATCAACCTGGCTCTACCGCATCAAGACCGACAACCGCGATTAGATGCACGAGACCTGGCGCGGATGTATGCGTGTTTATGAGATCTGCGCCCTCAACCTCGGGGAGGTCTCGGACCTGCTGTCGCGCTCGGATAATATCTCGAGCAAGGCCAGATTGACGAACCTCAGCGGGTTGTTCATGGAGTGGTGGCGTAAGCAGCAGGAATTTGAGGCCGTCGGCGAGCCGATCGTGCCCCAAGAGAAATACCAGTGGATAGCTCACCTCGACCGCCCGACCAGATGTGAAGCTACGTTACATATTACCAGGTATGCATTTCACTACATGCTGCCTGCGAGCTGTATCCGACTTCCTCACGAGTGCCAGATTACACAGCGCCGATGGCGAGCCAGCGCTCAGCGTAATAGCTCAAGGGTAGGAGCTTTACAATTCTGCGTGTCGCTTGACTGTTGGTATTGGATGCCATATCGGAGTTTCGAGAGACACTCTTGAGTGTCGAGGTGACGTGCCGAGATAAGGAGCCCGATTGGCGATGACCGACCTCCGACTTGCACGCGCGCATGCTACACTCCTCCGCTCGACACCCGGTCCCACAAGACCGCAGCACCATGCTCACATGCCGAGTCCGACCAGATGAACATCTTCACATGGGTCCGTACAATTCGCCAGTGTAGCTCCTGCCGCAGAGAAAGCTGATCACGCAGGTAGTGTTCGAAGAACTGCCGATGCGGCGATCTATATGCTGCCATACCGGCGACCATCGCACTCCAAACGAGCAGTGGCCAGGCTTCATCAATCAAACTGTCGAGCACGAACAAGCTAAGCAAGAGTCGCAGTCGGCTTGTTAGCTGCTCATGCCATCCGGTGTGTGGTGGCAGGCCCAATAGGACAGCGTTCGAATAGATGATGCAGGTAATGCGACTGATGTCGTAGATCGCGGAGTGCGTTACCATCTTCTCCTCTACTGGCAGATCGTCCCATGATGGCATGCAGAGCAGATCGTAGTGTAGCTTATTCCGAACCTGAATCAATGCGGAGACCTCGTCCGACTGGCCCCATTGCGAACCATGACGACTAAGCAACTTATCGACGACACTCAGATTCTTGAACAGGGTCAGCGCCTCGTCAGGCATGTGACCGTGGGCTGCTAAAGCGAAGCCGTCTCCTACGAGCATGGGATCGGGCTTAGTCAGTGACCAGAACATGCTCAAATTGCTGAGATCGTAATGCCAATACCGTGCAAACCTTGGACGTTCGTCCCCCATGCTCGCTGCCGTGAGATCGATACTGATATGACATGTCAGCTAATACTCCAGGCATCCTGCGCAGACAGACTGTCACTACGCACAGTGCAAGTCGAGCTGCTAAGCCAGGTGTCTTGATGTGGCTGAGTCCTCCCTTGATGTTGACCAGCTGACTGATGGCAACGCGATGGGCCTCTCCTAATCTGGTGCGACCATACAAATTGGTCCAGTGTGCAAAAGGGACATGCGGCTGAAACGCTGAGATTCTGCCGGAGTCTTCATTCGCAAGCTGCAGATCCGCCCTTAAGAGGCATACAATGGCATAGATGATCCAATCGACATCATCGGTCTGGAATGACTCCATACTGATCCTGAGCAAGCGGACGGCCTTCTGCTTGTGAAGTAGCACACCGTACTCCTCTGTCCAGCGAGACGAGTTTCCCAGAAGATCGCGATGGATAGCCGCGCACCAGTGTGAAGCATGAAAGATGAGAGGATCCCGTAGAAAAGCATACAACCAAGCAGCAACAGCCTTACGGTCGCCGCCCATCCGATTGGGAAGCATAACATGAAGTGCTAGTACCGTCAACCACGCTCAAAGCAGTACAAGTGCGCATACCTACAGTAGTCCACAACCCATGGCGTGGAGGACGGCGTGCGACTCCTCGGATACTCACCAGTATCCGCTCCGCACACTGACGGCGACCTACTTAGCAGACTGAACTCGGACGTTTGTCGTAGGCCACGGTCACCTCCCAGATTCGTATCGGAGATTGCACGCCGACCATCCGGGAGAGCCCACGGCCTTCGCCGCCTTCGTCGTTGCGGTCTGGCAGAGAGCTGGCGCTGGTCATCGCCATGGACTTCTGCTCCAGGAACGTGTGTGGGCACTGAAACGGCGGCGGTTGTTGAGCTAGTGTCTTGCAGCGGAGTATGACTAGATTGCAGATTCGGAAATGTTGCTTCAGCGGCCTGGGCGATAGTGCTATCTACCACCACAGGCAGCAGGGAGGTTTGACTAGCACTCTCTCGCGCCGAACGCCTCGCAGACAGCCTCGTGCGGTGATTATGTCTTGCGACGTGCGCCCGGCCAACCTGCTCGTACTGTCCTCGGCCTGGCACCACACTCGGTCCACTGCTGATGAATTGCAACGCAATCGGACTGCTGGCTGTTTCTGTCATCTTCAACGATATTAATAAGCAATGCAGGCGGACAAACGTATGCCGACATTGCCGATGGCTGAAGCTAAAAGATGTCTTCGAAAGTAATCTTGTGCGGAGAGCTGCTGCCCATCTTGACGTCAACCTGCATGGGGTTCAGCTGTCGCACTGAGGCTCGAAGCTCATATATGTAAGCTGCACGCCACAGGCTTGGCATCCAGCTCGACTCTGCACATCTGTGCTGATCCAGGTGCTTCCAAAAGCCTCCAGTTCCTGCCGAGCAGCCCAGCGTCCAAGCACATGCTGGAGGTGATGAGCAAGCAGCGTAACTTTACCATTGGATAGTTGATGCAGTGTTACCGCCAGAGAACTTACGCTATCGCGCTGCGTTCCTCCGAGAATCGCACGGGGCTACGATCACTGCACCGTCGTTGACTACTGGTACGCTCTTCCTAGTTCCACCAGAAGCTGACGCTGAAGCTGGTGGTGATGGACTCGAAATAGTGCCACCAACCCGCGGGGATATACAAAGAGTCTCCAGGCGCCAGAATTGCTTCTTGAAAGTCCTTGCGAGCGCAGAATAGTGTAACATCCTCTGGGTCTGCCACAGAAATGTTGTCCTCGCCGCCAGATGAGAACTTCATATCGACCGCAGAGGTATTTGCCATGCTGACACCTTTGTCGTCGATCCCATGTGGATACATAGAGCGACTGTCGACTGGCGGATATAGCCTTACATATTTGTAGCCTACCGCTTGGCAGAAAATGTTGTGGTAAGGGTCGTGGTGGAGTGGTGATCTCGTGCCCTTTGGTCCGAGCCATGCGTTCAGCGAAGGTTCGTCCAGCTCCACAGCAGTTGGCTGTCCTTGCAAAGTCTCTGGTGTGCGGTTTGGGGGCGACGTGAAGCAGTAGTCAGGTATCGAGATGTCATCCTTTAGGGCCGGAATCTGATTGAGGAGGTCGTGCTGCCCCATGTAGCCAACACTGTGCGGCGACTCAGACATGATGGATTCCCCCATATACTCACGTAGCGTCATCAGCTGTTGTCGCCACCCGCTGTGCGTGTAGCTCTCGCCAATCTCAACCGGTACAAGTCGTCTGCCACCCAGGGATCGCTCCAGTAGGTACTTGGGCCGAGTCCAGCTCTGCATCGCATGCCAGTGTGTGATGGCGCCGTGTATGAGTAGAGGCGTGGTGTACTTGTCGATGTGTACCTGGAACGAGGTAAGAGTAGGTGGCTCGGAGGAGGGTATGGCGTTTTCGGTAAGAAGACTTGTAGGGGGTATGATAACAAAGACTCCAGGCCACTCCGGACTAGCGTCAGCACTCACAACATCCTCCAAACGGAGAAGTATTTTGGCGAACAGTGCAGATCGATGGGAAGCACCTGTCATGATGATAGCATTGTCAATCACCTTGACTACCTCATCGACCCACCTGCTCCCGGCATCTCGAACGCTGCGCAGCAATGAAATCACATAGGCAAGGCTGGCATCTTCGAAGAGCCGGAGCCAGCAGCGAGGAACTTTACGATACTCCCACGTGTTGACGCGCTCCTTTGCCAAAGCCATCACTTGCTGAGGGCGTGTCGAAAGCAGTGCGAGCGGAGCATCGCCACAAGACCGGATAGAATCTTCAAGATCCCAATCATCCAAAACTGCCAGCAGTTCGTTGGCCAAAACTGCCCAGGTGCACTGAATCTTCGAATCAGGCACAGGGTGCTGTGGCGTTGTCTCGGTCAGACGCCGTCTTTTTGGTGCACGAACACAGTCGTGTGAACCCATCGCCGGGGCAGTCCGACCTTCCATCGTGTGCGACAAAGTCCGCTCTCGCAGGAGCTTCGGTCAACTTTGTGTTACGATGTGGTGCTGGCGTGGACGGCAAGTTAGCAGTTAAAGGTGATCCTATGCAACATTTCGCCTCGAACATGTTCATGACTCAGGCAACTCGTCAACAGCGCATTAATTTACAATGGAAGACAGCACATCACTTGATCATCAGCACCTTCCCTTCTACAGTCCAAAAGCGCCAAAATCAGCCCCGTCGTCACATGGACAATGCGTTTCGGCCTGACCAGTTGTAATTCCTGTCCGCCGCTTCAAATGCTATGCATGTACACCTTTTCCGCGGCTAAGGATGACTGTTGTTCCTGCTCGAGTCTTCTATTCCCAAAATCCACCCTTGTGCCTCGCGACTTGTCCAGACAATGATTCCGGCTAGAATCGACGAACTATAATCCAACACTACGGTGCCAGAACTGGTTGGCTTACGTCTCGCATCTTGCTGCCGATATGCCCTACTGGTTGCTCAGTCTAGTTCAGACACGGCCCATACATTTGATGATACATATGGATGGAAAGAAGATACGAAGCGCATGTGGTCTTGCCTCATCTCAACACGTCTCATACATGTATCTTCCAACAATTTCACTCTCGTTTGGCAAGACAAGGGACGACAAACCCAGGCTTGATTCGTAAGGCAGTCAGAACCTGCGCATACATGTATTCATACATGTATTGAGGCCGCCCAACGTCAGGCACCTAGCCGGCCGTACTCAACGCACCTCTCACCCGAATGTGCCAGTACACGCACTGTACTTGCCACGCTTGCGGCTTCAACAACACTGAAGCTTTCCATTGCCTGCTTGCACGCCACCGCAACGTTACCTGCGCATTACAGGCTACGTGCTCCTTGCCAGGAAGCAGATTGCCGGTGCGGCATTGTGAGGGTTGCGGTACTGTTGTCGCGGCGGCGTACGTGGAGACTTCCCCGACGACGTTGGACAAGCTCGCGTTCGATCCTCCCAGCGCCCACGATCGGCCGACACAAAATTTTCCTCCGCCGTCGACTGCGTCGAATATACTGCCAGACCTAGAGAACAGTGACCGAGCAAACACTCGGTCTGGCGGAAGCTACGCTCCTGTGGCTGTCGTCCTGGCACGCTATCGCCACGACCGCCAACGAGCCCTCGCTCGCGCCAAGGTTCCGGCTGCAGATAATGGAACAAACATGGGGGAAGAGTCAGGCCACAGATCTGTCGACGATGTCGAACTCGTCCAGGCCTGGCAGACACTTCAAAATACGCTGCTGGAGATGTGACTGGCCCGCCTCAATCTATGCTATAATGCTACATACCAGTCGCAAGCGTCTCCGTTGCTGATCAGCTCGAGTTGGACCTCAGTGCGGCGACCAGCGAGATGACACACACGACAGTCGAGAGATCTATCCCACGGATGCCGTCGGAGAAAGGCTGACATTGACGATTTATCTCAAGCCGGGGAGATTACCCTTTCGTAGATGATCTTGCATCCATTGGCATCGAAGCGGACTGCACACGTGACTGCACAACCTCCCAGCCCACTCATGTCCGCACACCGTAGGTCAGTCCCACCACACCGCTCGACACGTGGTGCAACATCGCTAAATGTATCAGTCCGCTCCCGTTCCCAAGGGCGCTCGAACTGCGGATCTTATATGCAGGCACACGTCTCCTGTGACATTGAGAGATTGCTATCTCACGCGTCTAGTCTAGATCATCGCCTGTCGTGGCGTGCAGGCTCATTTGTGAGTGTGTCACAAGCGCCGCAAATTGTTGATGATGATCCCAGGCCGATTTCACTCTACCTGTCAGCCGCGAGCGCGAGCGGGCAAACTTCACCCACAAGTACAGCAATTCAGGTAGAAAATCCCAAACCAGCACCTGATTGGTCAGTCATACAATATAGCTCCACCCCGGCTCCCTGCTTCCTTTCAGCCA
This sequence comes from Cryoendolithus antarcticus, assembly GCA_002077065.1. Lineage (NCBI taxonomy): Eukaryota > Fungi > Ascomycota > Dothideomycetes > Cladosporiales > Cladosporiaceae > Cryoendolithus > Cryoendolithus antarcticus. Next base: position 717,135 of record NAJO01000009.1, read on the forward strand.
TCACGACTTCATTACAACCTGTCATAGTCTGACATCCTCCGAATCCTTCCATCGCGCCCAGTGATACTATTCCTTTGGCTTCACAATCCAATTATCTTCCGAAGATGTGGCCACTGACGAGCTCAGTATCGGAAAACCTTCACAACGACTGGCTCTAGGGCTGCCGCTCGCCAACACGCATGTCGTACAGCTAGAGAGCGCCGGCGCTTGGTGCCATGTGGCACAGCATCATCACCGTACAGCAAATTCGCATACACTCCTTCGATGGAATTCGTGCGACTGGCCAACATCGCGGCACGGAGCCTCTGTATCTCTGGTGGCTTGTTCTGGATGGCCGGACGGAGCTTAGCAGTAAGCGTACACGTACCGTACCTTACACAGGTCGTACATCGCATTGGCAAGTAGACAGATCCGGTGAGGATCGCATTTCGTTTCTCCTCTATGTCTTAATGCACTTCTCTTTCATCTCACCCTCAGACGCCCACTACAATTGTTGTCTCCACTCTACAAGCGCAAGGGTACCTTTGTACTCCTTACAGCGTAGTGCATCTCCGCGTGGTACCTCACTCTTTGATAAGGTGCAGCACGCTCGAGCTGCGAAGCGACGCGCCAATCGATCCACAATGGGCACTCGCACTTTGGCGCAGATTGCGCCTACAGCGGGTGAGATCGCGCTCAACGCTTACATCTATGGCTATGGCGGCCACTCACTGGTAACACCACACGCGGCGCTAAAGCGACTATGGTGGATGGACAGCAGGATAGAGACCAAGGTCACGCGAGCCTATGTTGTGTCGAAACTGAGAGGTGAAGAGCGGGAGTTTCTTGACCGGCCATTGGCATTTGGAGAAGGCTTGACAGATGACACGTACATGGAATGGATATTGGAGCGTTCCAAGCGACTCTTCCTCATACTCGCGGAGATTGGCGTGCCAGACCAGATCTTTGGGTGCATCGACGACTCTTGGGACGATGCAGACTTACCAGTGTCGCTCGAGGATGTCGAGACACTGGAGCTGTCTTACGAGCCGGATGAGAAGCTAAACAAGAAGTTCTACCAGACGCAATTCTTGTATCTGCTGCGGGAGCTGAAGCATGGCCATCATATCGATTACGGACCCAAGGAGCACATACCCATGGAATATGTGAATACACTGCCGCCTGCAGTCAGCTTGCAAAGCTGGGATCGCGTACACTTCGCAGGAAGGCTAGACGACATCTTCGTGCGAAGGAAGTTCGCACTGGTCGACAAGGATAGCGGTCACAACCAGCGGGAAGCCTTTACGCGAGATGTGCGGAAGGCGAAGCTGCATACGCACGAGCATATCGCGTCAGCTTGGGCATCGTACACGTCTGAGGACGCCGGTTATGTGCTCTCCGACTTTGTGGCCGAACACACTTTACGAACATACATCGATCACCGGACACCCATGCAGCTCCTTCGCGTTGTCCCATCTGAACGACCTCGAATGCTCTTCGAATGGATGCACTGCCTCGCTGACGCTCTTGCGTTCTTGCATCGGCGAGGAGTCGCCCATACTGCAATACGACCATCCAACATTCTCCTCAATCACGACAATCGCATTGCCTTCGCCGATATTGGCAGTCTCAGGACATTTCAGCAAGACAAGAAGACGAAGAAAGCAGAGATATACGAACATGCTGCACCAGAATCTCAAATAAGTAGGAAGCCGATCACGCTGGCGTCAAGTCCGCCGATCAGCAGCATGGGCGCATTCAGCAGACTGCGAAAACTGAGCAGCAGTACAAGCTCATCATCTACCCCGTCTTCTGGAACATCGTCCACGAGAAGCAACAGCTTCTGTACGAATGCGACAACACCGACATCCTCACCCTTCATGAAGACTGGCCGCAGCAACAGCCTTACTTCACTCACGACAGTCATGTCACCTCTCTTTTTCTCGCGATCAGCCTCTAATATCCGCAACTTCAGCCGGCACCTCGGATCACCGACGACACCCTCATTGACCTCCTCTGTTCCGCCCTCACCCACAGCCTCGTCAACACCAACGCGAGTCTTCCCGCACCCTACGCAACTGAACCCTGACACGCTCCGCGACCTCCCTCTCGCTCTACCAGAGATGAGTGACATTTTCTCTCTCGCATGCATCTGTCTGGACATCCTTACCTTTGCACTCAGAGGCCGAACGACAGAGTTCGTCAAGTTCCGCTGCTCGCGCCAAACGACACAGTCCACCTCGCCTCGTAGCCGATCAAAGTCACATGTAGACACTTCATTCCATACCGCAGACCCTGACAAGCTGGACGCATGGGCAGATATCCTACGCGAAGACGCTGCGAAGCGATCTGAGGAGATCTTCCGCGCTGTACCAGAGCTGTTGGCGTTGTGCAAGCAGATGATGGCGCAGAATGCTACACTTCGTCCCTCAGCGCGAGCAGTCTCGGAGAGGATCCAGAGCATACTGGTTGGACAGGCGGGAGTGGAGACGCTCTGCTGCGCAAGGCGAAAGTGGGAAGCACCGGATCAGAGGCACAGGCCAATGAGTCCAGAGCTGGAACGAGAAAGTACCAGGGATAGCATGATGAGTGCTGCGCAGTTCTCGCCGCCTTGGACTGACGGTGGGGCGAGATTGGGGATGGGCACGAGGAAGGGAAGTGGGCTCAAGGAAGAGAGCTCTATTGTGAGGGAGCCCAGCACCCCTGAGGTACCTTGGGTGCGGCCTGGGAGCGCAGCTAGCTCAGGGGCGGTGAGCATAGAGAGGAGTGCATGGCGGAGAGCCTTCACGAGGGTAAGAACGGGTTGATAAGGAGATGCAAGAGACGATGTTGCTACGAAGGTGATGATATATAAGATACCCGGCGGCATATGGGCGCATCATGCGAAGAAGGGTCGTACGAGTCTCGGACTGTCCAGAATAGCTTAATGACAATACATCCTATGGATACGTGTATTTGCATTTCAGTAGTGCTGTGTGTTTGTTGTACAAGTGACTTCGCGCGTTCTGCCATCGTTCAACCCTGCAACACAGCACTCTGCACCCATTAACACCACCCCATACCTTCGCCTCTAACCGATGAAGCATGCCACCGTGACATCTTCGCTCGGGATCCCCCTTCGCGTACGCCCTAGATCTCAACATCTCCGCTGTCTCGCCACGAAAGCACGTCCTCCCCGCCGCGTTGCGCGGGATATGGCCACGACAGAGGACTACACCACCTGGACATCCGAGTCTCTGATTTCCCGCATCCACGCACTCGAATCAGCTCTCGGCCCAACGCAGGTCCCCACCACCGCAGCCTCACCTGCGCCTGGCAAGTTCAAGAAACCGCCCAAAGCCCCAAAACCCTTCAATGCCTCGAGGTACTCCACGCGCCTGATCGCGCTCAAGTTCGCCTACCTAGGCGGCGCGTACAATGGCTTCGAGCACCACGCGAACAACTCCACGCCGTTGCCAACGGTGGAGGAGGTGTTGTGGAGGGCATTACGGAAAGTGAGGTTGATCTTTCCTGAGTTCCCAGAAGGGAAGACAGCAGGGCACGGCAGAGATGAGCAGGAGGAGGTATGCTGGGAGGGAGTGGAGTATAGTAAGTGTGGGCGGACGGACAAGGGGGTCAGTGCGTTTGGGCAGGTGGTGGGCTTGAGGGTGCGGAGCGCGAGACCACTTGCACAAGCGAAGGTACTGGCGTCAACTGGAGCGGATGAGAAGGATCTCAAAGAGATGCAGGACGAGGCTGCTATGGACGACGTGCCGCCAGATGACAGCACATCCAAAGAGCTACCCTTCGATATGGTGAAAGACGAGCTACCCTACATACAGCTGCTCAATCGCGTCCTCCCATCCGACATCCGCATCCTTGCCTGGTGCCCAAATCTACCTCCAAATTTCAGCGCCCGCTTCAACTGCCGCGAGCGTCGCTACCGCTACTTCTTCACCAACCCAGCCTTCGCTCCTTTACCTGGCAATGAAGCCCAGCAAGGCAGCGGCTGGCTAGACATTGAAGCCATGCAGTCTGCCGCAAAGAAGTATGAAGGTCTGCACGATTTCCGCAACTTCTGCAAGATCGACGCAAGTAAGCAGATCGAGAACTTCGAGAGGCGGATCTTCAATGCTGGGATCCATCGAGTAGAGGCCGAGGACCAGCCAGCGAGTCTGGTCGGTGTCGGCGCAGAGGCCAATGGAGGGTTGGGAGAGCAGCTGAGCACTTCAATACCGCAGCTGCATTGGTTTGAGGTACGTGGCTCCGCTTTCCTATGGCATCAAGTCCGTCATCTCATGGCGGTACTGTTTCTCGTCGGTCAAGGGTGGGAGCAGCCGGAGCTTGTTGATCAGCTGCTTGACGTGAGTACAACGCCGGGACGGCCAGTGTACGACATGGCTAGTGATGTCCCACTTGTGCTGTGGGATTGCATATTTCCTGATCCGGAGAGGGTGCGGCAGGCTGATCATGCCGGTGATGGTGAGGTAAGCCACGCTGGTGGCTATGAGGACGGCCTTGACTGGATCTACGTCGGGGACAGCGAAGGCGGCCAGGACCGGGCGAAGAAGAACCCGCCTGGTGTCGAGGACGGCAAATATGGCCGTGGCGGCGTGATGGACGATCTTTGGGTGCTCTGGCGGCAGCGAAAGATGGAGGAGATCCTAGCCGGGAGCCTGATGAATGTCGTGCGCCGGCAGGGCAAGCCGTCACGACTCTGTGATGTTGACTTTGCTCTGAAGAGCGATCGTGTGTATGATGGCAGTGAGCTACCGCGGACCGTTGGCACGTATAATTATGTCATGCAGCGAGAGCGCATGGAGTCGCCGGATATCGTGAACGCGCGGTATGCTGCTCGTAAGGGCCTACAGTACCCCAGGCCAAGGGCAGCTGCCACGGATGACACTGGAAATTAGTGTGTAGCCATGTAGACTATTCTCTCTCAGCCTTTGAGCTCATAGAGACTGCTTCTGACACCCCTCCACACCTCTTCCAGTATTTCGCGTCTGGGCAGCACAGTCTGTGGTCCACGTCAGCACCCAATCATGCCCTTTCTCCCCTGCAAATCACCGGGTGACGCCTTACGGGAAACACCACAACTACCTCACCCTCGCCCTCCACAACAACGCTCAAGTAGTACACCACCTCGAACCCCCTGAACGCCTCGTGTAGAAACACATCCTGCACTTGACTCGTCGGAATGAATCTCGTGGTCCCACTCCAGAGGTACGTGGGACTAGACGTGCTAGTCTGTAGACCTAGGCCTTGGATCACGAGAAGAGAGTCTGTGGCAAATGGCCGGCGCAAGGTCAAGACGAGCAGGGCCACATAGATTGGGAACCGATACAGCGCTGGAGGAGTTGGTAGCGGTGTGAAACTTTGCCAAACACGCGTGAGGTCAACCAAATGCAGATCAAAATAGTTCCCCAGCTCAACAAGAAGGCAGCCCAGTGAGATAGCCGCAGTAGCCAGGCGAAGCAAAGTTGAGACGCTGGCCGCGATCCTGGAGCTGAGTGTCGGTGTCGACGGACGCGTCGAGACGGTGTACTCAATCGTCGTGGGTGTCGGCCGCTTGGTCGTGAGCATCATGGGCTGTGGTCGAGATACTTACACTTCGGCATCATCCGAGCCATATAGTGTGATAGAGTCGTAAGCTTACCGTTAGAGGTGAGGTCTTGGTCACTTTGATTGCACTTAGGTTCGTACGGAACGTAGCGCGAGGAAGAAGTGAGCAAATCAGCATCGACTGCATTGGGGCAAGAACGACCGACTGCCCTTGCCTGATTCACAACCCATGGAAGCGTTTTTCTACTGTCTCTTAGGTCTGAGGTATCATTTGGGATTTCAAATGGATACATTGCTGCTATGAACTATGTACGAACCGTCCTGTCCACCGGGGGTATATCCACTGCATGCAGATATGCAGCTCCACCGCTCACCAACGCCTTGAAACATGCTTCTCCAGTCCACGGCCCGATCATCCGCCTCATAGGCAGTGATACGAACATCTCCACCATCTCCATCACCAGTACCACCCTACATCTCCGCAGATCGCCTCGTGTCGTCCTGCAGAGTCGCCTGTATCTTGCACATGACCTGCAAATCCAGGCGTGGGCGCCAAAATCCCACGCGGGATACTTGACATCTAGCCTGCAGATCAAACATGCAGTACAACCTCATGACAGAACCTAGTCTGTCATCGTCGTTGTTTCTTTCGTCTCGCATCTCGTTATGCGAACCAATCCTTTCTCAACCTCATTGACCGCGTGCTCACTTGTCATGCACCACCTCGCTCACCGACACCATCGGTAGCGACTTGACGATCGCGTCTAGGCTCTGATCCGTACTTGGCAGCTCGTCAGCTGCGGCGGGATCCAATTTCTCCCAGGCTTGCAGCAGCATTTGCTCGACCCACTGCTCTTCTTCGGCTTTCAGGCGGAGTTGACGCCGTGCCATCTTGCTCCGCTTGATCTTCATGCCTGGGGAGTTGCCCAAGGGTAGAAGGAGTGGGGAGACTTGCGCGGAGCTCTCTCCGCTAGAGGGAGGTGTTGGCGAGGGAGGCGCGGAGAGCATGGCGTCTATCTGGAGACTCTGGTGGATGAGGTCTTCGATGCCGTCGCGAGTTTGGGTTGCTTTGGGGGTCATGCGATCGAAGAAATCCGGTCCCCAAAGAGCGTCTTCTGAAAGTGCTGTTCGGAGGCTCTCGAGGAAGAACATGAAACTGGGCAGTTTGGGGCCTTCGAGGGTGAACGGGTAGTGGACGTCGCTGAGGAGGCAGGCAGAGTAGAGCAGGCGTATCGTGAATTCCGAGTCCAGTGAATGACTGACCACGCATGCTGGACAGCCTTGAGTGAAGGTCCAGGCACGTTCTTGTTCGAGGAAACAAGAAAGCCATAGAAATGCGCCGCGTGCTTCGCCAGTGTAGGCATATTCCAGATCTTCGACCTTCTCGGCGTGAGTGGCGACTTCGGCGACGTACTGCGCCTTGTCGAAGAGCTCTGCTACGGGTACTAGGAGGGCGTGCAGGATGTCGCGGGCCGTGATCCAGGAAGCAGCCTCTTCCTCGTCTTTGCAATCGTGATCAGGGCAAAACCTGGAGTCGAGATGCTCAGCCAGATGGTCGCTAAGTATGGTGAAGCCGTCGGATTGTGAGAGGCTCTCGGCGTCCTCTGACGTGATGGTGAATGGCATCTTAAGCATGGCGGTGGATGCGATTGTGGTCCAGAAAAGTTTCCGTCCTCGAGTATTGGACACCGATGTAGCGGTCAATATACTCCCTCGTTGTTCGTGCCCCTCGTCACCGTGACAAACAGTCTGCAATTTACACGTCGATCACCGCGCAAACCCGCAGAAGCACATTAAACAGGTCTCAACCCCTCATCTTATCCAAACACTCCGCCGCAGAAGTGAAGGCAAAAAAGCTGACTGTACCATCGTGACAATAATGGAGTCCTCGCAAGCAATACCTTCAAACAGATGACAGCGAAGTAACGACGAGATGTATACCTCCACCCAACCCACCCATATGTACAGCATCGACCACCGCGCACATGCTCCCTCGGAGCCAGCACGCCCACGCAAGCACGCAACCGACATGTGATTGCCCACTAGATCAAGACACTACTGCATAGAAGAACTTTCTTTCGGGAAGCTTGATGGGCTGTGGCGTAATGGCGCGGCATGCAGGGCAGTTGGACCGACAGACCGCTGGTGTGGGTAGGCAAAGAGAGATGCGATGACTGGGCACGTGGAGCCGGCTGACCTGGTGGTCCGGCAAAATGCTACCGTGCCTGCGAGAGTCTGGTCTGGATGACAGCGAAAAGTTCCCTAGTGCTGAGGAAAAAGCTACTAACAGGTCATCTGGCGTTTGTCACGCCGCTGTCTGTCCGCGCGGAGAGCGCCCGATCCAAACGAACGAAGCCGGACCGCAATCTAACGCGGCAATCTCTCTCTGAAGGACCGAGTTGGCAAGTTCTGCGGAGAAAGTGGCGCATGACGAAAACCGAATCTCGATCGAATATTGGCAGACTGCACGCCTTGCGGCCGAAGAAACACCTTGCTGCGCGATGGATTGGCCTGAAGAAGAATGAGTTTGTCGGCTACCCCGGATTGCGTAGACACTTCGGCGCCGGCAGGTAATCGGTAGGCAGAGTGAGTTCGGCAGATCTGCGCAGGGGTATCACGATTTGAGTGCGTTTGTTGTCTGCACAGTGCTTTCCCCGGTGTACGTCTACATGCATGCACTGTGCGGATCTCAGCCGGCCGGGCAGGAGACCAGTCGCTCGTGATCTGCAGCTCTCATCAGTCGCCTGCCTCGACTCTATATGATACGCCAAGCAGACATCGACTTGACCGCCATGTGCACCTCCATGCCAAGCAGCGCGCCTGACCCCGAGTCGCGTTTCAAATACATGTAGACCACGTGCAGTGTCCACTGCTACAATCTAGACCTGTACCACTTGTTCCGACGGGACGCCAGGCTAAAAGGGCCATCAGATGCCATCGAAGATCCTTCGACATTCATCCGTACAGGCTACGCATCAGAGTATTGTCACGCGCCGCGTAGACAGTTCTAGACAAGGCACGGCCGACGAACGCATCCCAGAGAGATCGTAGAGGAGACTCAAGAGCCGTGTCTACGAGCAAGTCATTCCCAACTGTTGTCGAGGCTTCGCTATGCATCTCCGCACGCGGTAGAATGGCCTGTGAACCACATCGACTCTGAGGCCAAGTACCACAGCTCCATTACCTCAGTCCTTCACTGTCATCTACAGCAGTTCCACCTCCTCCGCCCCAGTCCTCTCAACAATCAGCCCATAAGCCTCCACCCTCCTATGCCTCCCGAAATCAAATGTCTTCTCTTTCCCCTGCCTACACTCCCCCAAATCCACCTCCGCCCACACAAGCTCATCCCCCGTCCCCTTAGCCTCTGCAACAACATGTCCCTCCGGACTACAGATACTACTCCCGCCAATCAAATCATACTTCCCGTCATCTAGCCCGCACCTCGCCGCCGAGATCGAGAAACAGGCGTTCATGTAGCTGTTCGCTTGCTGCACGAGCCGGCTATGGAACAGCGCTTCTTGCTGCGCGGCTTCAGGACTCATGGGTTTGGAGCCCCAGAGATGCGCCATGTTGCCACCAGTGTTATAGCCAAAGACTAGCAACTCGGCGCCTTGCAGCGCGTAGGTACGCCAGGCTTCGGGCCAGCGCCGGTCGTTGCAGATCATCATGCCGAGGATGGGGTCGCCTTTACCTACAGTAGCCTCTCCTTCCTTGACATCGGCTTTCTTGACGGCGTCTGAGACTAGCCCAGGAGCGCGGAAAGCTTTGAATCCCAGGTCGCCGGGGGTGAAGTATCGTTTCTCGAGCTGGTTCACGGCTTCCGGGTCCGCGAAGGGCTCGACTGTGCCGGGGAGGTGGATTTTGCGGTACTTGCTGATCACTTGCTTCGAACTGGCCGAGTAGTAGACGCAGGTGTTATATCCCGTGCCCTCGGGCGTACGCTCAGCGTAGCCGAGCACGAAGTCTATGCCTAGCTTATCGGCTTCTAGGAAGAGCGGCTTGACGTCTGGGGATTGGGAGATGTCGGCGCCGTGCTCGAAGTAGGTGTCTAGTTCTTCTTGGGAGGTAAAGAGATGTCGCGGGAAGAAAGTCGTCAAAGTTGCTTCTGGGAAGACGACGAGCTGGATCCTGTGCGTGGCTGCTTCCTGAAGAAGCGTGATGAGACGCTTGACTGTCTCGCTTTTGATGGCGTCCTTGTGAACAGCGCCGACTTGGGCTGCGGCTACGCGGATCTTTCGTGACATGATGGAGTGAATCGAGCGATACTTCTGCTTGCTCTTGGTCCTTCACGTCCGTTCACACTTCCCATAAGGTCAAGCGTACAAATAGTTAACAAGAAAAGTGCTTACTGCTCACTTACAACTGCTACGGAGGTAAGTCCAATGAGTCTGTTACCTAAAGCTGTGCATATCAGTAGCTGTGGAGAGCATGAGATAGAGAAATGCTTGGAGCTGTGCAGGATGGTCGGGCTAGTCTTCTTATCGCAGGTGCTGCACTGCTTGGGGAGATCTCACTCGGCCGACGTCGCTGCATGTTGCTATCATCGATACATGCCACCTGATCGCACCGTCCGACAGCACACCATAGGATTCTGGCATATGATCAGATTTATGCTTGCGGAGCAACACTCGCGCAGCATCGCACAAGACAAAGGCTGCACATCAATGGAATTGAAGTTAGGCTTGTTGTAAGTCTGTCCGCCAGATTGGCGAGACACGGGACTAACATGAAGGCATGTAGGAAAGGTACATCTAGATGAGATTACAGAGCGATGGACTGAGACACTGAGCGCAGCTATTCGTAGCAACCGTCACAAGGCCTCGCTGCAAGGCAGCTCTGCTACGACTTGATACTGTCCCATTGGGATCAATTCCGCGAGGATGGCCTTCGATACCATCCTTACGAACGGCCTCATCGTCACTGCCTCCGACATCCTGCCCTCTGGAACCGAAATCGGCATCACCGCAGGCGTGATCACAGCCCTCGGTCTTGCCCTTCCCCATGGCCCTTCCACCAAAATCCTCGATGCCCGTGGCGCCTACATCACCCCAGGTGGCATCGACTCGCACGTCCATCTCGCGCAGAAGAACAGTCCCACAGGCGACGGCTGGGAGTCCGGCACTCGCTCCGCAGCAGCAGGCGGCACGACGACAGTAATCGCCTTCGCCTCGCAGGAGCGCGGGGATGAGAGTCTGGTGCCGGTCGTGGAGGAGTATCTGAAACTAGCGGACGGGCAGAGCTACGTGGATTATGGCGTGCACTGCATCGTAACTAACCCAACAGCTAAGATCCTCGACTCGGAGTTTGCATGGCTGTTCGAGCAGGGAGTGACGAGCGTGAAGTTATACATGACTTACGAACATATGCGTGTCCCTGACCGCGGCGTGCTGGAGATTTTGTTCAAGTGCAGGGAGTTGGGAATGACGACTATGATCCATGCGGAGAGCCATGATATGATTTCTTTCATTATCGAGGGGTTGGAAAGGAAAGGGAACACGGAGCCTTACTTTCATGCGCTTGCCCGCCCGCGTATAGCAGAGGATGAGGCGAGCTATCGCGCCATAAGCCTAGCGGAGCTAGCAGACGCACCTATCCTGATCGTGCACATGAGCTCTGAGGTGGCCGTGAACCACGTCCGAGAAGCGCAGGGGAGACTGCTGCCAGTGCATGCGGAGACATGCCCGCATTACCTTTTCCTGCTGAGTGAGGAGATCAAGGGCAAGGAACATGACCACTTCTCGGGTGCTAAGCACGTCTGCTCGCCGCCGCTGAGGCATCGGATGGAGGATCTAGAGGGCCTTTGGAGAGGCGTGGCGAATGGGACGTTCACCACCTGGAGCTCGGACCATGCCCCGAGTAAGTATGATCATCCTGGGGGAAAGAAGCTGGGGTTGGTGGACGGCATTCCGAGGTTTAGTAAGATTCCCAATGGGTTGCCGGGCGTAGAGACGCGAATGGCGTTGCTGTTTGGGCAGACTGAGGCTTGTCTGCCCGCGAGTGAGGCAAAACTCAGTCTATCGCGGTTCGTACAGCTGACTGCTAGTAATGCGGCGAAGCTGTACGGGTTGAGCGGGCGAAAGGGTAGCATCGCGCCGGGCTTTGACGCAGATCTTGTTGTTTGGTACCCTGGAGTCGAGGGAAAGAGGGTTATTGAGCAGGGGAAGATGCATCATGACATGGACTATACGCCTTTCGAGGGCGTTGAGGTGGGTAATTGGCCGAGGTGGACTATGTTGCGAGGTGAGATTGTATGGAGTGATGATGAGGGAGGCGTTGTTGGCAAGAAGGGGATTGGGGAGTTTTTGAAGCGGGGGAGGGGTGAGGTGGTGATGGGAAGGACTGGCAATGTGCCGAGAGGGATGCTTGGAGATGAGCGGGAGTATTGGCGATGATAAGTGCTTCATCGGGGCACTATACAAATACACATACGCGAGGAGGAACGGTTCGGTGTCTTGCATTGGAGGTGTTTCGCGAGTGACGTGGGGCGGCTGTCAGATCTCGATCTGGCGCGTCGCGGCGCGTGCACTACCACTTCGACATTTGTATGGCATTGCCTTCGTAGCAGCACTGTTTTGTTCTACACCTTGCCTCGCCTTCCGTGTTCCTCGTCCGGACTGACACGTCTCCTACTTACGAGTCTGTTCTCCGCATAGCGCAAGACTACATCCCAATGCACTGAGAATCGCATCGCAACTACGCGTCAATATCGCGTACAGCTCCAAGACGAGACGAAGATACCAATGCCAACACCGACCAGGGCATTTCTAGCTATAGCAATTGGCCCACGATGTACCTTCCCCGCGGCCAGCTCTCACAACTCTACGCTCACCTCGTCAAAACAACCCACGCCCTCAGCCCTCCCCTCATAATCCTCACCTCTCTCGGTGTAGACGCCTTATGTGCCACTCGGATCCTCACATCCCTCCTGCGACGCGACTACATCCAATACCACATCGAGCCAGTGGCGGGCTACTCAGAGCTCCAACGCGCCGGTCAGAAATTCGCACTTCCACTGACGCGACAGCGGGGAGGTGAAGGAGGAGTGGTGGTATGTATAGGCGCTGGAGGGCTAGTGGATCTAGAAGAGGTGCTGGGTCTTGATGGCGCGGAAGGGGAAGTGGATATGAGTGATCATGGCGTGGAGGTCTGGGTCATTGACGCGAGGAGGCCGTGGAATTTGGGCAACGTGTTTGGGAGTAGTGCGGCAGTACAACAGGGTGAGGATGGCCCTGCGGTCTTGAGGAGGCAGGGTGTTGAACAGGGACGAGTCATGCCGAGTTACAGACCTGGGAAGGGTGGGGTAATCGTATGGGACGATGGAGAGATTGAGAGTGAGCTTACGGCGGAGCGGGACGCGTTCATGGCACTGCAGGACATGCCTGAGATTACGGAGGAGGATCTTATTGTGGAGGGGGAAAACAGCGAGGACGAGGTGGATGATGAGGAGCCGAGCAGTTCGCAAAGTCGAAAGCGCAAGGCGTCTACACGAGACTCGGATGACGAAGGCAGCGATGGCAGTGATGATGAGGAACGACCTCGAAGACGAAGGCGAAGCAACCCGAGCACGCCAATACCTTCATCTCCCGGTGGCAATCCTCAATCCGGTCAGGCAGAGACGCCCTCGAGCTCACAACCTCGATCACCTGGCGCAGTAATTTCGTCGTCACCTCCGCGGGCGCCATCGGCTCGATCTTTACGGCGAAAGTTACTCAAGCTACGTCGGAAGCACGAGGCTACGCTCGAGGCCTACTACACACTCGGCACTTCCAACTCAGAGCCCATCTCAAGTATGATGTACTCCCTCGCTTCAGAGCTCGGTCGAGAAGACAACGATATGCTCTGGTCAGCAATCGTGGGTATCTCCTCGGTCGATCTCTCGCCCTTTGCACGTACAAAGCGAAGACGGAACGAAGCCGGCAAACGAGTCCTAGACAAATCAGAACAGATTCGCGAGGTGCTCCAAGACGAAGTCCGTCGCTTAAACCCAGTACCTGAAGATGAGATACGACGAAGTCAAAGCCAATACGGCGTGATCCAGACGAAGGCGCGAAGTCCAACGGACACCTCCATTCGCCTCTCCCCAGAACCACGTTTCCTCCTAATACGCCACTGGAGTCTTTACGACAGCATGCTGCACTCTCCCTACCTCAGCACCCGCCTCCACATCTGGTCCGACGCTGGTCGCAAACGCCTCCACAAACTCCTAGCCAAGATGGGAGTCTCCTTGCAAGAAGCAGGCAAAGGCTACATCCACATGGACATGGCCCTCAAGCAGTCCCTTCGCGAGCGAATCCTCAAATTCGCCCCGCAATACAATCTCGATCACCTCGTGCCTGGCGAGAACGGCCGTCGGGGCCTAGAAGGTTGGGGTTTTGTCCGCAGCTGGGGCTGGAAAGCCACACTCTCCGCCGTGGACGTCGCGACCATAGCCTCCGCGATCCTGGAAGTAGGCGCCGACCCGCATCTCCCGCAAGCGACGAACACAGCCTCGCACGTTCCGCAGCAAAGCTACGCCTCCCGTGTGCGCTCCTTACCCACACCACCTCACAGCGATACCGATACCGCTGGCCCAGCAGCAGCGCCAGGAGACCCAGACTGGACCTCCACACGCTTCTACGCTGCCTTCGACGCTCTGTCACCCACATCCGAAGGCTTAGACAAGCTACTCAAACACATCCCATCCGCTCAACACCTCGCCCGTTCCATTCTTCGCACAGGCTCAGCACTAATAGCGAAGAAACAGATCCGTCACCTTCGTTCCTTCCGCATGGGCGTCGTCAAAGACGGGCCAGACACAGTTTTGTTCTCCCATCCTGGCGCGTTGGTCAAACTAGCAGCCTGGGTGTCCGAAGCCGTCGCGGTGTTGGAAGCGGAGAAAGGCCGCAAGGGTCGCGAGGGCGACGAAGCACTAGTCCTTGCGTGCCTCGACGAAGCGAGGGGCGTGTATGTCGTTGTGGGCCTTGGAGGCGGAGCGCAGGGAGGAAAGAGCGTGCGGAGTAAAGCTGAGATCAGGGCTCGGGAAGACAAGAAAAAGAAGCGCGCCGAAGCCAAAGCCGCTGCCAGAGCTGCCCGCGCGATCAAACGCCGCGACCGCAAAGCACGACAACGAGAGCGCGAAGAAGCGCTTGGCTTGATCGACTCGGACGCTGAGTCCAACCACTCTCAGTCCGAGTCCGACGCTACGCAGTCCTCCGCTTCGTCCTCTGACTCCGATGGCTCAGGCTCAGACTCGGAGGTCAACGAAGCCGAGGTGCAGCGAAGGAAGAGCAGAGGCTACGGCAGTAATAAATTTGGGTTGGCTTTCCAGAGCGTCGTCGAGGAGACTGGAGCGCGGGTGCGGATCGACAGTTTCGAGCACTCTGTTGTCGAAGTCAGACGGGAGGATCTGGGCGGGTTTCTGGAGGGGTTGAGTTTGAGGGGGGTTGTGGGGTAGAGGGAAGGAGAGGAAAGGGAGAGGGACCGGAGGGGTGAGGACTGATGCGAGGTACGGGGGTGGAGGCGTTCGCTTGATTGTATGGGCGCTCCGGTTTAGAGCATTGGCTTCGACGACGCTGGCTGGAGTTTTGTGCTTGATTCGCATTGTAGCTCTGCACGGACGAAATACTTCTGCCATTGCCTCATCAGCTGCCCACTCACTTGCGCTTACGTACTTCTGGTGTCAGTCCGCCGACCTTGCCAAGCGCTGTTGATTACCTGCATCGTCTTGTGTCGGTACTAGGCGCGTGTCGCTAATCTGAATGCAGTGGCCCGAAGCGAAGCTGCAGACTCGCTTCAGTATGTCTCGACGTCAGCTGATCGAGTGCAGTGGTGTAGAGACACGCACTGTCTTCAGTACGCGCTGGCAGTGGCGCCTAGCAGAACGGAGTCCTTTAGTCCGCAATGCACACCCGGAGTGCCAATGCTCGATCGCCAACACCAACGATTGCAGAATAAGAGGGCGGCAGGTGGACACAGCAGAGCGCTTGAGTTCTGTCAGGATAGTCAAGAACCAGTGCTACCTTCCATTGCTGCGCCGTTCGCTGATCCGCTAGCGCCACCACTAGAACCTCGCCATCGGCAATGCGCTCCTTCATCGTACTCATGCTGCTCGGCACAGCGTTCGCTCTGCCGGGCAAAACGCCTTCTAGTCCTCTCCTCGGTGCGTATACTAGGATTCTCCTCCCTTTTCCTATTCGGCTTCATCAGCCAAAGTCTCTTCTTATCGCCTCCGGCCGCCGCCTCAGCTGACCCTCTCCTCTGCAGACAAACGCGCCTGCGATCCCTCATCAGCCGCGTACGCCACCTGCCAGTACAACTGTGGCTATGATTGTCGCGCCTCGCGCAGCAGGGAAGGCGCCAGAACTCCAGGAGGATGCGGCTCCCAGTGCCAGGAGGTCTATGGAAGACGTTTGTCAGCATGCAATACGTGTTGCAGCGGATCGGCTGACTGCACGACATGCTTTCAGTGCCGGTACTGAGAGGATGGAGGGAAGGGTCGGACAGCGAAAGCCGTCACTGTCAAGTTGGCAAGAATGTGTCCATAGCAGTGGGTCTGGCTCTTGGTGTGCATATTAGGTAGCTCTACCCGCCAATTTCTTGTCCAATTGAGATATGTAATCTCAGTGTAGCTTGCCTGGGTTACACTTTCGCATACGCGTCATGGTAGTCGTGCTTGAGGTTGGTTGCTCAGCGTGAGCGGTCCGGCAGTGATGAGAGGCCAGTGAGATGTCCCTCAAACAGTCGTCGAGCCAGAATCAGCGACGCCATCTGCATCAGCTCTCATCTTCAGGGTCGCCAATCTCAGTAAACCTCACCGCTCCCTCAGGCGGAAACCTCGCAAACAGCATAACCCCAAACGCAACCAGCGCAAAAGCCCCGTTCACCGCGAAAGTCAGGCCCGGCACGCCCTTCGCAGCAAATGCAGAAAATATCAAACCAAACAACCCCGTCGTACTCAGCCTAGCCAACATCTCCACTAGACTAATCGCACCCAACGCATCCGCGCGTCGCTCCGGCTCACACATCTGCAGTATCGTACCTTTTGCCGCGCTCCCAGCGCCAGCCGCCAAAGGAACGACTGCAGCGAAAAGGTACACGTGCCAGGGTTTGGTGATGAAAGTGGCCAGTGCTGTGATGACGCCGTCGGCGAAAAGCGAGAACTTGATGTAGTGCAGGTCAAAGGCGAAGGACTCCTTAGGTTCATCAGTGGCGGAAGTCGGCGGGACGGGAGGCATGGGGGACGAATTTGTGTGAGGGGCAGGGAACGAGGAGCGTAGGGTTTCAATGTCCTTGGCTGAGATCGTTGAGGAGCTGCGCTGGTGGCCCTTGGCTTGCTGCTTGCGATCATGTCTTGCGTCTAGCCACTTGCGTCCCGTAGAGATGATGGCCGGGAAGGCGAGCGTAAGGAAGAGTCCACGAATGAGGCAGTTGATGCTGATCAGCCAGCCATTGTGGTTTGCGGTGAATTGGAAAGCGTCCGTGGCGTACATCTGAAGGAGTACAGGGATGTAGCCTGTGGCCAGGATGCCGAGGAATACACCAACGCCGACAATGAGAGTGCCATACTCGCGTTGAACTTTGCCAGAGGGCAGCTGCCACTTTCTGGGAACGAACATCTTCAGCGGATCGAAGAATGTCGATAGCGACTTTGACGTCTTAGCGGCGAGACTCTTATTCAAGGGCACGGAAGGCAAAGCAAGCAGGACGTAGAGAGTGCAGAGCAAGAACGCGCCGATAGCTACACGAAAAGGTGCGACTATGCCGCCAGCGTCGCTGATAATACCACCGAGTAAGAAGCCAATAGCTGTGCCGAACAGTGAGAACCCAGTAAGTCGTCCGAGGGTAGCAGTGCGCTCTGCAGGTTCGACCACTTCAGCAGCGAAAGAGTTGAGTGCAAGGAGGTAGCCTGCTGGTCCGCCCACCACGGTCAAGATCTGTGAGCATTGTATGATGATGATGCCGGGGGCGGCACCAGTCTCGACTCCAATTGTCTGGACGATCAGACGGACAGCAGGCCAAAACACAGTGATTAGTAGTGCCTTCTTGAGTCCCCAGACCTTGATTGTCCAGCCCGTGAAGAAGAGGTTGATGACGCCGAATAGCGTTGTTGAAGCACCGAGCAGTGCCACTGCTCGAGCGGTACTAGCCTCGATCGCGTGGTTCTGGCATCGCGGCAGGCCAGGACCGGGCTCGGGATGTGATTCGAAGTAATCGTCACAGGTCATGACGCCGAAGACGTAGATGAGTGGGACCTGTGTGATCCCAAACGACAATGAGACCAGGAATGCGGTGAACAGGACAAACCAGATGACGCTCTTCGGCCATATCCGTGGTGCTTCTGGTCTGTGACCGAGGAGGGGAGTGTCTTCTGAAGGTGCAACGGCGGTCATCGACGACGCCTTGGAGGGTGGCGAATTAGAGGTCTCGGTAGTCATGTCGAGTATCGAGGGTATATGTCAACTTTGTTGCTGCACTCTGTTAGGTAGAGTGTGATATGTGTAACTCCCCCAAGTGATAGTCGTTGGAAATGAGGGATATTCTGGGTCAACAATGCCCTCAGGAACGCTCGAGAGATACCAGGAAATACTGTATGGGCATGATCAACACTGCCGACGAAAAAGTTAAGGAGACGTCTCCATCTGTCGTTGGCATTGCATGGCAACAGCGACCACCGAAGTGGACTTTCTATCACTCAACAGCTTCCTCATTCGTAAGGCGCGAGTAGGGCAGCTCATTGCGTCAGGTCTGGTCGCTACGTCCGGCATCGGGGCGACGCTTCGGGGCGTACATGCAGGGCAATCAATGAACATACAAATGCGTGGAGGCTGCGATGTGTTCTTAACAAGACATTGAATCGTTCGCGGACCTGAACGGTGATGCAAGAGCATGTGGGAGCCACTGTTCAGAGATGCTGTAGTGTAGTTCGCAGCAGGCCTGGGGTGATCGAGGATGATGAGACGGCGAGCCGCAAAAGTTTGTCCCTTCACATGTAATGCAGCGCACGTGGGATGAAGTGGCACTCGATATGCAGACCACCCCCTAGCAGTATACCGTCCTCGGGCACCCTTAAGTCCATCATTCTTGTCGCCTCGGAACGCCATTGCATCACCATAGCCTAGTGTACATCTGTAATATTTAAGAGCAACCAAGTCTTCCTCACGATGCCCAAGAAACAGGCGGGCGAAAACACCAAAAAGGCTGCAGGAAACGCCCAAAAAGCCGAATCAGCAGCCAACAAGAAAGCCGCCGAGAACGCAAAGAAGTCCGCTGCAGAAGCGCAAGAATGGGGCAAGGGCGCCAAGGACAGCAGTAAAGCGTATGCAGTACCCCAGATCACCACCCTCCTCGCAGCCCGTCTGACCACCCCACAGCGAAGCAGCAGCCTCCAAAGCCGCCGAAGCAGCCCGCAAGAAAGCCGAAAAGGACGCACTACTCAAGGAGGAAGAAGCCTCATTACCTTCGAAGCCAGCAAACAAGGGCAAGACTGCCCCTCCGAAACCCTCCCGCGGCCTCAACCTCGGCGCCATCGACTCCCTCGACCCCACCATCCCCGCCAAACCGACAGCCCTAAATGCCACAGGCATTGACAACGCCCTCGACGCTCTCTCGCTCACCTCCGCGCCCTCAACACAAGCCCTCGACCGGCATCCCGAGCGGCGCTTCAAAGCCGCCTACGCTGCGTTCGAGGAGCGGAGACTGGACGAGATGAAAGATGAGAAGGGCTTGCGGCGGAATCAGAAAGTCGAGCAAATTAGGAAGGAGTTTGAGAAGCATCCGGAGAATCCGTTTAATCAGGTCGGAGGGCGGTATGATATGAGTAAGGAGGAGATGAAGGAGGTGAAGGAGCAGATGAGGGCGGAGGTTGAGGGGAGGTTGGGTGGGGAGTGAGGTCAGCCGTGACGCGGGGGCACGATGACGCCAGGCGAAGACTCTGAGGAGCGGACTCGGCACCGCACTGTGGCCGTTGATTGAAAACTTGAGGGAGCGGGGGTTGAGATCTCGGAGCGCTGGGATGGCGATGCGGATGTTGCGCCACGTTCGACGTATTCGAGGCGCATTGGAGAAGAATCCTGCCAACCGTTCATGGAAGGCCGAGTCAAACAGACGAGTCGATCTGCCGATGGATTCGCGGACCACGGCTCATGCTCGAACGGACAGGCGACTTTCCAGCACGCGGAGTATGAGCCGCGATCCTACGAGTCGCAGCAGTGATGCGCTGAGTACACTCCGAGCAGCTCATGCGGCAGTGAACTCTATGAGGACGTCCATGTCTGGGCGCAGCGCCTAGAATCTGTACGTAGCCACGCCGTCACGAAAAGCAATATACAGAACGACCATTGATCTCAAACCGCCTAGCATCCAGTCTCACGTGGGTCTGGATCATACCGTCCGACTGTCTAGTCATTCATTGTCGATGCTACCAAGCTTCGATGCGAATCCCACCCATCCAACCATGTTCATTACATCCACCTCACAACGATGCAGCCAAAGCCCCCGGCTCCCCTCTTCAGCCAATCCCCTCTTGTAGGCTTCCCTCCTCCCCCACATCACGACAACTCACTCGCCACGCCCCTCCTCTCATATCGTCCCCCAAACACCCCCCTAATAGCCTCGTAATTCCTACCCCTGACCTCCCGCATATACTCGTCCTGGCTCTGCACCCCCAGTCCCGCCTGAGCGTGCAGCATACCCTCAGGCTGCTGGCGATGGAAATTCGAGTGGATCGCCCAGCCGACAAGCACAAAGCAGCCGCTGGCGGCGATGATGATGGCTACGAAGGCCTGTGAATTGAGATTAGTAGGTAGGATCGAGGGGTGTGTCTCAAATGAGGGGAATCAAGCTGGGGAGGGGCTTTCGGAGAGAGGAGGGGAAGGGTAGTGAGTGGGTTTGGTGCTTGAGAATTGGCGCAGCGAGGTGCGATGAAAGGTGGGGAGGACGTACGGCGTCTGGGACTGCGAGGCCGGACGAAGACATGGTCGTTGTCGGAGCAGCTGTGACCGCGTCGCAATTGTGGAAAGCCCGTAGGGTTCGTGGACGTGTTCGTCTTTGGACAGCGAGAGTCAGGGCGGCGGTTCAGTCGCCGTTGCTCCCCTGTGGTGTAGGATCGGAAGTTGTCAGCGCCGTCGCTGTCGTGTCGTCGTTTCAAAAAATGTCGCGGACGAGGGAATATCAAATAGATTTTCTGGTGCTCCACTTCTTCGGCGATGTACTTGTGACGAGCGAGTGACTTGCTTCCGACGGTGAGGCAGTGGAGTAAGCGCTTGGGTCAGAAGGCGAGGATGAAAGTGAGCGAGTGTGGACATGAAGAGCAAGAAGAAGTATTCTCATCATCAAAGCATAGCCCACCTTCCTACCCACCCCATGCAAGCAACGTCCTGCCTGCCAAACAGACACGTGACCGAGCTCGTTCTCGGAGGCTCTTCGGGAGATAATCGCCATACAATATCGCTGGTGCCTCAGGAAGGAGCACGCTGTTGACGCAGCGAGCACGTGACCGAAGTTTTGCCGAGTGCGAGCTCTGGGCTTGGCAGGGGCGGTCGGTGCGCCAACTAGCAGGCATGAAGCTCCATGCTGACAGAGCAGGGACGTCGCAGCGGTATGCAGACGCGCGTTGTGTATAAGCGAGATCTGGTATGCCGTCCCTGACGGGGGATGGCAGTGGTAGCTGCCTCAGCTCTCTGCCTCCGGTGGACTGTGCCGTCTCAGAGAGCATTGGGAATATGTGTTGCAATGACCGCCAGGACTCAGTCACTCAGCCCGCCAGCTTGCGACTCAAAGCTTGAGCTGGCGTTCTGTCCACAAGCTGATGTCTTGCACACTCACACAGTCCAAGCCGGCGGTCCCTCCATGAGCTCCATATCCGGCACATCCAGATTCACAGCACTCGCCAGCATGTCCTCTGCCCGAAAGCGATCAGAGCCGATCGGCATGGTCGTCACGTACATGTGCCTATACCCCGTCGTGTCCGTGAAGTACCGCGTAGTCTTGACATAGAACTTCAGATCCCGATTGTTCTTCAAGATCCGGTAGTGATGCACTCGTAGTTCTTCCCGCGGCAAATGCGCATCGAAGGCGGAGGGTAGAGGCGAGGGCAGAGACTCGTAAGGCATCGGCAAGCCGAGCTCGCGCTCCTCGAGCCAGATGATCGTTGCGGCGAGCTGGGCTGTGCAGATGGCACCCCATATGCCTTCCTTACTCGGTCCAGCGCGCAGGAGGTGGAGGGCTTCCCGCCGTAGTGAGGGTAGACGACAATTCATCGCGACGAAGTAGAGCGACGGGATAGCACCGGTCTCCATTGTGAGCTCCGATGCCTCTACCGAACGAGCGCGATTGTAGATCTTCGCATGATAGACAATCTCGCGAAAGTGATCGGTATAGCGATCGATGTTCATGCGATTCGCTTGCAGGCGTGTGGAGAGCCAAATAACGGAGACATGGTAGCTGAGCATGAGATTACTGATGACATCGGCCTCGGTGGTGGCAAGACAGCTGAGAGTTCGAGTGAAGACGTGGTACCACTGCCGCAGCTGCGAAAGATGATAGTGTCGCTCCTCGTTCAAGACGTCGAAAACTGTTGGTGGTGTGACGCCAGGGGTGCCGTGGTCGTGTATGCCAGGTATGCACGGCAGACTTTCGTATACCCGCATGTTGCGAGCAAGATCCATCCAGTCGCCGGGAGGTAGGCTTGGCGTGACTTCATATACTTGTTCGTTGCGGTCGGAGTCAGTCCCTTCCTCTCTCAGGCCGGCAGCGAGATCTCGGTAAGGGACGGCGTTCTCGTACGGTTGTTCTGGAGAGTCAGACTCCACTGGCGTGATGCGTTCAATCCATCGGCCATGACTTTCGCTGCATTGTCTGCTGATCGGGCCGTTCTGCTGAATGGTCCGATCAGCAATCAATGCCGTCGCCTTCAACGCGAAATGCTGGCTGTGTGCCATGATCTTGAAAAGCGTTGCCCTTGCATCAGTAACCGTGTCATACCGTTCCACATTAGACCAGTCCTCGGGTGTATCGTCGAGTATGTCCATCGCTTGGGCCTGTCCAAACGTCGAAGCCAGTACGCTGAGCCGGTTCAAACAGCTTTGGATGACTCTGACGAGCGGGTCTTTCATGTCGGCTGTCTTCAGCAATTCTGCGCACTGCTTACCCAGCGTCAAAGCAGACAACAAGCTATCGCGGAAGATCTCGATGACCAGAAACAGGAAGCAGCTCAGCAGCGCCAGAGTAGTGTTCATTGCACCCGTCGATAGGCTCGTCTTGACGGCAGCGATAGCACGGTTGTAGTACATCAAGGCAGCGAGGTGCTGTTTGTCTGCATGGAATCGATGTTAGCCATGTCGCCCAGAGAGTCGAGACTTGGCATTCTGACAATGCCCAATAACGTGGAATCAGCACGTCGGGTAGTGATGCGACAGGGGGACGCACTCATGATTTCGTTGCCAAACGGATCTCCACAAGTGCGTGCCCGCAGCTTCTCCTCCCTCGTTGCATTTGGATCACTCTCAAGTTCGACAGCGAAGCGCTTGAGATACTGCGGGTGCCGATGCAAAGTTGCGATAGCTATGATAGCGTTCAGAGCAAAGGGCTCATGGTGGCAGACTTGCAGCAATCGACTCGTCCAGAACTCCCGATCCAGCGAAGTGCCAGCTACTCGCGGTGCTGTGAAGCTGATGAAGTAATCAAGACTTGCCGTTCGCGTTGATCGAGCTTGAGCTGCGTCAGGGCTTCGCCGGGGTCGGAGATACCAGTGCTTGCCTCGTCCTGAGAGTCTGCATAGCCGCCACAAGCACGACCGGCATGTTGACAACGCTGACAGGACGGTCTCGTCTCATCGCATTTCTGCTTTCGACTTCGACAAGTGAGACATCCCACTCTCGACTTCTTGACTCCAAGACGGCCGTTAGATAGCCTGGCTCTCTTAAGGTTGGCAAGGGCAGCTGCCTTCCATGCCGGGTCGTCTCCGGCCATGGTCAGCCTGTCTTGTCGTTTCGTGTGAGCTCCTCATGGCAGCACTTGTTCTGGATGCGTGTGCCGCGTTGGAGGCGGCATTGAGGCAACCTGAGGTCAAGAGAGGGAGTCGGGCGCCCACATGGTCCCGTTTGGCAATGCCGTGCTGAGTCATGTCGATCGTCGGCCAAGGTAATCCGCCTTGAGGCTTGCGGAGAGAAACTGGCATCGGCGTGTCGGCCAACTCTAAGCTCAGGTACAGCTGTGAACCGTTTCGTGCTAATACGGTGAAACCCTTCCATCATTGAAAGACATCACAACGACTCATGATGACATGAGAACAGATCGATTGCATAGTCACGAGACTGCTTCTGTCTCACAACCATCTGACCGAGGATCGTCCAGCAGACCCTCACCCAGAACTCTGCGACAACCGCAACATCATCCCGACCAGGCGCACAAGCAACTACCTTACTCTCCGTCGCGGTCGATCACAGTACATTCCCTTATATACTTACTACGCAGTATACGATGGCAATCCCTCACGCCGGCATGTCCGCGCGCGCCCTCCACTCCCCCTCCCCTCCCCACCAGTCCAAGCGCGACGTCCGCCGCTCGCGCATGGCTGAGCGTTTGGCTGCAATGTCGGCAAACTTCGCCGCCAACACCCAGCAGCACTACCGCGCGCAGCTGAATGCCGTACAGGTCGATATGAATCTGATCCTACGCGCCGACCCGTATGCTGGACTGCCGCTGGACGATGAGGTCCGAGGGCTGGTGGAGGACGTGGGCGGGCTCGGCGCGGGGATCACAGGAGATGCAGAAAAGGATTACTGGGCATTGGCGGGGAAGAAGTACAGTGCGTTTGCGAGGGGAGTGAACGATACGTTGGAGGAACGGGATGCCGAGTTGACTGCGCTGCACGTAAGTGATCTTGAGATGAGCGAGGAAGAAGCAGTGCTGACGAGACGCGACAGAATGCCTACGAGTCTTCGATAGCGGAAGTGGAAAGAGTGACAGCACAGCGATTGCATCAAGCAGAGGAAGAGCACAAAGCCTTGGCAAACACGATCCGACAACGTCTGATTACGACGATCAGTAAGAGACGAACAAATCTGCTGCGGGACAAAGAGCAGCTTGACATCGCCGACAGCAGCGCGCTACTTCTCCACCCA
Source organism: Cryoendolithus antarcticus (assembly GCA_002077065.1). Taxonomy (NCBI): domain Eukaryota; kingdom Fungi; phylum Ascomycota; class Dothideomycetes; order Cladosporiales; family Cladosporiaceae; genus Cryoendolithus; species Cryoendolithus antarcticus. The sequence continues at coordinate 741,758 of NAJO01000009.1, forward strand.
AGCCAATTTAGCTTGAACAATCCAGGTTCACCAGGCTATCACAACGGCCAGAACCGCAAGACTCGACATCTCCGCCATCATCGCGCCGTCAGCCCGGCTGCTGGGACTGAAGACGGGCCCAACAACGGCAAGCGCCGCCGCAAGAATGGCGAGGACGACGGCAACGAGTCTCCCGCACCCAACATCCGCCCGCCGCCTGACAACCTCGGAGGCGGTCGTAGTCCCTTCAAGGATGCTCGCGAGAAGAACACCTACATTCAGTTCGAAGCTCCAGCCTACAGTCTCGAGCGCCTCTTCACCGAGAAAGAATTAGCAATGGCCACAGATACCGCCAAGCTAGCCACCCATCGCTACTTTCACCACCCTCCACCACCTCAGAGCGACAGCAGCACGCAACTGGCCACCAATCTTCCATCTGAAGTCGGCTCACTCGCCGCTGGACCAGATGCCGCAGATGAGAATCCAGGCACGCCCGCCGCAGCGGTAGAGATGGAGCGCACAACATCCTCTGTCCTCACCCGTGGCACTTTACGCGCAAACCCTCTCGCAGCGCTCTCAGATCTCGCGACCGCAGCCGCCGCCGCACAAGGCCCTATCAGCACAGATAATCCCTTTGCGCCAGTGATACCAAACTACCACGCCGTGACTCGCAGCGAGAAGACTGGTGCGCCGCCGCCTTTGGCCATCAACTCCATGGACGCCGAGAACGACTTCGATATGATGCGCCGCGGACCCTCAGATCCTGCGGACGAATTCGCAGATCAAGGAAGCGATACAGAGATGGCCGATCAGCCGCCTCGTCGACCTGGATCCGCGGCGGAGATGCGTCGGACTCTCCTGCTTCAAGCTTTGTCCTCGACTCCCATCGCGGGCCCTCCGTTGCGAATCCCGAATCTGGAGACCGGCCCCGCAAGGATTGGCAAGGGCGTTGATCGGCTGGCTACGACAGGATTCGCGCCGCTGGCCAGCGTGCTGGAGCAGAGGGGCCGAATGACGCAGATTGGCGCAGGTCTGGCTGTGAACGGCATAAGCAGATTAGGAGGTGAGGGCATGAGTCGTACGACCAGCGCGCAAGGGAGTGAGATGGGCGGCGCAGCAAATGGTGGCTTTGGAGGTGAGATCAGGAGAGGCGCCTTCGCCGGCCGACGATGAGGACGTGTATGAGTGTTAATGCGGCCGTCTTTGATGCTTCGGAGATGCTCTCGGAATGATAGTCAACTCGGCCGTCTTAGACCCCGATGGATGCCTTGGCGAACTCTCGTGACTTTTGCCGCTTTGAGGCTGGATGTGGGGAAAATGTCTCCGGAGTTAAACGTTCCCTCGCTCTGAATGGTCGGTTCGTAAGCAGCGACACGTTTTACACAGACAATACGACGCCAGGTTAGCATGGCCTCACATGTTTGGGCCATATGATGGAGCTTCCTCAAAGTATGCATCAGCCACGATGTGCCTACTTTCTGTCCAGGCTTCGGCGATAAGCGCCAATGGTCGGCCGATGGAGGACCAAGAGGCATATATAATACTGCAATGGCTACTAGAATACGAAGCAGTCCTCACCAATAGCAACTCTGGCGTCGCAATACCTTCGCCGTCCAATCCTAGCCTTCACATCGTTCTCCCGTCTCACAACACTGCCCGTTCGAACCATGTCTGCCCGCTTCGCGTCAGACCAGCCATCCGGCCTCTCAAACCACATCAAGAATGTCGCCATAGTCGGCGTACGTCTAGGAACTATCACCCAAGTAATCGCGCACTAACAACCTCCTCCCCAGGCCACAGGTAGAATCGGCACCCACATCACGCGCACCCTCCTCGCCACCGGCGCCCACAAAATCACAGCCCTAACACGCCCCTCCTCCTCCCCCCTCCCCGCGGACGTGACCAGGAAAGAAATCGACTACACCGTCCCCTCTACCCTGACCTCCGCCCTCCAAAACCAGGACTTCCTCATCATCTCCCTCTCCGCCACCGCGCCCCGAGACGCGCAGACCAAACTCATTGCTGCGGCGGCAGAAGCGGGCGTGAAATGGATCATGCCGTCTGAATACGGCACCGATGTGGCCGCGCGGCCGGATGTGGGTCAAGACATCCTCCTCGGGCCCGGTATGCTGGCCGCGAGGAAGCAGATTGTAGACGCGGGGATGAGTTTCGTGGGCGTGGCGTGTGGACCGTGGTATGAGTTTTCGCTTAGTGAAGGGGAGAGAAGTTTCGGCTTTGAGCTGAAGCAGAGGAGGGTGACGTTTTATGATCGCGGGGAGACGAAGATTACGACGAGCACGTGGCCGCTTTGTGGGGAGGCTGTTGCGAAGTTGCTGAGTCTGCCTATCCTGCCGGAAGGTGCTAGCGATGAGCAGCCAACGCTCTCGCGCTGGCGGAACCAGAGTCTCCGCATCGGCAGCTTCTTCATCAGCCAGAGGGAGATGTTCGACAGTGTGCTGCGCGTTACTGGCACCAAGGAGGAGGACTGGGAAGTGCAGTATGAGGACGTGGGAGAGCGGTATGAGAGGGCGATGAAGGGCGTGCGGGAGGGGAACATGGCGTTATTTGGGGTCATGTTGTATGCGCGGGTTATGAGGGGGGATGGGGCGTCGGATCTGGAACAGGGGAAGGCGAATGCGGTGTTGGGGCTGGGGGAGGAGAGTCTGGATAAGATGACGAAGGTTGCCGTGGCGATGGCAAAGGAGAAGCAGTAGAATGGGTGAGCTCACCTAATTTACAAGAGCGTGTTTGCACTGAGCGGCGGGCTCATTAATTCGAGGATCTTATTCGCTCGTACCCTCCGCCCGCGAGGATGCGTAAGCTGCTCAATCATCGTTCTTGTACCCATTCCATCGTCAATTAACCTGATGTCCTTCCCGTGCACACATATGTGTGCACGGTAGCCCTCACGAAAACATAACAGTCTACTGCTTTCCTAGATCGACCACGGAGTCCATGCCCCTCGAAGCATCTTGTGATATTTCCTGACCAGAGCTTGTCCCAGGCCGGCTATCGGGCGGCGAGTTACTGAAGTCCAGCACCATATCATCCCCGGAATCCTGCCGTCCATTCGCAGTCTGCTCAAGCTTCGAGAACAGACTCGACTTCGCACCCGTACTGGTCTCCACATCCCTCTTCGCAGCCAGCACGGGCGTCCTCGCTGCTGGAGGGGTCCAAAGTCCGGTCAGCGGCGGCGTCCACAAGCCCGTGCTAGTAGGCGTGGAGGAGCCGGAGAGGTGCATGAGTGGTGGCGTGGGTGCGAAGAGTCCAGGCTGGCCGGCTTCGTGGTCAGTACCTGAGCCAGGAAGCGTGGAGCTCCGCAGCGGCGGTCTCGCCAAGGGCGCTGAGGTTGGCGGAGGCCGGCGGATGGATCCCAGAGCAGCGCTTTGCGTGCCCATTTTGTAGTCTGGTAGGACCTGCCAAGTGGGGTTCAGAGGCGTGCCGGTGCCGGAGAGAGGGCGGTAGGTGGATTGGTTCGGAGTGATGGACCGGCTGGTGGGAAGAGAGGAGAGACGAGCTGGGCTTGCGCCAGAGCGGAGGTGATCTGTAGAGGCTGTGATTTGCATTTGGTAGTAAGGGGCGAGGGAGGCTTCGAGGCTGTTCCGGCGCGGGACGGATGCTGGGGTGTCGAAGGAGGGAGGTTGTGGGGAGTGACGAGGTGTAGCAGTCGGAGAGTGTGTCATGGGCGATGGTAGTGCAGTCGTAGATATGGGCATCGGCGGCGCATCCTGTCTCAGAATCGCCATGGTCAAGCTGGAGGTCGCTACATCGATCAGGACCGGCTGTCCCGTGAGCGCTCCGATCAGTGCGTTGCAGCCAGCGCCGTGAGTGACAAGAACCACGACTAAGTCCTCCTGCTGCTCCGCCTCCACGTCCTCCTCCTGCCCCTCGACCTGCTCGAGACCAAGAGCATCCTCAGCACGAGCATCTGCTTCGTGCTTGCCGTACCATCGTACCATGCTGTTCAGCCCACGGCGAAATCGCTTGTGCATGGCACTCCACTCCTCGCCGAGCTCAGCGCCATCACCCCAATCCTGTGGTACACGTGAGGAATCCCACTGATAGTCGACATTGACAGTAGCGGCGCGTGCGTGTGCGAGATAGCCGCGCGGAATGTGATCGGATCCTGAGACCGCATACGCTGGAGTCGGCGGCACATAAACGCCAGGTCCCTGTTTCTGCTTTGGTAGCGTCGACGTCAAAGGTTGTAGTACGTGCCCTGGCCGGAACGGGCTTCGGCGGTCAGCAAAATCAGTGCTTTTATAGCTGGTATAGCTGCTCGCTCGATCACGTCGAGGTCTTGGCGCAGGTAGGGAATCGCGAACATCACTCCAGTCATCTATCAGGCTCTCGCGACTTTTGTTCCTCACCATGCCTCCCCATAGATTGCCCGAAGTGCCTTTGCTTGCATTGCTCGGTGTAAAGACATCGAGCGCTTCATTCTGCATGAGCTCCGCCTTTGCTCCCGCTACCATCATGTTACTCGGCGGAGGCGGAGTGATATAGTCGAAGTACTGCGGGTTCATCCACTCGCCCAAAAAGGCGTCTACCCGCAGTTTCGATTTGCGATGAGGTGGGCTTGATCCTGGCGACTCTGATGCTTTGATGAGATCTGTTTTCGGCTCCACAATGGGTGTCAAGACGATGCTTGGTGGCGTAGACTTTCTCGTTGCCTCCATGGCACGCATCTTAGGCGATGCGGAGTGCATACTGCTCGCTGCTCGAGGATGCCCGTTGCTACCACCGCCATCCGCCACCGCACTCACGGGCTCACTTACCGGCTCAAACTGCGCCATGCCAGCTGAGATCGCCACGCTGGTCTGCAAACATCTCAAGAATGGCGAGCTGTGAATGACAACCTTGTGCGTCCTCCTTTTGCGCTTCCTGCTGCCATTGCTGATACCTTCTGTGCCATCACCACTCAGGCCATTGTCCTCTTGCTCGCGCGCATGGAGAAGACTGGCAATCCGCACGCCTAGGGCTCGGCTCTGGTTCCACCCGGCATATGTGAGCGGAGGATCATAAGGTGTAGGTGTAGATAAGATCCAGTCTTTGTCGGCAGCATCGAGGCGAGCGCCATGTCTGCTGCTGTCAGTTTGCCTCACGGATGACAAGTGAGATTTCCCTACCTTGCTATGATGACCACGGCCGGCGGTTGCGCCATGGTACTGAAGCTATGCTGTAGTATCGTCCTGGCTTCTTCAGTTGGCCAGGATGGTGCCCCGTCGCTCTATCTATAACATCCTCTTTGACGGTTGTCTGAAATGCAGTTTGCGTTGCCTACTTTTGTTTGCGATGGAAGGATCTGTAGAAGTCAAGAGGCGTTCCTTCCACGTGCGAGAAAGTCTGGCTGTCGCGAGCTTGGTGGGGAACGCAGGGTCCGCAGATAACTCCGAATGATGCAGTTAATCTCCGACACGAAGGGAATGACTTCGATTGACTGGAGTATGTGGAATTAGGTGAATCGCCAATGTTGGCAGTTTGTACAAAGTGTACGACCTAAAATGCGAGGGAGGAGCTCCACGAGCAAGCTAAGACAGATCACGAGCTGGGAAAACGAGTCCCGGTAGACTTTGCCATAGAAGCATTTGAACTCTCGCCCCTCGCGCTTACAGATTCCCGAAGCATGGCAGAAGAAGCTTAAAATGAGCTCGAAACCTTGCTCCCGCCTTGTCGAGTGGGCTGTCTCTCTCTGGAACGAGGTAAGAAGTATCAATTCCATATAGCCGCTACAAGAGCATTGCCTACGCGTGATCTACCGGCGACGGCCCACTCCTAATATCAACAGTAAACACATACAACGGCTTCACCACAAGACTCGTCCCGTTGTTGAACGGCGTGCCACGGTTCAGCTGTGCAGCCGGCATCCAAAGCCTTTCTTGCGAGTCAACCCACATCGCATCCACCCAGAGCAGCCTCTCGTCATGCAGGAAGACGCTCCTTGTGCCATTCGGCGCAATGATCTCGATGTTCTGTCGATCGGTGTCGCTAACGTAGATGTTGCCTGCTGCATCGATCGCCGTGCCGCCGGTTGATGGCGTGAGGGCGAAGGGCTCACGATATTGCGAGAGGATGCTGGCCAGAGAAGCATTGTGAAAAGCGGCGTTCAGGTAACAGGTTTCGATACGATAGAGCTGCCCGCTCGCAGGCTGGTAGTAAAGCCACTTCGCATCGGGGCTCACTTCCAGTTGATCTGCGTAAAGGTATTGAAAGTTCCCGTTCGAGCCGTGCAGCAGTCGGCCTTCGGCTGAGACTGGGAACGTGGCGGAGGTTGACATGTCGTTTTCGAGAAAGCGGCGTGCCTCCCCTGTGTGGAGATCAAGGACTATCAGGGCGGGAACGCCCGCGTCTGTGAGGTAGGCCAGGTTGGCCGCAGGGTTGAAGCGGACATCATCTAGAAGACTGGCCGAGAGGATTACAGTCCCCAGAGGATAGGTGTGAGAGACTGTGTTGGTGGTGAGGTTCACTACTACGAGCTTTGGGCCTGCAGGCAAGATCACTGGAGCACCGAAGGCTGGGCTAAGGAAAATTTGTCAGGTCTTGTATCTTTCCGCAGTCTGGACGGTTATGGGAGACTTACGATCCCACGTCTACGAGCCAAAGCTGACCATCCGGTCCAATCCTTTGGCTGTTGATTCGAACAAGATGCGTTGCTGGGTCCTTGCTCACGTTATACGAGTTCCATTCAAGATCTGGGTAGGGTACGGCGGTCTCGTTGACCCACTCCACCACCGTCGGACCTTTGGAGCCGTCGACTCGCGCATAAAGCAGGAACAGTCGACCCTCGGGAGTGGTGCTAACACCATTGATAGGAATATCTGTAGTGAGCGCGATCTGGGCTCTAGGGTCTTGCTGCGCGATCGCAACGCCTGGTAAGCAGAGTAGGCTGAGCAGGGGGAGCATTGGGAGGAGCATGGCAAAGACTCCTTAGAAGGAACGAAGCGATGTAAAAGGCGACGAGAGCTGACCCGACTGAGTCTCAGTGAACAGTACTCTGAAGGCTTATACACTTACTTTGAGTGACGTAGTATACTTTGCCGATTATGGCCAAGATGGTTCGCTGGTGAGGAGGAGCATTGCGTGCGTGCGGAGAACCATCCCCACGCTAGCAGCGCGCCACGAGCGTAGTGCGGACGCTGGGATGATTGCTTATAACTAGACTATCCTTTGTGAATTGCCTGTAGCAATACGGTGTGATGGTGCCCATTGGTGAAGTGGCATTGGGTAGATTAGAGCGTGGTGGCAGCGATTGAATTCCTTCATGGGCTGAGTCAGCTGCCCTCATGCTTGGGCAACTTTCCAGCCTCTGTGCATTGATACTGGCCCTCCCACCTCAATCAGGCAGACCGCATTGTCTCCCTCGGATCACAGCGTCAATAGTATGTCAGCATACCTTCGTAGCTACTTGGCCCTCATTGCTGCTCCCATGACGCTGCATTGCAGCTGAGGGGTAGTAGTGCGAAGGTAGCTAGACCTGACCTCGGGCATGCGTAAGTGTAAATGTTGACGAAGGTAGGTACGCTTTCTATTGTTTCATTACTACGTCGATAGCCAGCAAGATGTCAGAGGGTAAAGAGCGCACCGTGCTCCAGAAAGCCGGTGACCGGCTCTCCTCCATAACCTCCACCCTCACAGGCACACCAACGCACCAATTCCCCAACTTCGATCAACTCCCTCGCGTCGAAGGCCAACCCCAAGGCAGCCTCTGGGGCTACTTCGATACACCCTCGAAGCACGACGAGATCGGCACCCTCAACCTCCTTACCCACGATGTAGTCCGGCGCAGCAGTAGCGAGATCCGCACGGGCGAGCACGTCCAGCTGGACTGGTGTCTTGAGAATGTGCAGTTCCCTGGTTTCAATCGTAAGCAGTTTGAGCAGAAGATCGTGGACATGGCGCCGCTGGGATTCGCGAGTCTGGACGATGAGCTGCATATTAATACGCAGTCGGGCAGTCAGTGGGATAGCTTGAAGCATTTTGCGCATCAGAAGAGTCGGATGTACTATAATGGGTTGTCGCATGAGGAGGCGACGAAGACGGTGACGAACGGGATTCACAATTGGTGCGAGAGGGGTGGAATTGTAGGGAGAGGTGTATTGGTCGATTGGCTAAGTTGGTATGAGAAGAAGCACGGCGATCCTCCATCAGCTGTCTCGCGACACGAGATCCCAGTCTCTGAGCTTGACGAGGTCTTGAAGTATCAGGGCACGACTCCACGACCAGGCGACATCCTCATGGTCCGCTCCGGCTATGTGCGGTGGCACAACTTTGCATCGCCGGAGGAGAGGAAGAAGGGCACGCGAGACAATAGCGTTGCTATTGGTGTCGCGAACAACGAGACTACGGTTCGCTGGCTCTATGACCATCATTTCGCAGCTGTTGCGGGCGACACAGTTGCGTTCGAGGCTTGGCCGCCACCATTGCATGAGGGAGGATGGTGCGTTGAACTTCGTTCTCTATCGACCTAGATTGTTGCTGACAGTAGTAGGTGCCTTCACGAATGGTTGTTGACCCAATGGGGCACGCCGATTGGGGAGATGTGGGATCTTGAGTCATTGAGCAAGGTCTGTGAGCGCGAGGGCAGGTGGTCTTTCTTCTTGACGAGCGCGCCGCTGCATGTCAAGGGTGGGATTGGAAGCCCCCCAGGTGCCATTGCTATCTTCTAGACCCCCTGATGTCTGAAAGGCACTTCTTCGTCTGAGTCAGGCATCATCTGGCCAACCGCCGGATCACCTCCAATCTGTTAAGCTTGTATGACATAGTCTTATGGCCAATGTGGTGCACCACCGTGATCACACCTTCGCAGATCTTGTAGCGCGTGCATGGCGATGATCGTGCTTCTTCACCTCTATGCTCAGCCATCATCGCCGTAATCGGCCGTCTTTGTGCCGAATTCCGGACAACGACATCGCTCTCAAGCTTTCAACGCACCGCACTCCAACATGCACCTAAGGTGTTTTGCCGCAGGGCTCCACCCGCAACTATGCATTGCAACCTCATATCACAGTCATCGTGCTGTAGGAGACGGAATTCTTCACTTCACATCATTTTGCCTACGTGTATGACTGGTAGGCTGCTTGGCATCGAGTACATCTCTCGTACAGTTCGTCCCTGACTTGCGTTCGCATGGTCTGCTGCATGTTAGCACTCCCATATCGTAACTAGGATTGAGAAGATTTGTTGCTGAATGGCAGCTCTACGCCCCTTGACATGGCTCTACAATGAGAGCGGCCTAGATGCCGTCCGGCTGACTGGACGCGATGCTGTAGGCATCCTGACTTTGTCTCAAATCGTGTTTTGAAACTGACGGATCTTCCAGATACTCATCATCTTCGCTCGGTATGTCTCAAAGCCCTGTCCAATCGACAGCGTCCGGCAGATTGGAGTACGCACTCGAAAAACATCGATCATTGACATTCGACGTAGGAGCTTCCGTATGATAAGCTTTGGAGCCACTCAGGTCATCCTAGGTACGCACGAAACTAGAGTCTGGCAACGCGACTTCTCTAACTTCCATTTCTTCAGCCCTCTTCTTCGCTGAACTTGGGTACTCAGACTCGCGAATCGGTCTGTTCTTCACCCTGACTTTGGGCGGCGATGTCATCGTCGGAATACTTCTCACACTCGTTGCTGATCGACTTGGTCGACGGCGAGTGCTCTGGATGGGGTCTGCTCTGATGATTGCGAGTGGTCTCGTCTTCGCGTATTGCGAGAACTTCTGGCTCCTCCTCGTTGCAGCCATTGTTGGTATGTGTGCAACCCTGAGATGCGATGTCGGCGATACAATGAGCTCTGCTGACGAGGAAAGGCGTTGTATCGACCATGGGGGGTGACTTTGGTCCCTTTCGCGCAATCGAAGAGAGCATCCTGTCGCAACTGACCACGCCTCAAACGAGACCGGACGTTCTCGCTTGGTATGTCACGATTTCGACGTGGGGCTCTAGCGTTGGAAGTGAGATTTCTGGACGCACCGTACAAGCGCTGTCCGTGCAAAGGGAATGGTCTCTGGTCAACTCCTACCACATCTTGTTCCTCGGCTACGCCATCATGGGTCTCGTGAACGCAGGAATGATGCTTCTGCTCAGTGCTGCATGCGAAGTTGACGCTGCGCCTTCAGCATATAAGGAAGTCGCTCAGGCAGATGAAGCAGACGACGACAGCGGGATTGAGCTCGATGACCACAACTTACCACCCGAAACACCGCACAAGCGTACTCCGTCCGCATTGCCTCTCCCGACAAACGAAGGTTCATGGCTCAGCAAGTGGTTCTCGGCGATCTCCGGACCTACCCGGAGCATCATGTATAGACTCTGGTTTCTCCTGGCAGCAGACAGCGTGGCAGATGGTATGGTGCCATACACCTACTGCAACTACTTCCTCGACCAGAACTCGCATCCTTCAAAGTCGACTCTTGGTGACATCACCTCAATCAGCTACTTGCTCGCAGCAATGTCGAGCGTCTTCGCAGGCCCGCTATCTCGACGCATTGGCTTGATCAACACGATGGTCTTCACGCACGTCCCCTCGTCAGCGGCTGTACTGCTGTTTGGTCTCTCTTCGACGCTTTGGATCAATGTTGTGCTGCTCTTCATTCGCGCCGGACTGAATAACATGGATCAAGCACCTCGTGCAGCGTTCATCGCGGCTGTCGTCAAGCCTGAGGAGCGCACAGCGGTGATGGGCATCACCAGCACGATACGTACGATGGCTGCGATGATCGGGCCCTCTATCACCGGACTGCTGGCATCAGGAGATCGATTTTGGCTGGCGTTCACCGTTGCAGGTGCCTTGAGGCTGGCGTATGACTTTGGGTTGTATGCGATGTTTGTCAACATGAAGTTGCATACGCACGAGCAGACACCCGCCAGTGCTGAGGTAACGGCAGAGAGAAGGGTGAGTATGGAAGATGAAGAAAGCCGGGTAAGCATTACTCACGTATAGACTTTATGATAAAGTGTACTTCTTGTACAGAAGTCCGCGATCACTGCTACTGCAGATCTGATGCTTCTCACACTACAGAATCTCCAAACGCTAGGATTATGGTGCTGCGGAGTGCTTCCATAACCTGAAACTAGACATGGGTGGAGGTGCCCTCTGGTGAAGTGTTTGACTCAATGGGACCACTCCACCTAACTAAGTAGGCGGTCAAGCTTGGATGGTAGGATCTCGCTATGAGATGCGAGCTAGTGGTCACGGCCTCCAACGCGATATCATCACTGCGAGGATGAGAGTTACTCACTAACAGACATCTACACTTTCTCCTGGCCGTCACAAGTCTGATCGGACTGAAAACGCATCTCTTAAGTGATACCATCGACAAAGAGGGAATTGGCTTGATCATACATCCCTTAGGCGCCGAGTCTTGGAATGCTATCGTCACCCCTGGTGACGATGAGCGCTCAACGTCTCGCTGACCAGCATATTAAGTGTGCCGTCTAGCGCCGCTTCGCAAGGCTCCGATACTTCTTGAGCACCAACTTGGCGGAGGTAGCCAAGCTAGCCCGCAGCTCTTTCATGTCATGACCATACGAGCATCCACTGATATTGGAATGGGGTGAAGCAAAGAGACAAAGTTTGAGTTACAAAACATCCTAGCATGTTGCGAGGCGAGTGCGGATGGAGGTGGAGTTGTCCAGGGAGGAACGACTTCAAGATGAGCTAGAGTTTGCTCAGGATAACCGGCGGGACCTGGTTCGTGATAAACATGCATGGGGCTGTCCAAGCGCGGTTGGCAGGCAAGCCAATGACTGGATATCATCCTCCATATCGCGTGAGAGCAGATGTGACGTTGTCTGGCGACGGGATGAAGTGGAAATGTCTATTGTTCGCTGTTGCCCAAGGTAAGCTGCAGCCTCCTATGCTTTCACCTCCTTGTTCTCCATCGGACTGGGTATCACTTCGGCATCTGAATCCTCAGCGATACCCTTCTCCGCGTCCTTCACCGCTGGTCCTCCCGTCTCTTTCTTCCGGATGTCCACCCAGCCCATGCCCCAGGCCGCCATGAAGCCAGCCACAAACAGTCCAGCTGCCAAGTAGAACACTCGATCCACAGCAGTTGAGTACGCTTTTAGTACACCCGGGATCTGGTCGGCGGGTAATATCGACCGGAAGCCTGTAGCTCCCGCTGCAACTACGGCGTTTGCATTGACGTCCGGTGCGGTCTGCGGTATCAGAGTTCGCAGAGAATTGGTCAAGATAGTTGCCGATGCTGACAGAGAGATTCCACCGAACAGCATGCCCGAGAACATAATCAGAGAAGTCGCCAAAGCAGAGTGTGCAGGCGTGAGACCAGATTGGATCGCAATGATGGGCATTTGAAACCCAAAGCCTCTGCCGATTCCGAAGATGATCTGAAAGCCAGCCCATTCGCCAGTACTGCTGTTCTCGTTCAAAATGCTGCAGAGACCGAAGCCTATAGCTTGGAGCGTCATGCTGGCAACGGCCCAGAGTATGTAATAACCGGTGATTTGCACTAGTTTGCCTACCACAACAGCACCGACCAGAGCTGTCAGGATGGAGGGGAGGAGGTAGACGCCTGATAGCGTAGGAGAGGTGTTCAGAGTCGATTGCCAGTAGATTGGGAGGTAGTAATTGGAGAGAAAGAGGCCGGAGAAGATGGCGCCCATCACGATGCCTGTAATCGTGCGAGTCAGTGCTGGCATCATGATACATTCGACTCGATGATGAGAACTCACAGCTCGTCCATACGATTCGCCGACGAACGATTGAGAGAGGGATCAGTGCTTCCTCCCCCTTCCAGTAATTATAGATGAACCATACGATGAACATGCCACCGAACCCGCAGAATAGACCGATTATAGTGGCGGATTTCCAAGCGTAGCTGTGCGTACTTCGTCAGTATTACCATGTATGAATTGAATGATGCCGGACGTACGCATTTCCACCCCACTCGAGGGCTAGCAGTAGCATAATCACTGCAGGCGCAAACAGCACGAAGCCCGGAAGATCCAGTCTCTTGTGAAGTTCCTTCACCACCACTCGCGCAGGCGGCTTGGCGAACGCATCGGGCACCTTGCTGAAGGCAATGAGGCCTGCTACTATCGCGCCCGGCGGTAGATTTATCCAAAAGCACCATCTATTTGGGTCAGCTTCTGTCCAAGTCATGGCAATGGTTGTGTGCTCACCTCCAGCTTGCATATTGAGTAAGTGCACCCCCAAGAAGTGGGCCCAGAGCGCCTCCAAGCTGTGCAATGCCCTGACATATGCCCATGAGCTGGGGCCGCTTGATAAGAGGCACACTAGCTGCGATAATCGTGAACGCGCCGTTCTGCAAGCCAGCGGTGCCCATGCCTGCAATGGCCCGGCCGACGATGAACATGTTGGAGGAATTCGCAGCGGCGCAAATGAGCGAACCGAGCTCGAAAAGCGCGAAGAACGCTAGGTAGGTCCACTTGTTGCTGAAGCTCACGTAGAGCTTACCGGCTAATGGTTGTAGTACGGCAGCAGAGAGCTGGTATGCAGCACCATACCAGCCCACATCTGGTAGCGAGTGGAAGTGATTCGTGATTGTTGGTATGGCCTGGACTGAGATCAGCACGTGGAACTGCCCTGGCAGCGGCAGGGCTCTGGGGTATTTACTGTCGATATGATCGAAGTATCAAGAAGCACTAAGAAGAAGCTCAGACACAGCGGGATCATCACTGCCCAGAGCTTCATGCCGGTGACATAGTGACCGTCAGGATCTACAGCCTTGTCCGCTATTGCTGGGACTATCGCGGTTTCGTTTGATTGAACAGGGTCTGCTAGAGTCGATACCGGACCTATAGGTGATGCTCTAGCGTCTGTTGTTATGGTCTTCTCATCGAATGTGGTATCCAAGTTCCGATCATGGCTCGGCGATGATGTCCGCGAAGAAGACATGATTGCGTGACACTTCGATAGGGTGAGTGTCGAAGCCAAGGTGAAGTAAGCTCTGTGTCAAAGTCAATGGTCAAAGGTATGAAGCACGGCAATGTATGTTGATATGCGAACGAAGGGAACGGAGACGGAGTTAAGGCAACGACATATCGTGGCCGGACTTCGCCAAAACGATGAGCGCCAGAGAGATGAGACGTTATATCAGACCCGCAAAAGTACCTCCTATGAGTCAACAACTATGCGATCAGATGGGTTCATCGTGTTCTGTTACCCGCAATGGGATGCGATTGCGAGCATTGCTCATCACCAAACTGCGTGACCTTGCGAGGGAGCTCGGGTTCGACGAATCAAACTCGAGCGGGATTCCACAAGCTTTTCGAGCTCCAGGGGCTTTCAGCCTGGTGGAATTCCTGTGGAATGAAAGCGGCATCGGTTAGAAAAGGCGCCGATGGTCCTGCTTTGTGCCCTATCTCGACAGACTCGCACCACTTGTGCTTGGAGGCAGTCCTGCACGAGACATGATGGCGTAGCTGCGCGGGGATAGGACTCGGGCTTATGAGGAGTGTCGAGCTCCTGGTCCTCCAACAATCGAGATGAGTAGACAATCGTTCAACCCGGTTCCCGCTTCGTGGCGTTAAATCGCGATTGCGAGCTAGCGACTGCTTGTTGTCTCGAGGTTTAGCCACCTGTTGTAGGCAATTTCAGCTCACAAGCCTACATGTAAAGACAATGCAGATCATCTTCGGGAAATACCAAGATTTGAGGTGAGTATAAGCAATGGCAGAGTTCTGATCCTTGAGATGCTCGGAAGCTCGGCATCACGTGCCCTGCGCCTCGGCACATCGCCCCACATCCAAATAGAAGACGATGTCAACAGATCTCTGAGTCGGCACGTCATTAGAAGCTGTTATTTGCGCCTTGAACACATGCGCCGGTGTTGTATGCCATGATATAGGCCGTCTTTTCCATACTCGAGTGCCGGTGCATAGCCTCTCGCCAGCAGCCCACCCGCCAGCTCGCAACATGCTTGACCCGTTTCCATTCCCACCGCCTGGCCCTCTTACCGCCTTTACTGGACCTCTTTCGAGCAAGCTATCCCTACCGACCTTGCCACTACACGCCCACGAAGTCGTCTTTGCCTTGAGCTTCTATGTCCTGGTCGGCAAAGTCTTCGCACCCTGGATCTCGCGGAGGGTTGTGCCTCAGCGGTACAATGCACTGTCCTCACGGACGAAGATCAATTGGGATGTGCATGTCGTCTCCTTCGTACAGTCATGCGTGATCTGCACCATGAGCTTGTGGGTCATCTTCTACGATGAGGAGCGGCAGTCTTGGCGCGGGAGCGGTGCATTTGGCATAGACAATTGGGAGAAGAGGGTATGGGGATACACTGGTGCTACGGGATTGCTGCAGAGCTTCGCCCTGGCGTACTTCCTTTGGGATCTGTACATGTGCTCGCGTTATGTGCACATCTTCGGCTGGGGTATGCTGGCACATGCTGTCAGTGCAGTGACGGTGTTCTCCTTCGGCTTCGTGAGTCTCAATTGGTCGCTGCCTACCAAGCAGTGTAGAGAGTCATGTCTCCGCGGTGTGCTGACTATGTGCAGCGCCCATTTCTGTATTTCTACGCGCCAGTCTTCCTCCTGTACGAGCTCTCGAGTCCATTCCTGAACATCCACTGGTTCTGCGACAAGCTCGATCTCACTGGATCTGTCTATCAAGCGATCAACGGCGCCCTCCTCACCAGTACGTTCTTCGCATGTCGTCTCATCTGGGGCAGCTACTCCTCAATACTCGTCTTTCGAGACATCTACAAAGCCACGAGCTCAGGGTACACCATCCCGCAGTACCTTGCCGATGCGGTGAAAGACGGCATGAAAGCTGGTGATCTCAGCGACACGCAGGCACAAACAATAGCATTCATGGATGTGCGGTATGTTCCGTTGTGGCTTGCAGCCATCTACCTCGCCTCGAACCTCGTGCTCAACATTCTCAACTTCTGGTGGTTCGGCAAGATGGTGCAGACCATCCGCAAACGCTTCGACCCGCCGTGGGGCACGAAAGGCATCGGACCGGATGTGGTGCACTACCAGCCACCAGACCCGACGTTTGAGAAGCCGAAGTCCGTTACCACGTCTGTGCCCGGCGCACCTGCTACGTTGACCGGACTGTCAGAAGAGGGCCTGGAAGTGCTAGGTCTCGGCAGGAAGGATGCAAGTATTAAGGATGCGCGGAGGCGAGCGGAAGAGCTCATGGGTGGACCGGTTGACAGCGAACCGATCGTCCAAAGGGGTGTGTATGCAGATGGTCATCGCAGTATAGAGGTCAGCGGATCTACGGCAACGCCCGCGAGGAGTACAAGAAGTCGGCGGAAGGCATAGGGTTCGGTGGCCAGCTGGAGAACATGAGGAAGAGAGCGGCGGAGTACGCCGGAGGTTCCCGCAGCACCTTCATTAGCGTCGCGCTGCGCTGTTCGCAGTGGTCCAGCGTTAGTAGCGCAATCGACAGCGCGCACATATTCTCCCAGCACTATTCATATTTATCATACTAAAGCGAACCACCCCCCGGATCGCTTTAGTCATCAACAGAGTCTGTGCACGGTGCACCACCCACACCCACGTGCATCGAGTCAACATTGCGTCTTCTTATCAATTCGCTACCTGCATAGGCATGCGTACGCAATCTGAGCCGTGCCGCCACCGCGTCAATTCGCTATCTCGCAGACTGCCCATCATGAGTGTAACGACGCAATGTGGAGCGCCGGAAGCTCCGGATCGCGGACCTAACCTTCAAAAGTCAATTCAAAGCTCATGAGAACAAGAATCGTCACACCACGCAGCCGGCAGGCACCCGGTACCTGATCTAGCAGCCGTCAGGTCTCACCACATACTTCGGGCGTGCATGTGTAGCTCGTCATAAGGAAAGTCAAGAGAGCTTCATTGCGTTTCTCTGCTCAGCTTTCCTTCTCCCCACACTCACATACCGCCATCAAGCTCCATCTCACCGCGGACATGGCACCTGACAAGGTGCAGCGGACACTTACTGACGGCCAAGAGGAATGGTCTGTCTACAGCAAGACGCGGTCGACCATCAGTGGGGACTCGCTCAGTAAAGATGAGATAGAGAAGTTGACGAAATGGTTTCATGCCACACTGTACTTGTGCTTGGGGATGCTGTACCTCAAAGAGAATCCGTTGCTACAAGAGCCATTGAAGAAAGAGCACATCAAGCCGAGACTACTCGGACATTGGGGTAGCGATGCTGGACAGTCATTCACGTAAGTCATCTACATTCGGGACAGCTGCAGACGTAGCTGACCGCATCAGATATATTCACTTCAACCGCATGATCAAGAAGTACGACCTCAATGCTCTCGTAATCAGCGGCCCAGGCCATGGAGCTCCAGGTCTTATCTCCAACTTCTACCTCGAGGGTGTGTACAGCGAGTTCTACCCCAATATCAGCGAGGATAAGGCTGGCATGCAGCGCTTCTTCAAGCAATTCTCATTTCCAGGCGGTATCGGCAGCCACATGACACCGGAGACTCCTGGATCACTGCATGAGGGTGGTGAGCTCGGCTACAGCATCTCGCATGCTTTCGGAGCAGTATACGATCATCCCAAGACGATTGCGATGACGATCGTCGGTGATGGCGAAAGCGAGACGGGACCTCTTGCCACGAGCTGGCACAGTAATAAGTTCCTCAACCCGATCACGGACGGTGCTGTACTGCCAGTTCTGCACCTGAACGGCTACAAAATACACAATCCGACTGTGTTGTCTCGCATACCCGAGGAAGAGCTCATTGCACTGTTCAAGGGATACGGCTGGACGCCATATGTGGTCGCGGGCAGCGATCTCGAGGACATGCACCAAGCAATGGCTGCTACAATGGAGCAATGCGTGAAAGAGATTTTGGCATACCAGAAGCAAGCCCGGGAGTCCGGCAAGGCTTTCCGCCCATCCTGGCCAATGATCATCCTACGCTCGCCCAAGGGCTGGACGGCTCCAAGGA
Source organism: Cryoendolithus antarcticus (assembly GCA_002077065.1). Taxonomy (NCBI): domain Eukaryota; kingdom Fungi; phylum Ascomycota; class Dothideomycetes; order Cladosporiales; family Cladosporiaceae; genus Cryoendolithus; species Cryoendolithus antarcticus. The sequence goes on from NAJO01000009.1 coordinate 759,630, forward strand.
AGGTTGAAGGACACTACCTCGAAGGCTTCTTCAGGGCGCATCAGATCCCGCTCACCAAGGTACTTACCGATGATGCCCAGCTTCAGCAGCTGGAGAAGTGGATGCATTCATACGAGCCCGAGAAGCTCTTTGGCAAAGATGGAAAGCTCGTACCTGAGCTGCGGGAGCTGGCACCCTCTAAGGGCAAACGCATGTCAGAGAATCCGATTACCAATGGCGGATCAATCCGCCAGCCGCTAAGTCTCAAGAAGTTCCAGGACTTCGCACTCGATGTGCCGAAGCCTGGCGTTACTCATGGCGCGAGTATGGAGTACTTTGCGACCTGGCTCACCCATGTTGTTAGAGATAACCCAACAAGCTTCCGTGTATTCGGGCCGGATGAGACTCAGAGCAACAAGCTATCGAAGATCTACGAGGCAGGCAAGAAAGTCTGGGTGAACGGCTACTTGCCTGAAGACGAGGACGGTGGCAATCTCGATCCAAAGGGAAGAGTGATGGAGATGTTGTCAGAGCACACCGTCGAAGGCTGGCTCGAGGGCTACATTCTCAGTGGTAGGCATGGCTTGCTGAACTCGTACGAGCCCTTCATCCACATCATCGACTCGATGGTCAATCAGCATGCGAAGTGGATCGAGAAGTCGCTGGAGGTGTCCTGGAGGCAGCAGATCGCTTCGCTGAACATACTTCTGACGAGCACAGTGTGGCGACAAGGTAAGTAACGTATGAAAGTCGATGCGTGACCGCATACTAACGTCTTGCAGATCACAACGGCTTCACTCACCAAGATCCTGGCTTTCTCGACGTGGTCGTGAATAAGTCTCCCGAAGTGGTCCGTATCTACCTACCACCCGACGCCAACTGCCTTCTCAGCACAATGAATCACTGTTTCGAGAGTACGAACTACGTCAACGTTATTGTGGCCGATAAACAAGACCACCTCCAGTTTCTCAACATGGAGGACGCTGTCGCCCACTGCACAAAGGGCGTCGGTCGATGGGACTGGGCCTCGAACGATCAAGGCGCCGAACCAGATCTCGTTATGGCATCTTGCGGCGACGTTATGACGCAAGAGTCCCTCGCAGCCACCGCGCTCCTCCGCGAGCATCTACCCGAGCTCATGATCCGCGTCGTCAACGTGGTAGATCTGTTCAAGCTAATGCCAAATCAATACCACCCGCACGGCTTGACAGACACCGAATATCACGCCCTTTTCACAGACAACAAGCCCGTTGTGTTTGCATTCCACTCTTATCCCTGGCTGGTGCACAGATTGACGTACAAGCGCCGTGGACAGCATCTGATGCATGTCCGAGGGTACAAGGAGAAGGGCAACATTGATACGCCGCTTGAGCTGGCTATCAGGAACGAGGCAGATCGATTCTCGTTGGCTATCTTGGCAATTGATAATTTGGGTGCAAGGCTTGGGAATAAGGGTGCTGCGGCAAGGGAGCACCTGTTGACCAGGAGGCTCGGGTGTAAGAACTTTGCGTTCGAGACCGGAATGGATCCGGAGGACCAGACGAATTGGACTTGGCCCTACTGAAGACGGTCGAGTGCTCAAGACGCGGCGGTATGATACAGCTAGATTATGTACACGATGGAATGAGATAGCTTGAACGAGTGATGATCGGGAAATGTAACGGCCGCTGAAATCCGAAGTCCCGTCGGTGATGACTAAGGAGATTCGACGGGTGAACTCATTCCACCGTGTTCAACGTCGTCGCTGTGAGGAGTGGAGGTCCGCAAAAGTCATCGACGAGGCTTTGTCATGTAAAGGGTTTGTATGGTAGACTTGCTTCATTCTGGTGCGCTCGCATATATGTCTTTACCGTTATCCTCATCATTTTCCGATCCATCATCACTGTAGCCTCATGAATCGCCGTCTTCTCACTTGGTCCCGTCACATCAATCGCATTCCATCACATAGCCGAACCATGACAACAATATCGCAGAATCCGGTCCTCATCTCAGGCGCTGGCATCGGTGGGACTCTGCTCGCGCGTGCGTTGCAGTCACACAACATTCCCTTCCAACTGTACGAGCGAGATGCGAATCGCCACGCTAGAGCGCAGGGCTACCGCATCCGGATGAGCGATGAGGGGCTCGCAGCGATCGAAAGCGTTTTGAATCGTGAAGAGTTCGCAGCATTCAAGGATGGCACCTCGACCACGGGCAGTGGCGGACCCTATCACTTTGACGCTAAGACAGGCGATCGTATCGAGCCTGGTAGTACTGGTCCACCAGGGCCACCCCCAAGCAAGCCTGACACCAATTCCGCCCCACATGCTCCAGATGTTCCGGCACCTACCAAGCCGATGCTCTCAGGCCCAACTTACGGCACAGCGCGAGGCTGGCTGCGCGACAACCTCCTCACGACAGTCGCGGACTCGATACACTGGGACAAACGCGCGTCGTCCTACACCTTGACCGGAAATGGTGTAGTCCTGAACTTCACTGATTCCACGACCTCACCCGAGGGATCCATGCTGGTCATAGCTGATGGCTCGCAATCCTCACTGGCAGCACAGCTAGGCCAGGGCGAGATTCGTAGCTACGACACCGGCGCACGAATGATCCACGGTCAGACTACGAGTAAAGCTTTCAGAGAGCTAGGCACAGGAGTATTCTTCATTCGCGACGGATCGCATGAAGCTGGGCCGCTAAGTCTAATCACGAACATCCGACCTGGCGGTGAGCTAGATGACGACAGCGTCGAGTTTGGGTGGGTGTTCGTTGGTGGTCCGGGCTCGTTCGTACCACCGAATGAGGACTTCTCACTGATTGGCAAGCCAGCTGCTGAGCTGTCGAGAGAGCTGACGAAGGATTGGAGTCCGAAATTCAAGGGAATCTTCGAGCAGCAGAATGATGCTCAGGCTGCTTTCCTCAAGATGTCTACAGCCTGGCCGAGAGGGTTGCCAGAGTGGAAGAGTGAGGCGAGAGTGACTGTGCTGGGAGATGCAGTGCATTGTATGACTCCGGCCGGAGGCGTGGGAGCTAACACTGCACTGCAAGATGCGGCCTTTCTGGGAAAGCTGCTAGGTGAGAGAGGAGGTTGGGAGGAGGATGTTGTGGCGAAGTACGAGGTTGAGATGAGGCAATATGCTTCCGAGAAGGTGAAGGCTAGTTTTGAAGCGGCAGCGAAACAGTTCAGCATTACCGAGCTCGGAGGAAAGAAGCTAGATCCGTGAGTGATGAGACGTCTGGTATCGTCGCACTATGTACAGTAGTTCTATCTGTGATCACATCTCATCATGGCGTCACGCCTTTACGATCTGGCTCGCTCTCGTCTCATCGACATAGCCATTCTTCGTGCCCGTCACCAATAGCTGGAAGCTGCGTTTCCACCAGCCCAAATGTCCCTTGACCTCATACGGCACAGTCTGGCCCTGCTTCACGGCGAATGACTTACCCTGAAGTCTGCCATCGACCTTCCATTGTGCCGTCAGCGCCACACCAGGATCCCAGCGTCCGACACTTCCCTTGATGAGCTTCTTATACACATCAAGATGCGGAGACGCCTGTCGAGTAAGTGCAGCTTGGTGCCCAGCACGAGCAATAGTCTCCTCCCAGTAGTTCCCTCTCGAAGCCACAGAAGTCACGTTATCACCCAATGGCGTCGCACCACCCGGCGCATGGTCCTTGAACCACTTGTCAAGCAGCTCAAGATAGGTCCAGATCTCCAGACGGTTGTAGTTCCCGCCATGTGGCGCTCCGGCGATGTAGGTAAAGTTGGCCCAGCCAGCGCCGCCGAAGGACTCGACGTTCTCTTGGAACTTTTCCACGCCTTCGTTGAGGTAGTAAGTATCTGCCAGGCCGACGTAGATGAAGATGCGGTTCTTGAGGACAGCTCCAAGGTTCTTGGCATTGTCCCAATTGCCCGTGACGTAGTGAGAAAGGTCGAAGGGCTTCCAGTACTCGACCGCTTCGGGATAGATCTCGCCGGTGACTTTATTCCATGCCTTGCGAGTGGAGTCAGTGTGTGTTAGCACGAGCTAGCTGATATAGTACGTACCTCCAGAGGGTAGCCGTTCAGGCCCTGCGCACCGAAGACAGCTTGCCATGCACTGTATATCGTCAGCGGATAGATATACCAGGAGGATTTGATCAACACTCACTCCCACTGCAAAGCGGATCTCGACGAAGTCCCGAATGTCAACTCCCAGTGGTTCTCCATTTCAGTAGTCGCTTCTACAATCTCCGTTCCGTTCGTCACTGTGCGAATCGAGGGCACCGCGACACCTTCGCGGTAGTACGCATTCGGCGTGTTATACAGATAAATGTCCTGATGACGACGGAAGTCCAGACTATCCGGGTAGTAGGTGAAGCAAGAACCGAATAGATCAGGTCTGTAGATGACCGAGGCGATCGACTCCCACCCGCCGGTGCTGCCACCTTCCTGGATCCTAGCGTACGGCTTCCCGATCGTATTGAACATTGCGTCCAGATGGGGGACCAGCTCATCGTTGAGAGCATCACCGTAAGGTCCGAAGTTTGCTGTGTTAACTGCGTACGAGTCATCATAGTACGGTGCCTCATGCCTGAACGAGATCACGATAAACTTCGGCGTTGGACGTGCGGCCGTGGTATTGGTGCCGTTGATGACCCCGCTGTCCCAAGTCGCTGCGAAGCTGGCCGAGGTGGAGTATCGAAAAGCACCATCTCCGCCAGCCCAGTGGTTTTGGGAGTATACGACCGGGTATCGGGTGTTGGTATCATTCGCTTGGTAGCCAGCAGGAAGAAGTATGTTGGCGCCAACGTACATATCGCGGTTCCAGAATTTGGACAATGCAGCGCTGCGGATCTTGACATGCTTCAAGTTCTTGGAGTCCACGTAGTTTCCTTGTCTGCATGCGCCGATCTCAGTTCCGTTGAAAACTTCGTATGGGACAGAGTCATTGAAATGAAGACTGATGGTCTGGTGGCCACCGCTGATAGTCACATTTGTCATAGGCGTAATGAGACTGCCAAATCCAGCCACGTTCGGTTGTCCGTCCCCGCAAGGGAAGCGTACCGACACCACAGATCCATCTGAGCGAACAGCCTTCTCGTAGATGTTCAGGTAAGCCTGCACTGTGTAGTCGCCTGGAGCGACGTCGTTGAGGCTGACATTGGGGTAGCCATAGACGCCTATTCGCACGTTCTGGCCACTATCGCCTGTCAAGACTGCAGTGTCGCGGCTGTGGTAGTTGTACACATTCTTGCCGAAGAAGAGATCTGGACTTGATGTGACATCGGTGTCGTCTAGTGGGTCTAGTCCAGCTGGTGCAAACAGGAGTGAGATGCGACCATCGGTGCTACTGTTGAGGAGGCCATCGGCGACCGAAATCCGTACATTGAGGCCTGGTGCTCGTGGTGCAATGCTTAGTGCTTCTGCCGAGATCAGTAGTGTAGCTAACAGCGCTACTTTCGCGGCGATGGCGGAGGGGCCCATCGAGAGCACCATAATGCTTAACAATGAATGGAATCAGGAGTCTTGCAGACACCAGAATAATTGCGAGATCCGACAAGGAATCGCGACCTACTTGATGCCTTACCTTGATGCTTGCCGTACCTGTCCACGATAGCGAGCCGGGGCTAGTCGTATAGCCTCTTGGCTCTCACTCCGACCTGCCTCATGGGGTCTTGACATGGTCTGACTGATGCCGCACTGTGCATACGAACCGACGCATACCCGTCATTTTGGCGAATGTAAGGCGAGTGTAGGCGAAGTATGTAAGGTACCCGCGTGTGTTATGTGGTAACGAGCTGGCGGGATGCGAGCACGGGCAAGGACCAACAAGCTTTGCGCACCAAGATGCCTGCAGAGATGACCGCCGCGATGAACGGTGATGTATCATGCCGCAGCTTATTGATAGCGCGAGTGACTAGCAGTCAGTCAGGTCTAATCTTTGCCCGCCATGTGCAAGGAGGGAAGGAAGAAGTTGTAATGTTGTAGAGGAAGAAGCCATCTTTCAGCCTCGCGGGAGCACGTCAGTGGCGGACGTTTCGTGTAGAAGCTGCCAAGTGAACGAGATACTGTAATCTACACTGTTCTAGTCCTTTATCACATCTTGTGCCCACCGGTTCATGAGGTTCGATACTAGCTGCTTATGGCAAGACAATGATTCTACTGTGTTTGTCCGCTGATGCACTTGCCTGCACTTGGAGGCACCCAATGATCACCCGATGAGACTTACTTCGCTTCGGTATGTGACTCGAAGCGACCTGATATGTTGGATCGCGCGGAGCGAGTCCAGGCATTTCCTATTTCCTGAGACCCGGGACAAAGACTCAAGGGAAGCAGTCATACTCCTCTCGACTTTGCTGCTGCGATCGAAGGGACGTACCGCTCTGTCGGTGCAAGGTAAGGTTGAAGGCGGGATGTTCAAAGAAGTCGCAGCGATCTCTCACCAGCAGTGCATGCCGAAATCCTACCACAGGTGTACTCCTCACATCACAAGACTGAAGCAGACTTTCAGAGAGGCAGACGTAAAGATATGGTGTTTGATCAGCTACATATCCTTCCACTCAGTCATGACAGTGGGCATATTTCTTCTCTACAATCCACCCTGTCCGCTCGGCTTGCCCGCACCACCTATCGTGCTGTCATTAGATGCTTTTGGTTCTCGCTGCGATAATACACTCACCTGGAATCTGGTTGTTGATCTGCCCGTCGGCGACCTTGTTGATCTTGTCATCGTACTTGTCACTGGATGTCTATCAGTGCTTGTGCTCTCGATTCCAGATGGTGGAGGTCTGCTCACCCAAGTCCGACCTTGTCGGTCAAGCCGTCGATCCCTGTGATACCAGTCAGTGTCAGGCAGACGAGACGACAAAATGCTCTCAAGGGCGCACCTTTGTTTGCTTGTCCGCTGGCGAACTTCTCGCCGCCGGACTGCTGGCCTGGAGCGCCACCGGAGCTTCCACCGCTCTTGCCGAGGGCATCTTTCGCCTTGTTGAGGAGTCCAGACATGATTGTTGTGGTATCGGTGCTTGGTTTGATGGGTTATGGATGGGGTGATGTGGATGCGAAAGAAATGGCGATGGCAGAGGGGCAGCTGGGACAGGGAGCTCTTGTACTTGACCGATTCACCCGGAGTTGGCTGCCGACCGTCGTGGCACCTAATGTGATCCACCATAGCAATTGCTCGAGAGCTATAGCTGTTGTCATGCAGATCATTCAAGGCGTGCTCCCGATCGTGCCTAGTTTCGTGGCTTGGCAGTCTACAGAGTTGGTCGAGACCTGGTCGCGGGGAGATCTAGAGCTCTCAGAGTAAACACCTCATGTACATTTGCTGACGGCAAGTCCGTTCTCGAATACACATATCCGCAGTCGTAGTCGCTCTTGGAAGGGCAACGACAAATAGTATTAGTGTGAGATGTACCAAGCAGATACTGGACAAAATCCTGTCTGATGGAAGAGGATCTGCTTGCACATCATGCAGCTCGATTGCGACTGACATGGCGATATATGGGTAGGTCCTTGGTAACCCGTAAGAACCCCGGATCCCCAATCAAATCAAACATACTCTATGATCGTGCGTGATGGTCGCGCGGCATCATTAGCACTCAGTGAGTAAACTGGAGTACCAACGCCACAGTACAACCGCATTCTCATGATGTTACTTTTGTTACAGTATGTACATGCATATGATATGGTACATGGCCGTGATTTATCACATCATGTCCTAGCTTCTCTTCCACTTCTTGTATGCCCAGCTCGAAAGCTTCACGGACGGTTCGTCGAACACTCTGGTGCCCACTTCGGCGCAGTACAGCATCACCTAGGTACATTGTCAGTATCTCGGAAGTATTAGTGAGCACGTTAGCAAAACTTACCGGGAGTGACAACAGAACCACGATGACGAAATTGTACTCCAGCCCTTGAGGACCGCCATCTGGTATTGGCCACCAGGCAGCGTCGTGCCATTTGTTATACAGCGCCAGGAAGGGCTCGTATGGGTTGTCCATGAGTGGCTTTGGTCCGCGGAAGCCAGTAAGGTAGAAAAGACGATCGGAGAACAGTCCAATAATCGGCCCGTGGACGAGGTAAAGGGCGAAGGAGTGGCGACCCAGGTACTGTGCGAAGTTCGTCTCGAAGATGGACCTGATCCATGCCTGGTAGAGTCAGCGAAGCCCAGGGACATGTCATAGATTGACCACTTACAATCTCACGAATGCAATACACCACGATCCAGGCTGCCCAGAATAGCCAGAACCACCTGTGGTTGCTACCCTCTGTTTCGTAGACTTGGGGAATCATTTTCGACAAAGTGATCCAGCCAGGACAATTGCCGAGTGTCTGCTCTCTACTTCCCCAGTCGCTGCTTGGCTGAGACGCGAGGTACGTGCCAATACCGAGGAACACATGAAGCAGCACCTGGCGAGTCAGCGGCTTGGCACGGAAATAATCAACGGCGGTCTTCCATGGGAACCACGGAGCATCTGGATCATGAGAAAGGAGCTCTGTCTCCGACAGCAGAAGGCCTGAAAAGAAGCCGGCGTACCATGCACCACTGGCAAGTTTCAGTCAGAGATTCTAGCGGAGGATTCTGAGGAGCATCACTTACGGTGTACCGAGCGCAAGGTAAAAGATCATACCGACATTCGCCCAAACTCTCGTCCGTATACTAGCTTGATGGGTAGCAAATAGCCACACAAAGATGAACATGCTGCCGCGCAGCTCGACCGGAATCGTCCAGGAGTGGGCATTGTAGTAAGTCCAGAGCAGACCGTTCTTGAAGAAGTAGACGAACATCGAGGATTCCCAAGCCCAGGACCGAAGTTCCGCGAAGAGTGAGGGCCGATGCGTGGGGAATGCCGTCTTGATCTCGAATGGAAAGTGCCATATAATTGCGAGAATCAGCGTGCTCCAGACGACAGGTAGTAGCAGCCTCATAGGCCGCCTGAACATGGCAGAATTGGCCGCTTCCAAAAACTCTTCTCGCCGGCCTTGATGAATAAGGGAGACCATGCGTCTAGGCAGCACATAGCCGGAGATGACGAAGAAGAGCATGACGGCGAAGTGGCCACTGAGGAAGGGTAGGCGAATGACTGGCAGAGCGAGCACCGAGTAGTTTTTGCCCTTGTCTTCCATGAAGCCCAGTTGCGCGCCATAGCATCGTTCCAGATCATGATGAGTATATACTGTCAGATGCATGATGCACACACCGAATGCTGCAGCGCCACGTAGGCCATCGAGCCACGCGGTGTTGCCTTTTCGTGGGGCTGGTGCGGTCTTTCTTCGCGAGAAGAACTCAGGTCGTAGTAGCTCGAGAATGGCGTGGAAGACGAACTGAGGGGTCATGTTGCGGACGATATCGCGTATGCTTGCTCGTGGCTCTACAGGCTTCTCCAGCAGTCCCAGATGCCCATTCTCGACTGTCATGTTGTCGTTTGACAGTCTACGGGTCATGATGTGATGAGATGTGACGAGGCTGCCATCGACCGGGGACAACCGATGGTAAGCCTGCAAGATACAGTTTGCTGTTCGTGGAGAAGAAACGCGAATAGACAGGAGGCGAAAGTTACTGATCGCGTGGCGGTCGGCTTTGGTGCTCCATTGGCGTCTCACATGCGAGACATTTCAAGGTTGCCCGATGTCAAACACCTCGGCTGCATGAATCAGGGGCGCGGTCCGCGGCACGGGATGCGCCTCTTCGGATAAGTCTGGGGCATTGCTCCGGTGGTGTTACAACATGATTACTGCATATTCACATCTTACTCACAACCTCACGTTCATTTCCTCACACCAATCAGACCCGTCCTCTACACCCGTCAATGATGGTGGACGGTACCATGCTGAAGTTCGATATACGTACTCCTGATGCGGCGACGCTGAGACAGCATGGTCATGTAGATGTCGGTGAGGGTTCTCACAGGAGTGGACGCAAGTATCTTGCTGTGCGCAAATGGAGAGGGTGATGTTCGTATCTCTTTGAGTTCAGTTAGTTCTTATCATGCGTCACTTTCCCTTCTTTCCAACAAGCAAGACGCCGCCTGTGGAAGCCGACGCCAACGCTGCTGGAGGAACATTTGGGCCTGGGTATCTGCAAACCCATGTGGCGCAGCCTCGAGACTATGGCGTGCCTAGGCCATGTAGCTGCCAACGCTACACAGGCACGCTGCTGTTCAACATCGGCGCCTCCGTACTTGCCGCTCTCCACGGGACACTGAGTAAGCTTTTGGTAGTGAACACGGATTCTTCACGGGCGGCCACAATTGATCTCTTCAATTACATCGGCGTAGGGGCTCAAGTGCTCAACGGATGCCTTTTCGCCACGGACTGTCGCACACTCTTATCTTCGTGCAAAGCATTCTCGGACTGATCATGTCCATTGCCTTTGTCGCAGCAGCAAAGCTTTTCGCCGATGCCTTCGTTCCAGCAGGAGTCAGAGCTGCGTCCTTGATTGAAGTCCGTGATTCCGCTTCCTCTGCACTGTCCTCAGCTGTTGATACAGCGGTCGCAGCCACGACGCGAGCACTCGACAAGCCGGACGTTCCGCTGACCATCTGCTCAATCGGGTTCGCTGTGGCCATCATCCTGGCAATGATAGGCATCTCACTCTTCCACATACCACAGGTGATTCCAGCGATGAAGACTCAAGCAGCGACTCAAGTGGCCTACAGCATGGTCGTATCTCCGGCTGGGCTTGCATACTTAATCTAGATCACAGTCCGCACTCGACGAAAGCAGAAGTACCACAACTGGGAGAGACCAGGCTTGTCACTACTGTTCGGTGTCGAGAGGCCGAGGATTTAGTGCTACTGCAAACTTTCGAGTCCGTAACGGTCTGATTTGAGTGTGCGACTGTCACAACGCGTCCTAATGGCGCAGCAGGATCTATACATTATAGTTACAGTCTTGGAAGCGAACTCTCCCTCAACAGCGCATATCTATATCATCGTTCCCTTGTTCTGCTGCTTCCCCACATAGTAATTCTTCCACACCGCAATGGCGGGTATGCACAAGATCAATATACACGTACTCGCAACGCCACCCCACTTCTGCGTCTCGCCATACGCATAGTTGACAGCCGTGCGCTCAACAGTGCCCGGGACGAACATCTCTTGCGTAAGATATCCTCCGAGGTACAGCGTGCTGACCATGTTTTGTCGGTCGGCTGGCAGTAGCTTCATGAGTGCCTTGGGGAACACATTGCCATAGATGCTGCCTGCCACTGCGTCGCCGATAGCACCACCGATGCTGGAGGATAGAGAGACGAGAGCCAGGGCCAGCGGTATGCCTTCACGATCTGCAGCAGCCATCACGGCCATCTGCTCACCGATGACGAGCGTGCCACCTCCGAAAGCGATGAAGATCTGACACATGACAATGTAGCCGATGCCGTGGTCGTTGCCGCGGAAATAAATCGTGAGACCAGAGCCAAGGAACATGAGCGGCAGCGCGAAGAGCAGGCAAGCGTACTTGAAGCGCTTAGAGTAGCGAACATAGACTCCGAACATGATGCCAGCGAAGCACGATCCGACGTTATAGATCTGGCTCATGTATCCTGCATACCCCACCGGCAGAGCGTAGACAACCTTGACGAAAGCGTAGTAGGTGTTGTTCCAGCAGTAGAAGCTGAAGTAGAGGATCGCGGCTGTGGAGCAGGCTCCCAATACTGTAGGCTCCTTGAAGAGTTCCCAACGTACGAAGTGGGTCCGCGCGAAGTAGCGCTCCCAGATCGCGAAGACAGGGAAAAGCAGGATGCCGATGATGAGCATTGCAATGAAGGTTGCGCTATCGTAGCCTGCGCGGCCGTAGGTTACGAGGCTGAAGGGGAGGAGAAACAGGATGAAGGCTGCCATGAGGAGGAGGGCACCGATGACTGGGAATGATGTTAGTCGAGGATCCATCGTATGGAAGGGCCACGTAGACTTGCCGTCGAACTCGTGAAAGTAGTGTACGAATGACTGTATTGCGGAGCGGCCGGATGCATTGGGCGTGTAGATCCCCATTTTCTCGGCCTTACGCTGGTAGAACTTGAACACGACTGCGAGTGGCAGAAACACGACTGGCTGGATGATGCAGAAGGCACCGATAGCCCAACGCCATGTGGTCATGCTCAGGAAGGACTGCGCTCCCAATGGTCCGGTGAAGGCAGTGCAGATGAACGGTGCAGAAGCGAATGCGAAAGTGAAGGCTCGATTACGCAGCCCAGTTGTGTCGGCAATGAAAATGTCCATGATCAAGTAGATCGCATCGTAGCCGATCCAGTACAGCACATATCCGGCAGCATACCCATTGACGCCGCTAGCTGATGCTAGTAGGATCATCCCGAGGAGGTAAACCATGAAGAAGATGACGAAGCCTTCAGCCCGGCCCCAAAGTGTAATGATCCGGGCGATCGGCAGTCGCAGAACACCGCCAATGATGCTAGACAGTATGGCTGCTGTGGTGTACGCAGGCGCAGTTGCGAAGGTCGAGAAGGCGGCGAAGGTTGCTTGGCCCATGATCGCTGATTGGAATGCGAGCATGAAGAAGCAGACCCATATCCTGGCTGATGGTCAGACTTGAACGGGACCAGTGAGTTTGATCCACGGCATTACCATGCGTAAGTGCAGTACACTGCTTTCTTGCTCCAAACAAGTGCAGCAGCCTCGGCCTTCTGTTGACCAGGCAAGGCATCGACGGTGATGGTGTTGGGATGCTCTCGGACTTCTTTCTCATTGCGAGCTTCGAGGCTCAGGGTATCGCTATCGCTGTCCGAGTGCACGAAGTGAGAGTCCTCCTTCGACGCGTGGACATTGTCGTTGGCTGCGGCCGATGCTGTCGAGCCATCCTGGCCGGCGAAGGACTTGAAAGAGAAGCCCATCGCAACTGCCGCTTAGCCCTTCCAATTACTCCAGCGCAATGTGCTGTGTACAATGAGAGTGAGGTTGATGTAGATTGATAAGGGATTGAGTGCGAGAGATCAAAAAGATAAGGCAAGATGGAAATCTCTGTCACCTCGTTGCCGAAGATCACCAAGAAGTGGACTCCAATCGTCCCACTTGCTAGCGATCGCAAGAAACGACAGCCAAGCTGCCGAGGTCGGCTCTATAGCGGCGATGGTGAAGGGCTGCGCTCATTGCATCCGGCGATGAGTGGCATGCCCAGAAGTCCTGGCAGGGAAGTAAGCGTGAGACACTCGCTCAACGCTGGAGTAGGTCATATCCTTTATCAGATCTTGCTCAATCTGATAGTCCTCTTCTGAGGTTCGACTTGGTGGCGCCCGCTAGGTAGAAAGTGCGCTTTTAGAGTTTGCCATTGGCCGGCGATGTCGGAGACATTACACAACTTGACAGCGCAGTCAATCGGCCGCCAACAGGGTAACAAATGAAATGGCTACATGTATGCTGAGGCAAGAGCTCTGAGCATGACATGAGGCAAGAATTTCTCGTCTGAGTATCGATCGCCTTACATTCTGCAAATTAATGGCAGCCAACGCGATGTCTGGAAATACCTTGCACTTTGAGGCTCGCTTGAGAAACACGGTATTTGTGCTCTCAGCGTTTGCTCTAAGGCTCACCACGACCGACAGCGAGCTCGCGGTCAATTTGACTATCAAGAACATGGCGTCGCCTTTTGGTAGCACCATCGTGTGACCTACACAAGAGCGATTGGGTGAGGCCTTAGCTGTGCGTCCTTCCACGCAGTCGGGAAACGGCGATATGCTGCTGCGGATGGCCCCCTTAGCACAATACTGGTAGACGCCCCTCCGTTGAGGCAATTTCTTAGTCTCCCAATCGTCCTCTCTTGTATCCTGTATTCGACATACGGCTCATAAGGCTTCATCCCCGATGACACCAGTGACTCAGGTCTTGGACGAAAGTGACACCGACATCGCCTGCGATCCCTCGGCAATCAAGAGCTGCACATGTTCACCTTATCTTTGCCCTGAATTGGGTCATCTGAGGTACGTCTATCGGAGCGCAATCCTAGGAGTCTCACTGTAAACCTTCCGACGACCTTGCAACGTAGGTGTTTTGTTCGTTGCTGCGGAGCATATTACCAAAGTAGCTACACTCTGAAACAATGGAGAAAGACAACATCAGCCCGCACGTTCGTGCCTCCGATGTCGAGTACGACAAAGAAGCAGATCTTGAGGTGCGAGAGGTGTTCAAGAAAGACATCGATGGCGGTGTACAGTTCAGGACCGTCAGCTGGCAACGAGCTGCGATCGTCTTCCTCAAGATTCAATTCGCCATGAGCATTCTCGCTGTACCTGGTGCATTGGCTACGCTGGTATGCCAAACTTCGTATAATCGAGTGACTAATTGATCGCTGACGCTACGGAAGGGTGCTGTAGGCGGCGCGATCTCGATCGTTGGCTGGGGCGCACTCAATACTTGTAAGCAAGCCGGTCTCCGTCCTGTGGAGTCGAGCTAAGATCTATAGACACTGCCGTCGTACTGGGCGACTTTCACAATCGCCATCCAGAATGTCATAGTACGCCTCGATCCCCTGCAACCTCGGATCGGGTTCGGCTGACGTTCGCCTAGCACTGGCCGATATGATGGGACTACTATGGGGCCGTATCGGACGCGCACTCGTAGGAGCTCAGATTCTTGTCGCACAAGTGCTTATCACAGCAGCTGGCATCGTCTCTATCTCGACCGCGTTCAACGCGCTGTCAGAACATGGCGCATGCACTGTTGCATTCAGCGCCGTGGCTGCCGTTCTCATCACTGGCTGCTCATCGATCCGAACATTCTCGCGGCTTGGCTGGCTGACTTGGGCCGGCTTCATTACCTTCTTCATCGCAGTCTTCATCTTCGTCGTTGCGGTCACTCAGCAAGATCGACCAGCAGCAGCTCCGCCAACAGGAGACTTTGATTTGGGCTGGACTTCGATCGCGTACCCCACCTTCATCGCTGGCATTACGGCGTCAGCGAACATTTTCATCTCGTGCAGCGGCAGCTCCATGTATCTGCCAGTGATCTCCGAGATGCGACGGCCGAAGGACTACCGCAAGGCTGCGCTGGTCGCCGGGATTCTGGTCGTGTCACTCTACCTCACCTTCTCGCTTGTGACCTATCGATGGTGCGGAGTATGGCTTTCAACGCCAGCATTTGGGAGCGCTGGCACGCTGTTCAAGAAGATCTCCTATGGCATTGCCTTACCTGGCCTTGTCATTGGTGTGGGCATCTACCAGCATGTAGCCGCCAAGCTGGTGTTTGTTTGGACTCTGCGAGACTCGAAGCACCTACAATCGAATAGCGTCGTTCACTGGTCTACTTGGCTTGGCCTGAACTTACTGCTGGGTGCGCTCGGCTTCATCGTAGCGGAAGCAGTGCCTATATTGAACTACTTGCTCGGTCTAGCTGGATCGCTGTGTTTTGCGCCGTTCAGCTTGATCTTCCCGGCTCTGCTCTGGATGTACGATTTCCGGTCCGCTCGCTCAGGTCCAGCTGGCAGCAAGGCCCTGTACGGCTTCCATGTGTTTATCGTGTTACTGGGCCTATTCATGGTGATCGGCGGCACGTGAGTGGAAGTTCGAATGTCACTTTGCGTGCTCCCACTGATCAAGTCGCAGATACGGTGTAGCTCTGTCCATTCGGGACGCCTTCGCGACAGGCGCAATAGCTCGCGTCTTCGACTGTAGTGATAACTCGGGATCTGTCGGTACGTAGTGGTACGAACGTCTGCTCGCTAAATGGCGAGCCTCTTCGTCGTCATCCAGGTTCAGATGATCCAGTGAGGCGTACGACGTGACTTGCAAGACGATCGCGCTTCCAGTCTCACCCGGGGAAGTGCATCGGTAAGTGCTAGGCTACCCTAGGCGGGTGCCTGTGTACAGAACACCTCCGGTTCTCAAAAAAATGAAACGCTCCTGTGCTCCTATCAAGGCACCCACAACAGCGCATTCGCCCTACAATACGCAGGAGAGAGGCCCGAGTCTCAGCTAGCAGATGACCGAACCTTACATGTTCTCTTGGGTAAAATAGTGTAACGTACCAGTCTCACAGCTAGCCTGGTAATAGCATTCCCTACGCTTCCGACACTCGGAGAAGCGCAGGAACCAGCTTGTCCTCGCTATGCAGATTGGACGCTCGTATGCGCGTGAAGACGGTCTCTGCGATCTCTGACAAAGACCACCGCCAGCACATTGCCCTTGATCCCACCGCATTATTGCACCGCGCGTGAGAGACTGCCGCATCAACTGCAAAGCGTCGCAGATTTGGTGTCTTGTCACCGTGTCCTCCCAATCACAAGAGCAGACACCGCTAATGCCAAGCCAAAAGTGGCTGAGTACCCTTGATACCACATAGGCGTAATATGCAGTCCCGCTGAACCACGACTCAACCCTTGAAAGCCACTGCTGCCTGGACGCATGCTTTCCAACATGATTCTGTACCAGTGCGGCGTAGGGAGGTCGAGTCACAAGCTATAAGCACGGCACAGTAGGAGCTATACCGGTTATAGCTGCAATTCATGTGCGGGTATGCAGGTACCCGAGCTGCGGTTGCTGCCTTGTAGGAGTAGCTCTGCTACTACAGCAAGTATATATACCTCCATATCTTCTCTACCGGCCCTCTTCTCTTCTGCTCTCTCCTCATCCTGTTCACAGCCTAGCCCCAGAAATCTAAGGTCCTAGCGAACACATACTGGTCATCTGAAGAGCTGCCAAGAGATTCTACCGCCATGTCTTCGCAAGGCAGCCTGTTCTCCACCACCCTTCAAGAGATCACCCAGACGAAGCTCGCCGAGCTCGACAAGCAGCGCAGGGTCTTTGAAGACTATTGCGAGCAGATAAACTCAGTCCTGGCCAAACAGCAAGATGTCGAGGAGACCCTCCCCGCCATCGCCGAACTCGTCCGCCGCGCCTTCAACATTGCCGTGAAAGATAGCAAGGTCGTCCGGTCATCTGATCAAGACAGACTGTCAATCTCGATCGAGCTGCAGACTCTCGATCGTGTCTTCACCCAGGCGAAGTATGACCCGAGTTTCTCCGTGAAGATCCTTGAACAGTGGCAAGAGAGACTTGTCGGTCATGTCGAACAGCAGTCTACCAAGTACGCATTCGCGTGGTTGTACGGTCAGCTCACGAACGAGTCTGTTGCCGCCAAGGCTCCGAAGCCGAAGCCGACTGCCACTGAGGATGACTTCGAGCATGTGGGTGGCGGCAAGAAGCTCGAGGCTCGGGCAAAGTGGGAGGAGGGTGTCTTTGTTGCTGCCAATGTCGACAAGGCTGCGATCTCCAAGCTGCTTGATGACTTGTTCGAACCTCAAGAGACAGAGTCTCGGGTTCTCCACAAGGCCCTCAAGGACATGCAAGACAAAGCCGTCGGGTTTGGTGACAGCTTCCGCCAATTAAAGGCCTTCAGTGCTGACTCTCTCCGCTGGGCAATCGATGGCTTGCTGACCTCAGATCTCTTGACACAGGACAAGCGCGATGCTCTCCGTGGGTTCAAGAACAGCGATACGATCCTCAAAGAGGTCGCGGATGTCTTGAACATGCGGCTCGACACCATCGACACCTGGTCTTGGGGTGATGAGGTCGTTCTCGAGGAACGACGCAACCTCAACGGCAGCTACCAGATCTTCATGCATGAAGACGTTCTTCAAGCTCTCTTCCTGCACCATGTAGGCGTCCACTGGTCGGTGTTCTGGCGCGAGACTCTCCGCGTTTTCCAAAGCACTAAAGACGTCTGGAAGTTGACGGGCGAGACCATGACGCCGCTCGATAGAAAGCGGAGAGAGTACTTCCTCGGTACTCTTCCCGGTGGCAGGACACTGGCAGCGGAAAAGCGGAAGACCTACCGCCAAGATTA
Source organism: Cryoendolithus antarcticus (assembly GCA_002077065.1). NCBI lineage: Eukaryota > Fungi > Ascomycota > Dothideomycetes > Cladosporiales > Cladosporiaceae > Cryoendolithus > Cryoendolithus antarcticus. The sequence continues at coordinate 777,369 of NAJO01000009.1, forward strand.
CTTCGTATCGCAGCTCATGACTTCTCCGTATCAGCAGCGTAATGACGCTGAAGGCGACGAGGAAGCCGAGCTCGATCTCGAACAAGCAGAGGGCGTGGAAATGGACAGTGTGCAGCAGAAGCCTCGTAGGGCCCTGCAGACGGCTCGTAAGTCTACGCAACAACTGGCACCCAGGAGGCAAATGGCTTCTATGGCGGCCAGCAAGAGCGCGCCGTCGGGAAATCGTTTCACGTCCGCCGAAGCTTACGCTGATGAGGACGACGAGAGCGATGAAGATATGGGCTTCGGGCACTTCGATGACGAAGCCACTGGTTTTGATGATGCCGGCTCGAACCCGCCCATGAGCACAATGGCTGCGAAGAAGCAGCTTCTACGCTTGCTGTCCACCGATATCCACATCAGCACTCGCACGAGTGGTGGCTTGGCGGCTTTCCGCACACAGATCCAGGACTTGTACCCTTCGCTACCTCATGTTACAATTCTGACCGTGCTGGAGTACTTGGGCGTTCCAAAGCAGTGGCTAGGCTTCTTCACCCAGTTCCTCCAGGCGCCCTTGCGCTTCCATGACGAGCCTGATGCCAAGCCGCGCCAACGATTGACTGGTACGCCATCATCACATGTGCTCAGCGAGATGTTCGCGGATGTCGTCCTCTTCAATCTGGACTTTCTGATCAATCAGAGAGCAGAAGGCGAGCTTCTGTTCCGCGTCAACGACGATGTCTGGTTCTGGTCTTCCAAGCCGCAAGTCTGCGCTGATGCGTGGTCTCTTGTGAAGAATTTCACTTGCACCGTCGGCTTGAAGCTGAGTGACAATCACACTGGCTCCGCAGTGATACGCCGGACAAGCGGCAACAATCAATCGGCACATACACTCGAGTCTGTGGATCCTGGTGACAAGCTGCCTCAGGGACGCATCAGGTGGGGCATGATCGCGCTGGATCCCGCCTCGGGTCGATTCAGGATCGACCAGAAGATGGTAGACAAGCATATCGATGAGCTCAAGCGACAGCTGGAGCACTCGGGCAACTCCGTGTTCTCCTATGTCCAGGTGTTCAATTCGTACGCTTCGACCTTCTTCTCTTCGAACTTTGGCGAGTCGGCGAATTGCTTCGGCAGGCAACATGTCGACGATATGTTGGCTACGCACCAGAGGATCCAGCAGGAAGCCTTTCTGGACAGCGCAGACGGCCAGCACTCCAACATTATCAAGCACCTGCAGCATATTATCGCCGACCGCTTTAACACCACAAACATACCAGACGGCTACTTCTTCTTCCCGAATGAGCTAGGCGGTCTCGAAATCCAAAGTCCGTTCATCACGCTCCTGCAGCTTCGCGACACTGTCATTTCGGACTTTCCCAAAGTCTTCTCGGACGTCTTCGCCGCCGAGAAAGCCGCCTACCTCTCCGCCAAGAAGACATTCGAAGACGGCAAAGTTCAGCGCCGCTACGGCAAAGTCCTCGATGCAGAGTTCCGGCCCCAAGACCACGAGACGTTCTTCTCTTATGAAGAGTACTCCAAGTTCCGTGAGACATTGCCTGCGAGCTACAGCGAGAATTTGGTAGACATCTGGACACGGCTGCTGCGGAAGCCATCGGAGTCGGCCGTGGACCTCAATCGCTATGATGCGGTCCACATGGCGTTGGAAACCTGCAATGTCTATTCTGGTAAGATTGCGCCAGTCTACACCATGTCGGCGTACTGGAAGTGGATCGCCGTTGTGTATGGACCGGAGATCATCGAGAGATTTGGCGGGCTGAAGATTGTGGATGCTGGATTGCTGCCGATGGGGATGGCGGAGCTGTACAGAGGCGAAAGAGTGAAGTGGCAGGAGTAAGGGAAAGAGGAATTTACTTACTCGAGTTGCGAAATAGAATATGTGCTCGGTAATGATCTGATACTGGCGATAGTAACGCAGGAATCATCAAGGTGTACCCGGTGCTTACACATTGCCTTCGCTTCTCCATGTTTCCGAGAGATTGGTGAAGGTCACGTCAATGCCGCCAAGGTCAAAAATTGGCGTCCAGTGACGAACTCAGCAAATTGCTCATAGCATGATCCGCGCTGATACAGTTCGTAGGAGCACTTCGTCGCGGTAGGTGCACGAGCGGTCTGCTATGTCGGAGTCCAGCTGTCCAGAGCAGGATGGTGCGTCCATCGTCTCGTGGTCGCCAGTAATGATCCCTGCTGATAGAACAATCATCAGTTCTGCCTTCACCTTTCATACATCTGCAAGCATGAGTCGCACGTAGGACTTGGTTCGAGTCATCAATGCAAGTATGACACAGCCTTTGATGTACGCGAAGTTGCGGCATATAGACCATTCCTTCGGACCATCTGAGGTCCCAAAAAGGCAGGTCCCTCCCCATACTCTCGCCGCGCCGAGCCTCTCGGCAACACTTCTGCTAAACATGTCGCAATCTGAGAAACCTCAAGTTCAGCCCCCGTCGGCAGCACTTCCCCTTCCCGATCACCTCACACGTTGATATCTCCCTCGGCCCACATGTCATCCCGTCGGCCATACTCGAGCCTCACCATCGGTGAAATAGGGCTGCAGGATGGCAGCGGTCGCACCAGGACATGAATCTCGAACGCTCGGGTTTGCCCGAGGTTGCGCAGGCAGAGTTTCGCCAATCACTATCAAGCCAATGACAAGGGATGGCTTGCGAGCTCTTATCTTTCTGCCGCGCTGCCGCGCCGTTGGATTCGAGAAGCTTGCTGGTTGCGGGTTAGCTTATCTGCGCGTCGGATCTGTGCGCTGGGCCGTTTCGCGTGATTTGACGGAGGCAACTCGAGGGATTTGACGGCGCGTGATGTACGAGGGGTCGTGTGTGGCGGTGGTCGGGCGATTTCTGTGCTGTGTCCATCATTCCTGAGGCTGCAGAGATGGTTTATGCTGCAAAAGCATTATCTACACAGTCGTCCCACTAAGCGTATGCTAAGGCTCACGATCGTGGAGCACAAGGTCTAGGTCATGGCTAGCTCTGGGGCAGCAGTGGAGCCGACGCGCGATAGAAGCCAAACCTTTGTCACGCTTGTGTGTCTCCATGTGGTGCCTCGCCACGCTCCCAAGTCCGCCCAGCGTTTGCCCAGACGTTGCTTATCGCGTGCTCTCTCACTAGTACAATCGCTCACCTCACACGCAAGGCTTTCTTACTGCGTTCAGCCTAGCACGATCCGCGTGCATTGCCATGCCCGTAGCCGTAGCGCCAATCGAGCATGGCCCTGGGCCTCGCTACCGGGTCTCTGCAGGGTGGGAGGAAGAAAAGTGGGCGACCACTTCCTGTCTGGGGCTAGCGGGCAAAGAGGCGAGGTCGTAGTGGTCGTCGGCCCAAGCGGTGATCGCCAGGTAGCATTCGGTTTGCGGAGGTGGTGTTGGTAGTGCGTGCATGAGAAATACAAAGGCAACGCTGCAGCCCTCGCTCGTGCCCATCGGGTATTCCTAACGTTTGCGGTTTCTGCTTTCCCTCTTCACGTGGTCGTCTAGGGTAGCACAGCGAAGCCGAAGCAAGGACGGTAGAGCTTCAGCCACCACATCGGAATTGTTTGTGCGACGTCAACCCTCTCGACTACATCACCGACTCGACCACACCTGCACACAATTCACTCAATCCCCTCATTTGGGTGAACCTGAAGCACGACCTAAGCCATGAGCTTCGATCCGGAGAAGAACGCCGCGTACGCCAGCGAGGCTGGGTACTCGAACGGGTATGACCACCAGAACGGCAATGGCATCGGCAATGGCCATCGCAAGAGCTCCATCCCAGGTAAGGCAGCACGCTCAATGATCGAGGCGCATGCGATATCTGCTGACACCACGAAGGCCTGAAGGAGAACAACGTCGCTGTGGGCGAGGCTGCTGATCTATACGGCGACATCTCTGACGCCGAGCACTACGGCTATGTTGCGCGTGGCCTCAAATCCCGCCACATTCAGTTCATCGCGCTCGGTGGAACGATCGGAACTGGTCTCTTCTTGGGTATCGGAACGGCGTTCGCCAACTATGGACCTCTCTCTGTGCTTCTCGGCTACACTCTCACTGGTATTGCCATTTGGGCAATGATGCAGTGCCTCGGTGAGATGGCTGCATGGCTGCCTCTCCCGGGAGCTATCCCTCAGTACTGCGCGCGCTACGTCGACCCGGCCATGGGCTTCGCTGTCGGATGGAACAACTGGATCTCCGCATCGCTCACTTTGTGCGCTGAGATCTCGGCTGCTGCGGTCGTCATCGGGTTCTGGAACGACACCATCAACCAAGCTGTCTGGATCTCAATCATCCTGGTTGTCATTCTCTGCCTGAACATCTTCGCAGTGTCGATCTACGGTGAGGCCGAGTTCATCTTCGCCTCAGTCAAGATCGTCACAATCGTCGGTCTGCTACTTCTCGCATTCATCATCGATCTCGGTGGATCGCCCAACCGCGGTCAGCCAGACGGCCAAGGCAGACTTGGTTTCCGCTACTGGAAGAGCCCGTATGAGGCCATGAAGGCATACCACAACACTGGCAACAAGAACACCGGCCGATTCCTCGGTGTCTTCTCCACGCTCGTCAACGCTGCATTCTCCTACGGTGGTGTGGAGATGGTGGCTGTTGCTGCTGGTGAGGCCGAGAACCCGCGCAAGAACATCCCCAAGGCTGTTCGCAGGGTGTTCTGGCGTATCCTGTTCTTCTACGTCCTTGGTTCCCTGGCCATCGGTGTAACTGTTCCGGCTGACGATGAGCGTCTGACCAACGGCGAGGGTGCGAGAGGTGAGTCCAGTCCATGATTCAACTCGATCCGCCAGCGTACTGACTTCTTCCATAGCATCTCCCTGGGTCATCGCCGTCTCGCGTGCCGGCATTCCAGTCCTCCCTCACATCATCAACGCCGTCATCCTGACGTCTGCCTCGTCGTCTGGCAACGCGTTCCTATTTACGGGATCCCGCTACCTGTTCGCCCTCGCTCAGAACCGTCAAGCGCCCAGATTCCTCCTCAAGTGCACCAAGGCTGGCGTGCCAATCTACTGCGTCCTGATCACCTGCTCGATCGGTCTCCTGACCTACATGACTGTTGCCTCCAGTGCGAGCACCGTCTTCGGCTGGTTCTTGACTGTAAGTTGACTTCTTTGTCCGAACCAAAGGAGAGCCACATACTGACCTCTCAACCAGCTCACCACAATCACCTCCCTCTTCACCTGGGTGTCCGCCCTGATCGCCTTCCTCGGCTTCCGCAAAGCCTGCCGCGCCCAAGGCGTCCAAGACAGCGACAAGCCCTTCGTCGCCATCTGGGCTCCCTACACAGCCTGGATCGCGCTCGTCTTCTTCAGCATCATCATCCTCTTCAACGGCTGGGAGGTCTTCACGCGCGGTTCCTGGGACGTGGAAGGCTTTGTCACGGCCTACATCATGGTCGCCACGTACTTTGCTTTCTACGCCTTCTGGCGCGTGTTCAAGCGCACGAAGTTTGTTAAGCCGGCGGAGGCGGATATTTGGACTGGCAAGGCGGCGCTGGATGCGGAGATCTGGCCGGAGCAGATTCCGAAGAACGTTATGGAGAAGATCTGGTTTTGGATTGCATAGGGTGGCGTTCGAGAGATCGTTCGTTCACACCTTGTGTCCCGGCCTGGAGGAGATGCTGTTGAGGTCGGGTTGTGTGGCTATGGCTGCCTCTCGAAGGCTTTGCTAGCTTGCATACGACAGTAGTGAGAACCACCTCACGAGCATTCGCCTAGTGTGGATGGTCGGAGAGAGCTTCCTACGAGGGCGTCTTGGCAGGAAGCTTCGCGCTGCTGCTTTAGCTACCTACATACCTACTCACAATGCATACGATGTGCATACCCACTGCTCTTAGTGTTGTTCTCAGACCAACTACTTACATGTTCCGTGACGGGGAAGACGATGCGCTATTCGATGAGCAGAAACGGATTTGATGTGTGTGCTGACCATCGCAGCGATGGCCCTGGGCCAGACAAGCTACTACATACTCCCCAGCGCCCCCCAAATTTGCACTATGACATGAGAAGCAACAGTGAACGCGATGGGGACAGTCCTGGCATCAGATCACTCTACCAAATTCCACTAGCACTCCAGCCTTTGCTCTCGCTCCTCCAATACTTACCACAGCCCAAGCAGCATGGAGACCTGATCGTAAGGCCTAAGCCGCAGCGACCCGACAGACTCACGAAGTACGACTACATGCTGCATGGCGTGCAGCTGCAGGGACTCCAGGGTACGGAAAAGTCGGACTGCCTAGGTACAGAGGTACATGTAAGGTAGCACATCCACGCACATCTTCAAACCTTCCCTGCAAGAACCTGGTGAAGTTTCTCCACATCTTACGCGCATCGCACTGGACTTTGGCAAGTGAGGTCTCGCTCCTTGAAGCCAGACAAGTTCGTCTACAAAGGCACTGGCCGCAGAGGGCAACGCTGTCTTGCGAGGTATCGACCGGCCGGCTCAGTACATACTTCCGTCGGTTCAGGCCAGAGAGGTTCGGGTTCAGATAGAAGTACATCTCATCCTGCTTCGTTGTCGTGTGAAGATATGTAAACGACAGTCCCGTCAAAAGGAAATCCAATCGCGCAGTCTTTCAAATTTGAAATCCCGACCACGAAATCTTGCAGCAGACCGTGATCATGAGTACCCAAAATCGACGTCGGATATGATATTACACGTTCATGGCAAATCTGGAATTCCAAAAGCCGTTCGAAGCTGTATCTGCAATGTAGGTCAAAGAAGACGCTGAAGGCCAGTCACAGCTCGTTTGCTACGTGGACCATAAGGTAAGGATCACATGTATGTAGCAGAGCAGTAGCCGCAGACCACCTCGCAAGGCGTGAAGAAAATGCGGCGTGTAATATGTATAGCGATTTGGAAATCATGGCAGGGAGCCGTGGGTGGTTTGACAGACGACAGGAAGAACGCGGGTGGTGGGGATAGAGAGGAGTGGACTACACTGACAGAGCACAGAGATGGGAGTTGAGGTATTAGAGGTTGAATGGAAGTTTGATCTTCCTCAGGTGTGACAGCTATCGATCAGATGGATCTACACACTTGCAACTTGCCGGGCGTACTAACACGGTACCACCACAGCCAGCTTGGCATTCCTCGAATGACGCCCGTCAGTAAGATCCAACGCCCCAGTCCTAAGCAGACAGAGCCTTGATCTTCTCCTGGACACGCGCATCCCTCTCCTCCTTCGTGCTCTTGATCTGCTTGTACTTCTTGCTCTCCTCCTTCCAGTGATCCTTCCCCTTCTTCTCTCCAGCCTCATCAGTCTTCTTGAATGGATCGGCACGGATTTGCGAGTGCGCCTCCGAGTAGAGCTCCTCCAGCCCATCAGCCTCAATCTCATCGTCAATGTAGCCCTGGAACTGCGACTTGTAGCGCTCCTCGTCGTCGTCGGCGAGCGTCTCCATGTACTCGGCGACGTGGCCGCCGAAGATGTACTTGCGCAGGGTCTCGGCGTCGAGCTCCTTGCTCTCGATGTCGTAGCCGGGGAAGCGCTTCTCGGAGTGGGGAATGAGGAGGCCACCGTCGGAGGCACCCTTCATGGCGCCGAAGATGCGGGCACCAGTGGATGTGCGGGCGAGGCCAACATCGAGGTAGGCCTTGAATGGGCGGCGGGCCTCGTCGCCCTCACCAGCTGGCTCAGTGACTTTGTACTCTCCATCTGCCTCCTCTACACCAGCGAAATCCTCGTCGAGCTCGAACTTCTTGAGGGTACGGCGGGCAATGAGGAGACCCACGCAGTAGGCGGCGGCCCAGTTGGTGAGGCCGTGCTCGATGCCGTAGGCGCGGAGCTCGTGGCAGTAGGCGGCGACTATGACTTTGTCGCCGGTGATCTCGGAGGTGACGATCTGGGCGATGATGTCGCGGTTGGTGAAGCGGACGACCAGGCGGTACTTGGGCGCATTGTACTTGTTCTTGGCCTGGGTGATGAGGCGCTTGCGGGCGTAGTAGTCGGTCTTGCCGGAGCGGCGGCGCGCGTACTTGACTTGGTAGCGGCTGAGTGTTGTCAGTAAGTGATTGATCAGTGAGGAATGAGGGGAGGCAATGGCTGATACTCACCTAAAGTATGCCGAGTTCTTCTTCAACTTGGTCTATCGAGCGATTGGAGTCAGCAATTTGCGCTTCAGGTCTTGCCCGAAGCATCTTGCGATCGACTCAAGGCGGTGCGTCTTGCGTTCGCCTGCCAGATGACGGCTGGCGAGTGTGTGAGGAACTTACGAAAGGCATGTTGGCGGTGCTTGTCGTTGATCGTGCCGGTGAGGAGCGAGCTCAGTCGTGTTGGTCGTGGGAATTGCAAATATCAGAGTGGGGCCTGCTTAAGGAAATCTTGGCGTTTTGACAGCAGGGTGGAGGTCACAACGTGGACGACACATCATCATTGCTTTAGACAGCAACATCACATCCGATTTGACACCTTCGAGTCGTGATTAACGCTGCGACCCTTCACCACGACGCTCTTTCATCTCACATATCTCCTCCATTTCGCCGCCGTACCTCCCAGTGGCCTTACTCATTGTTGGACCACGACGCGACCTGCACGCGACAGTACATGTACCCACGGCCATAGCTCAGGTAGATGCTCTCTCACCGAAGCATGGGGTGCAATATGGCTTTCTTGATGAGCATGACAGAAGCACAAGGCTCTTCCACCCCTTGCAAGAGTGAAGGCAGTGAGCACTCGAGAGCAGCAATTTCACGAGCGATGAGGTCTATCAGTCTGGCTTCTCCGGCACTACCCAACGTGAGACACTAGCTTTCATGGGCCTCGTGGACTGGAGGTGTAGAACGTGGCCTCGGCCGTTCTCGAAGCTATTTGCTCCTCATGCTATACCGTGGTCCCACTTATTGTATCCAGATCCGCAGCAATGAGCCATATCGTGACTGAGGCAGACGCCGTTGGATGCTACATTGACACTGTCTCACACAGATCTCTTTCTCGTCTCGGCAAGCAAAATTCATGCCACGGTAGAGTCATGTCTTGCACTTCCTGAACACTTCCTTTCGTTGTTTTCTTGTCACTCTTCAGGTCTGTCAGCTCACAAACATCAGCCATCACAATGGAACATTTCCACGGAACCATCATGGAAGAGTCACTGAGCAATCATAAGCCTGGCAAGCGGCCTATACTAAGCATGCCCTCCAGCCACGACTTGCGTCAAATCCGCAGCACAGTTTACCTTCTCCATTGTTCTCCTCAACGCAGCTATGGCGCCTCCTGTGCTTTGTCTGTGCTGCCCAAGCAGAGATGAGGCAGAGACCAAGCTTCACCGTGACAAGACTGAGAAATGCTACAAGCTTGGTGTCAAGAAGCGCGATGCCGCGCTTGACCAGCGATGGTGGGCATTTCCGCACGATTCACATGCATTTGACTTCTCCTCTGCCTCCGGCGCTGACGATGCTGAGCAAATTCTTGTGCATGCTCGTGAAATAGTCGACGACATCGCTGCGAAGGTGATCACCGATTTTCCGGTGCAGCAGTCCTTCGGCACTCATCCAATCACCAAAGAGCTTCTCGATGCTGCAGCTGACAAGCTGTGGCATGTCGATCCTCCTGCTCCACCACCTGCGCCTGCGCCAGCTGCAAAGCCGATCGTCAATCAGACCAAAGGCAAGACGACCGCCCTGACACTCAACACGAAGCAGTCCACCGCCCAGGGCACAAAAAAGCAAGCATCCAACGTCAAGCTAACCCGCCCCAGATCCGCATTCGCAGAGGTTCATCTGACACCTATCGACGAGATCCCCGACAAGCCATCTCCATTGCCCAAGCGCTTCAATGTCCCTGTGCCAAGCGAGAAAACCAAGGTACTGTGTGACGTCCGCCCTCAAGCCATTGCGCAGTCCACCTTGTTGCCAGACTTGCCCTTTGCGCAACGCCCAGGCCTCGCAGATCCCTCCGACAGCACGGTGACTGTCCTCACGAATCATTTCGATGTCCTCGTTTCGGATGCTCGCCCTTTGTACAGATATGCCATCAATCTGCCCAACGACATTCAACGCAACAGACGCAAGGCACTTGTGCAGCGACTCATCATGAACGATGCCGACCTCAGTCAGCAGACCCGTTACTTCGTCACGGATAACATGACCACTATTGTGTCCTGGCAGGAGCTTTTCTCCGACAGGCTGGACAAGCCTTTCTTGGTCGACGATTATAAGCGTGGCACGGTCGGTTCGGTTGGTCAGATTTCAGTAACGATCACATTCGTTGCAGATATCAATCTCACCGACCTGCTGGCCTACTGCCAAGGCAGTTGGTCTCGCGATACCGACCAGCATGGCCTTGTCGCACTGAATCTCCTGCTTGCCAAGGGCCGAGAGCAGAGTTCGAATATGGACACTTTCGATCACGGCCAAAACAAGTTGTTTTGGAGGCCTAGCCGTGTGCAGATTGATGCGGGAACCTGCATCATCGGTCTGCGCAGTTACTCGTACTCGACTCGCGCTCTCATGGGTGGCTTGCGTCTGAACGTTGATGTCGGAATGAGTGCATTCTACGATGCGAAGTATCTCACCGCGTACTTCAAGTTCATGGATTGGAAGATTTATAAGATCAGGCGCCATGTGATCGGTTTGCGCGTTATGCTCATGTACTACAGGGGTGGCAAAGACAATCCTGAGATGGATACGCCAGAGCGCCGCACGAGAACCATCACCGGCATCCACGAGAAGAAAGCTGGCGAAGTCTATTTTCTCAAGGGCGAAGGCGCGGCTCAAGAGAAGATTAGTGTTCTCGCCCACGCTCATGCCACCTTGCACCCTTCCATGCTCCAATACGCTCGCACAGACTCATGGGTGGTCAACGTCGGCAGCACAGATCGCCCGACTTGGATCTTAGCCGACCTGCTGTACGTCATTCCGGGTCAGCAGTACAAGCGGAAGCTTCTCGGCAATCAGACTGCTGCGATGATCAAGGAGGCGCAGATTGAGCCAGAGCCCAATCGCTCTGCCATCTTGACTGAGGGTTTGCGTGCGCTAGGACTTCGCAAAGACGGCCAGACAACGACCCCGGCAGCCTTGAGTGGTTGCGGCATCAGTGTTGATACCCGCAATCTCCAGCTACCCGCCAGAGTTGCGCCCCAGCCCAGAGTCGTCTTCGCAGAGGGCTCGATCCCGACAAGCAACGGCAAATGGAACAGCAAAGCCACCAAATTCATTTCGAAACCGAAACCTCCTCCAGGGGTCGTTCGCTTCGTCACTCCTTTCAAGGCAGTCTACTCCAACTTGCTCTTGGAGTACCAGAAAGGTCTTAGGGGCGCTTCGAGAGATTACGGTCTTGGACTCACTGTTGAGAATCAAGTCTCGAGCATCGATGAGACTTCAACCTCGACCATTGTCGCCAGTCTTACGAAACTGCATGCGCTGAAGCACGTTGCCCTTTTTGTCCTCGTTCTTCCGAAAGATGATGAGTACTTCGGAAGGATATACGCTGACTTTAAGAGCGCTGCCGATCAGGAACTCGGCATCGTATCAATCTGCATCAACGAGACTCGCATGGCTGGTTCAATCATGACGCCCCAGGGCGCTCCGAAGCCAGATGTCACGGCCAATTTACTACGTGCCTACTTCGGCAACATCGCACTCAAGCTCAACCTCCGCTTTGGCCACGCCAATCATGGAATCGACTCCGGATGCGAGGCGATGAGAGTACTGCGTACGGAGGAAGGCGAAGTGGACACCATGATCCTGGGTATCGATACCACTCATCCAGGCGTCGGCAGTGCAGGTGGTACACCTTCCATCTCTGCTATAGTTGCAAGCATGGACATGCACTTCGCGCAGTACCATGGCGCTATGCGCTACCAGGCTGCGCGGCAAGAGTATGTCTCAGATACTTTCGAGATGGTGCACTACCACCTCCTCAATTGGCTGAAGAACTTCAACGGCCGCCTGCCCAGCAAAATCCTCGTCTATCGTGACGGCGTTGACGAAGGGCAGTACAAGAAAGTCTTTGATCACGAAGGTGAGGCGATCCGTAGAGCCTGGAACACCGTCCGCTCGGCGCATGGTCGCAAGTCCATTGCTGACCTTCAGCTGAACTTCGTGATCGTCACTAAGCGCCACCATACACGCTTCTACCCAACCAAACCTCCCGCTACGACAGCTCAATTCAAGGTCTTCAAAGGCAATTGTCAGCCAGGTACTGTCGTTGAATCTGGCATCACCTCGCCGTACTACTTCGACTTCTACCTGCAATCGCACTTTGGCCTTGTCGGTACCGCTCGTCCGACCAAGTACACTGTGCTCGAGAAAGGCATGGAGCTGTCTGCTCGTCAAATGCAAGACCTCACGAATGTGCTCTGCTACACTTATCAGCGCTCGCAATCGGCTGTGTCTTACGTCACGCCAACTTACTACGCGGATCACCTGGCTGAGAGAGGGAGAGCCTACCTGAAGAGTGCACTGGACGAATTGCCGGAGGACGCTGATGACGCGGCGCAGGAGATCGCGATCAAGGCGGCTTGGGACAGGGGCGGTGGAAAAGATGGGAATCCTTGGCATCCGAACATGGATGACAAGCTGTTTTGGCTTTGAGACGGGGATGAGTTAAGGGATGGAAAGGGGACTGAGATGCGCCATGATTTCTGGGAGTGGAGCGTGATTTCTGGGAGTGCTGTTGAGCGCTTGGGTGGCATTTGTGATTTGTTTCTGGCGTCCCAGGTAATGCTGGCTGCCATTCGGCGCTCTGCAAATTGAGTAATAAAGGCGCTCCTACATGACTGATACGCAGCATTTCCATATGACGCATGAAACGTCAAGGTCGTTGAGTGCAAGGTGGACGGCTAGCAAGTCTCTGTAGTGTCCATCTTGACTGAAAATGGGACACTGGTCCTCTCCTTCCGACTGGTGTGACTTCTAATGTGTTCAAGCGCCAAGAGTTAGACCCTTTGTCCGTCCTCGCAACACCTTACCGACCACAGCCGCTACCCCTGAGCCTCGCTCTCAGTGATCACCTCTTCTGCATAGAGAGCTGCCATCAACCTTTGCTTCGGCCTGCTTGCTAAGCGACGCACCATGTCGACGTTGGTGAGGCGTTTTGTGTGATCACTCGCGAACAGGTCCATGTGCATGACGACCAAGGTATCGGCGGGCACCTCTTGAATCTTTCCCGCGTGCGCCCTGAGCTCCCGCATTAGGTCGCCTACGGTCTCGCCACCATATATCGGAAAGTCGCGATGCACGAAAGACGTCCACCGTATGTTGGGCTTCTTTTCACGCTCCAGCTGGACGTGGAGAACTGTCTCCGCGCTGGTGACCAAAGTCCCGAGCCACTGCGCATTGGCTTGCAGACACTGGTCGAGCGCGGAAATCAAGCCTGGGAAGCCATCGAATGTCTGCTTGATCTCGATGCGACACGTGAATCCGCGCCTTATCTCGCAGCGGCCGAGGGCCGAGAGCGTGGAGATGAGCGTAGGGTTGAGAGTAAGCTCTGCATCGTTGCCGAGCATTCGTTGCGCGAACATGCGCCCGCCAGTCTTGTAGGAGAGGAACATCGCCGGCTTCAGGATGGTCGAGCTAGTGATGATGTCGCGGAAGTGCTTGTTTACGCGCTTGAGCTTGAAGAGATCGACCATGTTGATGCCGCTTGCGAGAATCCGTTCCGTGAGCTCCACAATGGAGAAGACCTTTCCAACGGCCGCAGGGTTTGATAGCGATGCCATAGTATCGGTGACCTCTGTGTTCGAGGAGGAAGTGAGCGTTTGGTGGTCAGCGCGATGCAGAGCAGGGTCAGGAAGGCAGGTCTGCACATTCGTCAGTATTGAGTAGCAGTAGCGGGATGCAAACGGGACATACTGTGCAGGTAGCCGTCTTTGATACGATGGTCTGCAGATGGAGTGACTCAATGTGCCATCGTCAATTGAGTGTGAATCAATAGGCACCGTTAGTGTGTCGACGGTATCACAAGCATTGATTGGGAAAGTGAAGGGATCGCCGAGTGAACTTGGGAAGTGAAGCAACGAAACAAGCCAATGAGGCACAACAAATATCTAGCAAGGCAGGAGCGGTCCACTGCATCTCCGATCGCACGGTCGTCCCACACTACGCTCAACTTGTAGACCCCAGGCCCTCGATCTGCCCTTGCCATGCCCTCGGAGGTGTCACACACGGCGACAGCAGACAGCTTCCATCATGATCTGCAGCATCATCGCCCATGAAAGCGCGAATAAGCCGAAATGCCGAACCATTCAGTCTCAAGCCGCTGGCCAAAGTATTCGATGGCATGTGCCAACCGATCGTACGGTCGCGCAGCGCAGGACCAGAGTTTCGTGGAGCCTGACGGAGCTTTCTCTTCGCCGTTCGGACCCCATTGGTACCTGCTTTCCTTCAACAGTTCACCGAGTGTATCATGCCTGCAAATGAACTCAATCGTGGTAGTGTCGCGCACATACTAGTCACCTGGACTGACGCTATAGCAACGGATCTGGACTTCGCGGAACGGGCTCATTTCAGCCACTAGTGTAGCGTGCCAGAGCTTTGTGCCGGATAACGCGTCGTCCAGCCTTTTGACCAGGCTGGGGAGGTCTTCCCTGTCGATGTCGAGATGCAGATCCATAGGTGTTGGCGCAGCTAAGTCGGGCTCTTCCTCTTCAACATCGAATAGACAGTAGCGGCCAAGTATGGCGTGTAGGAAGGGGTTCATCTTGATGTAGGCGAAATCGTAGGGTCCGTCCCAGAAGGGACCGAGACTAGGCCTAGCTCTGACAGGGAACATTACACTAGACAGGAGATGTCCGGTGATGCAATTGTGGAAGTGCTTGTTGACACGCTTCAGCGCGAAGAGTTGTTGCATGCCGATATCGCTAGCAAGGATCTTCTCCGTGAGTTCCGTGATGCCCAAGGCTTTTTCGGCAGCGGATGGTGGGGACCCTCCCCCGCATCGCGCATCGACGCCATCTAGTGTGGCGGGATAGGCGACTTGGGTCTCCTGAGTGTGCTGGGTGGCGGCGACATTGTCTGCGTCTGCAGCCATCTTCGATATCTCCTCGAGGTCCTGCATGGCGGTCAGCTTGAGCGATGTGTGTATGTGGGCAAGTGCCAGCGCTTACCGTTGATGGATCCATCCCCGCAAGCATAGAGATTTAGTCGAGTGGGTGAACGTATGATCAATGCCCGGTGTCCTTCAGAGGTGTTGTTGAGGTGTGTTGATTGATCCCAAAGGATAAGTGGCGTCGGTCTGAAGAGGTGAAATTGAAAGACTAGCAAGGCAAGCACGCTGCTGCAGAACCCACGGCAGGTGCGAATCTGGATTGGTGCCATCTGTCAACGCAGCATCAATGGAAGTAAACGGTGTATCTAAGGTGAGGATTGCGCAGAAGTGTTAGCATAGTAATCGAGTGTAAGCAGTATACCAGCTTCCGGCATGCTACAAGGCGAGGGGTAAGACAAGTAACATCACTGGATATCCGCGGTCGAGGCCATGTTGCATTTGGTCAAAGATCGTATTGCTCTTCCAAGTTGATTGCATTGCTGCACATTGCTCTAAACCGGGACATGGGTATTTTCCGACTCATTGCTTTTGCGACTTGCATTGCTTCCTGAGCGTTCCTCAAATGCGCCTCCACCTGCCCCACTTGTCGCACATTTGGCGTACTGCTGCACACACGATCCTCGCCTAGATCATGAGCCTCTCCACCTTGTCCTTGAGCGCACGAATCTGCCCCATCAAGTCACTGGCCTCGTTGGTGGTGATGCTGCAGCTAATAACCGCACGGCTCACACCACAAGCGCGGCCCAGCGCCATCTTGCTCGGAACGTAGACCTGTAATTCGTCAGCAGATGTTCACTATGCTTGATGCATTGGCGCAACGTACATAAGGCGTGTTCTTGTCCTCACACAGAAGCGGCAGATGCAGCAGAATCGCAAGCGGCGCAGTGTCGGCAGCCAGGATGACGATCTCGGAGATACCACGGTTGAGCGTCTTGGTCGCCTCGTTGGCGCCTTTCTTCAGCTGGCGGTAGTGGGAAGCCTGCTGGACGAGGTCGAGGATTTCCTGGGAGAGGGCCTGGTCGGCGACGGGCCAAGCGGCGGATTGATCAGCCATTGCGAAGGTGGGTTGGTATTGAGTTTGTGGTTGATTGTTGAATAGTAATAGAAGTAAGGCTCGCCCAAGCTAGTCGTAAGGGTTCACGGCCTTGTGTGTGGTGGAAAGTAAAGTCTGTCGCAAATGTTCAGTGAAGTCGAGCTGCTCAAAATGTTCAGCGGGCTGTTCCGTGCGCTAGCTCCCAAAATGGACGATGTAAGCTTGGCATGGACAGCTCGACCTCCGTCAACGACTCTGCCATCATAGCATTGATACCCACGCCACATCACCCGACCATCTCCCACTACCACCTTCATACCAACGACAACCTCGAGCCGAAGCTTCTCACCACACAGATCTCACTTCCGTCGCCATGTCTTCTGATCTTTGGTGAGTCCAGGCTGCAGATTTGCTTTTACCAGGGAGGCGTCACTGCCTGCACCGGATCACGGTCACCGATGCGAGAGGCGCAAGCTTTACAGGCATTATGAGAGAGTGCTGAGATCTGGGAGCTGAGAGTGAGGACACGATGCTAATATGCCATATTTCACAGTCCCGTGTATGCCGTAAGTGAATCCTGTTTCTCGAAAACAAGCGCCCGCTCCGATATCATCATCTACACGCCTTCAATCGATCAATCGCACCGTTGCGCGACCTTACCGTAGAGTGTAAACGCGAAGAAGAAGCACATAGGAGCTCGTTGGAAGAGATGACAACGGAGCAGAGCTGCGGACTTCATATACAGGGACTGACAATGACATAGCCGTTCTTCGGAGCGATGGGTTGCACGTCCGCCATTGTCTTCACATGCTTCGGCGCAGCATACGGCACAGCTAAGGCTGGTGTCGGTATCTCCGCCATGGGTGTGCTCAGGCCCGATCTGATTGTCAAGAGTAAGTCACATCTCCGAGCTGAAGAACACGGGGAAGCGTGAACACAACCTACTGGCATCGCCGTCCTAGTCAGCTTTCAACACGCGCAAGACAGAATACTGACGGTTACGCAGACATTATCCCAGTCATCATGGCTGGTATCATTGCCATCTACGGTCTTGTCGTGTCCGTCCTGATCTCCAACGACCTCAAGCAAGACACTCCCCTGTTCACCGGCTTCATCCAACTCGGCGCTGGTCTTTCCGTCGGTCTCGCTGGTCTCGCCGCAGGCTTTGCCATTGGTATTGTCGGTGATGCTGGTGTCCGTGGTACCGCACAACAGCCTCGCCTGTTCGTCGGCATGATCTTGATTCTCATTTTCGCTGAGGTGTTGGGTATGTCGCTCGCATCCATGAGAGGGAAGACAATGCATACTGACTGTGTTACTAGGTCTTTACGGACTCATTGTTGCACTCCTGATGAACTCGCGATCTGGTGAGGCAAAGTGCTAGACGTAGCACACACGAAATCGGTACGCGCACAAGAATGGCGACAACAGACGCGTACAGCTAGTGAATGGGAGCTTGTGACGGCGCGAGGCAGGTCAGCCTGCCAGCGTGCGGAATAGAGAAGAGGGAAGAGTGGTGCATAGCAAGCGTGTTGTTCGATGGCATGTAGTTTGTATATTGTGTACGGCGTTCGAGGTCTCGAGTCTGATCTGCGTGCTCGTGTCGACTTTCATTGGCCTTGTCCCAGACCGCGTGTTCATTCGCACTTTCCAGCCCGTCTCGACATAGCCATCAAGGTGGCGTCGCGAAAAGCTTTGTATCTTCTTCTGAAGGTGAGAGCTTTCCTTCTTCTCTGTGTGAAGCAGATCTCGGAGGCTTGTAAAGGACCTTTCCAGCTCCTCCCTGATGTACTCATATACATCGGCACACTCTGAAGTATTTGCACGCCTTGCACGTGTTTCTCTCACTTTGATGACGGCAACTGCATTCCCGAAACGGAAAGGCATCGCGGTGCACCGGAGGCTTCGAGGGAAACTCCAACCCCACCTCACCTCAAGAAACCCACTATGTCATCTGCCGACAACGGATGCGCTTGGAGGGCATTCCGATATACTCGTAGGTAGAGTCGATGTAATTCTTTTCCTTGCCATTCCGATTATCTTAGTCGATCTGCTTCACTTACAGCTTCATCAACAATCCTCATAACCCCTCAACAATCACAATCATGTCCTCCACCGAAGGCAAGACGATCAACTGCCTCGCTGCCGTAGCATGGGAGGCCGGCAAAGACCTCTCGATCGAAGAGATTGAGGTGCTACCTCCCCGGGCCCACGAAGTTCGCATTGAGATCTACTACACTGGTGTCTGCCACACGGACGCCTACACGCTCAGCGGCAAGGACCCGGAGGGCGCTTTCCCAATTGTCCTTGGGCATGAAGGAGCGGGTATTGTAGAGAGCGTAGGCGAGGGAGTTGACAACGTGAAAGTTGGAGACCATGTTGTTGCGCTTTAGTGAGTACATCTGTCTTCTCTTCCCCTGGATTCAGGCGATGCATTGGTTTGAGCAATCAACAAGCTGACCGAGTCCCTCTTCTGTACAGCACACCCGAATGCAAAGAATGCAAGTTCTGCAAATCCGGCAAGACCAACCTCTGCGGCAAAATCCGTACCACACAAGGCAAAGGCGTGATGCCCGACGGTACCTCGCGCTTGAAGTGCAAAGGCAAGGACTTGCTTCACTTCATGGGCTGCTCGACCTTCTCCCAATACACCGTCGTAGCTGACATCTCAGTCGTGGCCATCACGCCAAAGGCGCCCATGGACCGCACCTGCCTGCTCGGCTGCGGCATCACCACTGGATATGGCGCCGCTGTGATTACGGCTGGTAAGGGCAATGGTGTGGAGAAGGGGAGCAATGTTGCGGTCTTTGGCGCAGGCTGTGTGGGTTTGAGCGTCATCCAGGGAGCGGTGAAGAACGGCGCAGGCAAGATCATCGTGGTGGATGTCAACGATGGGAAGCGCGAGTGGGCGACCAAGTTCGGGGCTACGGACTTCGTGAACCCGAAAGAGCTCAAGGATGGTGAGACGATACAGGCGAGGTTGACGGAGATGACGGATGGAGGGTGTGACTACACTTTTGACTGCACTGGTAACGTGCATGTCATGCGATCAGCGCTCGAGGCGTGCCACAAGGGCTGGGGCGAGAGCATCATTATTGGTGTTGCGGCTGCTGGACAGGAGATCTCGACGAGACGTAAGCCAGCTGTGTTGAAGCCCTTCCATCCACCCACTGACTTTTTCCAGCATTCCAGCTCGTCACCGGCCGCGTCTGGAAAGGCTGCGCTTTCGGTGGTGTCAAGGGCCGCACGCAGCTCCCGGATCTAGTCGACGATTACATGACTGGCAAGCTGAAGGTTGACGAGTTCATCACGCATCGTCAGAAGCTGACGGGGATCAACGATGCGTTCCATGATATGCATGCTGGGGACTGCATACGGTGTGTGGTTGATATGAGGGCGAAGTAGACGAGGCACGAGATACAGCTGTAGCTGGGACGGTACATAGGTCAGTAAAGTACTATAATATGTTCGCTCAAGCCTTCCCACGGACCACACTAGCAACCGTGAAGGACTCGTCCGCTATCGTCGCTGCTCTCGATATTTCTCAAGTCGTGCATTACACTGGCTGAACGCCTTCTTGATGATATCTCAGCTCGGGGTAGCATGAAGACAGATTTCAGATCGGTGCACAACCGAGAGCAAAGGATAAAGTGCGACGACCAACAAGATGCTCTCACCAACATGCCACCAGTGAAAGCCCACTGGCGGTGCGGTCTGTAGCAGCGAAAGCCCCTCCGAGCTCGATCGGAGCTGACATCGGGCTGTTAGATTGGGCGTGTGTGGTCCTTCTTCAAGCTTGGATCGCACCTTCCTACGTCGGCAAAGATGAGAGTGGCACCTCTCTCTCATTCACCACCGCGTTGCTCATGTCTGAGTGGCTTTAAGTATATAGGAACTGGAAGC
Organism: Cryoendolithus antarcticus; assembly: GCA_002077065.1. NCBI lineage: Eukaryota > Fungi > Ascomycota > Dothideomycetes > Cladosporiales > Cladosporiaceae > Cryoendolithus > Cryoendolithus antarcticus. Next base: position 797,286 of record NAJO01000009.1, read on the forward strand.
CAAGCGGCGCTTCATGGGAGAAGACCAGGGTGGCGGATCGGCCTGTTTACATCTGTGCAGGCGTGGAGTTTGCCGATGAGAAAAGGTGGTTGGAATTGGCTATCGGTCCGTTCACAGTCGTAAGTCTGATGGAGCACTTCCATTCATGATGTCTGCGCTTCTTCACGATTAAGCACACCGAGACATCCAATGGCAGTGGAAGCGATGCGAGCGAGGCGTAATGAAGTCGCGGCGCTCGCAATGTGCGTGATGAAGCGAAGACAAAGGGGTGATGACACGAGAACACTTGCCAGCGGATGTGTGCAGTTGAACTTTGCTGCAAGTCGTACCTGCCCAAGTAGCCCCCTCCGCTACTGTTTATAGAGGAAAATCAAGGCACTCTGATAGTCCATCGGATCCCAAGCCAAGTTGATTCCAGCATTCATCAACGTCCCGCCACCCAACGTCCCATTGAACGCATTACTCCTATACCTCGCACTCTTATCTAGTCCCTGCATCCTCAACGGCGGCGGCGCAGGCTTCACAGTAGCTTGCTGCTGGAAAGCAAACACCGCGACCGTAGACTGATTGGCGCTGATGAACTGCGCAGCCGGCCAATTGGTGTAATCCGGCAGCGCGAGTCTGTAGAAAGAGCCGGAGATGACGATAGGGTTCACTTTCGCCCAGTCTGCTAGGATGCCCGGGATGGCGGCGCGCTCTTCTCCGGAAAGCTCCTTGGGGTCAAGTTCGAAGCCGAACGAGCCGCACATGAGCGCTACGTGGGCGCGGTAGGCGATGGAGATGTTCCTGGCTGTGATGCCGTTGGGAACTGCGGATACGTGGCACGCCATTGAGCTGGGCGGGTAGGCGAGCGAGGTTCCCATCTGAATGGTCAAGCGGGCGGAGGCATCCGTATTATCCGATGTCCAGCTGAGAATCGGGATTAGTAGCTGACACACATAGTGTTCAGTAGCAGTGTTGGAGAAGACTTACCTTTGAGGGAAGTAGTGCAGGATTCCAGGATCGAAGCGACCACCTCCGGACGCGCAGCCTTCCCACAGGATACCGGGGTACGAGGTCGTGAGGTTATCGATGACGCGGTAGAGACCGAGCATGTATGAGTGGTCTGTGGCCGGAGAAGGCATTTCGTGCATACCTCTATTGTTGTCCCATTTGATATATTCGATGTTAGAAGTCGAGAGGATATTGTGCATGAAGCCGAGAATGTAGTCCTGAACCTCTGTGAGGGCAAGATTGAAGACGAGCTGATTGCGCGTGAGCGTGCGGGTATGTGTTCCAGCATGCAGGACCCACTCCGGATGCTCTTTGTAGATGGTGGAGTTCGGGTTCACCATCTCGGGCTCGAACCAGATGCCGAAGCGGAGTGGCTGTGAGGAGTTGTCAACAGACTCGCTCTCAACTTGGTTGACGTAGGGCGTAAGTCCGTTTGGGAAGCGGTCTGGATTGGGCGTCCAGTCTCCAAGTCCAGCAGTATCGTTGATACGGGCGTATGGCGCCTTGCCGAACCAACCATCGTCATTCACGAAGAGGCTGATGCCGAGATCTGAAGTCTCTTTCGCCAGCTCCTCTAGTCTTTCCTGTGTGTAGTTAAATAGAAGACCTTCCCAAGAGTTGAGCAACACTGGACGGGTTGCAAAAGTGTTGTTCGACCTTGACAGGTGATTGCGGTAGAGGTCGTGGAAGGATCGAGACATGCCTCCAAGTCCTTCAGAGGAATAGACTGCGATTGCTTCGGGAGATGTGAATGTCTCGCCTGGTGTCACTGGGATGCTAGCATGCAGCGGATTGAGACCAAGCAGCACTCTGACGAAGCCTTGCGAGAAACGCTCGGTGGTCGCAGCAAAGCTGCCCGTGTAGACAAGGTTGAAGCCCCAAGCCTCGCCGTTAGTCTCGGTAGTGGCTGGGTCCTGAAGCACGAAGAACGGATTGTGCACATGGGATCTAGTCACCGTCAGCATGATCCAGACAGATGATCTCCCGATGGGGTGACTCACGAATAGCCCTCAGTACTCCTGAAGCCCGTCTCGCCATACTGCACCTTCCGCACATTGCGGTTTCTCTCATGCGCCCAGTCACCCTGCAATTCAATCATCTCGAGGTCGACATTCGGTAGGTCGATGCTGAAGCTGGAAGCTCGCTCAATAGAGATGTTTTGAGTGCCATTATTGGTGAGCTGAAAGCTGCGAGCAATCGCATTGTACTTCGGGAAGACAGAGTATGACAGCACAGCCGAAACATCGGAGATGTTGTCATACAACGAAACCAGCAAGGTCGTCACATCACTACCATTGCCGTAGGTAGCAGGCAGGCCAGGCAGCTTTGGCTTGCCGTCGACAATCTCATGTGACTTATACAGCAGCGAAGTGACCGTATTGCCATCGGCATGAGAAATGTGAATAGCCGGCAATCTGAAGTCGCTCCGTCCGAGATCTGGGAATTCGCGGCGCTTGTTCGTCAGGCCGTCGCTCCAGCCTCCCTGGAAGAATGATTCGGGTGCTCTGAAGTCGTCTGCTGGGCCACCAAAGTGATCGCTCGTAAGGTCACCCCATTCTTGGTCGACGTGGAAGAGGTAGGAGACGTTGTCGCCTGTGAGGGTGAAGTTCTGACCTTCTGCGGTGATGGCTGTGGCTTGTCAGCGAACACTCGAATTTCAAGTCTCTTGCAGCTTCGCTAGATGCCGAGCAATGCTGTCATGAGGCTTGGAGTAGCTTACCAGCCTTGACGACCGCCACCAAGCTTGCCGCCGAAAGTGCAATGATTCCACGCATCTTGTCTGTCTTCTCGACGTACGAATAGGACTACACGACACAACACAACGTACCGTTGACGAAATACCAACCTTTATACATACTTCCTTACAGTCCCGCAAGCGAGTCGGTTTCCCCGCTATAGTGGAGGAAGTCCCCCGCTTCAGCGTGCAGATTCATCCTGACCTGAAGTCAATGCAGGTACTGCATCGACGATGCCGTGATTGCGGCTGATCATCACTCCGGCACCATCTGATGGCCATGTAGACGTCTCGTAAGGGTAACGATGTGCATACTAAGGTAGTGTTCCTGGCAGCTGTGGAGCGGTAGGTTGTCAACGCGTGGGAGATGTGGAGCTGTCACGACGCCCAAGCGTTGGAGGAGATCTGGGGCCGATTGAGCGCCAAGCAAGATGAAGTGGAGGAGCTTACCGATAATTCGCGGAGTGCGGTGCGTACGGCAAATAGCGGCAGCAGTCTAAGGAATTGCAGTACACACGTATCGGTCTACATAACCCAGTATATATTGAAGGTCTGGTCAATTAAGCTATGGACGGCGAGTCTTTCGGCATGGAAGAAGCTGCGTCCCCGCGACCCTCCACATCAAACTCTGTGTTTCCAATTGTGTGGAAGCCACTGAGCAATTGACAAGCTCTGCAACAGAGCCGCCCAAGGAATGGACCAAGCTAGCCAACAAAGTGAGTGCTTCGCTTGCCCGACATATTCGAGACGATGAAATGTGTATGAAGTTGTTGGATCCAATCCATCGCATGCAGCATAATGGACTAGTTGAGGCACGTGTAAAGATATCCTCATCTAAGAGAACTCATGTCGAGCAGAGGAAGTCACTATCTCGCACTTCAATCCATCAATCTTGCAATGGAAGTATCGTACAGAATATCGTGAGCATGATACGAAAGTAGGACTGATCAGGTAATGAATCTGCATTTGCCAGAGCCTTGCAGGTCTCATTTGCGAAACCGTGCGGGCTTCAGCTCATATTGATCAATCTTTGACACAGTCAAGTGTCTACCACCCTGCCATCGAGAGACATCGATCCTTATTGGCGCAGCTTGTTGGTGAGATTGCGTCCACTGTGATCCGTACTGGCGCACTCAGGAGAGATCAACGGTTGCGTTGGCGTACGCTACATACTCAGAAGTCATGTTGCTACCCAGGCATAGCGTTTGGCTACTTCATCTGGTGGGCGCAATAATTGACACTCGTTGGACACTCGTTCAGCCTTGATGAATTCATAGACGATGAGGTAATCGTGTGCCTACGATCGCAACATAGCCGCAATGCCTCCGGCATCAAATGTCATCGACTAGCACCTTGCACCATGTTGTCTTCGTCAGCAGCTCACCAACATCATCGGAATGCAAAGCTCCGCCGGTGACTACACCTCTTGGTACTCACACTAGACAGTCTTCCCGAGTATTCACCGCGGGTGCCTCCATCCGTGATGCCGGTGGCAGGTTACTAATCAGCTCCCACATCTCGGCCATGGCGGGCTCCGAGCCCTCGGTAGCCGGCAAGCAGTCTTGCTTGGCAAGATCTCAGGGCTGTGGCTTGTCCAAGTCGTGAACCCGGTCGAGCGTGCATAGTATGGCGCAGGCCTGATGACGAGTTGTGTAGCAAAGTCGAGATTCTTGTCCTTCGGCGGTGAATTGCGATGGTGGTGGTGCGCTCTGTCTCGGACTGCAAGACCGATCGACCGAGGTATGTGCGGAAGATGCCTGGCAGCCTTGCTGGTGATGATTCATGTGGTCTGACGTTGCGATGCTGTGGAGTGCAAAATTAGAGACAGAAATCAGATGACGGTGTTTTGGCGAGCTTCAGCGGTATTGCATTTGCAGCGTTGAGTGCGGTGAGACAATATCTGAGTGTCTCATTAGGAGCCGAGGGTCATGCCATCACTCGAGCGGGGCATTGTGCGTTCGTCAAAATGGGGTATGTCGACGCAGTGCTCTGTTATCAATGCAGAGTACCTTATGAATCGGAGTCCACGATGTAGATGGTCGCACGACTGCATATTGATGCCAGCTGCAAGCTCCTTTCCCTCCGTCAAATAGCGTCTGTACCTGAGTAGAGTGGGCAGAGTAGATGCTGACTTGGAAAGCCGCAATGTGGGGTAACTTCCAGAACATCGGAGCCATCCGAGCTTCGCTCGCAGTGTGAGGCTGAGCAGTGCAGTCAAAGGGCCGACCTGTGGCGCTGACAACAGCCAGGGCCCGTTGATTCGCTGAGAGAGCCAAGGTATGGCGGTGCAGAGCTAGGAACGTGGCAGCCACTTCATGCACGACATACACTTGGCGTACTCACTGCTCCCAGGAGTGCTCCCCGTTCGACTGCGTGGTGTGGAGCACCTGGGATGACCGAACGCCTATGATCGTGCAATGCGCCTCGATGCGATGACAGCGCTCGTCATCTTCAATGCGGATCGAGCAAGAGAGCACGTGAGATCAGGCCTAGACCCGGTGTCAGCGCATCTGTGTTGCTGCGCTGTCAGAGTCGGCGGGGTCAGAAACGGCCGCCAGGAAAGTAAGCTTAATGCCCACCACATCACTGGGTGTGTGTCAGTGGGGGTGACGTGGCTCGTAACATGTACGACGATACGGATTTAGGCACAGCCAAGAAACGAGGGTTACTCACCTGCAAGAACCGTACGACTTCGTCAGCGAGTACGACGATCTTGCACGTCTTCAGACCGTGAGACTATCCGCTGTCCACATCAAGGAGACAGCGCTCGGAAGCAGGCATGCCGGAGATGCCAATTCGTCGGGTCTTGTCCCTCAGATCTACCGGCTATGCAGGTCGTATGCGAGTGCAGGGTTGACGGACGTTGTGGGATGGAGATCACAACAGCACAGCCACGCGATCGTTCGGCAAGACATCCCTCAATGCGGTATAGCGTGGTACTGCCGAATGATTGTAAATGCGCTCGCGATGAACAGCATCCGAGTAGATATACGTGCGCGTGCTCGCACTTGATCAGCATCTCGCAATCAACACCTCAGGAACCTTTCCTACCGACGCTCGCTGTATAAGCACTCGACTGCCTTCTAGCACCAGCGAGATCCATCTCCCGCGCTCTTTCCGCGTGCCGACTTGACCCGAGCTTTCGAGGTCCCTTGAAATTTGGAAGATCTTGAAGTGTCGACGACGTCATGCAGTATAACTGTCCGCAGAACACCACTGCATTTGATTCCTCATTACACAGCAACTACTCGAATCTGCTGGAGTATAACACGTTCGCCACGCAGTACTGGAAACGTCCTCAACTCGCCACCAAACCCTTATCGACCGCGCGTCCACAACACCCGATCTCGTACCCAATCCAGACTACCGGCTTTACACCAGACCAAAGCGCGAAAGTGCAGCAATACACGCCTCGCACTTCTCAAAGCTACGCAGCAACGCCGTCTGCAACCTTCAGCAGTCCGTCCGCGCCTGCCAGCGCCAGCAGGACGACTTCCCACGACCAGACCTTCTGGTCTATGCAGTCGGGAGCGGTCAATCAGAGCATGGGAGGACTGGCCACGCCAGCACAGCAGCGACAGGGGTTGGAACGGGCGAGGAGTCACCAGCGCACACCGTCAGCCTCGACGGTAGCCTCAACCGGGCCACCAAGCCCCGCATTCCACTACACCACGACTACCTACCCGCAAGTCGCGAACTCGGACTACGATACGAACTCGCCGGCTGGGAACGTTTGGGACTTGTCAGCCTCGTATCTGGACAGCAAGGCTGCGTCAGCAGCGACTAATCAATCCTGGGCCAACGACTTTGCGTACATGCCATCACCCACATCGCATATGCCAGCACCACACCTCGCGATGAAAGGATTTGCGATCGACCACCACAACCAAAACCTCGAAGACATGTCTGCAGAGCGACCTGCATCATCGCGCCACTCGAGCTCGAGTTCTGGCCTCGACTCGCCGGCAACGCCACGATCAGCAGCAGATGAGAAGTGCGCGAGAGCGCCCACATCGTCTGGAAGTGGTAAGCTTACAATGGACAGTGCGTTTCTTGGCATTGAGAGCTTACTTTTCGCGGATCCAGAATCTCGAAGACCGAACCCGTCAGTGCAACTCTACCGGACCGAGTCCGCGGCGTACCAAGATGAGCTGTACAACCCTGCAAATTTCGCGACCACCACACCAACGAACCCAGCGCGACCCGCGAATGACCTGCTTACACCTGGTCGGAGTCTGGTGGCCGAGCGACTACAGACTGCGAACATAGCGCGCTCTGCATCACCATCTTCGGCGATCTCGAGAGAACGATCACCTTTCAGGCAGGGCTCACCGCTCGCGCCAGTGTCAGACACGTGGAGTACGTCAAGGCAGTCAGTGGGCACAGCAGCAGGCATGCGACAGCAGCAAAAGCAAGAGCGCGAGGAAGCGGAATATGCGCAGCACCGACCAGCGCTGAACAGGGAGCCTACGAAGACGATATCACCAAAAGAGGCAATGCTCGACTACAACGACAACGACCAACCACCTCTGTTCCAGGACAGCATACCGGACGGATACAGACAGCACTATGGTACGGCCGAACCTCTTGCGTCCACTTACTACGGCCAAGAAAACGCCGCATTACGTGGCGTACCAGTCACAAGTCAGCAGAATATTGCTGGCTTCCGTGCCGCCACCTCCTCAGCTGACGGCTACTCCGGAGGCAATATTGGTCAGTTCGGAAACTTCCCGCCACCGTCGATGCAGTTTCAACCACAAGTACAAGCTGCGATCCAAGCCGCGCACTACCAGCCTGCCACCAGCATGACTACATCATTCCATCCTTCAACTGCACTTGCTGAGCCGACACCCGATTTCCCAGCTCATCTGACCTCGATGGAGTCATCGATGAGCGACGGAGTCATGGCTTCGTCACAAGAGCAAGACAATTCTCGCCTTCCGATACAACGACCTGCTGATACTCGGGCAAACACGGGCACATACACATGCACCTACCACGGCTGCTCGCAACGCTTCGACTCACAGCCACTCCTGCAACGTCACAAGCGGGACTACCATCGCGCCCAGGCAGCAGCAATCGCACATACCAAGACAGAGTCCGATGCCGCATCTGGCACAGCCTCTGCTGCCCACTCTGAGGACGACACCTCGCAGTCACCTCGCTCCTCCGCGTCTCCTGCACCTTCCGCTAGTGGCCTCACTTCCGCGGCCCTGCTCGCTCGAAACTCCCAAGCTGGGCCACACAAGTGCACGCGCGTCAACCCCTCGACTGGCAAACCTTGCAACACTATCTTCAGTCGGCCGTATGATCTTACGAGGCACGAGGACACGATTCACAATAATCGCAAGATGAAGGTGCGGTGTCCTTACTGTCGCGAGGAGAAGAGTTTCTCGCGGAACGATGCGCTTACAAGGCATATGCGCGTTGTGCATCCCGAGATGGAGAATCAGGGCAAGAGGCGGTCGCGGGATTGAAAGGGCTGGTCTGCGAGATGATCAGATGATGTTGAACTGTTAGCCTTATGCCGCTCAGACGATTACGAGCGTCGCATGACCACAGCATGACACTACGACGGCTTACGAGAGGTTTGCCACACACTCGGAGGCGCAAGACTCGACACGCAAGCTGGAGGCGAACAGAGTCTTGGCACGGACTTTGAGCCATCCGAGAAATACGAGTACGACATACATGTATGGCTCGCACTCGAGATAGGACACTTCTATCACAAGTGCGCACCGCCACATAGCCACCACACACATGCACAAGGATCACAAGGTCACGATGCGTCAGATGTGCTTCGGCAGGTCCGAACGCACGCACAGAAAGTTTTCTACTTCGATGTATAGCTTCTTACTTCATATCATTGCTTCTAATACTCATGATCCGATGGCATAATGCTGCGACTAGATGGAACGAAAGTTCCGGAGATGGGATGATACAGTGATGCGTTCAACATAGCGAGAGGAGCAAAATCGAGGGGTGGTGATGCTAGACGATGAAATGTATATAGCTCATGAAAGTACCGACTATTTGCTTCAACACACTTTCTACCCCGTTCAGGCTCGGCTAAGGTGTTAATAAATGAACGATAAGCTCGCCACCGGATGCACGTTGGTATCGCCACGTCAAAAGCGTTCAGCTGCGTCGGTTATGCTCAATTGCATTTTGACGGCAAGTGCGTTCGTACTACATTCGGGTATTGCATCGTGTACTGAAGAACATTGAACAAGGTAGGCGCATTCGCTGAGCAAAGTCTAGTAGGCTCGACGCATATAGATTTATATGCTACAACTCTCATCTGACTAAGTCGATGTACCCTCAGCAATGTCGCCCATCTCCGCGTCCTCCTGCGCACTGACTGGCACACCACCCTCCGCCTCATCCTCCACCAAATCCTTCTCTGCTTCGACTTCAGCCTGCACTTCCTCCACATCCGCGCCAGCCTCACTCGCGATCCCAAGTCTCGCAGCCGCGGCCTTCGCGTTCCGTTCGTTGAAAGCCGCCGCACCAGGCCCTTCTCGCTTGGGGAAGTCGGCCTTGATCGTGTTGTTGATGAGCTCGACGTCCTCGTTGAAGATCCGCAGGAGCATGGCTTTGCGTTCCTCTTTTGGGAGCATGAGGTTGAGGCTGTGCATGCTTCTCCACAACGGGAGCGTGAGGCCTTCCTCAAGGCCATCTTCGGCCTTGTCGTCTTCGCCAATAAGCCCAGCTTCCTGTGCTGCTTTGTGGCTGAGCACACGAAGAACGCAACAGCCCATACTCATCTGGCTGACCCTCTCACCTATCTCACCGAGCCCTCTCCAGCCTTCCTGTCCGTCCTCACCCCCAACCTTGGGAAACATCTCCACTAACAGCCTCCTCAGCGTCGCTCGTTTCCACAACTTCACGACCCTACTCTCTCCAACCCAACCCTCCAAAATCCCCAACCCCTCACTCTGAATTCTCCATCGGCAAACGCCCTCCTGCCCCTGCACGTCCTGCTTCATGAACATCTTCACGCCCGCGTGCACGAATTTGAAGCCCTGCCCACGGTTCGTGTTGGCGTTTAGGATGTCGCGGACGAGGCGCGAGGAGTAGTAGATTCCCTTTACGGGGTCGCCGGCGGGATTCCGGACGAGGAAGCGGGAATTCGGGAAAAGCGGGGAGAGGGCGTAGAATTGGGCGATGGAGAGGAGTTCGGGGTGCGTCGGGGGGAGGTATTTAAAGGATTCTTCGATTGGGTCATTTTGGTTGCGCCGGGCGCGAGGAGGTGGGAGGGAGGTTACAGGGTTCGGGGTGGGGTCAGAGTTGATGACTGTGGACGAATCGCCGTTTGTGGTGCTGTTCGAGGTGGCTGCTCCCGCATCTGTACTGTGGCCATTTGTCGCCGGCTGGACCTCGGTCTCGACCTTCGGCTTCTTAGGCTCGACATCTGCGTCGAGCGCGTCTTCGGCCTTGCGTTTGCCGTTTGCCATAACTTCCTCTGCTGCTACGCCTTGGATCAAGGCGGTAGCTTCATCGAGTACGGGCTTCTCGTCACCGTGGTGCTCTTCACTTAGCTTCTCAAGCGACTTCAGACCCATGCCATGCTCCTCTTCGGACTTGCCTCCGTTTGCAGCAAGCTCAGCCATGATAGCAGCCTCGCCTGTCAGTTGCGGCTCCTGGAACACCCAGTCTCTACTCCCACACTTACTCTCCGGCTCGGGCTTTGCTTTAAGCTCACTCTTCTTCTCCAGCACCGTGATGAAGAACCCACCAGTGTCTTGCTGGTGCGGGAACACGCGTATGCACCTCTCGAGTGGCATCTTCTCGCCCTCCTCAGGCGGGAACATGCCAGGCACGATTCTAGACGTCTCAGCTGGCTCAAACTGCCGCGCCTCAGCCCATGACTCGTATATGCTGCCACTGCGAGCCATGATCGACCAGTCAGTGCGACCTCGAACGCGCTTGAGACCTGGCAATTGGTCCGAGCAGTCGATGATATCAATCTTCTGCATGCCGCCACATCGCTCGATGGCTGATGAGACGACTGCCTCGTTCTCGAGGGGATTGAGTGAGCAGGTAGAGTATACTACACGGCCACCAGCCTTGAGCATCTGCAGTGATCGGACGAGAATCCGAACTTGTGTGATGTAGAGTCCTAGGGCGTTTTGGGGTGACCAGTCCTTCCAGATGTTTGGGTTCTTACGCGTTGTACCATCACCAGAGCAGGGCACGTCTGCGAGAATGCGGTCGAACTTGAGGTATTTCGGTTGCCGAGGATTTGTGCTCGGAAGTTCTATTGACGGAAACATGGTGGCGTCGTGGTTCGTGACAACCAAGTTAGGCGAGTTGAGTCGCTTGACCTGGTGTACCAACATCTGTGCGCGCTGGTAGTTCACATCGTTCGCCACCAATAGTCCAGTGGATCGTCCGTACTCCTCGTCTTCGCCAGCATCTGCAGTCTGAGTCTCCCCATTCTGCACGCTCTTCAGCGCCATTTCCACCCGCTCCTCCTCGCCAGCATGGATAAGCTCAACCAGCTGCGCACTTTTGCTCCCCGGTGCCGCGCACAAGTCCAGCACAGTGTGATGCGGCTGCACGTCCAACAGCAGAGGTGGTATCATGCTGACCTGTTCCTGCCTCGAGATATTGCCAACGCCCGTCTCACTGACAAGGAACTTCTGAAACTCTTTGAAAGGCTCATACTTCCTCACCACGTTCTTCGGTGTGGTCATACTATACGCCAGTCCCTCCGGATACCAGGGCATAGACTTCGGCAACTCGACCGGCTCGCCATTATGCTTGATCTGCTCGATCATCGGGAAGAATCGCTCCGTCAGATTCTTCCTCACTGACAAGGCATTGCCTTTGCTGCCACAGAATCTGAAGGCATTGGGAAGCTCGCGGCGAAGCGCAGCCCAGAATGCTTCTCTTTCGGGCCCGGCAGGTACAAGATCAAGGCTGTTGTAGTAACGTTCGAACTTCTCATTCTGCTTGGGGACTTGATCGAAGGATTGGCGATTGTCGTAGTTCGGCTTGTCGCTGCTGCCGCCACCGCCTCTGCTTCGGTTGTTGTTGCCACCTCGTCCTCTGTTACCACCCCTGCCGCGTTTGCCTCCTCTGCCGCGACTCATGATGTGATGTGTTGTGGGATGGAGGTGCTGGTCACTTCACTTTGCTGCTCTACCGAGCTCACTTCAAAAAGTTTGACAAGCTTCACTCGATATCGGTCACTCAAATCGCCGATTGATTTTGACTGGACGATCAATGTCGGGCGCTAACGGCTGGCCTGCAGTTGATCATCCACTGCGAGTCTGCGACCGACTGTCAACGCTTGGACCGTATCGCTTTCTCGTATTGCAAAGTGCACAGAGATTGAGAACCTTGTGCATTGCTTAAAAGATCAGATGGACATCTCGAAGCCAGGGTGGGCGATGCATCTCGAGACCTCCACCTATCAATGTCAACGCCTTTCATCGCCATGAGCAGGGAATTCGTAAGTGTTCCCCTTGCCCTCCTGCCCCTCCACCGATCTCTTGGGCATGGCTCGATGAATCATGCACAACACCACAAGCATGGCACCAGCTTACACGCCTACAAGTTTAGGTAGGAGAGTCGTAGTCTGCTCAGCAATGATCTCAAATAGCAGCGTCCGCGAGTGGCCAGGCCTAGCGTGATCAGTCTACCGAATTATCGCCGTCCACTAACTTACAGTACATTATATCCGACGTTCAACCCAACTGCTGAGCCGCATCTTTGAGATGCATGGATCAGGGTGGCAAAAGGCGTGAAGCCTTTGGTAGCGAATGTACGCATAGAAATCTCCGGCCCATGTGATCGGCATCACGGCGGGTCAATTTATCCACAACAAGCTTTTTGTCACCTCGCTTATATGCAGCTCCTACACGCGAACAGCATTGTCAAACGTTCGAAAAGAGCAGAGGCAGGTTGCGAGCCGGACCAGGTCTACACCGCGCTGGCCTACATCGATCAAAGGACCACGGATGGTTGACGGCATTGCTTCCGAATTCCTCAGGTCATGCTCTGGTGGGTTCCAGCTTCGAAGCGCGGTGTTTCCGGCACATGCAGCACGGCAGATCTCTTCGTAGAACACACGCGCTACCGTACGGATAATCCGGCAGACGCAGGGGCAGAGTGGCAGACTGCTGGCAGCGGCGAACCAGCAATGCACACTGCGCACGACCGCATCCGGGACTCGACTGCGTATGTCCTTGAGATTGAACATGCGCTGTTGATCATCTCGGACATCGCAGGCTCTGCGCATCACTGGCGCCCAAACTTCGCATTGCGTCTCCCATCGTTTCCTTCTATGCGCTGAACTCATCATCGCTTAGCAATGACGGCTGGGCTTGCTGGCATCTCCCGGGGCCAGAGCAGTTGGTACCTGGCGGAAGATTACTAGAAAAGTCCCCTCCCGTTCCCGCAATACTGGAAACGGCTCACGCCTGCAGGAGAACGAACGGAGACCTGCCTATTGCGACCTCTCAGCCCTAGAACATACTCTTTTCATCTGTGCAAACCTTCTCCCACGTGGTCGAACGTGGTCCACAGGCTGTAAGCGACCTCTTATGTGGCTTGCGCCCGCCAAAGATATGACTTGCTGATCCACACGCTTGGAATAGCGAAGGTGCCTGCATCTTGACAGATCCGAGGTGACGGTAAGCGAGTACACCACATGGCCGGATATATCTATATGCTGGTGATGATCCCCGTCGATCATTGTGACGCCGCATCCTCTACGACGCTGTTTCTCAGTACCTCGCCTATCTGGTGAGGCTTCACACATTCGTTTCTTAGTTCGTTGTTCATTATGCGTTTCCTTGCTTGTATCCTAGGCGTTGCCGCAGTTGTGCGCGCCCAGGATACGACTGCTACGACTGCTACAACGAGCGCCACAGACTCGTCAAGCGTAGTCGCCACATCATCAAGCAGCAGCTCGTCCGGAGCATCGACCTCGACTGGCACTACAGCGACAAGTCCGTCGTCCACACCAGCACCTATAGCCAGCGATGTGATTACCGTGGGTCCATCTGGGCCCTTCACAGCCATCAATGCCGCCGTCGCGGCTGCGCAGAACAGCGCAATACCCACGGTCTCCATCCTCGCAGGCACTTACTCGGAAAGCATCGTCATCCAAGGAACCCAGACCGTAACACTTGTCGGACCAACCGCAAGCAATGTCGCTGGCAATCAGGTTGTCATTGCCGCTGCAGCTGCAGCCGGTGTGGTGTCCTTCAATACGCAGAAGTCGCTCGGCGTGACGTTCCGCAACATTAACATCACGAATACGATCGCTGTTGCCGGCACCAAGGCTGCTGCTGTCAACCTTGTCGGCTCTAACATGGGTCTGTACAACGTCGCATTGATCAGTGGAGGAGTGGGGGTATACTCGTCTTCCCTCGGGTACAGCATCCTGAGTGGCTGCTACATCGAAGGACCCGACAAGCTGTTCTACAACTACGTCAAGGCCTACGTCTTCAACTCGCTCATTGTCCCGACTGCCAGCAGCGCGAGCATCTTCTACGCTCAAGGCTACCAGCAAGGCGGCATTTGGTACAACTCTTCCATCGTCGTTGACTCGAGCTCCGTGCAGCAGAAGCCCGGCCTGACCAATAGCTATGTGTACTTGGCTACGCCGAATGCCAACTATACCGAGGCAATCTTTCGGGGAACTTCGCTTGGTAGCTTGATTGCTCCTTCTGGTGTCCGTACCACCGTATGCAGCTATGCTGCTGTCTACGGAGAGTTCGCCAACACTGGAGCTGGTGCTATGACCTCAGCCAACGCTGCGACTCGCAACGCGGCTTGCGATCAGAGTCTCACTGCAGCTCAGCTGTCAAGCTATTCGGTAGATCAGCTGTTTGGTCATGGCTTCCAAGGATATAGCAGCTTTGACACTACATGGATCGACTCTCGAGTGCTCCAGGCGATCCAGAGCGCGGATGCTGCTCAAGTCGGATCGGCGCCAACTGTATCGGCCAGCAGCAGCACGGTGTCGTCGACAACTAGCAGCTCTTCTTCGACAGTCTCGACGAGTTTCTCGACGGCGACCACGTCATCGACAGTCACGACTGACACGACCGGCACGACCACGTCCGGGACTGCTACCTCCACTGCGACATCGTTGACTGACACCACAAGTGGCACTTCGTCGACGATCCCTATTACTAGCTCATCGAGCTCTGTATCCTCATCCGCCGCGTCTGTTCTAACTGTCGCAACGGCATCAGCCCAATTCACAGACATCGGCGCCGCAGTCACGGCCGCCCAGAACAGTGCCATCGCATCCATCACTGTGCTTCCTGGCACCTACAATGCTTTCGTCATTCCCGGCACCCAAGTTGTCACTATCTCAGGGCCAGCCGCCACGACCGTTGCTGACAATCAAGTCGTTGTCACATCGAGCGGCACAGGTACAATTACCTTTGGTACTAGCAACGGGAAGGGTCTGACGCTGCGCAATCTCAACATCACCAACACTGCAACCACTGGCGGTGTCGGCTCCGCTATCAACGCCAAGGGTATGAATGTCCAGATCTTGACATGCGCGCTGGTGTCAAGTGCGCAGGGCGTGTACCAGAGCTCGTACGGCATCACGCTGATCGCCAACTCGTTCATCTCTGGTACTGACAAATTGTTCTACAACTATCCGACTGTGTATGTCTATGGAAGTGTCATTCAGCCTCTCACGTCTGGCTCGAGCATCTTCTACGGCAAGGGCGC
Source organism: Cryoendolithus antarcticus (assembly GCA_002077065.1). Classification (NCBI taxonomy): domain Eukaryota; kingdom Fungi; phylum Ascomycota; class Dothideomycetes; order Cladosporiales; family Cladosporiaceae; genus Cryoendolithus; species Cryoendolithus antarcticus. The sequence goes on from NAJO01000009.1 coordinate 812,722, forward strand.
AACCATCGGAGGTGTAAATTACAATGCGACACTTGTTGTCGACAGCAGCACAGTACAGGGTAGTGTGTCGAATGTTTACCTGGCGACACCCAACGGAGTCGCATCATACCTTAGCGTCATCTGGCGAGGTACATCTCTCGGCAGCCTCATCGCACCAGGGGGTATTTACTCGACTGGCTGCAGCGTTGTTGCGACTTTCGGCGAGTTCGGCACGACTGGTGCTGGCGCATACTCCAACAACGCCGCCAGTCGAGGTGCTGCTACTTGCGATTACCAGCTATCTGCCGATCAGGTTTCGGCATTCACCATTGACAAAGTCTTTGCCAATGCTTTTGCCGGCTACTCGTCGACTGACATGAGCTGGGTCGACCCTGCCGTTCTGGCTTCGATCCAAAGCTCAGACAGCGCTCAAGTGTCCTCGGCTTCTACAGTATCGACAGCTACACCGACATCGTCTGTCTCATCTACAAGCAGCTCGGCTTCCGTCACCTGCGCTACGCCGACACCGTCTGCGACTCTCGCGGTGTCGCAAAACGCCACGGGTTGCCAGTACAGCACCGTTGCATCTGCCATCGCCGCCTTGCCCAACGACAATCAGCCGTACACCATCTTCCTCAGCGCTGGCGTATACACCGAACAGATCAGCATCACTCGTAATGGCAAAGTTACGCTCATGGGTGAGACCGACACACCCAGCGACTACTCTCAAAACAAGGTCAAGGTGCAATTCTCGAGAGGTGTCCTCACCAGCGCTGGCCAGAACGAACTCACGCCGGTGCTCAATGTCAAGAAGACCGGAAGTATCCCTGACTTCGCTGTGTACAACATCGACTTCATCAACCTATACCCACAGACGCCGAACAGCGCTGCCCTTGCCGTGGACGTCTACGCCAACAACTTTGCTGCTTACGGCTGCTCATTCGTCGGCTACCAGGACACACTGCTTGCCAACAAAGGCATTCAGGTCTTTTCGCACTGCTACGTCGAGGGCTCCATCGACTTCGTCTGGGGCTTCTCGACTGCATACTTCTATCGCTCCGTCATCGCCTCCAACACCAAAGGCGCATGCATTGCGGCACAGGGTCGAGTTTCTGGTACGACGACAAGCTATGTCTTTAATGAGTGCAAGGTCACATACACTTCGTCGTATGGGACGACTATGGGCGCGACCTTCCTCGGCCGACCGTATTCTAGCTTCAGCACAGTGGTGTACAAGAACTCCTACCTTGATCAGCACATCGCGGCTGCTGGGTGGCAGCAATGGAGTACTAGCGCCCCGCAGACTTCGAACGTCACCTTTGGCGAGTACAACAATACTGGTCCAGGCTCCGGAGTGTCGTCGCGTGTGTCGTTCGCGACTGCCATGACTGCCGACCAGATGGCAGCGTTCTCGCTGGCGAATGTCGTTGGTGATACGACTTTCATCGATCAGACTGCGTGGAACTACCCGGCTCTCTTCAATGCCACTGCCACAGAACCCACTGGGACCTCGCCGATCTCGACTGGACCGACCACCACCTCTACTGTCAATGCTCACCCGGATAGCGGAACGGTGCCTCCAGCTTTTGCAGTCCTTGTCTCGCCTAACGGACAAGTCAATGGCTCCTATGCCAACCTCACGAGCGCATTGGCATCGCTACCCAGTGACAACACGAACCAGACAATCTTCCTATATTCTGGTAGCTACACTGAGCAAGTGCCATCCATCAGTCGTCCTGGTGCTGTGCGTATCATTGGATACACCACGGGTAACCCCGGGCAGGCATACCAGAACTCCACTGTGACTATTCAGTACGCTCGTGGTCTCTCCTTGAGCCCTCTGCCGGCCGGTCATAATGACGCAGAGACTGCTACGATCAGCACGGCATCCAACAATATCGCCTTCTACAACATCAACTTCATCAACACCGACAATCTTGATGGCGCCGAGGCAAACTATGTCACGCTAGCTGGTAGCACCTATGGCTCTCACATATCCTTCTACGGCTGCTCATTCAACGGCTGGCAGGATACACTTCTCACCGGCAGCACGAACGGCTACCAGTACTTCGAGTCATGCTACATCGGCGGTGCCATCGACTTCATCTGGGGCTACTCCAAGGCGTACTTCAAGGGCTGCACAATTGGGGCCAAGCGTGCTTCGTCTGCCATCACTGCCCAGAGCAGGGCATCAAGCAGTGCCATTGGAGGCTACATCTTTGATCAGTGCTACTTTGGTGCTTCGCCGAAGGCTACTGTGGACCTCGCTGGTAAGGTGTTCCTCGGTCGTCCGTACTCTGCCTTCGCGTTGGTGGTCGTGAAGAACTCCTACCTCGATACTGCGATCTCGCCTACAGGCTGGAAGGTCTGGTCGGTGACTGATCCTCGGACATCCAACATCATGTTCGGAGAGTATAACAATGTCGGTCCCTCGCGATGGGAGGCCAACAGCGCTGCCAGGCTGGCTTTCGGCAATGCTACGCTGCTGACTTCGGACACCTACCCGCTCGCCAGTGTGATGGACTCGACATCTTGGATCGACATGACTTACTTCAATAGCATAGTCACTCCTGGCCCGACTGCACCTCCTCCACCGGGGAACATCACTGTTGGTGGCAGCTCGGTCTACAATGGCACTACACCGCCTGCTGGAGCCCTCATTGTCTCACAGAGTCCCATCGCAGGTCAGACAGTGTACAGCACGATCCAGAGTGCTCTCAACGCTGCACCTGCGTCGTCCAAGCAGAATGCCACCATCTTCATCTACCCCGGCACGTACAACGAGAAGCTCATCGTCAATAAATCTGGCTCAACGATTTTCATGGGCTACTCAAGCGCCACTGATGACTACGCCAAGAACCAAGTCACGATCCAGCAGAGCTATGGAGAGGACACTCAAGGCACCGGCTCTGATGTCGATGCTGCTACTGTCTACGCTACGGGCAACAACTTCTATGCCTACAACGTCAACTTCCGCAACAACAATGGCACGCAGCAGAACATCGCGTCGCTCGGTTTCGCAGTCAAGAGCTCTAAGTTCGCGTTCATGCATGCTTGCCAGATCTATGGTAACCAGGACACGCTGTATATCTCTGGCTCGATGTTTACACACAAGACTTACATCGAGGGTAACATTGACTTCATCTTCGGCAGTGGCTCGGGATACTTCCTGAACAGCACTATAGGAGTTAACGAGGAGGGCGATTCCATCACCGCGCACAAGAGGACGACCAACACCTCCAATACCGCTTTTGTCTTTGACCAGTCGCGCATCGTACCTGCCCCTGGCGTTGATGCTTCGACTTGGAAGAATGTCTCGCTTGGTCGGCCATGGAACAACTTAGCTAGAGTCGCATACATCGACAGCTACCTCGATGGCATGATCGGCAAGGCTGGGTGGGATCAGTGGAGCAAGTCCATGCCCAACACCGATGCTGTGACTTATGGCGAGTACCACAACTACGGACCAGGCAGTGGCATCTGCGGACGAGTGCCGTTCTCGAAGCAATTCAGCGATGCGGAGATTGTGCAGTTCCAGCTGCAGAATCTCTTCCTGTCGACTTCTTGGATCGACTTCTCGGTCGTGGACTCGCAGCCGTTCGTGCCTGGTATTGGATCCGCTCCGGCGCCTTGCGGAGTGACTAGCACTAGCTCTGTCATAAGCAGCACGGTCTCGTCGACAAGCTCGACCTCGAGCATCGCGACCACGACCAGCTCCACTCTGCCGATCGTCACAGTGTACACCACCAAGTACACGACTGACAAGGAAATTGCTTACACCACTGTCACAGTCGGGGATATCACTTCGACGTCAGTCATTCGCACGACTGAAGTGGACGTGGTGTCTACCGCGAAGCCTGTCCTGCAAACTTCCACAATCAAGGCGACTACGATCATCAGTTCCACTGTCACTCAAGCTGCCTCGACTGTCACTGTTAGGTCGACTGAGACTGACGTGTCAACCACCACGGTCAAGGGCAACGCGCAGACGATCAAGAGCACAGCATACGTCACTAAGACCTCGACCTACTACCCACAGGCCACCACAGTGAAGGCCACCACAACTGTCTACGTCGTCTCAACAGTCACGCCCAAGCCAAGCACAGTGACGAACCAGGAGGGTACAGTGTCGACAGTATACAAGACCTCGACACCGAAGGGATCCGCTATCACGAGCACAATCTCGCTTTCTGGTGCACAGGTGGTCAGGACTACTACCGTGAAAGGGGCGACCACTACTTTATCGACGACTTCGCTCAAGACTACGACGAAAAAGACAACGGTTACTTGCGCGCCTACAGGAGGTGCGCGCCTTTTCCGCCGTGGCCTTGAGGTTCGCGCTGCAGGGACAGTCACTTCGACTGTCTTCGCGACTGTCACAGCCTTTACGAAGACATCGACAGCGTCGCAGGGTGGCTCCACGGTATATGCTACAGTGACCAGTGTAGTGACAGTGTACTCCACGCCTAAGCCGACCACATCGACGTTCTTCACGACATCGTACAAGACTTCGACAGAGATCTTCACCAACGGAGGTAGCGTAGCAACAGTGACGCAGATCTCCACCAAGGTAGTCGAGTCGACCATCACTGCCCCAGTCTCCACCATCACCAGCCTCGTCACCTCAACATTGACAGTGACCGATACCCAAGCCGCTACGACCTCAACGAGCTACAAGATCGTATCCTCTACGAGCGCCACTTCACTCCCAGCGAAGACTGTGACAGTCGTCAACAGTGCCAACTCGTACGTCACGAGCGTCACGACACTTCCAGCCTCGACATCGACAGTGTTCAAGACCTCGAGTGGGAAGGCCAGCACGTCTACGGTCACTGTACAAGGTGCGTTGGTGACGAAGACGACTACTGTGAAGAGTACGACGACAGTGTTCCAGACGAGCACGAAGAGCAGTAGTGGGGCGCCGGCGTGTACCGGGTAGACACTCTCGTTGAAGGGGAATTTCGTTTGACTTTCTAGCGGGACGAAAGAACAGATCTAGACGACAGCGATGCCACAGAGGCTATGTATATGCATATGGTAAGACAGGACAGGTGTATGATATGAAACCAGTAATATGACGCCGCTGAGCGCGGCAACGAAAGCTGCCGTTCCATTGCTACAGCGATATAACTATCACTTCCTGCAAGCCTTGTAACCCCATTGTCCCCTCCCCTTCGCACCCCCAACGCTACCAGATGAAAAGAGACCCGACAATATCATACGTATTGCGCCCTGATGTCTGTTCCGAGACCATTTAACATTTCCCACCTTTGCATGAGTTCGTCATCTAAGTTCACATCCCCACCGCTAGCAAATAGGGAAATCATCATGAAGAACGTGTCAGAGACGCGTACTAGAATGCGATGACGATGAAGCCGGGTGGTGTCTTTTTGCAAAGCTCGCTGGGCCTGCAGATATGGGCATTTGCGCGTCCCTCTGATATAGAGGTGGGCAGCGTCTCTGCCACGGCAGCCAGCGGTGCTTTTTGGGCGCATGCTGCGGGCCATGGTCGTTACCACTTGTGTGAGTAAGAACGGACAATGACGGAGGCTTCGAATCGAGGACAGCTTTGCACTCAGCATAGAACGGTGCGAGGAATGCTGACTGATCAATGACTGGTAGAGCTTGTGCTCCCAACTTGGCGCTGCTGAGGCTTCTCCATGCAAGTAATTTTCGGTTCGTCCACACCTGTTCCGCAGTCTCTGCATTAGCTATTCAAGACGTCAGCTCAAGTGTAACGACTATAACGAGACCAGTGGAATGAATAGACTCACGGGAATTCGGTGCAATTTGAACGCAATTCAGAGTAGTGCCAACTGGGTGCCCTTCGTTCCGTTCGAGTTCGCGGTCGACACCATAGTCGTAGTCGCTGAACAGTGCCTCTTCATGTGTTCCAAAGGCATCTGATCTGTATAGCAAATCATATGACAACAATACATCACAGACGAGGTCATCCAGGACATAGGCATCGACTTGATGAGCAACAGGGTGCTGTCCAGCGAATGACCATTCCATGTCGCGTACGAGTCCAGAAGTCCGAGTTGTAGACCCATCGGCGAATTGGAGGTTGATCTGGTCGCGCTGCTCAGTCGAAACCTTGTGACCCTGAGATCTCGCATATGCTGACGATATCAGAGTGACTTGCGAGCCAGTATCTGGTACGGCCTCGACGTAGTTGCCATTCAGGTATCCGCCGACTTGCTGAACAGGGCCATCCAAATAGCAAACTCGGCGCAAGACAGAACTGCTTGCATCGCGAATGGTGTGAATGATCCTATGGCGGTACGTGGAGAAGGCTTTGGTCATCGCAATAAAGCTCTGGCCGAGTATGATATCTGTGACACCTTTGGTCAAAACCTGGAATTGCACTAGATGTCGACGCCCGCCCAGAACATCGAGAGCGATTTCTACGGCGCCTGTCACTGCTGGTACAATGCCATTTGGCAGCGTGACCGTGGCATTGGGACTTGGCTTGACTTCCAGGCCTTGACGTCGTGCAAACGCAAGGGACACAAAATTGTTGCGGGCGCCGTTGTCCAAGAGAGCCGAGAGTTTTGTTTCGTTGATCAAACAGGGCAGTCTTGGCTCCAGCATTGGTGGGTGGACTGTACCAGATTTTGTAGACTCCAACTCTGCCACACGCGCCATAATCGACCCCAGGTGCATTCGTAGATGCTCCCTTCTGTGTAGCTCGCTTGCCTGTTCTACAAGTGCTCGCGCGGCTGCCTCTTCCACAACACGAGTGGCTAACGTCATGTCAAAGTAGTCTTCCCGCCGACGACGGAATTCCTCCCATGCTTTCCTGTCACGCTGCTCACCCATGGCGAATACATACTGCATAAGTCTGAGGTCGTCGGGAGCTGACGAGTCTCGATGAAAGGACCATGCTGGAACAACTCTAGTGTGCTTTTGAAGGAGTTTTGGGGCGAAATTGGAGTATGCGGAGATTCGTACTCGTCCTTCGTCACGGCCCTGGCCCTGTTATCCTGGGATTCCTCATCGACACTCTCCTCGCTGTTGCTACCCAAGCAGCTAAAGGGATTATAGTTTCGCTCCTCTTCCTCGGTGTCTGTACGCCACGCATGCCGTCTTGTGGCACGTTTGATGGAGTCTATCACATGTCTTAGCACGCCATTGCGTTGTAAGCAGCGCACCACTCGTTCCTCCGCCAAACAGCACTCCTTACGAGAACTTTGCCTCAGCGCCTTTCAGTGATGAGGACACTTACGCATCTTGTAGTGAGCTGTGCGACCGGACCACGTCAGCTGAGCTCGCTCGTGTCTGCACTTGCCTTGCAATGTATAGTGAGGTGGGCTTCGAAGCGCAATCCGTGAAAGTCGTGTTAGAAATGAGGAGATTGGCAATCGGCCAAGGGCAATATAGGATGTACACAGCCTTGTCACTTGGTCGGCGGCGTACAGCTGCAAGGCTGCCTGAAACGTGCGCACAATGAAGTGTACTGGATTCCCGTACCGTTCTGCTTCTGCGAAATGAACACACTGTCGTCCCGGTGATTGCCTCTTTTCAAGGTATCCGCCACGACAACTGTGACCATGCCTGGGTCGGCGGTCTTCGAAGACGGCTACCCAGCCATCACCGATTTCATCGCCCGAGATCCAGACCACGAGACCTACATCTTCCGACGCTTCAGTCGCTTGACTGCCACAGTGTTGCTGGGCCTGCAAGGCGAGCTTCTCTCAGTTGAACATGAGCTGCGCAAGCTCGAACAAGAGGTACAGCGGGGCCAGGATGTCGACGCACACCTTGCGATGAGAAGCTGGCCGAGAGTTGTAGATTCTACTGCCGTCGACGCGAAGAGTGACCTACAGAAAAGAAGGCGCTTTCTCGCGGACTCAGCGCAGGCGAAATTGAAGGAATATCGTGAGCATGGGCGGTGTAGGGTTACATGTATGAACGGGGGTCAGTCTACTGACCGGCATTTAGATGAAACCTTGTTACGACAAGCACAAATATCGGAATTGGAGATACCTCGATCACGACCCTTGCACACATATCGCGTTGAGCTCAACGGAGCAGATGGAGAGCATCACAAGCTCGACGGTCTCGAGGAGCACATGCTTGATGATCAGGCCGATCTAGTCACCCTTGCAGCGCCTAAGAATCGCGATGCACTCTCCAACTTCATATGTGACCATTGGCCATTTCCTGGCAAGGTCTGCATTCCCTCCTGCTATATCATCGCACCCGTGCTGACCTGCCTCAGCGTCTCTCGCCTCACGAATGGGACAGAACAAGGCACTTCGATGGCCGTAAAGTCGTTCTACTTGTCTCCGCCTTGAGCACAACGATAGCCAGTGCTCTACTTGTTGCTCCGGTACTCACATTGTACTTTGTGACGAGTCCTGGCGCTCGCTTAGCCTTGGTCATCGTCTTCATTCTCTTGTTCTCCCTCGCGATGAGCCTCGCAACAAACGCCAGTCGCGATAGCATCTTCGCAGCGACTGCTGCCTACTCGGCCGTGCTGGTAGTCTTCGTTTCCGGTAATCTGGCGAACGCTACTCCGAGCACGCCTGGTTGAGTCCTTATTGCTCTTGGTGCTCACCCCAGCGTAGAAACCTACAGACGAATGCAGAACGCGCCGCTATGCAGCATACCGACGATTTACAACACTGCCACCGCTTGAGTGTGTGCCTCCCGGCCTCTCCACCAACGATATCCCATCTGCGGTCTCTGACACCGAACATGCTCGAACGAGTGTCGAGCCATGTCACTCAAGGACTCCCATGGTATCCGCCACATGCATCACGTCCGCTCAGACGCTTGCCCGGCGCTGTAGCATGCCATGGTGCTGCATCATACTCGGCGCGGAAAGTTGCATCACTGTGCCGCTACAGGAATTGTGCCATCGGGTGACATCGACGACTTAGTGAGTGCGTCGATACCATGTCACGATCCCTCGAGACGAAGGCTAGTAAGCTGTACAGCGTACACATTAAGCCATAGGAATAGCTACTAAATGACTTGGCGCAACTTTCCAGTCGCCAAATGTGGCAAATAGGGTTGACTTCGTGGTGTACTTAGGCATTGTGATGTCGAAGGGAACGAAGTTTTTGCGCTTGGCACAACCTGTTGCATGGCAACTAGAGAAATAGACCACAGAAATGACTCAATATTGATATGTATTGCATCGTGCATCACGATCAAGCCCTCAGTAATGGTCGCCGAATGTGCCTTCCACTATGTCGAGGTAGTTCGTTCTTTACCTGCTCGTTTGCTGAAAGCTGCCCCAACTTGGCGCGCATTCAACGCCACTGCCCAGCGAAGGGATGCTTGCATGCCTTGTTGACTCTCGTCCGCTCTCAATGGTCCTATTCCATATGATACCCACGCGTAGCACATCGTAAGACTGCATTTGCATGTCAAGTTGGCACGATGAGAGTCGAGATATAACCTGCCAAACGCGCTAGCAGTCGAGCAGGACTTCACACAGCTGGCCATGGCGCCCAAAGAACGTGTTGATCCCAAAGGTACGTCAAAACCCTCAGTGTCGCTGAGTCGCAAGTGATGAAGTTCTTGCTAACTCCGTCAAAGGCACCACCGTCTCTACCGCGCACCAAACGGGCCCTCCAGATCTCCGTTTCATCCACTACAACGATGTCTACCACGTAGAGCCCGGCAGCCGCGAGCCTGTGGGCGGCATCTCGCGCTTCCAGACTGTCTGCAACCAATACGCCACATCTCCAGAACACACCTCTCAACCCGACCTTCTGACGTTCTTCAGCGGCGATGCCTTCAACCCAAGTCTTGAAAGTAGCGTCACCAAAGGTAGTCACATGGTTCCGGTGCTCAATGGGACGAGAGTGAACGCTGCTTGTCTGGGTAATCATGATCTGGACTTTGGCATAGAGCAGTTCGCTTCGCTGGCAGGGAAGTGTGACTTTCCTTGGCTGTGTGCGAATGTGCTCGATCCTGCGTTGGGCGAGGATGTGCCGTTGGGGAATTGCAAACGGACTGTGATGTTGACGGCAAGCAATGGTATCAAAGTCGGGGTGATCGGGCTTGTTGAACGCGAGTGGCTCGAAACTATCAACAGTCTGCCGCCGAACCTGGAGTATCGGAGTGCGTCTGCAACAGCCCTGGAGCTTGTGCCAGGACTGAGAGAGCAAGGTGCTCAGATCATCATCGCACTGACGCATCAACGTCAACCGAATGATGAGAAGCTGGCTCGCAAGCTGCCACAGGGCTATCTGGACATGATCCTGGGCGGGCACGATCACACGTATGACCACGCTGTGATCAACGGCATGCATCTCCTTCGTTCAGGCACAGACTTCAAGCAGCTCTCCTACATCGAGGCCTGGCGCCGGCCAAATACCGCGCACACCTGGGACTTTACCATCACCCGCCGCGATATCGTCTCATCGATTCCCGAAGACCCCGCAGCCGTCGCTACAGTCCATAAGCTCACCTCCGCCCTTAAAGCCAAGCTCGAGAGACCCATCGGCTACACTGCCGCACCACTCGACGCCCGCTTCTCCACTGTCCGCGCGAAGGAGTCAAATTACGGCAACTTCGTCTGCGATCTAATGCGCTTCCACTACAATGCTGACTGCACCATTATGGCTGCCGGCACCATAAGAGGTGACCAGGTCTACCCTGCTGGTGTGATCAAGGTGAAGGACGTGATGAACTGCTATCCCTTCGAAGACCCATGTGTGGTTGTAGAAGTCACCGGAGAGGCTATCTTGCATACGCTAGAGAACGGCGTGAAGTTGTATCCCGCGCTTGAGGGCAGATTCCCGCAAGTGAGTGGTATCACCTTTGCGTTCGATCCGAGCAAGCCGGAGATGCAGAGGTGTTCGAACATTACTGTCAAAGGCGAGCCGCTCGATTTGCAGAAGAAGTACGTGTTGTGTACGCGGGACTACATGGTCAGAGGCAAGGACGGGTTCACGAGCTTGATGCTGGATGGTCATGGCGGAAACGCGAAGAGCATCGTGAGCGAGGAGAACGGCATGCTGATCAGTACGATGCTTGTGCAATACTTCATGAGCCTGAAGATCTTGGGCCGCTGGGAGAACTGGGGCAGTGAGATGGGAAGACATTGGGGAGGCGTGCAAGACGGACTCCATGATGTACAGCCTGTCAAGGAGCCTACTATATCAGCTGGGACGCATCAGAATGGTTCCACAACTGGACCGGGACCAGCTGAGGATGACACATCACTCGTCGGCAACGCTCAACGCGCCAAGGCGGAAGCCCACGACAGTCCCATTGATGCCGAAGACTCCGATGACGAAGACTCAAGCCGAGCTAACCTCCCGGCCGTAGCGATCTCACCCTCAGAACACGAGAGGAAGCTGATGCTGATCCGTAAAGTCGTCAGACGCTGGTGGACTGCTGCGGGACTGAAAGGTCAACCTAAGACATGTGACCAGGTTGAAAACAGCACGTCGGTACCCTGGTGTAGAGGCATTGCGCCGAAGCTAGAGGGGAGGATTGTGTGCTTAGGAGATGCGGCGTAAGTGTGCGGAAAAGAATAGAACGACTTGGGTGATTCAAAAGCATGCTCATCGTCTGCAGCGTTCGGATGCTAGTGGCGCTAGTCGGCACTGCGGAAGGCATATCATCGCAGATTACACTAGATAGATTCAGGATGCGAGCCGCCATGACTCGTTATCTATAACTTACGGACGAAGTCACACTCAGCTCTGACCGCCCTCCATTCACGTCCGGTCGCCATCATCGCCTTTCTCTCGAACGAGCCTGACCAGAGTCTACTTCGCCACTGAGATCATCGCATTGACCTTCTCCAGGACTGGCTGCTGATTCAAGATATTATCTCCGAGCTCATGATACAGCAGTGGCAGTACAGGTGACTTGATGACCTGATATGTTGTCGTTGCGTCTGCGACATAACGGCGATAAGGAGTGTAATGGTCGCGAGCTCCAAAATTCACGGGAGTAATAGCCAGGCCCACTTGACTTGAACAAAGGTCTGGTTCTCGTAGGCTGTACGGTTCAGTAGGTAGCCTGCAGGTATGACAGCAAAGCCGCCGTACCCGTGACTCCCGTCGTAAACCCAAGCTGATGAGCTAGGCAGCGATACTAGCGAAGACCGCTTCTAAGCTTGTGATATCACTCATAATGGGGTTCTGCCAGTCTCCTGAAATGACAGTACCTTGTCCATCGACACGCTGAGATATCGCGGCTACCCAGCCCGCAACACCATTGAAGACATGTCCAGCGTATCCGATAGGACAGAAAGAGGGTACGCCCAGGTTCATCGGGATTGATATTGGAACGTCCACAATCACCTCCCTCGACGTGAGTGGAGCATACTCGAACACTGTATCGTCGACAGTGTCGGACGATGACTGCCAGCAATAATTGGAATAACGACCCGCTGGCGCATACCACACGGGTCGGCAATCTCCATGATCACCCAGCGACTTGAGTCTGTCGGAGTCGAGCAATCCGCCCCGTCGCCACATACTCTCTCAGCATCTCCACGGCGTCGGTCCTACTGTAGCCTTGTGCGATGATAAGCGCATACAAGCGACGCACTGTTTCTGGACTTGGCCGTGGCTTATTTTCCGGCAGCTCCTCTTCCGTATGCGATTGCGCATCGTCGAACAAAGCTGTTTGGTAGCCACTACTCGTTACGGCATCATCGCGAAGTCCATCTGGAAAGTCATTGAACTCGGGCTCCCTCTCATCGAACTCCCTCGTGAGCACAGCGGCTCGCCCCGTTGCAATTGAGCCGACTGCTTCTAGCTCAGTAAGCAGTCGTCGTCGGGCACGCTTAGATCCCTCGCCGTAGTTGGCGCCAATAGGCGCATCGAGCAAACCGAAAAGACAGTACCATCTGTCTTCTTCACGTGTGGTTCCCCGACCCAGCGCCCACCTGATCTTCTGCTCAGCTGAGACCCTACCGACCTCTCTGGAGTCGTGCAGTACTTCCGCTGGCACGCGCGTGAGAGCAGCGACCTGCGCAACAAACGACGTGTCGTTGTAAAACCCTCGACCCTTGAAGCCGATGACGTTCCATTGCTGGGAAAGGAATACGACCAGACGTGGTGCTACCAGTTCTTGCAAAGTCCAGCCTCGCTGAAACCATTGACTGTGTTGAAGTTGCCGCTTCAGATCGTCACTCATGTACGCATTGCCCTCCGTCCGCGTACCCGACTCCGCAGCGGTTCCGTCCTCTGCGCTGAAGTCCACGTCGCTCAGATACGCTAGACATACTGCAGCATTCCTGTACCATCTGAACATGCTGTTAATGGCCTCGGACAACTCCACGCTATTCGTCTTATCAATGCAGCAGGTGTCTATCCAGAGCCAGTGAATGAATGGATATGTCTGTCTCACATAGTCCAAGAAGCCACGCAGTTTCACGTAACCGGACTTGTAGGTGTTGAGATGTCCCTCGACATCCTGATATGTCACTTCTTCGCTGCCCCACCTGTGAGATGCAATGATGTAGGGTGGTATGGCAGAGTGAAACTGCTGGAAAGTGCATGTAACGACATTGTAAAGACGCATACTGACCGCTGGCCCCAAGGTACGCAAGCTTTCGCTGCGGTTTGCTTGAACCTCATATGTGCGATCTTGCAGGCAGCAGAAGTGGCTGAGCACCTGGATTGTGCACAGTGCACCTCATGCATGCTGAAGCTGCAGCTCTTCGCTTAGGCTCATCCCATGCAAGTGTGCCTGATCGCCGAATCCGTTGTAACGGTGCCATTATCGCCTGTGAAGACGAGTGGAAAGCTCTCACAGCACAGAAAACCTCAATGACCTAGCGCATCTCGGTTCGCTAGAAATCAGGGCAAGTCGAAAGTGCTCTAAGAAGCACAGTAGATGCAATACCCAGCGACTTCTTCTGCCAAAGAGCTGCGTGGCAGACATCTGTTAGGGAGCTGCCTTGCTCGCTCGGCCGGCGTCATGCGCAACCTGCTCTGTGAGTGCCGACGATCGTGCGTGCCACTCAGCGAGTACATCAGATGTCGGCTGCGAAAGAAATGTGCAGTGCTTGGTTAAGACCGTACATGTACAATCCGAGAGGTCGAGCTTAGTAATCACGATACTCGACCTCCAGTCAATGTACTCTGTGCGGCCCGACCTCACAACGACATGCCGTAACAGGTACCCGTCAACAGTCGCGTACAAAGAGTGGGTGCGAGCGGCCATCAGTCTCTCCTAATCTTCACCATGCGCTCCCTCGCGTTCTTTCCTCTTCTCCTCGCCCTCTTTCCGCTCACCAACGCAACCCACACCTCCAACTGGGCCGTGCTACTCAGCACCTCGCGCTTCTGGTTCAACTACCGCCACCTCGCCAATGTCCTCTCCCTCTATCGCACCGTCAAGCGGCTGGGTATCCCAGACTCTCAGATAATCCTCATGCTCCCCGATGACATGGCCTGCAACCCGCGCAACTCCTTCCCTGGTAGTGTATTCAACGACAAGAGTCGAGAGCTGGATGTGTATGATGACAATGGCGAGACTGTGGGGCAGGACCAACTGAGTGAAGGGATTGAGGGCATGGGCGGGATCGAGGTGGACTACCGGGGCACGGAAGTCACAGTCGAGTCCTTCATACGTCTGTTGACAGATCGCTGGCCTGCCAGCCATCCTACTTCCAAACGTCTCATGACCGACGACCGCTCTAACATCCTGATATACATGACAGGCCACGGCGGCAACGAGTTTCTGAAATTCCAAGACTCGGAGGAAATCTCCTCCTTCGATCTAGCAGACGCCTTTGAGCAAATGTGGGAGAAGAAACGGTATCACGAGCTGCTATTCATGATCGATACGTGTCAGGCAAACACGATGTATCCCGCTTTTTACACTCCCAACATCATCGCGACTGGCTCGTCAGCCAAGGACCAGAGTTCGTACTCGCATCATGCTGATCAAGATGTGGGCGTTGCTGTGGTGGATCGGTGGACTTACTTCAATCTCGACTTTCTAGAAACTAGGTTAAACTCGACGTCCTCGGATGTGAGGCTCGGCGAGCTGTTCGACTACATGACGCCCGAGCGTGTGCACAGCGACGCTGGCGTGCGGTATGATCTGTTTCCTGGCGGCGAGGCTGCAGCTCGGGACCGGCGAATCTTGGACTTCTTCGGCAATGTTCAGGGTGTGGAAGTCGACCGGGATGAAAGTCATGTCGGCACTAGCGACCATGATGACCAGGCTGCGAGACGTCAAGCATGGCAGCGGGATCTGGACGGTCTGAGAATGCTCGTGGAGAAGACTCAGGCCATACTGGAGAACGAGACTGCTCGGGCGCCCAATGCGGCGGCTACGTTCCAGCAGCATCCAGCTCAGCTCGACACAGCTACTACGATTGACAGCATTGGGACTTCAGCATGGCTCAAGAAGGCTGTGGGTGTTACCTCGCTACTTGGACTTGGAACAGCATGGTACATGGTACAATGAATGTGTGCACATAGTGCTGTACAACATATGAGCAGCATCACTGCTTGCATGCATCCTTGATGTCTGCTCGTGAGCACTCAGCATGTCGAACGCCACCTGCATCTGAGCCTAATGTGAGCCACGACTCGCTTGCAGACCCGGCGCGCTGCAATGTAACCTGCTCAGCACGGCGCTGTCTGGGTCTTGTCAGGCTGTCGTCGAAGCGCTAACGGCAGGCGCGTAGCGCAGCCGTCGTCCATTGTCGCATATGGCAATGTCGACTAGAGCTCGACATTCTCCACAGCGCAGCTAGTTGTCGTCCCGCCGGAATTGGCTGCGTTGGCTTCTGTCGATAGGTAGACGTGCCATCCCTTGAGTCAGGCACTGATCCATCTTCATGAGGTCAGATCATCATAGCTCGTCGGCATCGACTCTTTGCACCACGATGCCAGTTGCTGCGCCTCCGCCGTTGCAGATAGCTGCACAGCCGTACTCGCCGACCTCGAGCTGATGTAGCAGGGTCACAATGATACGCGAGCCTGAGCTACCGAGTGCATGGCCAAGAGCGATCGCGCCTCCTCGAGGGTTCACCTTATCGCCATCAAGTCCGAGGATCTAGGATCACAAGTCAGTCCCACGCCCATCTATAGTCCGAGGAACACTGCTCACCTTCTGGTTCGCCTTAATGACCGCAGCGAAGGCCTCGTTGAACTCCCAGATCTTCACCTGGTCCGCCGAAATACCAGCTCGCTCAAGAACAATGGGCACGACCTTCGCAGGCGCCACAGGGAAGTCTATGGGGTCGATAGCCGCATCTGCATAGGCGCAAATCCGCGCAAGCACCTTCTTGCCCTTGCCGTGCTCCTTTGCCAACGCCTTGTTGACCAGCACAAGCGCACTCGCCCCATCATTGAACGAGCTGCTGTTCGCCGCCGTCACCGTGCCCGATCCTGAGCGATCGAACGCCGGTTTCAGCGTCGGCACTTTCTCTAGCTTCAGCTTATTGTACCCCTCATCCTCCTTCACAACCGTGTCGCCCTTCTTCCCCTTCACCGTAACAGCCACAACCTCCTCGTCAAACAACCCTTGCTTCCAAGCCTCCTGCGCCCGCTTATAACTCAAAATCGCAAACTCATCTTGCTCCTCCCTCGTAACCTTGTGATCTTTCGCTGTTTTCTCGGCGCAGTTCCCCATGTGGATCTGATTATACACATCCCACAGTCCATCCTTTATCAGCCCGTCCGCGAGCTTCACGTCCCCGAACGGTGGCTGCTGAGAAGCTCGAGGCATGTACAAAGGTACTCGCGACATGTTCTCCATCCCGCCAGCTACAACAGCCTCATCCTGCCCTAGCTCGATTTGCTGCGCAGCGATACTGACTGCTTTCATCCCACTCGCACACACCTTGTTCACCGTCGTCGCTTCTATGGTATTTGGCAGCCCAGCGAATATGGCTGCTTGGCGGGCAGGAGCTTGACCCACGGCGGCGCCGAGCACGTTGCCCATGTAGACGTGGCTGATCTTTGAGATGGGCACGGAGGAGCGCTCGACTGCGGCTTTTATAGCTGTAGCTCCTAGCTGCGTCGCGGAGACTGTGGTGAAGGCGCCGTTGAAGATACCGCAGGGTGTGCGAGCGCCGGAAATAATGTAGGCTTCTTGGACTTCGCGACGCTGGGCTGGGGTGGAGTGGAGCTGGCGGGAGAGGGAGGCGAGACGGAGCTGGGGGGTGGACATGGTGGGGAATCTGGGCGTGGAGCGGAGGGAGGTGGAGAGGATTCGAGTGGTCATGATTGAGTGCGCAGGACGGTGGAGGTCAAGTAGTGGGATAAGCAGAGCTTGAGAGGTAGACTACGCTACATTGCTAGATACCTTACGGCGGTCCCATGTCATGTTGTCGAAGCTACGGTTGGCATCGGGTCCTGTGGACCGCGTGCAGAGCCGAGGTCTTCATGTGATGCGGGACTCGTTCCGCAGTGTTGCCCACGATGCAACGAGGTTCACATGGGTTCTAATCTCTGGTTTTGTAGCACTGGTCTTCTCGACGATCGATTAGGCATGACCCTTAGATGTCTGGCCAAGTCCGAGATCTTGCCAGCAGCTATGTTCTAGATGACAAGGTCTCCCGGGCCTCGCGAGATAGAGGCTCTCGCCGCGACTCACGCGGCTCTGGTAAGCATTACAATGCTATTCTGTGATGTGACTGGATCCGTGGAAGCATCGATGAAACGATCGTCGAAGAAGTCGCAGGTGTGCAAAGTTGAGTGGCTGGGAGAGAGCCCAAGCCCCGCCTCTCATAACACTGACTATGAGTAGACGTCCCCGGCCGATGGTTGTGGACATGGTTTCATACCGTGCCGTTCCAAGGCTCAACGCACCCTACAGCGAGTGGATGCGTAACGCCAAAAATTCGACATTGATGCCGTGTCCTCGTGAAAGCCGCCATGTCATCTCTCGGGATTTTGACATAGCGTGCCTCAGTACCACAAGTGTAGCCAGGTCTGTAAGTCGCCCAGGGGCTCTCGGTTCGCGAGGCATGCTTTCTTCGATGTTCCCCATCCCTCACCTCCTCCCATACCGCCCCGCCATCGGCGCCTCAGGCGGCGGCGTCCTCCCACCATCTCTCCTCCTATCCCTCTTCTTCCCCTTCTCACTTCCCATGTCCAAGCTGTCCCGCCTGGACTTCACTTTCTTCGGCTCCTTCGCCTGCGCTCCAAATCTCGGCGTCCTTACCATCGAGTCCTGCTCATCCGGAAAACTGACTTCGACAAGCGAGAAGTAGTAGTCCAGCACTTCGGGGTAACGGAGACACGAGCGGCGCCAGTCCTCGTCGATGCCTTGGCGGAAGATTCCGTTGGCGTTGCTGATCTGGGTGTGTAGGAGCGCTAGTTGCTGAGGCGGTAGAGGAGGATTTCCGCCATATCTTTGGAAGAGTGTGTAGCATGGGAGGGTTTGGAGGTAGGCTATGTGGGCCTGGGCGCGGGCGGCCTTGAGCTGGGCAAAGGTGTTGATGACGCTGTTGCGGGCGTGGATGAGGACCCATTCTCTGCAACGGTCTGTCAGGTGCATGCTCGAGTGCCGGTCGAGGGTCTATATACCGTATCTGCAGCACGCCTTGCCATCTTGCCATTGCTTGATCAAGTGCTAGCTTTAGGCGATCGCCCTCATGCGCACACTCGGGTGTTGATGCTGCACCGCAGATCGCACATGAGGGCTGTATGTTTTGCAACGCGCTCTGGCCCGTCGCTGTGGCCAGCATGACTGCTATGCCGTGATCGTACTTGTTCTGTATGCTGTGCTGTGTGCCACCGATCGTGTGGACTTGTACTGTTCCGGCACCGATGTCGATGCAATGGCTGTCGCTTCGCTATCGCTACCATACTCGAATCAAACACAACGCCCGCAAACAACGAAACAGTCACCAATTATACCGCGTATGATTATGAACTGAGAAGCAAAAGACGGAGAGCGTCTGCAAACCTTACCGATTGACACCAGCCCACCAGACCAGCAGAGCCAAAGCTAGTGCACGCACGCATCGCAGAGTACATCTCGTCAGCGTGTTCACATCAGAGTCGTTCGGAGGGCAGAGTGGGCATGACCCGCCGACCTACTGCGAGTAGTCGAGCGGTCCGTTGACTATAGCTGCAGCTTGCCATTGCGCCGATTGGACTGCGTTGATGCATGTTGCGCTGGCGGCGGAGCTTCGAGATCAGTCGGCGGCCGAAGATTGCGGAAGCATGAGATGAAACTGTGGCGACAAGCTGCTTAAGTATATTCACACAAGCGTGCGGTCAGTGTTCTGCTAGCGGTGAATCATGTGTGGGTTTTGAAGGTACAGAGATCTGGTTATTGATATTTGGTGTAGCTGCCTTATTAGTCAGCTCCATTGGAGTTCGCAAAGGCAATCCTCCCCTTCCATGCCTTTGCGTCTCTGGCCTGCGCCACCTCGCAGCAGTCAATGATATCACTCGCTCTTTTTAGACCTTCTGCTGCCAGCCATACTGACTACCACGTAGCGTGGGAGATCCCGATCAGTTGTACGGTATCGAACATCCTTAGAGGGAGTAGGCAGTTTTCCCTTATTCACCTCCCTCGAATTGCGGCCTCTATCCGATACCATTCCGAAATCCTCTCCTCGTGCTGGTCCGCGTCTACCCTCCTGCACAACTCTCAATGTCCGCGTAAATTCACCCCTCGGATGTGATGACTACGGCGCCACGAGCGAACTTTGTGAGACTGGATTCATCGGTTCTCTGCGTACGTCTATCTTCCCAGGTTCCTGGGAATGGCGCAGTCCCAGCCCCCAACCTTGTACGGAATTCTAGCACCATCTGAGATTCGCATTTTCCACATCTCAGGCTTCAAGCCGGCACTAGCAGAGCTGAGGAAATCGCGGGAAAATCCCTTCGATGTCGTCGAAGGATGGCTGGAAGTGATTACTTTGGACGAGGTGGAGAGCAGGAAAGACGAGTACGCGGCACCTTCGTACTTATGGGGCAGCCACCTCAAGACTGGGAGCCGCTGGGCTCGATCTGGCTCTACTGACCCGGTGATCGAGAACCACGACGACGCGTACACCATCAAGTGCAATACAACAATTGTGCATATCCGGCCGAACCTACATTCTGCCCTATGCAACCTCGCCAAGCGAGATGACGCCCCAAAATCACTCTGAATGGACGCTCTTTGTATCAATCAGAGCGACTTCATGGAGAAGTCTGCTCAAGTCAGCATGATGGGCCGCATTTACAGCGCCGTAGGACTTGTCATCGCGTGGCTCTGTATAATGACATGTCGCTACTCTTTTCGTTTCTACAGGATTATCCGGAGCCCGACGAATATTAGCCGAATAATGCCGTGCGAGATTGCTTTAGCGATCTGGAGTCCCGCGATTAATTCGACCGGGCGTGGACGTTTCAGGAATTGTGCGTGGCGAGACGAGCTGTTGTACAGATTGGTGATAACAGTATCGAATGGAGTACTCTGGCGGCCCAATGGTCGAATGTGACTAATGCGGCAACAAACGACACTCATCATATATGGGTGAGACTGGAAGAGGTCGAGAAAGCTCGAATGGCTCGCAATCCCTCTCTGCTGTTTCTGCTCCGATCTATATGGGCGAGGTGCGCATCTGACCCAAGGGACAAAGTGTATGCAGTGCTCGGTCTCTACAGCAAGAATGCGAAACTGGTTGCTGATTATACTTTGACTGTGCGCCAGGTTTTTGTGCAAGCATCGAAGGCCATAACCGAAGATGACAACAGCCTGGATATTCTGCACTATGCTGGTATCGCGCATCTCTCGCGTCCCCCTAAATGGAGTACCGAATCTATCTCCGACAGTCGAAGACTGCCCTTGTGGATACCAGATTGGGG
This sequence comes from Cryoendolithus antarcticus, assembly GCA_002077065.1. NCBI lineage: Eukaryota > Fungi > Ascomycota > Dothideomycetes > Cladosporiales > Cladosporiaceae > Cryoendolithus > Cryoendolithus antarcticus. The sequence continues at coordinate 833,460 of NAJO01000009.1, forward strand.
CGATGGCGGGATGAATTCCCCATTGCCACAAAAACGTTTCGAATATCTCAAGAGACTGGAGTTTCCCTCGATTGACCCGGCGTTCGTGTTTGATGTAAGATAGGATGGAGAAATTCTGATTGCTGCAGGTATAGCATTGGGCAGACTGCTGCAATTTGACGACTCCGATGATACCTCTTCCAATCGCACGGCAGTCATGATTGTGCCTTTTCCAGAGTGCGCATTTGCAGCCACGAATATGGCGAATCATCAGCGTCTGAATGATACGCTGCGTAGGAGACTAAGTCAAGCTTCGGCCTGCAAGGTGAAGATGCAGGGGTTCCTGGAGGCTGTGAACATTCACGACGCACACGGCTGCAGCTGTGTATCTGCGATTGATTGGCGAAGTGAAACTCCAGGGTCGGAGAGAGACTACGGCGATCATGTGCGCTTGATATACCCGCTTGAGAACAGACACAGCAGGCCATTGGACTGGGTAGTCATTCCATTCGGTGCTCGAACTCCGATGATTCTACGGCCAGACAATCGACTGAAGCCAAGTCCTCTCCAGCTGGACGAAAAGAGGGCCGGCAGGTATGGCAGGAAGCCTTCACAAGAGACTGCATTTGACTTAGAGTCGACACTGAGTACCTTCATGTTGGTCGGTGCCGAAGATAGCGAAGGCGGGAAAGAGCGTTTGCAGATCCACAGAGGCTTCGCCACAGGTGGGAAACGCCTTGGCTGCTTGAGCTGCGTGTACGGTGATTTTGAGCTTCGTTGAGCTGCCGTCAATGCCCATCGTTGGACAGACTAAGGACTCGTACAACATTCTGCTCTCTGCAAATCCTGATAACCGCCGAGTGGCAAGTGGGAAAGATCCATGGTGACCAAACGCCGCTACGACTGCTCGTCGGACTCTTGTGCAGGCGGATGTACCAGCGCCGATCCTGGGATCCAGTGCTACTCATATCAAGCGTTGTGTAGACGATACTTACCTATGTCAGACGTCCTATTCCTTGTACAGCACAGCTAACGTCATCACGTGCAGTCAGAACCCTGTTGATGCGATGCTATTCGTCAGCCTCACACATGTACTGTCCTAAGGTAGTCTGCATGGCGTTGTCGTTGAGTTCAAGGCACGAGTGCATCCGCGATGTGGCTGCGCATGCGCGCATCATGCGGACGTCTGCACAGCCTCGTCGCCCTCTTCGCGCCCATCGGATCAGTGCAAGAGCGCATTGACTGCGATCTAGTCCTGTATAAACTTGCAGGTTCCAGATGTCGATGAAATACATGTAGCCGACAGCACAATGCGCCTTTATAACGTTGACACCTGCGACTTCAAGCAGTTCTACACGCCCGCCGAGACACCACAATATATCATCGCGTCCCATCGATGGACGGGTGCGGAGACGACATTTCAAGATGTCGAAGCACATCGTAATATGCACACGGCTGGCCACAAAAAGTTAGACAGGTTCGTGGACTATATCAAACGAACATATGCTCAAGTCAAATGGCTTTGGATCGACACCTGCTGTATCGATAAGACCAACGCCGTCGAACTATCAGAAGCGATCAATTCCATGTACAAGTGGTACAGCAATGCCAGAGTCTGTTTGGCCCTTCTCGACGATGTTGAGGTCAGTCGGGAATCGGTACGAAGGTGCATCGACAGGCAAGACCTCTCCGACGAGCGTGAGGTACTCGAAGTGATGAAGAAGCAAGTTCGGGAGAGCGAGTGGTTCAACAGAGGGTGGAAGTTACAGGAGCTATTGGCTCCTAAAGTAGTAGTGTTCCTGTCCAGAGATTTTGAAGTCATAGGCTACAAGGGTCGCTGGAAAGCGCCTGGCGCATTCGATCACTATCTCGGTTCTATCACGGATATTCAGGTTGCCGTCTTGTCCGATCCGGCACAAATACGCAACATGGATGTTGTGGACATAATGATGTTAGCTACTCAACGAAGCACGACCCGTGAAGAAGATAGATGGTACTGCCTCTACGGCCTTCTGGAAGCACCACTGGGGGCAAACTACGGCGAGGGATCCAAGCGAGCGAGAAGGCGATTACTTGACGAACTGGAATTGCTGGGCTTGTTGGCCGAAGACCGTCGCTCACTGATCGTCAGGAAGCTGGACAAAGCAGAGAGGAAACATGAGCACGGGCACTCCGCAAAACCTCGCACCCCCAGTGACGAGAGGCCACCGCGCCCAGCCGCAAACACCAACGACGTGGTGCGAGCGCGTACGAGGCCAGAGGTACAGCCGACCGGGAATTCGATGTCCAGATGTCGGGTATTTGAAAGCATAGTCGCCGAAGGCGATACCTCCGACGAAGCCTGGGAGATACTGGACTACACACCGGCCGGTAGATTGCGCGAGCCTCGCCAAGGACCTGTACCTGCGTACGAGCAGCACACAGGATCCGAGGACGAGATTGGCGCTCCGCCAGTAGAGTTAGCCCTGGTTGAGCACAACTCGTCGCAGCGCGATGTGTCCTGAACTCGAGGAACCAGACACGGCGCAAGCGCGTCCAGCAGAGTATCATCGCAATCGAGCAACGGCCAGCTGGCGAGATGCCATGGCTGCCAGAAGCTGTGTTCGCGAGTCTAGTGTATTCGATGTGGCGCTCGGATAATCGGGACTTGCCATTGAGATCATCAGCCTCTTGGAAAAGGCGGCCTTGCGACTGTACACTTGTCGCATCATGAGGATATCAGCGTCCAAACAGTTCCTGAACGCCATGATATGCTTGCGCTGGCAGCTCTGAACACCCCACTTCTTGCAGAGAACATGCAGACAGTGGCGTATCTGGCACTTAGCGTTTGACGATCATGTACGCAAGATGGTGTGTTCGGGCAGCGAGGTGATTGGGCATACCTGCAGCTGTCTAGTTCAGCCGCACAAAGCGGCCTCAAACACGGTTCGCATGTTTGTAGTCGCTAGCTCCACGTCTCCCCGCATCGGTCGCATGATCTGATGGGGTGGCATATAATGGAAGGGCATCTCCGCTCATGCTGAAACCTGTGTGATGCATCTTCCTGTTACTGGATGGCTTTCCGCCTCAACAGTCGCCACAGTCGATGTATAGGACGCTCGTGCACCCTGCTCAAGGTGCAGTCACACAGTGCATTGGACTACTATGCGTCTCTTAAATGTAAGAAACTCAGTTCTTGAATGGTTCCCTGACCAGGTCCCATCCTACGCCATCGCATCGCACCGCTGGCTGAAAGAGGACGACGAGCCAACATATAGAGATGTTCGACTAGGTCGCAATACAGCCAAGCCCGGATTCCAGAAGCTCATTGGATTCGTGGCGCACATTCGGAGTCACTATCCTGACATTGGATGGCTGTGGATAGATACCTGCTGCATCGACAAGTCGAACGCGTCCGAGCATCGCGATGCCCTTAACAGTATGTACGGCTGGTACAGCAACGCCAAAGTGTGTCTGGCGTATTTGACAGACGTTTCATTCAGCTCTGACGACCAGGAGCTCGTGAACGATTTTTGCGACAGCTCTTGGTTCACTCGACGATGGACACTGCAGGAGCTCTTGGCCCCAAGCTTCGTTGTGTTCCTCTCGACTGAATGGAAAGAAATCGGATGCAAGGGAGCTGGACGGAGTCGGGGCTCACTCGGTCAGGTGGAGCGGGCTATCAGTCGAGCCACGGAGATCCCAGTCCAGCTGCTGAAGGATCCTGGGCGGATTGGATCGGTCAGTGCGCTGGATATAGTGCGCTGGGCTGAAGAGCGGGAGTCGAGCCGGGAGGGAGACCTATGGTACTGCCTGTGCGGCCTCTTAGGCGCGTGGATCGACGCAAAAGGTGCTACAGCCGTGAGGATATCTGTGTTGAAGCGCCTGGAGGAGATTGGGCCCTTCCAAACTGGAGACGCAGCTAGGATCGCGAGTGAGCTTGACAGAGCGGACCAGAAGGCGCGGATACAGCAAGGCACCCGCGATACTCGGTCCACACAATCGGCCGTCGAAGGTGCTATCCTCAGTGCTGCCACCGGGGCGGCGCAGAGAGTGAGACAATCGCGAGATATTGCGGCGCTACGTGGGTCGCGGGGTCCATCTTCAAGCCGAGCTGACGTTGAAAATCATGAGGATGCATCTGAAGATGATTCGCGGGACGTTTCTGAAGATGATGCCGACGACAATGCATATACCTCTGACAACGACGACGATGTCGGAGAGGGTCCCAGTTCTATGCCACGCGAGGTGCCTATTGAGAGGCTGCGTGAGTTGTATCGGAAACTGATCGACAAGGGATATACAAGTCAAGAGGCCAAAGCGTTGACTGTAAATTACAAAGCGACGGGGCGGCTCATTCCTACGCCGCGAGAGCGCAAGGAAGCGACTAGCGAGTCGCACACGACCGCGGCAGCCAGCATCCAAAGTCGAACGCCCAGAGTGCTCCCGACATCGCAGAGTTCCAGTCGAATCACAGGTCAACGAGGAGCATCGCAGCGCGCAGTAGCAGATGCGGACGAAGTAGCCCAGTCTCGTGACTCCTTGGAACGCCGGATAGAGAGGATGCGTCTCCGCAGCGGGTGATAGTATTCAACACGACTTGCTCGAGCAATCACGGCCCAAATTTCTTCGCCTCTCATGGTCGAGGGCTGTGTTCAGGGTATTTTGGGCGCGTTCATATCGGTATAGCCTTGGGGCCCTGGGTCTTGTGCACGCGTAGACCGAGTTCGACTAAAGCTCCTCGATCAGATGCGCAGCGCGTCATATTCCTCATCTTGCGGGAACCTGCACATCGTGACTCTGTCAGCGCATATGCCCGGGATCATTCCACTTGCGCCGGTGTAGTGCCACTCACCCCAAATGAAACCTCCCACACCTCCCCCACTCCAACCCCGCCCCCTCCCCCGTCTCAAACTCCTCCACCCGTCCCCCAACCCTCTTATCATCACTCAAAAAACAACACTGCAATCCCTCTCCACTAACGCCCTTCTGCCACCCGGGGAAACAGAACCCAAAAATCGTCCCGCTTACATCCCACAGCGTAGCCTGCTGCGTGGAAATGTATTTAAACCTCCCCTTTACGCGGAACGGCAAGGGTGTGTTCTTCCCATCTTTCCATAACACTTCTTTCACTTTCTCCCCGCTCGTGCCGATTGGTGGATGCACGCGCTGGGAGGGTTGGAAAACTGTGACGGTTGTGTAGGGCATGGTGTCTTCTTTATCTGCTCTTGTCACTGCGCCAGAGGGGTCTATACTGTAGGCCACGCTATCGATCTGTATCATGTCGTTCGGGCGGGTGGAAGGAGGATCGTCTTCGTCGAGCTCGAAATAGCCTATGCCGTGCGTGCCGTGGTTCGTGAGGAAAGCTACGGGTGGGCCGCCGTCGCGGAGACCGGCGGTGTACGCGGAGAGCAGGGAGTATTGGTAGATGTCATTGGGTATTGAGGGGGCCATTTAGGACTATGAAGGCCTGACAGCCGGAAGATATTCAGGGGAGATGGCAGAAGACGCAAGCTTTACGAAGTGATGAATGTGGAGATGGGTGATGAGATGATGGTCATGTCGCTACTTACTATGTACGCTCTTCTATCATCGAGCGTACGATATGCTGATTCGAAGTGCATGCAGCTGCTTTCTAGCTGCAGTGTTAGATCGCGGGATGCAGTCGAAGCGGAGCCGATCAAAGCCCAAGTCCGAAATCGCTCGGGTTTTGCCAAGCATACTATAGTCACGTGCCAATTTACTGTATTGATCGCAATGAGGTTTCTTCAACTAGCAATCCGTAATTTTGAGAGTGCATCACAGTGAACAACGTCGGAAAGTCGGGACGCTCGCCGAAAGGCGGTAGTCTGCTTCGTCGAAGACAGGTAATCGGTACGCGACCCAAGATGCAATGCGAACCGCCAGAATTGCACAGCAGCAAGCCGACCAGGGCTCAGTAAGATCGCATGTGCGCCGTGTCGCAGCAGTAGCGGATCTGCACTCATCCGTATCAAAACGTGCTCGTGACACAGCGGCGAAGCCCAATCTCTGCTTGAGCATTGTGTCACCAGTGCGAGATGACAAAGCGGAGGTAGCATTCGGGTCATTGCACAGAGACCGGCAGTTCTCCTCGTTGAGGTCGCACCCGCACCAGAGACATCGCCATCGCTAGCGTCCATGTCGAGAGTCGCACAACCTCATGTCTTGCCCTTCGGACCGATTACCATCATATCCTCTGGCATCCACTTCCTCAAACACTCTGGTACGACCACAACACCCTCTGCCTCTCGCCAGCCATTCTCGAGCACAGCAGCAAGAATTCTCGGTACCGCAAGCGCAGTCCCATTGACTGTATGCGGCCAACCAGGCTTTGTTGAGGGAGGAGTCTTGACTCTTGTGCCCAATCGACGGGTCTGATAGTCCGTGCAGATTGATGCGCTCGTGACCTCACCGTAGCCGTCGTCGATGGCAATCCGCGATGGGAAAAATGCCTCGATATCGATCTTGCGTGTTGCGCTGGCGCCGAGATCGGTGGTGGGCATTTCGAGTATGCGTGCGTGGAGGCCGAGAGCGGTGAGAATATCGGTTTGGATGGCGAGCATTTCTTCGAAGACTTGGTCGGTTTGGGAGTCGCTGTCGTCTTCCGTGCCGAAGCGATTGCTGCCTTCTGCTGCTGGTGGAGGGAGTGTCCATGCGAACATCTCGACTTTCGTGAATTCGTGGACGCGATAGAGACCCTTTGTGTCAACGCCTCGAGCTCCAGCTTCAGCGCGATAGCAGCGTGAGGGTCCGATGAATTTGAGAGGCAGATCACTAGCATGTAGCGTCTTATTGGCTTGCGAGCCCGCGAAAGGGATCTCTGCAGTCCCGGCCAACACTAACCCTGGCTTGTCCGAGTCTTGCGCGATGTTGTAGATCTGAGTCTCGCCGTTCTGGTCTCGTGGCATGAATCCACAGGCGTTGGCGATATGACTGTAGACAAGACTGGGAGGTGTCATGACCTTCCAGCCTCGCTTTATGGCCACTGACAGCGCAAATTGTATGAGAGCTTGCTCAAGCAGAGCTGCTTCGTTCTTGAGAAAGTACCAGCCCCAACCACTCGTCGTCGCACTGGCCTCGAAGTCGAGCAGGTCAAGGTCTTTGCCAATATCTACATGACTCTTTGCTGCACTCTTTGAGACCACCGGCGGTTCGGTCCCATTGATATGACCGACTGCCTTCGGCTGCTCGCCAACTGGCGTGCTCAACGAGCTGAGATTGGGCAACTCCAACGCCAGCTGATCCATTTCCACCTGCGCATCCTTCTCGAGCCGCTCGATCTCTGCCAACTCTGTCTTCATAGACTTGGCTTCTGCCACCAGCTCATCCCGGCTGCTCGTCTCTCCCTTCGTAGCCCGCCGTATGCCCTTCTCGACCGCATTGCTTTTCTGTCTCAGCTCCAGTGCATCTCGCTGACGCTTCACGAGTTGCTCATGAAGCTCGAGTATGCGCCATCCGTTCTTGCTCACATGAGCATAGTTGCGATCTATGGCATTCTGTTCGTACAGCCCGGGACTCTGGCGGATGTGCTTCGTGTCAAGTATCGGCTTGGGCGCGAATGATGGGAGCGTGTAAGGCCGGTCGTGCTTCACGTTGCGATCAATGGTTCGAGCATATGGAGCGACACGGCGACATGTCCGCAGCAGTGAGGGCTGCATTGAGCAGAATACGCTACAAGGTACAAATGGCTCGAATGCAAAGCCTATGGGGGGGTGTTAAACAGCAATCACGACCCCAATGCTCGGGCATGCATTCGGTCTAGCGCCAGGTCACGCCAACTTAAGACAATTCTGTACCGCCGTGGCGGAAACGGTTTCCTTGCAGTGAAGAGGATATAGAGCTTCAAAGCTTCCAGCGTGACGGGTCAACTTGGACGCTACATTGGTGCGGAACTTGAAGTCTTCGAGTTCACAACAACGGTAGAGAACAACTTCTTTGTATCGAATGCGAGGCATACACGAACATGCCCGCCAAGCGACCCTCCGTGGTGCATCGGGTGCTTGCAGGTGGGGGTGGCGCATCGAATTCCCTCGACTCGCGCTCACGGCAATCGTAGCGCTGCTCAACACGCGCTGATAGCATGAGCGCCCTCAAGTCTATCCGTGGCATCACAATCAATAATACCACAGCATCAATCTCAAATACATTATCGACCGGCTCTGACGGCTCGAATGGATATCGCGAAATGCCATCACTCTCGGGACCGTTATCTGCCGCCCACAGGCTATTTCTACGAGCTACGCGGCTGTGGCTTGCATGCGCCGAGCACTCGTTATCGGCGCCAACATGTGAAGGATACTGTCTTGTGATACCGCACGCTGTCCTGCGACTTCACAGCCTCTTGAGGATTGGATGCTCCTCTGGAAAGCATTGTGCTCAGCGAATTCGAACATTCACAATCAATCAAAGCGAGGCTCTCGACAGCAGCGATACTCGGCACTGACCGCCAGCTCGGCATCTGCTTTTGATAAAGCCGAGACACTCGACTCGACAACGGCACTTCACCGTTGAGGCCGACCAACACATCGATCAATCAGCAACAGCAAGCATCCAGCAAACTGCGCACACCCCAGCATCCAGCTCGGCCCTCTTGGGCTGAGCTCGCAAGTCACGACTGCGACAATATCCGCCCACCTCATCGCAAGAATGCTCTGGTCCTCCGCTCCCCCGGAACCGCGCACGAGACTCGAGAACTGGCCTACACTCCTGTACTCCTGGTGGGCGACTTCCTTCGCCGCCGTCGTAATCCTCACACGCCTGTCTGGGCGCAAAGTACGAAGTAATGTTCTTTTTCGAGAAGACTGGATTATGCTCTTCGCTCTCATACCGCTCTTCATAAGGATGGCGTTCATACACGTCGTGCTGGTATATGGCACGAACAACGTTGCGACGGAGGGAGTGACGTACACGGCGTTGCAGATTGAGCATAGGGTGATGGGGAGTAGGCTGGTGCTTGCAGCGAGGATATGGTATGCCGTGTTCATCTGGATGAGCAAGTGGGCTGTGAGCGAGTTCTTGAAGAGGATTACGATCCAGATATGGCGGCCGAGCTACGAGAGGGTGTTGTTCGGGATACGGGTCTTTCTGGGTTTGACCTTGATCGCGGTGATTATCGCGACGCTGGGGGAATGCCGGCCCATTGATCATTACTGGCAGATTGTGCCGGATTCTGGTGCGCAGTGCAGGCAAGGCTTTGCGCAGTTGATTACTATGGGGACTGCGGACATCATCACTGACATTCTGCTTATCGTCTTCCCGATTCCGATAGTGCTGCGATCGGGGCAGACGTGGCGGCGGAAGGTGCAGCTCGTGCTGTTGTTCAGCACATCAGTGGCGCTGATAGTCATCACCGGCATGCGCATGCCCGAGGTTATCGCGCGACACGGGCGACAGCAATACCGCACCGTATGGGCTTCCTCCGAGATCCTAGCCTCGGCGTTCGTGTCGAACTTCGTGATCATTGGATCGTTCTTGCGAGATAAAGGCACGAAGAAGAACAAGTACCGCTCGACCAGCGTGTCGGACTCGATTGAACGTGGTCCATCGGTACGAAGAGTGCTAACGCAGGAGCGTCCCGGTGATGAGGATGAACTCTTCTTCAGAGACATGGGCTACCGGATACCTGCGCATCTTCGAGATGAGCCGGAGAGTTCAGTGCGGATGGCTCCTGCTGCTCTTCCAGCGGTTGTGAGCTCGCCGTTCCTTGGTCGAGAGTCCGAGAACGAGCGACCAGCGGCGTCGAGCAGCTCAGCAGTCGATGAAGCGATTGAGCATCCCGCAAACGACGATCTACCTCAGCCCTCGCCCGCCCTCTCGAACGGCACCACAAAGAAAAGCGTCTCCTTCTTCGACGTCGGCGGCCTACTCGAATCTCAGCCCCCTTCCCCAACGGACACCCGTTCCCGCGCCACCACACTTCTCAGCACAGGCAATGGCACAGCGCAATCTGTAGCCTACGATTTCGCTCCCGCCACCCCATCACAGTCTCGACGGGGCTCGCATGCTTTCATGGCTGATATTGGCGGGATGCCGAGTCCAGGCTTTGCGGGAGCGAATGGAGGACCGCGAAGAGGGAGTTTGCCGGGTGGACGGACCAGGAACGGTGCGCCGATTGGAGTGTTGGGGCCGATGTTGGAGAGGCAGGAGACGCACATGAGTTTGCAAGATGCTGGAGGCCTGTTGGGAGGGACGAGCAGTGCAGCTCTGACAGAGCATGCAACAGCTTCCTCTAGCATGACGGCGATGGCAGCTGATCGAATTCGTTCGCCACAGCCGTCGACGGTTGCCACTGCTGCGCCTGTTGTTCGGCGAGGCGGAGGCTACGAGGAAATGGAGTTCGGTGATGCGGGAGGCTTGTTGAAGTAAGGGCGTGGTGTTAGTGCATTGCGTGGGGATTGGGTTGCATTTTCTTACGATACCCATCATGGTTGTGATATTGATATAGTGGCATCTGAATAGCGCGGACGCGATTGTTAAACAGCACAGTAGATCAGTTCCGAAGAGAGTGTTAAACTCTCTGTGCATCTACTGTTGGAGGCATGCGCAGATGGGACTAAAGCAGGCAGCGTCTCGCCGGATGGCATTTCATGTGTGGTGATGCCGTCGCAATCGACTTTTGCGTGACACCCATATCCATCCTTACCTACGAATGATACTCCTTGCTTGTCTTCGTCTGAAGTGCAGGGAAGTGGCTTGAAGGCCAGATTGTGGGGAAGAGGCAAGCGATGGACTCCGCATGTCGGAAAAGTAGGCGCGAGTCATGCACACATAAAGTTGACGAACCTCACACACCCTCGCTCCTTCCTCTACCATCATCACGAACATGTCTTGTTGATCTTGCCTCACGACCGCCGTTCGTCGCGGGGTCACGCGCCCAACAACAACAAACTTCCTGCCGCGAACTGTTCTCACACCGAACACCCAGCACAACATCGACTTCGCACATTGGTTATCGCACCCGCATTCATCTAGCATCCGGATATTCCACTACGAGCACCACCCACCACTCACACACAACACACTGCACACACTCAAGAACACAACACAATGGCTCCCTCCACGCGTTCTAAGAGAGGCAGCGAGCAGCTCTCCGCTCCACCGCCAGCAACAACCCGCCGCAACACCCGCGCCGGCTCTCGCGCTGTCTCCGAGACGCCGTCAGTGACTGCTGCCACCGTCGCCGGCATCCTCGACCAGCAGAAAGGCAAGATGCCCGTCGCTAAGCCGCGCACCACACGCGCATCCTGCAACACCTCGCGCCAGAACTCTGAGGCGCCGTCTATCACTACTGCCAATGCTGCTGAGGTTGGCAGCATCAATACTGCGACTGCGGCGGATGTTGCGAGTATGAATAGCAAGAACTTCAAGACTACGTCGCGTGTCACGCGTAGCAGCTCGCGTAATAATTCGAGGGCGGGGAGTGAGGTGCCGCTTGAGGCGCTTGCCACGATCTCGAATGCCAAGACCACTCGCAGCTCCTCACGCAACAACTCCAGCGCTAGCATTGAGGTGCCCGAGGCTATGGAGATCAATGAAGTTACTACTACCACCACTGTCAAGACCAAAACTGCCGCACATGCTACCACCCGCGTCACTCGCAGCAGCTCCCGCAACAGCTCCTGCGCTGGCTCCGAGCGTCCCTCCTCGGCTGGTCAGGACGTCATCACAGTCTCCAACGCTACAATCACCAAGCGCAAGACTCGTGCCGGCTCTGTCACTTCGATTGACGATACCGGAGGTGACACTCTCAAGGGCAATGGCAAAGGGGCTAAGCGCCCCAGAGTCGGCCACCGCACCTTTGCCAAGATGGACGACATCACGCAGTACGGCTTGAGCTACGGCAAAGATTACATCGAGCCAAGCATCGAGCAGCACCTTCCTGTCGAGGCTTCGATTGAGGACTACCAGGCCAAGCGCTTTGGTCCGCCCGAGCATCTGGTGAAAGATGCGAAGGACCGTGCAAAGGGCTCCTCGCAGCAGAAGGAAAGGAGCTTCGGCAATGAAGGGTTGATCAAGCTCGGCGATGCTTCGCAGCCGCTCGACCAGGAAGAGGAGGTCATGGAGCGGTTGGAGGCGTTGGACGAGGTGGGGAGGCTGGCTATGGCGAGGGGCCGGGCGGAGCTGGATGACGATGCGGACATGATCGCGGAGTTTGAGAGGGGGTCGGAGGAGGACAAGGAGAAGGAGCTCACGGAGCAGAGTGCAGCGGCAGAGCAAGAGTCGAACGCCACGTCGCAGAGTGAGGCGTCCGCTGAGCCAGAGCTGGGCGTGCAGCAGGAGCAGGACGCGTCATCGTACGGGAGTCAGCAAGAGCAGGAGGAGGTGTCGCCGCAGCTGCAAGATCTGCCGTACGAGGAGGTGGCTTCGCAGCAAGACGCCTCATCGCCGCACTTACAATCCGCCGAGACTGAGCAGTCAACACAGCATACTCCGCAGGCCACTCAGCAGGAGCAGTCCACGTCGCCAGCACACATCCAGTCTGTCGAGAAAGAGCAGTCGCCAGAGCACATCCAGCAGCAGCAGTATATCTCGCCGCCGCTCGAGCGCCCCGTCGAGCACGATGACTCCCCGCCTCGTACCACGCGCACGAAGCAGTTGCAGGCCTCACAAGAGCAGCAGAGCCAGCAGGATCAGCACGGGTCTTCGGAAATATACAAGCCCTACAAGACACACAGGAATGCGAACTGGGCGACACCCCGCCCCCAGCGCAACACCTACAAGAATCCCTACCTCGGCACCGGCAACATCAAGCCGGTGCGCCGCAAGCCCTCGTTCGAAGAGCAGAAGGAGATTGACGCCGCCGCCGCGAGGCTGCGCGCTGAGCAGGCCCTCGATCTCCAGAGGTCTCCGCTCCTCAAGCCTAAGAGGCTGAGGACGCTGGTCAGACGTTCGGAGCAGGAGGAGCAGGAGTTCTCGCTACTTGATGAGCAGCCGGATCAGAAGAGCACGTCGACATATCGGAGCACTAGTATTCTCCGTAAGAAGGCGTTGCAGGATGAGATTGCTGCATACAAGGCGAAGAAGGAGAGGGAGGCTGCTGAGGAGGCTGAGCATGCTGAGGCTGAGCGTGTACAGGCGGAGCGCGACGTTGCTGAGCAGTCATCCGACCAGGCGCCGGCAGGCTCGCCCCATGAGCATACGCCATCCAACAAGCAAGTCACCGTCACTAACGGTGAGCACGAGAACGACGATGTCGACTACACCAGCACTCCCATGCCCGCGGAGCCAAAGGCTGTCGGTTATCTCAGCGGCCTCGGCCTCGGCAACCTAGTGAGCGCCGCGTCGCCCTGGAAGATCACATCACGCCTCTCTTCACTATTCTCGCCAGCGAAGAAGCCAGCACCAACGAAAATTGAGAAGGCAACCACGCCGGCTACTAAGACACGCATTGCCAAGCAAAAGCTGATTCAAAAGGGCAAGTTGTCGTCTGATCAGGCTGCGCAGCAGCAAGAGTCATATCGCGATAAGAAGGTGCAGGCGCAGAGTGAGGGCCCGCAAGAGCGCGATCAGCAGATGTCTAGCATCGCACAGCCTGTGGTGCGCAGACATGGCGGTATCAGTGGAGTCAATCATTACGGCTATGACGAGAGTGACTTCTCGAGCGATGTCACCGATATCGAAGAGGAGGGCGAGCACTACCAGCGTCCAAAGGACGGGATAGATGAGGACATGGCCAGCGGCCGGGACCTCACGCCAAGGGCCGCCACACACCGCAAGCCACGCGTGGAGAGCGAAAATGACGACGACATGCAGTCGACGCCTAAGCCCCCCAAGCAAGGCAACCAAGCACCTGAGGTCAACACAGACGCCGTCAAGCAGACGCGTCAACGCTATGACCTCGACACGATGGACTTCCCCGAGACGAGCAACGACAGCAATGGCTTCCAGCCTATGCGTCGCGACCAGATGAGTGCCGGAGACCGCTTCGCTGTCAAGCAGGCCGTCTATCACGGCATCAAGCGCAAGCGTCCTGGCTGCGTGCCTCTCGGCCTGCCCATCGATAATATGGCCACCATCTCAGAGAGCCCCGAGCTGCCTTTCCAGACGCCAGCTCGCGCTGCCGACGACTTAGACGATGAGCGCACAGCGAAGAGGCAGAACACCGGTCTTGTGCCTCGTGTGCCTCGTGCGCGTCGCACTGTCAAGGCTGCACGCGCCGCTCGAGAGGCTGCTTACATCGCTGCTCACCCGCGATTCAAGCCCTGCTGGGCCGTGGATGAGGACGTGCCCGTACCGCCTCGTGACAGGAACGCCGACTCGCGCAAGGCTCGTCTCGATGAGGCCGACCATCTTCGCAATAAGGTTGCGGCGGATCAGAAGGCTCTCGCGTACCTGGAGGCCAACTACGAGGTCGCCAAGCCACGCGAGACGAAGTGGAGGAAGGCTAAGCACCTAAAGGTCCTCCCGGCGCGTCTGCGTGGCGAGTGCAGCGGGAGTTTTAGAGTCCCGGACTGGGATGACGATGATTTGATTGAGGTTGACATCGATGCCGAGGAGTGTGAGAGCGACTGGTACGGCGATGATGATGAGGTTGCTACGCCCAAGGCCTCGACCAAGCCTGCTGCTACGCCTGGCAGCATGGCGACTGCGACGCCCATGTCTATCGACACTACCACGCCCACACCTGCCGTCTCGAACCCATTCGCCAACACCAACGCGCCGCTGCCTTCGCAGCAGGCTGCAACCACTAAGATCCCCTCACCAGTCGACGACTTCGCACTTTTCATCCCCATGCTCAAGCAAGGCCACGTCTCCTTCTTCGACCGCGACAACGATCCCAAGGTCGTACCCGCGCCGCTGCCCACGCAGCCGGCTGCCACGACTACGGAGGGCTACATGTACTTCGACTCCGCTCCCCCGCCACTCTCTCCCGACGAGCTGGTTTCCGATAGGGACGAGGATATCGATCTGCTGTTTGAGGAGGAAGAAGATTGGCCTGCAGTGACGCAGGGTGATGGGGAGGTTATGACGCAGGAGGAGGAGGATGAGGCTTGGGTTGAGGGGCGGAAGGGGTTTGTCGGGTGGTTAGAGGAGACTGGGCAGGTGAGGAACTTTGGGTATAAGGGGGAGCAGTGGGTTGGGCAGTGGGATGGTTTGGCGAAGCCGGTAGAGGCTTAGAGTGTGATTAACGCAGGCTCAGTGCGAAGATCCGAGCAGGGCGCCTGAGTAGCGAGGATAGGAATGGCACGATGCACACGACTGGAAGGGATCTCGCGGGTCGGATCTCTTGGTAGTGCTGCGCCAAAGAGCTGAGATAGAGTGTATGCTGATGCACTCTCCTTTTTGATCAACTGTCGCGTGTGCTTCTGTACGTGTACTCCTGGTACAATTTTCTGCATTACTGCTTCGGAGAGACGCTGACGCGCAGCTGATTCCCCAGAAATATGGACAGAGGCTAATGCTAGTGTGAGCTTACTCAGAGTATTTATACGCTATAGTGCTGTCTCCATGAGCGTCTTGGATGTAGGTGGGGGTGAGCATTGCCTGCAAGTATGGTCTCTCTGATGCACATCAATCGCTATGCCCACTATCTAGGGCGCACTGATCGCAGCACGAGAGCATGCTGACTTTTGAAGGAACACCAACAATATCCTTCGAACGTGGCTGGCGTCCAGGTGAGGGCTGCGACAGTATCTCTCTCGCCGGAGTGGCACCGCAGATCAATACTGTGAAGGTGCAGAGCACCGACGCTTTGTCAACTCATCAGAATCTGACAGAGGGAGGACGCAGCAATCATACTGGAACGAGTTCACACCTCTCCCACGATGACAGACAGCTCTCCAGCCGCTCTCGCCCGAGCAATCAACACGATCTCAACTTTCATTTCTCACGATGAGCTCCCAGGCATCGACATCCCCAAGTCCAGCACTCTCGTCTTCTGCGTGCCCTCGATCCTCAGTCAGGCAACCTACATCTTCCGCACGCTCGAACGAGATCCTACGCTGATCGACACGCTGGTCCTCGTAGGCGGCATAGGCCACGCCACATCCTACATCTACGATGCCGTGGCACGGCACCCGGAGTATCAGGTCCTGGCCCGACATATCGACGGACTGCCAGAGGCGAGGGTGCTGGAGCTAATTCTGCGACGGTTCTTTGATGTCACCGCGATCACGAGCGCTGGATGCCAGATTTTGATTGAGGACCAGTCTACGAATTGCGGCGCAAATGCTGTGGAGACTAAAGCCTTGCTTGAACGGGAGGGTGTGAGGATCGGGGAGAGGGTGGTAGTGGTGCAGGATCCGACGATGTGTCGACGGACTGTGGCGAGCTTTGAGAAGCTTTACGAAGAATTGCCACAAGGTGAAAGGCCAACATTCGTATCGTTTCCTGTCGTGGTGCCGACTGTGGAGGTTGTAGATGGGAAGCTAGAGTATGCGGCGTTGCCTGCTGGCAGTGGGGTGAAGGTGGAGGAGTTATGGGAGAAGCAGCGCTTCTACGAGTTGCTGGTAGGTGAGGTGGCAAGACTACACGATGACGAGAATGGGTATGGGCCGAAGGGCAAGGGATTTACTGGGCATGTGGATGTACCTAAGGAGGTGCTAGCCGCGGCGGAGGTGTTGAGGAGTAGTTTAGGGGTGACTCGATGACCGAAGCCAGTCGTCCTAAATACATCGATGCATTATAGACCTGTAAACTTGCGCTCAGTACGCTCCATTACCGAAGAAGAATCCATCGAACAGATCCACGCCTCCGCCATCGCCCCAGTTCTGTCCATCACTCGCCATGCCTCCATCAAAGCCTGCTGTACCGCCCATGCCGAAGCCGAAGTCCAGCTCTGCGCCACCGTTTGTGTTGCCATTCGTATTGCCCCAGTACGCGGTGCGACTTGGGTCCGAGACAGGAAATGTGTCGAGAAAATCGAGATTCTCGAACGAGAAGTCCGGCTGCTGTTGTGAGATCGTTTGCGCAAAGGGCTGGTACGGCAGCTGGTTTGAGAGGGCGTAGGTGGGTTGTGGAGGGTTATTGGTCGCGACTTGTGAGTTATACGACGCTGGCGAGGGTAACGCAGCACTAGCGGTCGAGTGTGGAGACTGCGTGTTGTACAAGCCCATAGCCGAGCTCGGGTCTTGTGTCGACATTTGCTGCTGTTGAAACGGCATCGAACTCGTGCGCGTGAGCTGCGGGGATTGACGGACAGCGGTCTGCATCGCAGCTTGAGTTCTTCGACCAAGCTCATCATCGGTGAAGAGGTCTTTTAGATTCATGTCAAAGCGCGGCAGCTTCCTTCGCTCGCTGTCGGCTCGTTGTCGCATGCTCTGTAGCTCGCTGGGGACTGGTGTATCGCTTTTGCTAGCAGACGCACCCGTGCTCGTACCGCCACTGAAGTAGCCCCCTGGGCTGCTCAGTGACTGGCTGGCTAAGCTTGATGCTGTGCCAAAGCCAGTGGTTGACATACACATGCTGATTGTAGCTTTTGCCATGCGGCTGAAGGCATCGCGACACGCTTCGGCCGGTGGGCAGTTTTCGATCAGGTCGGTGAGGACTGATGTTGCAGCTAGGATCGTGAAGTCGACGTCGTCGAGTGTCAGATGTAAGCGCACTGTCGGACTGTGCCAGATTGCATAGAGGAATGAGATACCTGTAAACATGGTCAGCAGACATTGTGGATACCCGATGAAGTGCAGCATACCGCTCATGAACAAATGATGTGTAGCCAAGAAGGTGTAGTTCACCAGCTTTAGTCTATGCAGCTGTCGATACAACTTCAGCACGGTCTGCCCAGCCTGTGCGACTTTGAGGAAAACGAGCTGCTCGTCTTCTTTGAGCTCTTGATGTATCGCGCCTGGACTTGTCACGCTTTCACCGGTGCTGCTAGCAGTGAGTTCGTCGGCGAGTGGACCCGGGACGGCAAGCGACTGTCGATATAGCATGATGACTGCTTGCCAGTAGTTGAGCTCGAGAAATAGTGGTGTAAACCGTACACCAGTATCCGGCTGGAGTGGTGCAGACTCTTTCCAGTCCCAGAGCCTTCGGTCGACATCTATACGCCAATCTCGGAACGTTTGGAACTTTGAAAGGAAGGGTGATGGCAATCGGGTATGCATGTACACATTGCCAGCATTCGCTCCTAAAGATCGCGCTTGCTGTGCTTGACGATACTGCAGTACTTGCAGAACCTCTGACTGCAAAAGGCGTAGTCGGAAGTAGTGGTGCGCGACCAGCTTGTATGTAGGGTATACCACTTCGCTGGCCGGCTTCAAGAAGCCGGTGGTCGTGATATAGCGATCATCGAGCAATGAAGGGAATTCAGTCGTTATGACTTGATCCGTGATGCCGAATGGCCTGCCGACGCAAGTCGATACCAGCCGATCAAAAGAATACACGCACCACCACAGTCTTCGCCGCAGGTCTCGAGCCCACTGTTTGCGCCCAACGTTACTGTTTGCACCGACAGCATCCTCGCCTTCAGTCTTGATCTCATAGGCATCCAGCTCAGCGTCATTGTCTTCGAAATGCAATCCCAAGTCAACACTGAGACGGACAGCTACCCCTATGATGTACCACAGTCCTGGTGCGACTGGTCGAAGCAGGGCGAGACCTGCAAGCAGAAGTACAGCTTGCAACTCTTCCATGCCGCCACTGTACCCTTCAGATGCGGGCGTAGAGCTGAGAAAGTTCTCCAGGTGCGTGATGGCTGCTGAGTGGTACTCTTCTGGCGAGTATTGGTGGTCTGCCATCTTGGAGCGTTTCTTGCCGGGAGCGTCACTGTCTGTGGTCGACGTTGTGCTACTCGCTAACGCTACCGGTCGGCTATTCGTTGCTGAGTCCATAATGATACCACTGCCGATCGCATACACGATGTTCAGCAGGTACATCTCACGTGGTGTCCGATCCTTAGGCGGCTTCGCATAGACTCGTTCGAACAGGCTGGTGAACTCTCCGCGATGCAAGATTGGGATCTGCGGATTGGCATGCTCGAAATATAGATTTGCAAGTCTCGCACCCAAAGGTTCCTCTGGGAAGGGCGCAGGTTTAATAGTCGGTCTCGTGTGCAAGCCGAAGAAGGAGTCGCGAGGCGCACTGCTGCCACCCGTGGCATCTCCAAGCAGCGGTTTTGATGGCTTGAGTCCACCTCTCTCGGACGGCGTCTGCGAAACAGAGCTTTTGACCGCGGCATACACGACTCTAGCGAAAGAGATTCCGGACCCAGTAGCGACGCGTTGAGAATCAGGTAAACTCTGTCCAATGTTATTGACTAGCTTGTTGATGCTTTCAGTGTCGTCGCGAACCTTCAGAGCTGGGTCGACAGCCGGGAGCACACTGTCCTGCTTCGCCTTGGCATCCTTGCTGTGGGAACTTCGTGCAGCCTTACCACCACCCTCATGTTCGAGCACGGGAAACGGTACGTTCACACCAGGCTGTATGCTCTCGTCGATCGCGAAGTCATCTTCTGGAGGAGGCACAGCACCGCCCAGCCCAGTGACTATAGCTTCGAGATTTCGCACTCGCGTCTCAAGATAGTAGACATAGCTCCGAGGGATCTCTCGTCTGCTAACAGGATCGAAGCCAACGCACTTAGCACCGACTTTCAGACACGCTGTGCAGCGAGGCAGTTGCTGATCGCAACGGTTCTTTCGATGTCGACATCTGTTACAAGCACTCACATTGCGGAAGTTTGACGAGGTGCCGCCAGGACCGGAGCCAGTGGCGGGAGCGGACGCGATGACACCAGTAGGTGAAGCTGTCGACTCCGTTGGTGACTCTAGCGTCCCATTCTCATCGTCCCTGGTCCGCTTCTTCGATGACACCCCTGGTGGTGAAGCCATTACCAGGTCGGGCTGACGAAGCTGAGGTCGGCAGTCTGTGAGCCGAGCTCCTTGGCACTCTGCTCTCCCATCAAAGTCACAACGAGCAAGAGGCGGACATGGCCGACACGGTAAGTCTGCGGAGCGCCAGTCAGTCGCGGATGAAATACTCCCGGTCGGCTGTCAATATAGCAACAAAATTCTGACGCAGGTGATGAAGCAGAGTATGGTCACACGTTGCTTCTTCCGTTGCATCGAGCAGCGGCAAATTATCGCGATAGGCTTACTGGGGCTGATAAGCGTTGCTTGTACTCGATGGCAATACGTCCACTATGGTTGATAGCGCTGTGACAATCGAGTACGTGGATGTACTCTGGGGGATTGCGATCATGTCGTGGGAATGACTATCTTGCGCAAGTGTACAAAAGAAAATGTTACGTTGGACGTCCGAAAGTGGCAAGAACGACGGAGGTCGTGTTTGCACTGACATTGCTCCAATCGCTGTGTATGGATGCAAGCATCTATTTCTAAGTAGGGTATCCTCCCATTTGGCATCGTGAGATATCCAGTTCTAGCCTTCCCAATGTGTTCCCTCAAACCTAGGCTGGGTCTGATTCCCAAGCAAGCTCATGAAACGCCAATAAAGATAAACGAAAGTCTTAGGGTATCATAGCTCCGTCTTGCGGAAGCAAACGACCTGCGAATAATGCATACTTCGCCCAGAGTGCCTCCCGTGTGCCAGTAACGCCGTGTATCGATAAATGCGGTCCGAATTTTGGTGGTAGTAAAATCATACAAGAAATGCAAGTGCGCGGTAGAGTCGTTGACGGCGGCGAGGCGGCTACGACCGACTGCTCCTTCGATCAAAGCGTGTCAAGATCGGTGAGCTGGGTGTCGACTGCATCGTCTCCAAGGACGCGTTCGGGCTCTCCACGATCAGGAGCATGTCATCACTCTCTTCGTCGACGGCGGCGTGCTTCTCGCTGGCGAATGTCCGCCTCCTCTCCTCGATCATGAATATGCTCAGAAATGCACCTCCGACCGCAACACATGCGTTGGCCCACCACGGCAGGCCGAGCACGCCGTGCGCAAGGCCGGTCCCCTGTAGCTGGCCAGACACAGGCGGACCGAAAGTTCTGCTAAGACTCGCGGCCGCTCCCATGGCTCCGTTCAGGGTTCCAGAGACCTTCGAAGACGGAGTGTTGTTGGCCATCATGACCAAAGCCGATGGAAAGGTAAAAGCCTGTGCGCATACCTTCCACATGAGGATGATGTAAACGCACGGCATACGTATCGAGGTTGGCGCCAGAGTAAGGTATGGCGTGATGATGTACAGGAAAGGGTAGGTGAAGACACTGATGCGAAAGAGCGTGAGGCTGCCAAGGCGCTTGGTGAGTGGAGAAAACGCGAACAGCATTGCGATGACTTGGATTACGCCTTGCACGGACAAGATGCCTCCAATAGATTTCGTAGGCAAGCCAAAGCCCCCGGTGAAGCCGAATGGCAAAGATATCGGCTTGTTCGATTCGGGAAGGGTGAACATCACTGGCAGGAGCTGCTCGGCAGAGATCGTGTGGCTAGTAGCAAGTCAGCAGACGCACTGATGGTGTTTGACAAGATCAACTTACTATGCCAGTATCCCGTAGCTAACAATGATAATGATGACTTGTTTGGTGAAGGCGTTCAACGTGCTGGCGTTGCGCTTCGCTGCCTCGGTCTCCTTGGCGAGTGCCTCCGAATCCAGCTCCTGGCTCATCATGCGACTGTCCTCACCTGAGATCGAACTGCGCGGCGAACCCTCGATTGACTGATAGGCTGGTGGAGGCAGCCCTTCGGGTGCGTGTGCTGGCACGAGCTCTGGCGATGGTGCCGCGCTGCGGTAGTCCGGAGGGCTGTCGAAGCTCTCTTCGCGGATCAAGGTGTACGTAGTCGAAGTGCGTGCCGTCTTTGTACTCGACAGCGCGACCATCGGCTCACGCTGGAAGAGGCTAAGTATTCTCTTGCCAAGTTCTAGCCCTCTGTCTCTTTCTAACTTCTTCTCTTCATGCGTCTCTTCCAGAAACAGTATACCGACAAATATCGCCAACACTACCACCGCCGTGCAGAACACATTAGGCAGTAGGAACGGGAACTTGTCCCAGATGCTTCCTTCTGGCCAGCCATAGTTGCGCACCGGATCTGCCATCACTCCGCCAATAGCAGAGCCCGCCACCGAGCCCAGACACCACACGATCGGCATGACAGAGTATGCGTATGGCTGATGCGCTTCGACCGTGATGACCTCTGCAACTGTGCTCTGTAGCACGCCGATGTTGCCGTTGAGCAGACCGCCCATAGCGCGTGCAATGAGCGCAGTTGTGAGATTCGGCGCGAAGCCGAAGAGTATCATGCTGATGCCAGTACCAGCGAGTCCAGTCAAGAGGATTGGTTTGCGGCCGTACCTATCGCTCACGCGGCCCCATACCATGCATGACAGAAATTCGGCGAAGGCGAATGCTGATGTGACCATGCCAGCGTAGAATGTAATTCGCCTGTCGTCGGATGTGGTGTGAAATGACTCGATCATGTGGTAGACATATGGGAAGATGGACATGAAGGCGATCGGCTCGGCTAGTCGACATAATGCTGAGATTGTAAGTAAGTTGCTGCTATGCGTGCTCACTGCATCGACTTCACTCACCCAGCACAAACATCTGGCGTACAGGAAAAGGTGGAGTGTCGGGGTCCCGCCGAGTCCGGCGACCGAAACACAGCATCTTATTTGTGTGTAGCCTTTGCTGCTTGATTGTACTCCAGGAAAGGCTCCGAATCGTGACCAGAGTGAAAGCAATGAATGTGGTCTCTAGAACTGTCGACACTGTTGTGCCCCAGGCATTCACTTGCGCGAAGCAGCTTATAATCCTCCCTCAAGCTGCAACTGTAGCTCTCGAGGTCGTGTGGCAGTGGCGTGTATGTGATGCTGAGGTGACGCTGAGGACTTATCGGTAGTGCGGTAGTAGTGGGTGCAGCAGTGCAACGTAGGGGAAAAGACTAGATGAGTGCAGTGATGGAGTAATACACGCTTAGTGGGAGTGTGGTCGTACTGTGTGAAGGAGATACAGAGGTGCGAAGGAATGAGTAGGAACCGCAGGTGAAGGAGTGAATGGGTGGTGAAAGGGATACACGACAGCATCCACACTTACCACTACGTGCCAGACCGCCCTTGTTCCGGCGGATAGACATTCGCTTCATCAGATCATCGGGTCAGGCACAGGGCGTTTGAGAGCGCCGGGGGGCGACACCAAGCAGACGACGAGTCGACGAACAGGGGGAACTTGCTTCCGGGGATGAAGGTGAGATGCGAGATCTAGCAGCCTTGCAGACAGGGCAGGCCTGCAAGCGCACCCGGCAGCGACGAGGCAGGAGCTAGCGGAGCACTGCCGTCGTATGGTGCAGTGTAAAAGGATCGGAGACAGGTTGCGCGCCCGTGGGTGCACACTCGCGCATCGGTACGGCTGTGCAGCCGCAGAACTCTCCCATCAGCGATGTCATAGAGTGGAGCTTGTTCAGCCGCCCTGCGACTCGCGTCCCTGGCCCTCGGACACACGCTAGCACACCTTCGACTGACGGCGCTAGAACGACCCCCCTACCGGACCCATCTCACTGGTTCGCGGGCGGCGGGACTGCAGCAGGGCGATTATCAAGCGAGCCGACTGGAGACCGATGTGACGGACGGGCTTGCGTTTGCCGGTTGTCTTCGCATACACGGGCGGCGGACACATCATACCATGTGTAATAATACGTGGGATGGACAATACTACACAATTATGCACGGCAGCAATACATGGCCAGCTCGCGTCCACATGCTCACAACCGCACGATGTCATGGTCAAGATGAGGCAACGGGCCGCAATTATCGCTCCCAATGTTGCACCGCATTCTGGCCAGCGCACAACTATCTGTTGCCTCTTTGTTCCTCCTCGGCAAAGATACAGAGTCCCACAGTCGCCCACATTTTTCCAAGTGGCGGTGAACGGATATTTTGCTGCGCTGGTAGGTTGTGAAGCTTCTCGGGGTCGCGGTGCGGGAGACCAGAGCGCATCGGAGCGCATCTGGACTCAGAGCCTTTCTCGAATGCTGAACCCGTCACGTCGGGTTCCCAAGATCCAACGGGCGCCGCACAGGTAGCCATTTGCTCCTAGCCCGCCATGTGGGGGCAGTATCATCAGTGCGTCAATCAGAGTATTGTCATCTCTGTTCAATGAGTTCAACACGTCCCGGACGCACATAGTGAGCCGAAGGCAGCATCAAGACTGGCCGTGCAGTCTGATGGCGGTGAACATCGGCCCAGGCGTCTGGGATAGGCGATGCCGTGCTACGAGTCGAGCGATCACAATTGATCACGAGATGCATGCCGATGCTATTCTGACTGGATGCGCTAATGTCGCTATCCCTGCCTCCACGCGGTTTAGGGTTTCGCGGCAGACCCAAAGCCGAAATCAGCAGTGCGTTGTGCCTGGTCCACACTTTGTCCGCACTTCTCCAGAAAATGGACCATGGCGCTGTCTCCGCGGTGGATTGGCCCGGAGAAATTCTTCATTGCTTGTCATGGGCCCCCACGTCGACCAATGGGTGTTAGCTCTTCTGCTGAGCGCCAGGGTAGCATCGCATTGCTCCGCTTCATGGGCTTCGCCTTCGATGCCTTTTCCAGGTCCAAGCCACAACTGTCAGAAGACCCAGTGGGCCGGGTTCCCTGCTTTCGACTGGGCTAGCCGCGCTGCACAGATACTGCAGCAAGAATGGAAGATTTTCCAGCAGCCAACATTGCGGCAAGCTACTGCAGGTCGCCCGCGTCACAGTAGTGACGAGTCGACAAGGCACAAAGGGTGGGTGTGATCTTGCATGGACTGTGCGGAAACGCACCCCAATCAGCGATGTGACAGCAGCCTCACCGCGCTTGTTTCATCCATACGTGCGTGGACACGAGGTCTGCTATCGGCTACAAAATGAGACGTGCGTGGCATGTGGACTACAGCAAGGCGCCGCGTAACGCACACCATGCCCACATCACCATACATGTGTGGACACGGTGCCATATGCAACATGTAACCACCGAGACATTCCGTCGTCTAATAGCCTGACTTTCCAGGGGTAGTTGACTAGTGTGAGTGCAGGAGAAGAACGGCGAACAGGCGCCGTACCTCATCAAAGTACCTTATCCATTTTGGCAGCGGCAGCCGGCAGTGTTCCCCAGCCAATCGGCAGTCTTCCGCCATAGTGCTGATAGATCGTCGACGCAACCTAACAATAACCCGTCCTTTCTCCTACCGCGTAACGTGCAAGACTGCATTGCACATGGAAGATAGGCTGTCAGGTACAGGACTGCAGTGAAGCAGAAGCAACGGCTCCGTCGTTCACGGAGAGATAGATCCAACGACACGCGCTATGCTATAGAAGGAGTACTGTACATGATGCGTCGACTAGCAAGGATTGAGATGTGATACACGTAACGGCGAGCATCGGCCCTTGAGCATGTGTATCTGGAACGTCTTCCACGCGTCCCGCGGCGAATGCATGGTGCGATACGAGATCGCTTTGCATCCCTGGAAGCGAATGGGTGCCTCAAGGCATCTCCGCATGCGATGAAGGTCATGTGACCGTCAAGCTTGGCAAAGTAGACAGGCGGACATGTAACCTCACAGCAACATGTACCAAACCTAGTCCGGACCACCCACGTAAGTCTAGCAACCCAAGCATGTGCTCGCCTGAAGTCTGAAAATGATTCGTGCATTGAACTCTAAAGCGCTGATAGAAACACTCGTTTTAATCGCTTCCGTGCCCGAGTTGAACCCATTTTCCGCCGAAGACCTCGCACCAGGGACAACATCAGAACACATCTGATAGTAGCATACCAGATCTTCGAGACTGGCAAAGCAGTGGCTTTGGCTGCTGTGAAGATCGAGGTCCAGCTTATTGATGATCAATTTGCCATGACACTCAAGGCTCGATCTCTCACGCGGCAAGAACTAAGTATCGAGTTGTAAGTGGGACGACGCTGAGACAGTCTACGGTGTCAGCTATCCTGAGTCGCTAGTCATGCAGCTGTCGCTTACACTTCTCTCGAAAGTGCCAGCATCAAGCATGTGTGCCCAAGGGGAGTCTACGTAGCGCCTCTCCCCGAGGATGCCCTCCAATGGACTGGCGTTCTTTTCGTCCGTAAAGGTGAGCAGTAGTGCTGAGACTTCGAGAGTGGGTACTCGCGATATGCTAAACATATTCTACAGGACCTTATGCCGATGCCATCCTGAAGTTCGACATTGCCTTTCCTGAAGACTATCCGCTCTGTGCGCCTGTCATCACCTTCGAGCAGGAAGTCTTTCATCCTCTCGTGACTCCTCTGACTACATACTCGTATTCATCTCGGGATCGAGACGCAGAAACCATCAGCTCGGGTGATGATGGCAGACTGCCGCCCGGGGGTCTGAGTCTGAGGGAGGGCTTTCCCGAGTGGTTCTATACGAATGGGCAAGACCTCCGACATGAAGACACGGCCTCCGGTGTGGCACCTCCGCACACCCTTCACGTGCTGCACTATCTGCGTCTCATATTCACTGCTCCAGAACTCCTGGACGAACTTCAGCTTGCAGGCGCTGCTAATCCCAGCGCATGGCACGCATGGCAGGCTCATCGTAAGAGAGCCGTCAGCAGTCGGACACAGTCGCCAGCAGTGCGATCAAGCGATGAGAGTCGATCCAGCGACACCATCAGCGAGCGCAGCCTGTCTCCACGAGGCTCTGTGCAGCAACCCGGAGGCGCACGGCGGCCAGGCGAATGGAACTGGAACGGAGTCTGGGAGGATCGGGTAAGGAGAGTAGTCATGGTCAGTCAGAGCGAGAGCGCATTATATGGTGCGGACAGCGCAAGTGTGGTGAGTGGGACGTTGAGCACATGCATTGTATCAAACTCACTGACACTACTTTACAGATCAGCTTCACGAAGCGGGATATGTCGGAACACGATGCAGCTTTCGAAGCTCAAGCTCATAGAACGTAGGTAGGTGCGAGGATAGAGCGCTTTCCGTGATGTTGTCGACAGGCAACTCCCAGTGTGCGATGTTTCCTTCCAGCGTTTTATGGGCTTTTTTGACATTAGCCCCATACTGCTCGTCGCAAGACATATTCTCACTGGCTGTTGTACTTATCATCAGTCCCCTCTCAGCAGACAAGCCACCAACACAGTCGGTCTGGTTTCGAGTGCCGAATCTTCTGTTGGTAATCCGAAAGAACACCATAACCCATGAGTAGTCTCACGGGACATGCCTGAAGGCTGGACGGAAAGCTGGTTGCCGTCGGCTGTACCTGTGGTGGTTGCAGTGGCGTTGGGATTAGCCATCGCTGCATGCGTCAAGGACGGTCGAGCAAAGAGCGCAGAGCGAAATGAAAGCACCTGAGCCAGCGTCGATTACCAGCGACCAAGTCATTGTCCCTCCGGCACGTGAAGCGCGCACGTGAAGAACATCTCAGGGACCGGACATGGCCAACTGGAAAGAGGTCAGTGACAGGATTCGCAAGTCCATATCATTATGGTCGGCTACTAAACAGATGTAGAACCAAAAGCCATCTCGCGGCGCCTTGGCAAGCACTGCCACCTCGCCGGCCGCCCATCACAGCGCAAGGCCGCATGAGCAGACCACTCTGTTTCCGCAGCCGCTCGCCAACATCTCTCCCAATGCTAGACCACGATCGCCAATACCACGATCGCTTGGACTCAGCTGCAAGCCTGCATCGCCGAACGTCAAGCCGAGTCTATACGAGCAGCGAGATCACGCGGCATGTAGCCGAGAGAGCACGCCCCTTCGCGTCAAGAAGACGAGGGATAATCTGAGGGGACAGGCGGGTCTTGAGGCTTCACCACCACCCTGCGTCAGCCATACGTTGACTGCGTCCGACACCAGTCAGAGCGAGCAGCGCATCGATGGGCAACAGATCGCACACCCACGCCTGGCGCCGACAGTAGCTGCGGTACTCGAGTCCACTGGCGACGAAGTGTATGGCGATCCTCCTAACATACAACGACATAAGTCCACAGGCGGACGCGTATTATCCAGCATCAAGCGCACTTTGACCTCACGCGCGCGCAGCACTACTACAATTCGGCCGATGGAGTCGGATGCTAGCTTACTGCGTCGTGTGTCTGGGCGACGTCGGCCGACTATCGAAGTGGCTCCTGACAGGCGCGCCTATAGCTTTGACGTCTGCCGTGAGAGCTTTCCGAATAGCAGAGAGATCTCGACCACCAATGAGACTTCTGTGGCGGATCGAAGATCGTTCACAGACAGTACCGTGTCCACTTCCGCTCTTATACAGGCGCTCGAGAATACGACTCCGCTTTGCAACACACCCGCGACGGCCAGAACAGTCAAAGTGCATCGCTGCTCTAGCCCACCTGGTTTTGTGTCCGAGCGCATGGCACAAGCCGACGATGCGCCGACACTATCAGACGATCTTGGGCATCGGATCTCGTACGCTGAACGAGCCTATGAAACTCGAGTCGCCTACATTGAGCTTCACGTAGACCTCGACACTACCCTGCTCGACGCAAGCTCCAGCGGTAACATGTGGGTAGCTGTCCAAGCGAAAGTCAGCGAACAGCCAGTGAATCTCTACGAAGCCACCGACTAGCAGTCTGGCTGCACTGAGCAGAACACCTTCAGCAGCGCGCCAGCTGGTACTCTCAGTAACCTTCGCATATGCTACAAGCCAACATCTGGAGCCAGGATCATGGATCTGGTGGGCCAGAAGTCGAGCAAGACGTTACACGTGGATGAGAGCTGCACTCTCTTCATCAAGTTACACGTCCCGGGCGTAAAGCGCATCGACTCGGTGGCGCACGGTATCATCGACCAAGATGCTCTCTTCATGGAGCTGGAGAGTATTGTCGGTACACTGGAACAAGAGATCCTGCATGTTGAAGCACGATACAAGCACTCATTGCTTCATGAGAGCAACAAAGCTACTATACGCACAGTGGCTAAGCTCAAGCGTCCGAAAGTAGACTGTAGATGGAGTATGCTCTCAGCAGACAGCCTTACGGGCAGCCATGCGTCGGTCTCTGAGCGTCTCGCAAGGTACATTGCCCATGAATGCCAGCCTGACCAAGCATTGGACTTGATTCATTACTACCTCGACGCGGGCGCTATGCGACAAAGTGCCATCGCAGATATCTGCTGCGAGCTTGAGCAGCAGATTCATCTAGACGCCTTGTCTGGAGAGGCTCCCCCGACAGTTCAAGAGAAGCCCTCAATACTGATCTCGGATACCTCCCTGGAAGAGGATCACACGTGTGTAACGTCACCGACTCAATCAGACCATCTTAGTAACCATCTCAGCATGCCATCGTGGCCTTCGGGAACAGACTTTTCAAATCGTCAAGCTGCTTTACGACCATCCACATCTGCCCTCGTCCCATCCGATGGTAGCTGTACTCGACTCGTGCCTAGCGCCGCACCCTCTCGGAATCTCCTCATACCTAGCAAGACCACCACAGCTCTGAGTGCACCGACTACCGACTCCGCCCGCGCGGTCTGGCGCTCCATCCGCCATGCCTCTCTGACCACCCTTCAGCGCTTGGCCGAGTCTGCGCCCGAGGCACTGGAGCAGCTAGAAGCAGGTGATGAGGTAGTCAAGGAGCTGAGACGGACTGCTGTCGCGAACAAGCGGTCTGTCGGGGCTGAGACGCTGAGAGGATGGAAGTGGGAGGACAAGCGTGAGGAAGGTGTAGTGGCGCCGTGGATGTGAAGCTACTGCGGACGCAGTGAATACGTGTGAACATCACGAGTGTCTGAGATACGCAGTACGGTCATCATACTTATGTATCAGATCTTAGAGCTTCGCCCTATAGCAAGCACTGATGTACGGCCTCTTTCTCTCATATCCGAAACATGGATCGCGCACCTCCCGTCTAGACTGCAACGAAGTGTCGTGCCTCTCAATATAAAGTAGATTCTCACGTAGGCGCTGTGGGTAACATGGCAGAAGCATAGCGACAATTCACACGTCAGGGGAAGCAAAGGTATACAAGTTGCAATTCATACATTCATGACCAAGATTGCTACTGCAGATACTCGCCACCCGTCTCTTTGTAGATCACATCGAACAGCGGCTTCGCGCTGAACCAGCCAGCCATCGGTGAGCCCACAGTCTTGTATGTGTACGCAGCTTCCTCCTTGCCAATTGAGATGGGCTTCTCGCCACGCGAGCCAGCAGCAGCCTCCGCAAGCAACTGACTCTGGCAGCACTTCTCGAGCGACACGAACCAGAAGATGGTCTAAGGGATGGTCAGTGATGCGCGGAGAGTTTGACGGTTCAGCAGAACATACCTCCTCAATCGATGTTCCGACCGTCAATAGTCCGTGATTTTGCAATAGCGCCGCCTTCTTGTTACCCAAGCATGCAGCAATATCCTTGCCCTCCTTCTCCGCTAGCACAACGCCGTTGAAGCTCTCATACAGCACATGATCATCGTGGAACGCGCAACTGTCCTGTGTCAAGGTGTCGATCTTCCGTCCCAGGGAGCACCAAGTTCGCCCATAGATGCTATGGCTGTGCGCTGCGCAAAGCACGTCCGGTCTCGCCTTGTGAATAGCGCTGTGGATCATATACGCCGCGGTGTTCAGCAGCCTGTTCTCGCCGCCCCCAATGACCTGGCCTGAGTGGTTCACCAAGATAAGATCGCTCTTCTTCATCAATGAGAACGCCTGCCCGAAAGGGTTCACCCAGAAGCAGTCCTTCTCTACCGGGTCGCGGAGAGTGATGTGACCAGCTACTCCCTCATCGAAGCCGTATTTGCCGAAGATGCGGAACGCTGCTGCGAGGCGGCCTTTGAGATAGTCGCGCTCTTCGTGTTTGTCTGTGAACTTTGGCGCGCGTGGGAACTCGATCATCTTGCCTTGCGCAATGGAGGCTTTGACTCCAGGTTCCAAGGGCGCTTCGCCGGAGTTTACTGGAACTGTGTGGCCATTGGATGAGGTGCCTGTGGGCTCGTCTTCGGCGTGGGGTGCCATGGTGTTTTGTTGGATTGGATAATGATACTTCCGGAGACAGATGATTGTATCTATAATGTACGAAAGGAAATACTGGAGAGCAGAAAGTCCTGGGGAGGTTCGTAGGGAATAAGAGATGCATGTTTGTCGGCCTTACATGACAGCGTTCAAAGACCCCGCACTGCTCGGCTCATTGATAGCACGGCGACGGATACTCGGGCTTAGGAGGCACTGAGATGCAGGGTCATGCTATGTGATGTACAGCACGAAGTACTTGAGTGTTGCAGCGGACTGTTAGATGCTGGAATGCTCAGTAGACGCAGACGACCTTGCAATCACGCGCTCGTGGGCCGCTCAGGTCAGACGCTGTGGCCACTGTTGCAAGCAGCGTGAGCGCGCTCAGACTCGCACGAAGGTATCGTAGTTGGTGTGCGTTGAATGATTGGAAGTACTCCCTCATAGCCATTGCGAACAGTTGAAGGTCGTTCTGCTTGTCGTTGTCTAAGGCGGAAATCAGGGCGATCGTCGGGGGCGTCTCTGATTGTTGCGCAAGTAGCAGAAAGCTTTCCAGGTGGTGCTCCAGTCTACAAGACTAGCAGCCTGTGGTTCAGTGGTGCAGTCTAGGGGCTGGGTTCTTTACAAGTTAGAGAAGGTCGGGAGCACATTGTCGTGTAATGAGATCAGGATATCGGGTGACCACACATTGACAGAAGACTACCCGACAGTACCGCCTGCCACGACTTCTGGCAGTCTGACATCAACTCCGCGATCGGCGTAGCGCACGCCGTTCCGCCCTCGAAGAATGGGCGCGCCCTTCGAAGTACAAGCGCAGGATGACTGTTCGTGCATGATCCACTGCCCAGGCGTACCATGGCTGGAAAACCAGCTCACCAATAGTCAGCAATGCTATCATAGTAAGCTCACATCTCTGCAACCTACTTCACGCCCTTCTGCTTCCTGTTCGCGCCTTTCTACAACATCGTCCCTGGCGTCCACGCCCTTCTGAGTGAATGCCAGTCATTGCCGAGGAGGACGAGACAATCATGGCTGACATGGACATCGATGTCGATGATCTACTGGCCTTGCCCAGTGCAGCTTATGGTGCGGGCGGTGCAGGCGTGACCAATGGGGACGAGTTCGGTGGCGACGTGCTTCCAAGGGCCGTGTGCCCATCGCACCCAGATGGTCGAAAGTGAGTGGCCCACTTTCCATCTCGGCATCAGCGCGGTTACTGATCGTAGCAGCTGCCTTTGCCATGGGTTCATGGGCGACTGGGATGTTCTACCCACTGCTCCAAAGCCGCTCCATGAAGACTACGGCAAGTTCGAGGACTGGATCCCTCGATTCATACAGCCAGAGAAGGCTTGTGATTACTGCAGATCTAAAGGACTGAACTGCCATCTGAGCCAAGGTGATGCCATCTGCAGACCTTGTGCTAGTCTTTTCCGCGAATGTAGTCTGAGCAAGTCGAACACTCTCGAGGCTAGCAACTATGCAAAGTCGAGGCATGGGGAGTACTTCGATACCTTACATATGGTACACGAGAATGTCTGCGCTGAACAGGGAACCCTGACTGGCATCAAGCCATTGCACTCCAAGGGTGGCCGACGAAGTGGCACGAGCACGCCGTACGAAGACGATGAGCCCGGAAGCAGCAGACGTAATGGCATTCGCTTCCCACGGCATGCTGTCAAGGTTCTACGAGAGTGGCTTGACGTACATCAAGATCATCCGTATCCCAATGACGAGGAGCGCACTATTCTCGAGAGCCAGACGGAATTAACGCAAACACAGATCGCCAACTGGCTTGCGAATGCGCGCAGACGTAAGAAGGCGACTCAGCGAGCGAAGCCAAAACTATGCATGTCGCCAAGTCTGCGACCAACAGCAGCGATTGACATTCCGGAGCCAGATAAGCCGTGGGAAGAGCTCAACCCGCTAGAAAGATGGAAGCATTCGCCTCCCGAAAATGAACCTGCCAGATTCACAGATATCGCAAGCGCAGTGGAGCACGGAGACTTGTCGGATGATGCAACATCGCCTTCAAGCTACAACACGCGCCGTAGAAAAGGATCGAGCAATGGATCGAAGTCCAAGGCGCCATCCACGACCTCGCAAGAGACATCTCTCGGTAGCTCATTGTCTGCCGTCTCGTCTGGAGCAAACTCCCGAGGATCGAATGGCTCCTTCGGCTCGTTCAGCTCTAGCTTGGCTGGCAAGAAAGACCGCCGCCGCCGAAGGAGGCCGGGTACAGCGGGAGGCAGACCGTCAGCAGACGTGAGTAACTCGACGAGCTTCACCGCCCAAGTTCAGCCACTAACGTATCTCTCAGCTCTCAAAGCGTATCTTCCAATGCACATTCTGTACAGATTCGTTCAAATCAAAGTACGACTGGACCCGGCACGAAAAGTCACTTCACTTATCGCTCGAGAAGTGGTTGTGCGCACCTCTTGGACCTTTCATTGTTGACAAGACAAGCGGCGAGAAGTCGTGCGTGTACTGCGGCATGCTGAACCCGCCTGACGGCCACGGCGAGACCCACAACCATTCGGCTTGCGAAGAGAAGGGACTGGACGCTCGCACGTTCTACCGCAAAGATCATCTACGACAGCATCTCCGATTGATGCACAACTGCGAGATGATGCCAAGTATGCTTGCTTGGAATTCAGTGGCCACGAATATCAACAGCCGATGTGGCTTCTGCGCTCAGCGCTTCACAGTCTGGCAGGAGCGTGTGGATCATTTGACAGCCCACTTCAAGGCTGGCGTACGCATGGCTTCGTGGAAGGGCTGTAGGGGTCTAGATCCGGCTGTCGCAGCCCAAGTGACTAACGCTATGCCACCATATCTCATTGGCGTCGAAGCCGTCAGGTATGCAACACATTCCCTGCCAGCTCACACTACATGCTGACATACTTGATAGTCCGAACCCGTTTTCTGCGACCAACAGGGACACGAACCTCTTTCCTGTCACGGCTACCGATCACCCCGGCGAGCACCTTATAGATGCTGCCCAGCGTGATGCACTTTGCATGCACTTCGAATCTAGCTCCCGTGATACTGCAGGCACTAAAGCTACTTGCTGGGAGATCCTGACTGTCAGACTCGGCAAGTATGCCAATGACATGATTGCTAAAGGTGTGGTGATAACGGATGAAATGCTGGAGTCGCAATCGCGGTGGATTCTGTATGGATCAGATGACACCTGGAATCAGACAGCGTAAGGGATAAACGGATTGCATCCAAGCTCTTTACTGACTCATCATGTAGCTGCGATAATCCGGAATGGCGAGATCTGTTCAAGAAAGCACACGGTCTCGATTTCATACCGAAGGCCATCGGTGGACAGGGCATGCAAGTGCCAGAAGACCTTGAGACCTATAGCGACCTCGGCATGCGCATACCGTTCCATGTCCAGCTTGAGGCGTACAACAAATCGAAAATCGAGAGTGGTACGTGGATGGACGGCCGGCGCCATCAGCAAGTCCGACATCTGTACAATCAGCTGTCGAAGGAGGGTGTGCTGCATGACACTAACAGTCGCTGCTCGCACACCGAATGCGAGAGAAACATAGTGGACACGCGCAAGTTCGACCGCTCTGGAGAATCGTCGCCGGCGACAAGACGCTGGTGCACGTACGAATTGCCTCCCGAGAAGGCCAAGCAGTTCGCGATCTTGACCGCGCCAGCCGAGGAGAGCATTGCGATCAGCCACGCTCTGAAGCAGCCGCAGCAAGCGGACCAGGAACTCCAGGCGGCTCACGACCTCCACTCGTGTATACGAGGTCTGCAGACTGCTGATAGACATGCACTCAGCAAAGTCATGACGAATGTCAGCAGCCCATCAAAGCGAAAGTCGAAGTCGCCGGAGTTGCAGCATAGTGTGGGATTCACACACCCAGCACAGAGAGCTTTCGATGCTCTGACAAGAGCAGACTGTCTCGATCATAATAAGCATTCGTGCGGAGGGGCGGGAAGTAGCAGATACGAGGTCAGAAGTCCATCGAATACTGACGCAGCCGACAAGACTCGCTGGGATTGGCTACAGAAATTGCAAGACGGTGAAGTGGCCTGTTGTCCTCATGTCGACCACAACGCGCGCACTTTCGAGACTCGCGCCCGTCAGTTGGAGGTCAACCGCGCGCGAGGTATGGCTACCTTGACTTCACTCGAACAGAACGAACCAGACGACCATTGTGGCCCTAACGACGTTCCGCTCATGGAGCCGAACTCCAGGAACAACCGTGGCTTTGTCCCTCGGCATCACTACGCTCTTCCAGCAGACAAGGCACGACGCTTCGCGACTCTGACAGGTGCTTGGCAGGATAGCGGCAGCATGCCTCCTGCGACTAGCACGGCAGACTTGTCACTCCCGTCCATCATGTCACCGAACACTACCTCCACAGGCGCCATGATGGAGTTCCTCGGCGGCGACTTCGGCGCACATCTCGACTTCTCCCAAGACACCGCCACCTCGCTCATTCCTCTGCCACATTCGCAGCAGCAGGATCCGTCCGCGACGACGCAGTCCGTGGTAGAGATGCAGGAAGGCTATCCTTACCCTGCTCTGGGCGCCGAATCAGATCTGCCGCTGCTTCGAGACCCGCACGATTGGTACAATGGCACGGATCATTGGGTCGATGAGAGTGTGCTGTTGCAGGATATCGATGATTTGATTGCTGCGAGTCAGCCTGCGATGCAACAGCCTTTACCGGCTTTTGAAGGGCTGGTGACGAGCGGGATGCCAGAACAATCGATGCCGGCTTTCAGCGACTTCACCTCGATGCCAGAATCTTCACACAACACGGCAGCAGTGGCCGGCGCAGGGGATCAAGACCTGCCGCTGACATGGACGGATGCTGACTTTGCTGCGTTGACGGCGGGAGATTTCATGGTCGATACTGGCGCAATGATGGGGCTGTCTACGTCCCAAGACGGTCCGGCAACGAGCGCAACGGACATGGGCGGAGACATGGAGTTCGAGGGTGTGTTTGACTTTGAGCAGTTCAGCTGTGCGTCATGATCTAGACCAATAGAGGTGGCTTTTCTGAGCGCAAGCAAATTTTTGGGGGTTGCTGGGTTGTCTTTCGCCGCGCCTAGCACGAACCTCGGGGGTCCGCGACAGTGTGCTGCCAAGCCTCCGCTAGAACTCCTGCGGTAGGTGATTTGACTAGATCCAGTTCGAAAGCATTTTCGCTCGCTTGTATTCCTGCCACTGCAGATCGTAGAAACGTTCGTCCCGTTTTCCATCGATCGAGCCCACGGGCGCCAATGAGTTCAACGCACGCGAACTCCAAGGGAAGGAGAATGAATGTTCAACTTCGTCACTGTCCGATTTTCTACACTCCCTCCAAGGCGCAACCTGGTCGACATCCTCTTCGTCCTGCTCGACCAGGACCGGCAACGCTGCATCACAAGCCGCTTGCCTCCGGGCGAATAGTCCCTCCTCAACAAGATCATATCCGTCCACCGTAGCGCCGCTGAGATGTCTCGAAGCTTGGACGGGTTCACCGTGTCCGAAAATCTCATTGCGCGCTTTGCGGAGTGTCTCTTGGGCGGCCCCCTCGACTATGATCGGCAGCACTGCACGTCGCGTCGCTTGCACCGAGGTTGATAGCCACTCGCTGCGAGACTTATGTATAGCCGCCATAGCAAGTCTGGGGGCTACACTATCGTAAAGATGTATGTAAGGCATATCTCTATGACTTTGCAGGGTGTAATCGTGTCCGGAAAGCGCATTGCGCGCTCTGCTCAGGGTCTCTTGCGCTTTCTCTATTGTATCGAACTGAAAAGCGAGAGTGGCAGCTCGACCCTTCTCAATAGACCCGATGTCCTCGAGCTCTACAAGCAGACGCTTCCTGGCCCTCCTTGCACCCTCTCCATAGTTAGCTCCGATCGGGGCATCGAGCAGACTGTACAAACAGTACCACTTGTCTTCCTCTCGAGTGGTCTGCCGATTGCTAGCCCACTGTAAGCGATCTTCTGCATTAACAGACTCAAGTTCCGCGGCGTCGTGAAGCACATTCCAAGGGATGTGCGTGATAGAGGCTATAACATCTTCGAGGGGCAGCATACTAGTGCTACCCCCTCTAGACCCGATCACTCTCCAGTTGGCAGCAAGGAAAATGACGTTTCGGGGTGCCACAAGTTCTTGGAGCGTCCAGCCTCGCGTGAACCACTCACTTCGCTCAAAGAGCCTCTGAAGGTCGAGATCTTGCCTTATATTTTGCAGTACCTTGTCAGGGTATCGCACATCCGCTAGGTACGCTAGGCATACTTCCGCCCGTCTGTACCACTTGTACATACTGTTGATAGCCTCGGAAAGTTCTACAGCATTTGTCTTATCGATGCAGCAAGTGTCGATCCATAACCACTTAATACTCCGGTGCTGTGACCTCACGTGAGCGATGAAGCCTTCCAGCTTCTTATACCCAGCGCTCGCAGTGTTCCGGTGCGCTATCACATCCTGGAAGGTAGTCTCTTCAGTCTCGTCGGCCCAACGGTGTGATGCGATGACATAGGGTGGTGGGTCTTTGTAGAACCGCTTGAAGTCAAGCGTGTCGACATTGATAAGACGCATTTGGATCGTACTCGGTGCCGTCAGTGCGGACTTTCTCACCAGCACTGTGATGACCACTGGAGCCCAATGTAAAGACGCATAGCCTGGCGCCGAGGGCAAACATCAATCCTATTGTCGTAATTCACACGAGAGCACTCATCTTGAGACCGATCCCACAGCCTCTATGCTGCATAGTGCAGCTTTGCACAGCCGCAGATGCAGCCTCAAGCGAGTCCAATCACAGTCATGGTGGACTCGATCGCGCAGCCTGCTTTGGGATGGACAAATCGTGCCCCTTTGCTCAAAGGCGCAGTAATAATGTGATTGCATAGACACACGGGGATCCTGCGGGTCGACATGTGTGACTGTTACCTCAAGCCTTGAAAATGCTGATGAAGAGAATGGACATTGGAAACACGGCCTGATCTCGTACAGCTTTGCCCGATGCCACGCCCTCGATTAGCCCGCCGACATCTACCATAGCATGTACAACGCAACTCGATCTTTTTGTGATGAGTCCGGCATTGAAATACCATTGCAATCTCGTGGACGCTACTGAAGTACACATCACATTGTCGCAGACAGAGTCGGAGCTGACATAATATTGAATGGAACACATCAACTCCACCACGTCATGCAAAGTCCAACCAAGCTTTGGGGCTCGCCGTACACCCGTTATTCCCTCAACGCCCTACTGTACTCCAAGTCGCTCCAAACACCCCATGTACTGATTACCGATGACGGAGGGCGTGCAGATACAGATCTTCGGTCTAGTTGTAGCCGATATATCGCCAAGGTAGGCGAATCATTCTATTGCAGTGTCTCTTTTGCTACAGTATACATGCATAGACAGATGGGCTTTCTTTTCCTTCACACTTGATCACATGCAACACACCAAGTCTCAATATGTCTCCCGCAGACCCAGAGAAGGGACAACCTCTGCAGGAGAGACCTGAGCACGAAGACGCGATCTCCATCTCAACTCTTGATGACGAGTCAAGACCTTCGACACCACACTCGGAACGACATGAGCGCCACTCAACGGACATCGAAACTGCCGCCCAGCGTCCCAATGCCTCTCCAAATCTCAAGCGCACGCAAAGCAATAAAAGCACCATGTTGACGCGGATCGCATCCCGCATCACGACAAGATCCATCACCAACCCTCC
The DNA here is from genome assembly GCA_002077065.1 of Cryoendolithus antarcticus. NCBI lineage: Eukaryota > Fungi > Ascomycota > Dothideomycetes > Cladosporiales > Cladosporiaceae > Cryoendolithus > Cryoendolithus antarcticus. The sequence goes on from NAJO01000009.1 coordinate 871,935, forward strand.
ACCACCCCCCAATGGCGGCCTAAAAGCCTGGACCCAAGTCGGCTGCGCCTGGCTCGTCCTCTTCACAACCTGGGGATACGTCAACTCTTTCGGCTCTTTCCAAACGTATTACTCGACTCTCCTCCCCCATGAAACAGCCAGCACCATCTCCTGGATCGGTAGCGTGCAAGTCTGGCTTACCTTCTTCGTCGGCGCCTTCTCCGGCCGCTTGCTAGATGCTGGACTATTCTTGCCGACATTCGCCGTGGGTATGGCGATGCAGCTAGCCGGCATCTTCGGCATGAGCTGGTGTACGCAGTACTGGCAATTGATGCTCACGCAGGGCATTCTTACGGGGATTGGGGGAGGGATCTTCTTCTGTCCGAGTATGGGGTTGCTGGCTACTTACTTCGACAAAAAGCGCGGAGTGGCCATTGGGATTGCGACGACAGGGAATAGTGTTGGTGGGATGATCTACCCTGTTGTGGTCAGGGAGCTGCTGCCGAAGCTCGGCTTTGCGTGGACGGTGAGAGTGATTGGCTTTGTGAATCTAGGGTGTTTGGTGCTGGCGCTGTGCTTTATGAGGCCGAGACTACCGCCTAGGAAGTCTGGACCGATAATGGATCCTGCTGCGTTCCATGAGCCGGTGTACATGCTGTTCGTAGCTGGGTTCTGCTTCATGATCGGATCGGTGTACTGGACATTCTACTACGTAAGCATGCCCCTCGCTCTCCCCAGTAGCGTACTAAAGCTCCTGTACTGACATTCCCGCCCAGATTGCCTCCTTCGGCGTCCAAGTAATCGGCCTCTCCTACGCCTCCTCAACCCTCCTGATCATAATCATCAACGGGGTCGGGCTCCCTTTCCGCGTTATCCCGCCTTTACTCTCGGATCGATACGGACCACTGAACATTATTCTGCCCGCCCTCTTCGCCACAGCCCTCGTAGCCTTTACCTTCGTGGCCGTCCACGATACGCTGGGTCTCTACCTCTTCACCATATTCTATGGGATCACCACCGCGGCATTCCAGTGCTTGTTGCCCGTTACTGTCGCGTCGCTGACTACGAATTTGAACATGGTCGGCACGAGGCTTGGGATGGCTTTCAGTGCTATCAGCTTTGCGGCGCTGACTTGGCCTCCGATTGGCGGCGCGATCATAGGGTTGCAACATGGAAAGTATCAGGGTGCTCAGATCTGGGCTGCTGTGAGTGCCTTGGCGGGTGCACTGTTGATGCTTACAGCGAGGGTGAAGATGAATGGGTGGACTGTGAGGAAGAAGTGCTGAAACTACGTAAGAAGTACGAGAAGTCTACCCTATTCTAGGAACCGAAACGCCGTCATCCAACGATGCTGAGTCCTGGCCCTGAGACGAAAGACCGTTAGCTCGCCACCCGTATCCCAGCCAAGACCTCGAGGCCTCGTCCGGCTTCCCTCTCGAATGCCTCAACCATACCATCGCATTTCCGCTTCAGCTCCGCCTCGCCTATCTCAGCGCGATAGTAAATCCACTCCTCCACAGTCATACCCTTCTCCCTCTCATCCAGCCCGCCAGCTGCAGCAACCAGCTGGCCTGCCAGACGTCCAGGAGTAGGCTGTGGCGATGCCAGCAAAACAGTGTCCACATCTATGGCCTCCCAGGGGAAGGTCGAGGAGAGCGCCGCGAGGTTGGTCTTGCTGGGAGAGAGATGTTTGGTGGGCGAGAGGCGGCCGGCGTTGGGTGTAGCTGGCGCGAGAGGAATGCGCGTAGTCTTTGTAGGACTGAGGTAGATGTTGGCGCGAGGGTCAGCCACCTTCATGGCCGTCGCTGGCAGGGCGGAGGAGGGCATGTTCTCTTTGTCGCTTGCTGCTGGTGAGGGTGTGGCAGTTATGGGTCGATGTGGCGAAGCAGTATCTTCGTGGAGGACGACCTCTGTGCCAACGCGGACGCCCGGTGAGATGGTGGCGACTTGAGAGACGTAGTGCGCCATGTTATGGCCGGGCTGGGAGATGAGGGCGGCTTCTTGCTGGAGCTCTTGCTCGAGGGCGTGGATGTGCGCGGCGGTCTGTGAGGTAGACTTTGATGGCTTAGGTGTAGGATGTGAAGGCGAGTGTTCGTATTCTGCGATGCGATCCTGCTCGGCCTGAATTGCTGCAACCTGCTGCTGTTCTTGAGCAATGCGCATGAGCTCGGCTTCGATCTCAGCTTCGTCACGCTCCAGGTCCTCGACTTCTGGGGTATCTTGCACAACAGATACAGTAGTGCTAGCTTTTGAGGAGCGAGTCGAAGACGCTTTCCGCCCTTTGCCTTTCTTTACTGCAGGCTTCTTGGCTTTACTCGACTTCGCTGACACAGTACCTGATACGGCGTCGGAGATAGCTGCCACTAGCTCCTCGTGCTCGCTGGTCGGGATCTCAACCGCAGCCAGCTCGACAGACTTGCGGCCGGTCTTTCCTTTGCATGCATTGGCGGAGCTCGGAGGTTGCGGGAACTGCATCACAGTAACACTGCCATCCGTCTCCCGCTTCGGCGCACCAGTAGAAGTCCGCTTCACACCACGCTTGGGCTTCTCCAGGACCATTTGAGGCGTCGACTCTGCCTCTGGGAACTCAAACGAACGCTCCAGATCCGCCTGCAGCTGAGCAGACACGTCACTCAAACGCTGCTCGAAAGCTTCCACGGGCACCTCGGGCTCCTCAACGACGGATTGCTTCGCTTTGCGGCCGCGCTTGGCTTTCGGTGCAGCATCGAGATGACTAATCTCGATGATTGAAGAGTCTTGCTTGGATGGCCGTCCGCGCTTCTTCGGCGCTGGCTTGGCAGCAACAGGCTCGTCGGGCAAGACAGATCCTATCGAGAGTCGGATCTCATCTGCATCACTTTGGAGTCCGAGATCAGGGTATCGCACTTCATCTGTTGCATGAGCTTCGACAGCCTTCGGCTTTGCACCCTTCTTCGGCCGTCCAGGTCCTCGCTTCTTTGCCTTGCCGCCTGCTTGTGAAGTTGAAATGACACTATCATCCACTCCGGTCGCAGAACCGACACTATCAGGCATACTCGGAGCTTCAGACTGCGCGACAGAAACCACACTCTGCACGCTTAGTCTGCTCGCTGTGCTGCCCCTTGCCTTGCCCTTTACCCTTCCCTTCGTAGCCGCAGGCGCAGAGCTGCCGTGAGCTTCGAGCAACGCGAAGAATGGACACTCAGGCACCCGCTTTCGGTGCTCTGCCATGGGATCGTCCTTCGGCTCCCATCCATCGAGACTCAAAGAGCAGTAGAAGCAAGTCGCTCCATCCTCAGTATCTGGCGAGGGATCAAAGCACCAGCCCGAAGCCACCATCTTGGCAATCTTGCACCTCCATCCGCGCTTTGTCTCGTGTGGCCAGCCTGTACCGATTTCGAATGTGGCGCGACGTGCCTCGACTAAGAGTTCGTCCATAGGATCACGTGCCTCTGGATCCTTGCCATCGAGCGGAACGACTGACTGGCATATGGCCCAGGCACATGACGAAGAGTGCGCGAGATGCTCCTGGAGAGGGTTATCGGTAGCTTCCCAGCCGTCCAACTTGACAGCACAGGTGAAGCATTGAACGTTGTCAGGTGCGTCCGGAGAGGGCTTATAGAAGAAGCCTGCGTCGGCGAGCTAGAGATGAGTCAGCTCAATGTTAGGACAATGACCAGCTCAGTATGCCATACCTGTCGCGCTGTAGGATACTCATGTGGCCATTCGATCACCTGTGCCTTCTTCCTCCCCTGTGATGAAGCTCGCCTCTTCGCTAATTGCTGCGGTTGTTCGAAAGACGCGACGCGCGCGACAGCGGATTGGTACTGCGTAGTCACCTCGTCGGCCATGGCGCTGGTGGGTTGTTGCTGTGCTGAAATCAATATCGCATCCAGTGTTGATTTTGAAGTCGCGTCGTCCAAAACATTGAGGCGGGTAAGCTGCGGCTGATGGCGTCACTAGCGTCGGCGATCAGACTTAGCTCACGGACGTAGTTCAGGTACAAACGTGAGCTGCTGAGGATGAGAATGCGACAACACACGCAAATGCCGCAATAATCTTCTCTTCCTGTCCCTCATTTGGTGCTGGTGATACTGAAGAAGCCCGCGATGGGATGCAAGCGTTGCGACTACTTCATTGCTAATCTCGCGACTCGTCATGTCCACGTTCAAGCTTGCGGTAGGTCTGAGCAATACCCTTCCATAATATCTCCCACTGAGTCCCTCTCTAGACCTCGCCTACCTTCCACAATCTCCTTGGTGTCAATTCGTTCTTTCTTGCCTCGACTGCCTGGCGTTCGCGGCCCGCTCACTTCCGCCCTTGTTCCCTATCGCGACGAACGCTTACTTCAACTTCATCTGCACGCGAGGAGAAGCAACACGTCTCGGAGCAATTGCAGGACAGCAGACTTGGATCAGAGCGGAAGTCGCAGGGGTCGTCCACCTCCAAGAGTGATGATGGCAATGACTGGGAGGACACAGCGGATTTCAACATCTCGACCTTTGCCGAGCTTCCGCACAAGACCTTCGGCTACAATCAGCACATCAAAGTGAATGAGGACTTCAAGGAGGCACTGCGGCAGATCCTGTGGCAATTCAAGGCACCTATACGATATGCCTTTGCGTATGGGAGTGGGGTGTTTGGACAGAAGTCGTCCTCAAGCAGCAGCACACCCTCCACAGACCTCAGCCCACACCCTCATACACCCAAAGCCGTGGAAGAATGGCAGAAGGGAGGTGGCAAGATCATAGACTTCATCTTTGGCGTTACGCACACCCAGCACTGGCACTCTCTGAACCTCGCCCAACACCCAGACCACTACTCGGGCTTGAAGTACCTCCCCTATTCCAGCGCAGCTATCTCCGGGATTCAGGACTCCTTTGGCGCGGGAGTCTACTTCAATCCTTACATCACTGTGAACGGCACGATGATCAAGTATGGTGTGGTGAACCTCTCAACGCTGTCTTCAGATCTTAGCGCTTGGAACACTCTCTACCTAGCCGGCCGGCTTCAAAAGCCAGTCAAGATCCTCCGTGATGACCCCCGAATGCGGCTAGCAAACCAGGTCAACCTCCTCTCCGCACTCCGCACAGCATTGCTCATGCTCCCGGAACAGTTCACGGAACGCGAACTCTACGAGCGCATAGCTGGCCTAAGCTACATGGGCGACCCACGCATGAACACCCTGTTCTCGGGCGAGAATCCCAACAAAGTCTCCAACATCGTCGGCGCGCAGCTGCCAGGCTTCCGACAACTCTACGTCCCCTTGATCGAGAACCTGCCAAACTTAGCATTCTCCGACTCTCGAACACCACGGGACGAAGGCTGGGAGAAGCAAGACGCTATCCGAAATACAGGCACCACGCCCACGCTCTCCGACGTCCTCGGTGGCTCCGACGGCCTGACATTGCAGCAGGACATGGACCCCATAAAACGCGGCAACATGGTGCGCCGCCTCCCCTCCGCCTTCCGCGGCAAACTCTACTACAAATACAAATCCCAATTCGGCTTGCCGGGCAGCGCTTTCGATCCCATTCTCGAAGCTGCTACTGATGAGGACGCCTCCTCTGGCTTCAAGAAACGGCAAGGCGGCGAGTTTGAGCAGCGTATCGCAGCGCAGGGGAATCTTAGTGAGGTTGTGGGGGATTGTGTTAGGAAGACTGTGGCTTGGCCGGCGGCTGGGCAGACTATAAAGGGGATTTTTACGGGGGGGGTGGGGAGGAGTTGGAAGTATGCTAGGGAGAAGAGGAAGAAGACGGGGGAGGTGAAGAAGGCTGATGATAGTAAGGCTGCGAAAGCCGAGTGATGTACAGATTCCTCTGGGACTATCGTGAGAATCATTGCTCTGTTACTTGCTAGCTAACGTGCGGCAGAAAGTGACCTGACAAAGCTGATTGTAAGTGTTGCAGTCTCGCCAAGACTGACTTCTTGAGCCTCAGACGTGGGCGCACACGCATGATCGTACAGCTGTACTTGGCCGCATTGGGATCATGCATACGCCACCCTGGTGGGCTGTGTGAACGGCCTCAAGGACCTTACCGGTGAAGCAGGGCGCATTCTATACTGGGATTACAGTCGTGCTGTTACGCGTTGAAGCCGTCTACACCGCCTGGTCCCAGCTTCGCCTATGGCAATAGGAAACATCCAGTAAACATCACCCATGCGGTGACCAGCATGCGACTCTACAATGTCGACAGCCTTGCATTCGAAATATTCTACAGTGACCCACCGCGCTACATCATCGCCTCGCACAGATGGGATCAAGGGACGGACGAGGTCACCTACCAGGACATAACAACAGGGCACTTCACTCACAAGCATGGCTATCGCAAGTTGGCTGGGTTCGTCAACTATATACGCCGAGTCTATACAGTCCGCTGGCTTTGGATCGATACGTGCTGTATTGACAAGACGAATAGTGTCGAGTTATCCGAGGCTATCAATTTGATGTTCAAGTGGTACAAGAATGCTGCTGTCTGTTTGGCATATCTAGCCGATGTGAACCTTGGTTCACACATAGATAGCCATCCCCCTCTGGAGACTGTCATGCGCCGGATGCGACAGAGCGAGTGGTTTGAGAGGGGCTGGACTCTGCAGGAACTCGTCGCGCCTTGGAAAGTGGTCTTCATCTCGAAGCAGTGGACGCGCATTGGCGATAGAGGGAACGGCGTTGGACTCCAGCCACCAACGCTGCTCGAGGAAACACTGAGTCAACGCACTGGGATCCCCATCGCTGTGATGTGCGACTCTCGGTGCGTCACCACAGCATCTGCGGAGGAGAAGATACTGTGGCTCCGCGGCCGACGAACGACCCGTCAAGAAGATATGTGGTACTGTCTATTCGGGATCCTCGATACTCCGATAGGCGCAAACTACGGCGAGGGATACAGGCGAGCTCGGAAGCGTTTGTTTGTCGAATTGGAAGATATCGGGTCTTTCGAGAAAGGCCGAGGGGCGTACCTTTTGCAGAAGCTTGCTATGGTGGAAGCAGGGCGTGCTACGCTTACCACGGGGACTGGTGCTACTGACGTCGAACCGAAAATGGATGACAGAATCCACCAAGGTGGCACTGATGGTAGTGCGGCGCAAAAGCCGCGCGGTACAAACAAGGATGACGCTGGCAGGACCGCGAGACAGATGTTCGAAGCGGTTTTCGCCAATGCCGAGCGGAGTGAGAAAGGGAAGAGATAGAGCTCCACGCCTACCCCAGCGAGCGGACGTTCAGAGAAGGCTAAAGCTGTCAACTCAATCCTGTTCTTACTGGCACAGGTGCGGCCAATGCCCAATCGTTTAAGCCAGATATCAAGCCTGCTCAGGCACGTGCAACGCCGCACAAACAGACTATTCGACCTACATTCTCGAGCGCCGATGATTCAAAGCCTGGTTCTGCCCGCAGAGGTTCGAATCAGCAAGCAACTGAGTGGGCGCCGCCCGGTTATGTGAGGGTCGAGGACCAGTACATACCGCTCTCTGCACTGAACATGGCAAATAGCAGCAGGCTGAACCACGAGAGATAAGATGAATTGGATGTTCCACCAGTGTCCCAACTGGGTTCATTGGTACCGGCCATCCTCCTTGAACAGTACTGCAAATGTATCCGCCTGGGGTATTTTATGCATGCATACACTCCTCTCCGGTCTGTCCTCGGACTGGACGTCATTGTCATGATCATGCCGATAGTCATATACTGGCTGTGCGAGCGTCCGAGAATCTCATTGCTGGGTTCCTTCACAACGAGCGCTGGATCTGAGGCGATCCCGAGCGTTATGGTGATCGAGGAGACGAGCAAGGTCGACGACGTCGTCAGTCAAGATGGGTGACGGATTGATCAAGAGAACAGAGATCGAGGCAGTAGGATGCCAGCAGCCGTGGCACGCAATGCGCCTTCTTACAGTGTGTCCGTGGCTGTCAGTCACTTATGCAACTTTGCTATAGTATGACCGCAACTTCTTTGCCATCTTGAAGAGTGGTTGATGTAAAGGACCACTATATCCACACCCCATAGAGCAGCGCAGGACATCGCAGTTCGTCGGAGAATGCCGTACAGTGGCTTATTGCAGGCACCAAATGGGTGCATTATCCACTCGTAGTATAAAGATAGGCTATGCACTGTCTCCGAGCTAATGAGAGGCCTCGTTGACAAGCTGTAGAGCTTCTAGATGGCACATGATTGGGCTCGCTTGGAGGCGCATCTGAGGCTGTGCAGCCTCGCAACCCAAGGTTCGCAATCTTCGATCGCAGCTTCAAACCTGTAAACTCTTGCACGCTCTAGTCCTCTTGTCTTTTATCCGGCACGAAATATGTGTATGTCGGTGCCATAGTCGACAGCATGCGTCTCTACAACATTGATACCCTGAAGTTCGAGGTGTTCAACAGCTACCTGCAGACACCGCCCTACATCATCGCATCACATCGCTACGCTAGCGACGGTGGAGAAATCACGTATCAAGATGTACTTACACGCCGTAGCGGCGAGTCGATTACCTCCATGTTGTATGGTTCACAGATCCGCAAAGTCGAGAAGGCTGGTTTCCGGAAGCTGGATGGCTTTGTCGCCTACATCAAACAACGTCACCCAGGAATCAAGTGGCTTTGGATTGACACTTGCTGTATTGATAGAGCACAGAGTGTAGAGCTGTCCGAGGCGATTAACAGTATGTTCAAGTGGTATAAGAAGGCTCATCTGTGCCTGGCGTACCTTGCGGACGTGGGTAATAGCTCGCTACACCCTGGCCCGTATCCTAGGACTGCATTAGCCAAACAATTCCAGACCAGCGAGTGGTTCAAGAGAGGTTGGACGCTGCAAGAGCTTATCGCGCCTGCTTCAGTCGTCTTCCTGTCTGCAGATTGGCAAATCATTGGCGCGAAAGGTCGCACGAACGCCACGCTTCCGGCACTCGATAACCAGATTAGCGAGATAACAGGCATCCCAGTCGCTGCCCTCGTGGATCCTACTAGACTGTCGTCGTTCACGGCCGAGACGAAGCTCAAGTGGGCTGCCGGTCGATGTACCACGCGCGAAGAAGACATGTGGTATTGCTTGTTTGGCCTGCTAGATGCGCCTATAGGGCCGATATATGGTGAAGGTGCTGAGCATGCCCAGAAGCGATTGCTTCGGGAGGTTTTTTCGAAAGCTCAAAGATAGTGGCGCGGTTGGAGTCGGTCGAGCAAATGCAATAGTCCGCGAAATAGGGGATACCGCGACTACGAAGGCCAAGCGGAAGCTTGCGTTTAAGACCAGCGATGTTTTGGCCAGTCAGAACGCATCTGCAAGAAACGCTACTCCTTCGCGGTTGCTTCAAGCGGACTCTGTTTATCGCTTTGGTGGTACGAAAATTGTGGCGACAACGACAAGTAGCCAGACTGCCGCTTCACGTGCATCAACGGTAGCGACTGGTCGCTCTGGTTTCTCGTTGTCTCCGTCCAAGGAACAAATCGCATCGACTGACAAGCAACAAGCTATGGGGGGGGATCACTGACATTGCCCAAGGCAAGCTTAAGACAGATCAGTCCAGATCAATGACTCGCTAGGATGGAGGAAATCTTGGGGTCTATGTCCCAGAGTGGCGAGCAGACTCGGCGCATGGCCTATGTTTCGGCGGTGAGTGCGCGATGAGGAGTCAAGTTGATGGCTGAGGTGAAGGAAGAAGTGATACACCTGATCGCCTGTTGGCCATCCCAATGACCTCTCCACGTAGGTGGGGGAAGCGAGTACTGAGACCAAGTGCAATCGATCAGGAGCTTTGCCGCCGAACGTACACTCAGCAAGTCAGGTGGGTATTGTGTCGTCGATTGGACCATTGTCTGAGGCACATTTGATACACCTGCATATAGCAATGAACTCAACTTAATGCGAATGAACCTCTCTCGGCACTAGCGTAGTGACCATTTGACTTGCGACCAAGCGTTTGACGAGTGACAATGCCACTCATAGATTGCAGGCCCTTACGGCGCAGCTGCATCGAGGGAGCTGCGATAAGGTCCGATTGGGTGCGGTGCTTGAGGGTCGCAGGCGTGCCGCACAAGGCTGTGCACGCCACGAAAGTAGCCCAAGGTGCCCACCTCGCCCCTATGGCAGATTCGGCTCGATCCAGCCCACAAGACTTGTCCTTCTCAATGTCACGTCGGCGCCGGCGCACCGATGATGACACATCCTCACGATAGTAGATCAACATCAACAACACGCGGCTCTACAATGTTCGGACGGGCGAGTTCAAACAATTTTACAGCGATGTAAGACCATATGTAATCGCGTCGCACCGGTGGGGCGCCGAAGAGCATGAGATCACATACAAAGACGTCCTCAAGAAACGCAACCTTGACAGATCCGGCTATAAGAAGCTGCAAGGTTTCGCGGATGTCATGCGCAGATACTTCGTAACTGCCGAAAGTCGTGATGGTCTGTAGTGGCTCTGGATCGATACTTGTTGCATCGACCGGACAAATAGTGTCGAGGTTTCAGAGGCGATCAACAGCATGTACAAATGGTATCGCAGTGCTGTAGTTTGCCTGGCTTATCTTTCTGACATTGGAGAGCATACGAGCATCGAAGACCTCATGCTTTCCGAGTGGTTCACTCGAGGCTGGACGTTGCAGGAGCTTGTCGCGCCTCACGATGTTTGGTTCTTCGCAAACAACTGGATGATAGTTGGACAGAAGGGGGCCCTCTCACCGTCGCCTAGTTCTGTATGGAATCTGGATGCCCACATCGCGTCGTGGACAGGAATTCCTAAAAACGTACTATCATATCCGATGGAGATATCTCACATCGACGCTGAAACCAAACTGAGATGGAGTGCGGACCGTATCACAACCCGCGATGAAGATATCTGGTATTGCTTAGCCGGGCTCCTAGACGCGCCTATAGGCGCGAACTATGGTGAAGGTGGTAAACGAGCTCGTACAAGGCTTTTCGCAATGCTGGAAGAAGAAGGCTCTATAAAGCTGGAGCGATCAGCAGCTATCACCAAGCATTTGGACGAGATTGCACGCGAGAAGAAAATGCAGCGTCTCCGAGACGACGGGTACGAGGGCCATGAACAGTACCTTGGTCTCTTGTATACTTCTGATGCAAGAAGAGCCCAAATGACTCTCTTTGAACAGCTGGCGCGAACCGAGGGTCAACGAAGGATGGCACATATTGAGCATACAGACATAGCAGAACGTGCGGCATCCCACAATGAGCTAGCCAGTATAACGACTGATGCGCAACATCCCTCTCCGCTCGTGGTCAAGGAATAGTCCGCTTCGAGGGACACATACGCACACACTCACCTCGGCCTACTCTAGAGCCACAGACTATGTGCATATCGAAACTACAGGAGTGGTCTCCATAAGTCGAATGCCAGCCGTCTCCAAGTGTATAGGCCTCCGTACAGGCGCGCGCCGCTATTGTACTGAAACGCAACGGTCGCGAGACACCGGTGATCCATTCTCTTCCTAGACTTCTGTGCTTTCATACGCGCTACAGCAAGCTTTGCGCTATTCTCTCGTTGTGGATGGAACAGCGAAGCCGTGAGAACCTTACTCCCAGAGTGCTTGGACGATGACCTGAAATGTCCTACTTCACGCTGCATACAATGCGATATGAATGCTGCTTCAATAACTCCTCGGCAGCCCCAACGCCCTCTCCCCCACAAAATTCATAATCATCTCCCGACTCACAGGCGCAATCCTCGGCACAAAAGACTCCCGCAAATACCTCTCAACATGATACTCAGCCGCATACCCCATGCCCCCCATACTCATAACACTCCTCTCACACGCCCTAAACCCCGCCTCAGCAGCAAGATACTTCGCAGAATTACACGCGATCCCCACAGCATGCTGTGTGATCGTCGAATCATACTCCGGGTGACCTGGCGAAGAGCGGTCGTACAACCGCGCGGCGTGGTAGGTTGCTAGCTTGGCGGCTTCGAGGTGCATGTAGGCTTCTGCTAGGGGGTGTTGGATCGCTTGGTTCTTGCCGATGGGGCGGCCAAAGACGATTCGCTCGCGGGCGTATTGGGTCGATTTGGCGAGGGCGGCGTAACCGAGACCGAGGGCTTCGCCGGCGAGGAGACAGCGTTCTGCGTTCATGCCGTGGAGGATCTGTAGGAATGTTAGTGGAAGGAGGGAAACGGAACGTAGGGATACGCACGATCTTGAAGCCCTGCCCTTCTTGCCCGATCAGAGAGTCCTTGGGGATTCTGTAGTTGTCGAAGAAGACTTGGTTTGCGTCTACCGCTCGACCACCCATCTTCTTGATTCGCTTTGCTTCGAGCCCGGGCTGGGAGAGGTCAAAGTCGACGTAGAACATGCTCAATCCTTCGCTCGGCTTCTTGACGTCTTCAATCGGCGTCGTTCGAGCAAGCAACACCATCTTTGTGGCCACCTGTGCACTCGAGATCCAGATCTTCTGTCCCGTGACTGTGTAACCATCGCCATCCGGATCCGGCAACGCAGTAGTAGTCAGCTTCAACGTCTCCAGTCCGGTATTGGGCTCTGTGACACCAAAGCACGTCCGCCACTCCCCCGAAATAATCTTCGTCAAGAACCTCCCCCTCTGATCCGGCGTCGCGAACTTCGCCACCGGCTGCGTCGCATACACATTCGCATGTATACTCTGCGCTCCCGCCAGCCCAGCACCAGACTCAGCAATGCTCTGCAGCATCATTGTCGCCTCTGAGATACCGAGCCCAGCGCCACCGAGTTCCTCAGGTAGGGCAATCCCGATCCAGCCGTCCTTTGCTAGTGCCGCGTGAAGTTCATGAGGATAGGTTTCTGTTTGGTCGTGTTCCATCCAGTAGTCGTCGGAGAAATTGGAGCAGATTTTCAGGATGGCGTCGCGGACTGTGAGTTGTTCGGGGGAGAAGCCTGAGGTTTCCATGAGGGAGTGGCGTGGTCTCGAAAGCGAGAAGGGCCGAGACTGAGTCCTTGCTGCTGGTCGCTGAGGCCTTGTCCTGAGCCATGCTGGTTGTGTACTCCTACATATCGCTGATGACCTGGTAGCCGTCTGAGATGCCAGACGGAGTGCTTGGAGCGTTGTGCGTGACATGGTGACTGTTGTAAGATGAATGAGGAGATATTGGGAGAAAGAGGTCACTCCTGTGGAAAGATGGAAATGAACCGACTTACGAATTTGAGGCGAGAGTATAAGAAGAACGCCGCTGTCGCTGCTACATGTCGATGCAATGGCCGAGTTAACGCAATCGACGTCCGGGAATAAGACTGGCGTGCATGAGATGGCGGAGAAGCTCCACCCCAGATTTCACTAGCCACAGTGACGACCGTTACGCCACGATCTGATCTTGCATTCAGGTGACTCGGAAGTCCTCAAATGTATCCGTACATAAATGTAAGATCGTGAATTCGAGCGATCAATCGATTGTTCCCAGCAGTCGAGGTCAATTTTCTGCCTAAAACCATTCAGCATGGCGTCCCCAGAAGCAGCTGTCACCGGCGACAAACGCTCACGATCACGATCTCCTGCACGCGAAGAGCCAAAACCGAAGAAGAAGTTTACAGGGCTCAAGTTCAAGGACAAGAAGCCGAGTGGGGAGAGCAATGGCGACACAGAGAAGGGCGAAACTGGACTTCATCGAGGATATCGAGATCGATCGCCGCGCAAGGATAGCTACCGAACCAGGACTCCACCACCAGTAGATCCGCCAGCGATAAATGCACCGACAAAGACACAGGATGATGCTGCACCAGCACAACCCGCGAGCGACCCATCAATATCAACAAACGACAAGTTCCGCAACTACAAACCACCCAAGAACCCCGTCCTCCACTGCGATTCACTCCAGTCATCCACCTCCAACGACAGACCCTCAAAACCCCGGTCCGACAAACCTCGCAAGCCCAAGGCAGTCATTCCCACCGGCCCCATGATAGTCGTCAACGTCAACGATCGGCTCGGCACCAAAGCCGCGATACCTTGCCTTGCCTCGGACAGCGTGAAGGCTTTCAAGGCTGTAGTGGCAGCGCATATTGGAAGACAGCCGCATGAGATTATGATTAAGCGGCAGGGTGAGCGGCCGTTCAAGGATGTGTTGACGTTGGAGGATTATGGGGTTAGTTCGGGGGTGCAGTTGGATTTGGAGATTGAGACGGGTGATTGAGCGGGATTGTGCTGGAGTGGGAAGGGAGCGATGGGAGCTTGTCGGGCTTAGCGACGGCGTTGAGTGATGGTATATATGAATCTGCTGGTGTTCGGAACGTTCTTGGGCTAGGGATCAGAGTGCAGAGAGTGGAAGAAGCTGACCCTTGGGCAGCAGGCTGGCGGCGAGCGATCATAGCATAGTATGCTGAGTACATGCCGCAAGACCGTTCGAGCTGTTCAGTGGTCATATCACTCACGATACATATATTCATCACCACTTTCGCTGCTCATTGATCTCAACTGCAAGTCATGTGATGTCGTGGGTTTAGCGTACTTTAATCGGGACCTGCCGTGCGAAGTGGGTCCGCTTCCCCAAGCTTCATCAACGCCAAAACAACCGAACGCAGCACACAACACGTCGATTGAGTACGTACAGCGCCCTGTCTCATACTGCCTCGCCTCTTTCGCGTTCTTTGCTTGTTTCTCAGTATCGCATATCATGGCTTAGCTTGTCGCATTGTCTCTGGATTACCCACAACTTGCATTGTTGACGCGACTTCACTATCCTAGCAACCACGCTTTTGTACACGATGGCATCACAGGCGAAAGCAGCGATAGGCTCAGTGCAATGGGTGAAGAACGAGAGAGATCAGTCGGATCTGTTCATCGAGCAAGATGCAGAAGAGTTCGGCTATGCTGTGCGCAATGAGCTCGAGTGGCTGAATGAGCACATGTCCGATATCTTCACAAAGGGCACAGTGTATGTATTGTGTTCTGGTACAGTAAGATACGATACTGACGGGCCACAGAAACTTCGCCGATGTATTCAAAACGCCCGGCAAGCTACGCGGCAAGACACCACGCACGGCGCGGAAGATCAATGATGGCCCTGCGAGGCAGCCTCTCACGGACATATTTGGACCAAGCGTGCAACACGCGCCGACGCCTGCGAAACAGTCGTCCTTTCTGGACAAGGTTGCGCACTTCCAGATCGCTGAGGATGTACAGCAGGATGCACAGGAGCAGCGGCCCACGAGCCGAAGCAAAAGCCCGCAAAGCGTGGGCAAGCCTGGGAACACTGACTCTGGCTACCATGGCATGACTGAGGACGAGATGGATGTTGATGGCTACGCTCGAACTGAAGCGTCTACGCAGCCTCCGCAGAGCAACGAGGGAATGCTGAATGCGCAGGGCAATGTTCCTGAGGAGATATTGCGTCCAGGCACTAGTGCGACCGCAGTCGGACACACTAGTGGTGAAGAGTCGTTCGTGTCAGCGACTGAGGGTATGTCAACACGCAACGCGTCCAAGATTGAGCTGCCCACGGAGCAGGACAGTGATACAGCGACCGTCCCTGACGAGGAAGTGCTCGCTCTCGAAGCAGAGCGGCAAGAGGACGTCGCGGTGGAGGACGAAGGGGATGCGACCGACGAGCATGTGCATGACATGGTCGAGGAAGACGCGCTGGATAATGTTGATGAGGTGGCCGATAGCCCGAGCTCTCGTCAATCATCGAGTACTTCGAGCCCAGCAAAGCTGCTGCAGCGCAAGAGTAGCTTCACGTTCTCTGCCCTGCCCGCACGTGAGCCATTGACGACAACTAAGCGTAGCATTGGCTTTCGCGAAAGCGTCGCTGACATTCAGAACCGCAACAGCGTGCTTGGCCGATCACTCGGGAAGAGCTTTGGTCTTCAACAGGCAGACGATGACTTGTTGCCCAACACGCAATCTGAGGAGGCACGCTTGCACGGGAAGACGTCTGCCCAATTGCTGCACGAACGTATCTCGATGCTCGGGAAGACAAGGGAGCCAAGGCCATCGAAGAGCATCCCACAGGCCGCCACTTACCCACACCTACCAGACGACGCGGATACTGCAGCCGCGAACGTGGAGTCACGGACTGATGAGCCAGCCGCAGTCGCTGCTTCCGAAGACGACGATGATGATTGGATCGCTCCAAGCAAGACCACTGCGCCAGCGCTACCTCAACGGGCACTAACACATGCGCCACCACCTGCTCGCCCGGTCCTGCATCAGAAATCTGCATCCATAACGCAGATTGCATCACCCGCACGGCAGATCATGGGTCCACCGGAAAGTCGCCATCAGAAGGCAATGTCTGTTGCTGATCCGCGGATGGCCCCTGTGCTCGAGTCGACAACGCCAATTGGATCGCCGATGAATAAGAAGCATCCCGAGGCACCGATGAGTGCATCGAAGAAGCTGTGGACCGCGTTCAAGTCGGCTAGGAATCTGTTCGCATCATCTGCAGGGTCCAGTGCAGCTGCGAAGCTCGAAGCACACAGCCAGTCGCCCGCGGTGAACCGCAAGCAGCAGCGAGACTTTTCTGGTGAGTCGAAGACGGCTGCAATCGTGAACATGCCGGGCGCCTTGTATAGTGAGACGCAGTTCGTGACGCAGAGTCCATCGAGACCTGTCTCGGTAATCTCAGCGAGTCCGAGCAGGAAGACGAGAAGTTCGGCAGAGGGCGAGAAGAAGCGCGAAAAGGAGGCGAAGGCTCAGCAGAAGGCTGCGAATGAGCTCGAGAAGGCGCGGGAGAAGGAGCGTGCCAAAGCAGCAAAGGCACAGGAAGAGAAGGACAAGGCTGACGCTGCAGCTGCTGCGAAGAAGCAGAAGACTGAGGCTACACTTGCACCACGGCCGGTATCTGCTGACAAGGATCGTGAGGATATGCCTCCACCACCGCCACCTAAGAGTATGCTTCCGGCTGGCAAGTCCTCACGCATGCCAGGTCGGCTCGTGCGCCCTACGCGTGATGTCGCGTCGAAGGCAAAGCCCGCGCCTATGAACATACGAGTGGCCAGTCAATCCCAGCGAGTGCAGGCTGTCCCATCGCAGCCATCATTCCAGCGTGAGGAGAGTCTGGCACCGCCGCCGCCTCCGAAGACTGGCCTGCGGACGATCTCGGCACAGTCCACTGGTCGAAGCTCTACGATGCCGCAGAACCCTTCCCGACTGAAGGCACTAGAAGCTGCAGCACGGAAGAAGGAGGTCGAAGAGCGCGAGAAGCAGCGCAAAGCTGACCAGAAGCGCGAGATAGAGCGCAAGCGAGCTGCCAAGGCTGAGGAAGATCGCAAAGTTGAGCAGGAGCGTAAGGCCGAGGAGCAGCGCAAGTTGCAGGAAGCCAAAGTAGCAGCACAGAAGCAGGCAGAGCGACAGGCAGCTGAAGCTAACAAGCGTGAGCAAGCCAGACTAGAGCACCAGCAACGCGCTGAGCAGCAGAAGCTTGACATGCAGAGACTGGAGCAGCAACGCCAACAGGAGGCTGCTGAGAAGGCCAAGGCTGCACACGAGCTTGCGGAGGCCATACAGCGCGAACGAGCGCAACAGTCTGCGCCTCCACGAGGCGATGTTGGCGGGACGCTACGCCAACTCGGCCAGAAGCTGATCCAGCCCAATGCTGCGAAGCCGCCCAAGCGTGCTTTGCAAGACGAAGACGAGCACTCACAGCAGCAGCAAGTGCAGAGACCGGGTCTGCAGCGTGGCCCGCCTTCTTACCAGCAGAATGACGCCAAGCGTAGGAAGACTAACGAGGAGGAGCCAGAAGCCGAGCATAGGCACTCGGTCATGGCGCCACCTAAGCGGCCTTCGACGATGCGAAAGGTGAGTGCCGCTGTCGAGCCTCTGACATTACCTGTGGTACTAACAAGCTCGCAGGACACACTCACCAAGTTCCCGCACGGCTACTCTCATGCTCCGCCACCTGCACAGCACCACCCAAGCAGCATGTTCAAGTCGGCAGTCAGCTCACAGCACCAGTCTCAGCAACAAGGTCTCCGTCCGCCTCCTGCACATCCTAGTCAGACCGTGCAGCTCTCCAGCGCCCGCATCCCCTTCGCCGAGAACAATAATCCACCCGCCACATCTCACCAGCAGATGCAATCCCAGCCTAATCACCCAGGCAACGAGAATTTCGCCCCGAAGTACAAGACGCCCGCCCCTAACCGAACTGGAGCGAATCCCAAATCCGCGCAGCCCTCCCCGGCCTACCCCGCTGGCGACTCCATCGCCCTCCCCGAAATCATGACAGACAGCGAAGACGACTCGGACGCCGACGACGACGCCACCTCAGGCTTCCGCGCGCCCTCTTGGGTCGCTTCGCCAGCTCTCCGCGACCTGCTCACACAGCAGCAGTTGGTAGACCCCGAGACGGTGTTTGGCCCTATCGCAGAGTTGCGAATGGAGGAGGTCTTCAAGGGTGGGAATAAGAATGTTGAGAGGGTTAAGAAGTTCAGAGAGCGGGGGAGTAGTGCGATGTGGATTGAGAGTGGGGATGCTGTCACGTCTGCGGAGAAGAGACGGGACAAGGACGCAAGGGAGAGGGTGGCGAGGGAGGGGGGGTGGCGGTATGATGTATCTTGATCACGATTGTGAAAGCGGAAGGCAAGTCGAGCAGGGCTGAATGTGATCTCGTAGTCTGGGACTGGAAGGATTGGTAGCCCTGACGTTTGTCGGATGGCGTTTGGGGAGGACTGGGTAGCCTGCGGTATGTATGTCTCATAGCATTCGCCCAACGTCGCATTGCTACTTCGTCAGTATTGCTTCAAGTCACTCGCTTCGCTTCCTCCGGTCATGAGGTACTCCGCAGCAGCGAGCGCCTGTATCTTCACGAGATCTATGAACTCCTTCACACTGACCCTCTCATCCACTGCAGCCATCGTCTCCGGCGAAACTCCGAACGAGTACGCCGGCACCCTCGCATAACGCCAGAACTTACAGTCCGTTGCCCCCATACTCGGAATCGCCAGCGGCGCCCTCCTCCGCCCTCGCACGAGCTCAGCATTCTTCCTTACTACATCGACGAGATGGTGATCGGGCGCCGAAGCACTTGCGGGATTCGACGCAGCGCTTTGGACTTCAAAGCTTGCTTCCGGGACGTCCTGAAGCATTTCACGGATTTCGTCGAGGATCGTCTTGGTGGTGAGACCGATGGGGAGGCGGATGTCGACTTCGAAGACGCAGGTAGAAGGGATCATGTTTACTTTGACGCCGCCGTGAATGGTGCCTATATTCACTGTTGGGTGGAGCATCGAGGCTGCTGCGCCGGCGCCCATGACTTGATCGATCCTGGCGCGAACGTCGGAGCGTAGGAGATGGGCGCGTATGGACGGCGGCATATTGGGGCTTTCCATCGTCTCCAGGGCGAGTAGCCGCTGGATGACCCTACTGGCGATGCGGATGGCGCCCTCCGTGCGGTGGATGTAAGCGCCGTGCGCAGCTTCAGCCTTGATCGTGAACGTCGTACGCAGCGTGCCCTTCTCCCCAAATCGAATCGTGTCCAAGCCCGTCGGTTCAGCGTTAAGCACGCAGTCTCCTCGCCAGATCTCACGATCCCCGTCGTGGTCCAGGAGATAGCGACTACCCCATTTCCCGCCGGTCTCCTCGTCAGAAACGACAGTCAAGGCTAGACGACCGTTCAGCAGGTCTTTGCGGGCATGGAGATAGACGTAAGCGGCTACCAGTGCGGCAGTACCGGCTTTCATATCCACAGTGCCGCGACCGTGACAGAAGCCATTCTCGATAGCGCCGGAGTATGGGTCTCGTTGCCAGTCTGAGGCGTTTTCAACGCGGAAGACGTCGATGTGGCCATTCAGGACCAGAGTCGGGCCAGGGGTGGAATCTGCTTGATGGGCATCGAAGCTGGCTACTATGTTCGGCTTCGTGGATTGAGGCGCGATTAGTCTTGTGTCGATGTCGTGACTGTGGAGGAAGTCTTCAACCACGCCGATCGCGGCTTGCGTGTCACCTGGTGGGTTCGGAGAGGGCGTTTGTACAAGCTTCTGGAGAAACGCTAGGAGTGCTTCGTGGTCGTTGTCGATTGCAGCGAGGAGCTCGGTCTTCCAGTCCTCCATTTGCATGAGCTATGCTATCCTTGCTTCGTGACGATGCCCGTCTCGTGCGCCGAAAAATCTTGGAATATATCAAATGCGTTCACAGGGCGTGCAGTGCCTGGCGCGAAAGCAGCTCGGGTTTTTTAAATTACCAAAGAGAGAGAGAGACGTTTTCACCAACCATACCATACGATGGCCCCGTATACGTGAGGTCGACTCATATCCTCCTCCAATGCTCGAAAGCGGAGCTGCCTTGCCGATCACAGAGAAAAGCGAGTGGCGATGGACTTGGGCCATCAGCATGCTGGTAGAACGTCAGAAGGGGACAGAAATCTCCAATCTGCAAATGCCAACGTGCACAACAAGCCTTCCGGTGAGATTTGCCTCCACAATCAATGTGATCCGCAAGTGGGGGATCAGGAAGTACCGGGCTGGCTAGAAAGTGCTATGGTCATGGAAAGTCTGAGTGTTGTTGGTGTTTGATTGGAGAGTCTCGTACATACGCACAACATCGCCCTGTAGCTATTCTGTACATCCCCTCCCAGTGTATTTGGCTGCGCCGAGCCGGTATGCCGTACAATACCTCCATCCCACAGCCCGCGACTGCGAAGCCAAAGCCCAACGCCAGCGCTATGCACCACTCCGTTCAGCGTACAGTGTATCAGTACAAGCCCACTCGAATCATCTCTCACTGCGCTCACGCAAAGGGATCAGCGCCGCTGTTGTCCCTCCCTACACCTCTCCCGCCGGAGCCACCACTCCTCCCACTGAATCCGCCTCGGTCACCGCCTCGACCAC
Source organism: Cryoendolithus antarcticus (assembly GCA_002077065.1). NCBI lineage: Eukaryota > Fungi > Ascomycota > Dothideomycetes > Cladosporiales > Cladosporiaceae > Cryoendolithus > Cryoendolithus antarcticus. Next base: position 892,629 of record NAJO01000009.1, read on the forward strand.
CGAATCCACCTCTTGAGCCTCCGCCGTAGCCACCATCCCTGTCCCCGCCTCTGCCACCAAAGCCACCATCTCTGTCACCTCCTCTGCTGCCAAATCCCCCCCGATCCCCTCGATCTCCAAACCCACCTCTCCCGCCACCGCCACTCCGTCCACCATACCCACCACCACCCCTCGACCCCCTATCGTCATCCTCATGTTCCTCGGGATTATTCCCAATGACCACCCCCGGCACCCTCCCAAGCCTCAGCCTCGTAGCCAACGCATGGCTAATACCAGGCGGCGTCCTCATACCCCACCCCACCGTAGCAAGATTATTCATATTTTCAATCAGCGTCTCTTTCCTCCCGATCCACGCAAACACGCCAAGCAGCGCCTTGTAGACTTTGATTTTCTCGAGAGCGGGGACGGAGCGCATGGCGGTTTGGCACATGCTTAGGACGTTGCCGGCGATCGGGGAGACTTGCGCTTCTTTCGTGAGGTCTAGGCTTGCGGTTTCGAGGCTAGAGTCGCGTTTGAGGGGGAGTTTGTTGAGGCGGTGTTTCGCTTCTGAGTCTTCGATTTGGTTCACGATTAGCCATCCCTCGCCTTCTTTACCGGCCCGCGCGGTGCGGCCAATGCGGTGGACGTATTGGTCCTTGCTACTCGGCAGCCCCATTTGAATGACGTGCGTCACATTGGGGAAATCCATTCCGCGTGCTGTGACGTCTGAAGACATGAGGATCCCGCTTGTGCAGCGTCGGAAGTCCTCTGCTGCGCGGGTTCGTTGGCCTTGGTTGAGTTTGGCGTGGATTTCGTAGACGCTTGTGCGAGGCCAGGGGTGGTTTGAGCGGCGGCCAAAGCTGTCGCCGGAGTCTTGAGATGGAGGAGCCAGTCTCTGCAACACGGAAGAAGCGAGAGTAACTTCGGCTGTGCTGCTGTAATAGACGATGGCTTTGAAGGGACGGCCGCCGGATTCCTTGGCTTTGCTGATCTCGCGGTCACATAGCTCGACCAGTGTGGGTATACCGTTCTCGAAGCCGCGCGTCGAAACGATCTTCTGCGGTACGCGCGTGTGTGTGGGCTCTTCATTGTCATTCACGCATTTGACGAACTGGAAGCCGGGTTTCAGCGTGGAACGCACAAGGTCCACGACTTCTTTTGCGACTGTGGCGGAGAACATGAGGGTTTGGCGATCTTTCTCGGCAGGCGTGGGAAGCATGCGGTTAATCTCCTGGATCTCGGGCCAGAAGCCTTGATCCATGAGACGGTCGGCTTCGTCTAAGACCATGGCGCTGAGATCGGGCGCTTCGACGCGGGAGTATGGGTCTGAAAGAATGTCCTTCAAGCGGCCGGGGGTGCCCACGAGGATGTGACAGCCCTCGCGCTGGATCGCGCGGAGACCGGCAGACTTTTGTGTACCACCCACTGCGGTTTGCACGATAACACCGGTGTTCTTGACTAGCCTCTTCGCTTCCTCTGCGATCTGCTCAGCCAGCTCTCTCGTGGGTGAGATGATTAGCGCCCGGATGTCATCCGCAGTCGTTCGTGGCCCTCTTCGGCCCCTCTGCTCTCTTGCAAGGTCAGGGTCGACGTTGATGATGTTTTGCAGGATTGGCAAAAGAAACGCCAGTGTCTTCCCTGTTCCCGTCCGCGCCTGTGCAATGATATCTGTGCCCTTGATCGCGGCATTGATCGTCTTAGCCTGCACCTCTGTCATGGTTTCGAAGCCCATGGAATCGGTAAGCGTGCGGACGATGTTTGGGTGTATGATGTTCTGCGTGGCCAGATCCTTGAACTTTGTGATGGGTTCGTCGTCGATATCGACCTCATCGCGGACCGCCTGAGCAACTGCAGCATCTTTGCTGATGGCAGAGTGTTGTAGGCCCCTTGCCTCTACCGCCGATGGCTGCCATGTTCTGGTCACGCGACCGAAGCGTAGGGCGCGATTGGTGAAGAGGTTACTCGACGGCGTTGATAGCGCTCGGGGGAGCGATGCTGAACATCTCGAGAAGGCGCGGCGCATCTCAATGAGTCGATCGATCAATCTGTTGCAGGTAATATTGAGCAAACGCTGGAATCGCTTATATGGTAACGAGCGACAGTGTTGAACAGAATGATATACAATGTCCTTGGTGCAGTGCAGTCCGTCATCTCCTATCGTCCATGTCAACTTTTTTGGAGGGTCGCCGCATAGGGTCTCGGCAAGTTCCGGGCATTCCCGAACTCTCTTGCTCTTCTCCGACCTCACCTCATCCTCTGCTGTCTTGCCCTTCGGACTTCCGACGCGACCAACTTCAGCACTTCATTGAAAGGTCTATATACATGTTCATCAGCAGTCTACGCATCAAAACAGCTTGGTCTGTACTTTAGACGAGTCGCTAATGAGGCAGATGCTGTAGCGGAAGTCGTTACACCAAAGGTGGCCAGCACGAGGTTTCGCAAAACCATCAGACACAGCAGCCACGACTCTACAGGTCACAAACTGGTATTGACAGTTCCCGACTCCTATGAGGTCATTTACGTGGACACTGGCCTTGCTTGCGCAATCTGCACGGCCAAAACGATGCTGTTGCGAACGCGATCGTACCGTGACATCAATCGTACGTAAGCAAACGCTGCACTCAGTCAAGAAGACACTCAGATGTCGTGAACACGCCTGTGATTTCGCCATGGAAACAGTGTCTGTTGGTAGTTCCGCTCTACAAAGGCAGGACTCTTCCTAGACATTTCCTCATCTCTTTCCTACCCCTCATAGCATCTACTTAAATATCTTAACTCCAATCACTAATCGGGACTCTCATCCATTCATCCATCACAATTTCCAGCAGCAATGACGTGAATATGACCGACAAGTCCGGCTCACACACTCCCAAGCCTGGCGCCAAGTCAGGCTCAAGCGCGCCTAGGCGAGGTCCAAAGACCGATGCAGAGTTCTGCGGCTTCGACCACACGAATGGGATGCGTCCGGTGCAGGAGGGGTACGTTCAGGGCATGCAAGACGCCCAGCGTCGCTTCCAGGAGTCGCGGAAGGACAAGAAGTAGCGGGAGCTTCGGCTCTTGCTGCATATTAGTTCTGGTGACACATTGGTGCCATCAATCTAATCCGGGCATCGATGCAGGGCTGCCAGCAGGACCTAGGGTGCCCGTCATCGGAGGAGATGTGGGTCTATGGAGTTTGACGTTGTTGCGGAAATCCCACTTGCATATTACCAGCTTCTGGTCATTCTCCTTCCATGTACCTTGACTGAAGATCGAGATTTTCATCATGATCGTAGCTTCAAACAATCTCAGCTCACAATTTACCATCGCAAAGGCTTCGTCGACGTCACCAATATCATCAATCGTCATGAACCCCGGATGGCAACAAATGAGGGACTTCGAGGAGCGCAGAGCGGCTACCGGAGCCCAAACAACGCAACGTTAGACACCATATTTGTCTGAGTACCGCCTGGTCGCTAACATTCACGATACAGGTAAGGCTGAGCGAGACGAAGTTACAAGGCGACGTCAAGCCGAACTCGACAGGCGACTTCAAGAGCATCTCGCGGCGGAGCACCAGCGAGCTGCTGACGAGCAGAGGCGCAGAGAGCAGGCGGCTCAGGCGCAGCGGCAACAGCAAGCGCAGCAGCTAGCGAACTCGCAGCGGTCGGCGGAGGCACGGCGGCAGCTGTCACCAGCGGAGCAAGCGGCGGACCTCGATCGCCAGCGCCGGCGTCTAGGAGACACTTGGGGAATCGGCCGTTGATGATCGCTTCGTGCATGTCAATGAACGATGCTCTGGACGGCTGATAGTCGTCTGCGGCTAATGGAATGGAATTCGTTTTTACCGTGGTCGCTCGCTGAGTCACTCGAGGTTCCGTCTTTGATAGACTGGTCGACGTCAGGTACTCCAATGGCGCAACGCAGGAGCCCAACGGCGACTGAGATGTGCTATCAGTGACGGCGTTAGCATGCAGTGCTGGATAGTCGGACTGCATTGAAGGATCATGGCTGTCGACTTATAGACAGCACACTCTTGCACTGATCGACTGGTCTTACTGGACACCAGAAGATCACACTCGTCTCCATCTGCTCAAGGCACTCTGCCTTAAGTCGACCAGATTCCGCAACCTCAATGTCGGCTCCAGCCCACCATCTTGACCACGGATCATATCGCATACGGCCTGTTGCGGGGACGTCTGCGGCTTAACGAACACCCGCAGTACAGTGAAGGCGGCCATCTCCAGTACAGGCGTCAGACTACATTGAACGGAGTACAACTGCAAGTAAAAGACCCTTTTCTGGTCGAACCAGCCGACTGCTCCATCATAGCTTTCGATTTACTTCAACTCACGAATCAATATTGCTCGATCAACGACTTTTCATTTCATCCATCTCCTCAATCTCGACTCCCGCGCAGTTCTCCAGCGTCCAAGCTCAGATGGACAGGTGAAGGCCCAAACGGCCATATACGTCGCTACCTACAGATCCCGAAGAGCGGCGCCTGGAGTACAATCGGCGTAAGAGGCAACAGGCTGATGATCGTGCCTCAGCTTTGGGTCGTGATCGGCAGGGAGAGATCGCACAGCGGCGGCAAGCAACACAGCAGGCTGAGGCAGATGACCGGCGTCGCAGGGAAGAAGAGCAGAGGCGCATTCAAGAGATTGTGAATCGCAGGGTGGAAGAGCGATGGGCTGCCAACGAGCGCGATCGAAGACTTCGCGAGCAGGCGGAGCGTGACCGGCGGCAGCAGGTGGCGAACTCGTACGCGCCAGCGCCGCAGTCTATGACGCCAGCAGAGAGGGCAGCGGAGAGCGAGCGGCTTCGTCGTGCTCGTGATGCTGCCTGGGGCATGGGTCGTTGAGTTTTAATGATAAAAAGCGTGGTCGTTATTCCTGGCGGTCCGGAACAACTCCCGCCGGCGCAGACATAGGAGTTCTGTATTGGAATTTAGTTCAGCTTTCCTGTGCGCGGCTGGTGACTTTCTGCTTGAAACTATTCGATGGTAGTCGAGCGCATGGGGGGGCACTCGGCCTGAGCCTCAAAAATCCGTGGACCTGAAGGAGATCCGTCCCTGTTGCGAAGCTTTCGTACCGCGATCAAGGGAGACCTAGATTGCCTGACGAGGAGGCTCTTCGGTATCAAGAGCTCACAATCCGTATCGTAATCAAACACCACCATCAGAATCATCCAAGCTTGGCACCATCACCTACCTCATCAATCTGCAGCCACTTGGTGAACATTTGGGTACTACTAACGATCTCGGGCTCAGCGACATGCAGGGACGCATGCGGATGTCACCGCAAGGTATACCACTGCCAGGCTCTGATCCCACACCTTAGCGGACTTATGACACGGGTCAGGAGAGAGTACCAAGGTAATGGCCACCTGTATCGCGATGTGCTTCAAAGGCTGACTTGCACCGTCATTAGGAGACTATACGGACCGCTGCCCGAAGATCCCAACGAAGCGATAGAGGAGGGTAACCGTCGCATGGCAGAGCAGCGTACCGACGATAAGAAATCCAGCGTGCAATGCGAGCGCAGCATTGGGAAGACTATCGACAAGACCAGTCGATGTCCATAGAGAACAAAGATCGGGAGACTCGTGCGTGTGAAGGGCTAAGAGGGAACGACCAGCGTTGGAATATGGGCGATGTGGGGTAGAGGGCTGCTATAGAGCGCGAGAGCAGGTCCCGGAATCTAGTGGTAGATGGCCAGAGATAGCGTACAGTCTACACAACGCAGCGAATGGCCAGTGTCCTGCCGCCGCACTGCAGGGACGAGAGGGTGGAGAGGAGCCAACCGCGCCAGGATCGGGATGACGCTTTGATACAGCACCGTCGAGCTGCAGGGTAGTCAGTAGGCGGTGGCTGTGGTATTTCAGTTGCTTCAGATCTTGCGGATACGATGAGCATTGGTATGAAGTCTGTTTCGCGTTACCTCTCCGAGCTCAAACCCGATCGTTAGAAGCATTCAACTCAATATTGTCAGTGCGGACAGAACCAATTTGGACCTGAGTCGCCTTGAATCGAGAATATTCTATTGAGTACCCTACCTGTTCCTGTGATGGGCCTTGCGCCGGCGGCATCGCCCAGATAATGCAGCCTATTTGGAATCATGCGGTACTTGACCGATGACATACTGCTGAGTCTCCGGATCGCTCTTCTCACTGGCCGGCTGGAAAATGTCGACGGTGTCGTATACAATTTCCATGCCCAGGTCTCGCAGATACTTCTTCTGGCCTTCCCGAGTGAACATGAGCGTGGCGAACGGCTCACCCATGAAGGGAAGGTTGAAGCCGTCTACGTATGACTTGGTTGAGTCCCATTCTGTAGCATTTGCCGGCACGTCGTCTGCAATCGATTGACCGATGACCATGAGTCCGCCAGGTTGGAGTGCCTTGACAAACTTGACGACGGCTGAGTGGAATGCTGAGTATGACAGGCCAAGGTGAGAGTAGATAATGAAGACGGCACCGAATCGGCCCCTAGGCTCGTACTCGACTGTGTCCGCAACCTCGAAGGTACCTTTGATCCGGCTAGATCAAATCAATGGCCGATCACTTAACTGTTACGAAGCAAGGAAGAGTCGACATACCTCTTAGCAAGCTCTACCATCTTCGGAGCGACGTCCGTGCCAACGACATCGAGTCCAGCGTCGGCTAGCATCTTCGATACAGGAACGCCTGTCCCGCATCCGATGTCAAGCACTCGAGATTCAGCTGGCAACAGCTCGATTGCCTTTGCCACACAAGCTTTCTTATATGGATTATTCTGGTAGGCATTCTCGTACTCGATGTTAAGATCCTCCCACATCTCGTGCTCGGCAACATCTTGCTTCGTCTCTGCCATCATGAATTTCCGGACTATACAAGGTATTATCGTGAACAGCAGGGCAAATTCCCCAAAGGCCGCAGCATGATGAAGCTCTCTGTTGAGCAGTCATCGCGATCTGCGTGACCGCAAGACGCCTTCCCCCGATCTGCATGCTTGCGCTTTGTAATGACCCGGTTGAAGTGGAAGATAAGAGCCGTCCATTAACATTGCAGTAGCGTGCAAGCCGCTGACTCGTACCTTGCAGGGATTGAACGTCTTAGCTTTACTTTCCCGTGGCCCGTCGAAACCGATCGCTGCACCGTCCTCCCCGATCGGCAAATGCAATCTTGGAGGAGCGAAGCAATCGGAGGCGTCATGCCAATGCGCGTGCCAAACATACAATGCCGAGATTTGACATCACTCTACCGCTCGAATCGCAGCTGTGTCTGCCGGGTACGCTCTACATCCTGTAAGCAGAACACAATCTTTCTGTTCTGGGCCCAGCGCCTGCAAAACGCATGCTCTGTATTCAAGCACCATGGGAGAACCATCCCTACATAGCAAGTGTCGTTTGATGCCTCCCGGCCTCTCAAACACAGTTTTAACTGCGCGAGTAGCAGCGCATGCAGGCACGCTGGTGCGGATATTGAAGCGGCCACCCGCAGGGGAAGCAGCACAGTACGCGGCAACGTCGACGACGCAAAATCGCCCGGGCTCCTGCCTCAACGCCTACGCTTCCCTGTGTTCTCGCGGTGCTGTGCTTGGTCCCTCGGCTGCTTGTGTGACCACATTCCAGGAAACGTCTTTCCGTATGATCATTCGCTGGCTGTCATCACTCTCTACGCTCGTAGCATCCCCGATGTCCTTCTGCCTTGTCCCATACGTCGGATGTTCAGCGTGAGCGGTGCTGGTCCCCGCGCCTTCCTTGTCACCCTCCAGCCACGATCGAGTGGTGTTTCGGTCGTTCCTGCTCTGGTTCAACGAGCTCATTGGGATGCTGCGCGTTGCACCGCCTCGCGCAGCAGATGACGAGCCTCTTCCTCCTGACCAAGAAGATCCATATGCGTCACCGCTAAAGCCTCCTTGTCCGCCATATGTCGTGCTCAGGGTAGCAATGAAGGGTCGCAGGATAGGGATGGTCGCTGAGATGATGGAGTAGTTGAGTTCCGCTGATGTCCATGCAACGAATTGCGCCTCGAGAAGTGTCGGATCGAGATGCATCCCGGACTCATCGAAGCTAGACAAGCGTAAGGACACGATGACGATCATGCTGCGGGAACGTCAGTCTTGTTTATTCATCATCAGACGCTCAACGTGCGGTCAGCTCACAGCAAGCGGAAGCTGAATGTGAACACCACGATAGCTTTGTTGGAAAAGGTTGTTTGTAACCCCCAGACCATCCAAACGGCGAACAGCACCAGCAATAGCTCGATGAGGCACCCAATGCTTTCTATAACTTCCCATCGTAAAAGCTGTAGTGTGCATGACAGTCAGTAGGGTGCTGTGCTGCTGGCGATTCGGGGTTGAACGTAAGTAATCGGGACACTGGTGGTTGAGTATATCCTATGGTCTCGAGAGGTCGCAGGACAGCGCCAATGCTAGCATGGACCCAACTCCCAGGACGGCAGTAGCAAGGAGCATAGCATATATGCTTCTGAGATGCCATTTGATGGGTGTCAACTTGAGCTGGAACGCCAGGACAGAAGCTCTGCTCGCGGCGACCGCTGGGATAAAGAAGAGAGTGCTAACATAGTACAGCTGTGTGAGTGACCTGTGTCAGACCCTACTGGAACCTCATGTAGAGTTGTGCTGGAGTAGTAGGGAGTCCGTACCTGCTGCACTTTGTTCGCGGACGCTTCGCTGAGTAGGTCTTTTGATCTTCCCAGCCCATCATGACAAGCGCTTAGCAAAATCACAGCCTGAATGATCCCGAGAACCTGCATCGGATCTTAGCAACGATCAACAATGGACGAGCGCATCGAGAACAACTGATAGTTGCTATTCCCACGAGATAATCGTCCACGCCGTAGCTCTGTCTGTTTGACTGATGTATGAAGACCCGTATCGCAGCGAACAGGAGAATGAGTGAAAGGCCGAGAGCCGACGCTATCAGGATCCAGGCAGCGTGGTCAGTGGGCGTAATGACCGCAAAGGGAGGGTGCTGTCCAGGCGGTACAACTGGACCAGCCTGCAGCGACATGGCACATGTTCGACGCTCGACGCGGTGCGACCTGCCAGACGCCGCGATACAGGACTCTACATTATGTAGGAGCTCGAGTCCGGCACATTTGCGAAACGCCTGGGGCCAGTATGCACACTGTGCACACCGTACCTGCAGGATCACTGTGTTAGGGACTTGCCCTCCCTGCCATGCGCGGCATCCTCCAGCCAAGCGACACGCCTCCGCCACATGGACTTCGATAGACTTGCATGCCGTGAACCCTCCACGAGGTCACCCGTTGATGATAGTAATCTTAGACTTCCCACCATGCTGCGACACGGCTCGTCGAAGCACCAATCAAGCTTCTAGCTGGGCCGACGATCGCGCCACTGGCTGAATGTGTACTGTAGAGTGCTTATATGACCGAGGTGCAGGGCTGCTCTCCGTGGTCGTTCGCGCCGCAGAGACACGGGACAGCTCTGCTTATCGATTCTCCAGAGTCTCGAGTGTGTCCTTGGCCAGCGTACTTGGAGCTTTGCACAGACACAGTGCGTGATGTATGCAGTATGTTCGACGAAGTGATTGATAGCGTGTAACAAGATTCAAGTCTAGCCGGGTCTGTTTGGAGCACTCGAGGTCGCGATCCGACATGGCGGTACATTTGACTAGCGTGGGATGCGCGGGATTTTAGCGTGTCGGAGCGTGAAAGCCGTGTGCAAGCCGAGAACCTACTAGCAGATTAAGCAAAAGCCAATTGGCCAGGCTTATGAGTTCGTGCTCGATCGTCGGCCGCCTCCATGCATCGCGTTGTTGCGATCAGATTGCAGCTGCAGGCCAACTGCCATATGGAACATGCCCACCTCGCGTATGCGATGCAATCAGATACGCTGCCGTGTCCAATGCGATGTAGTGTTTGGCATTCCCGCAGGTGAAGGCGCCCTCGGCACTTGCATCCGCTGCGTTCTTGTGCGCCCATGCGGTAGCGATCTTTCGGTTGACCTCACTCATCCTTTTTGAAACTATTGCTGGGTGGTAGCGTACCAATTGCTTCCTGTTGTTCCGTGCTATTTTGCGCACCATGGGCTCACGTCACGACCCGAAGATGGCTGAGGAAGACATTGTCGAAGCCCATCCAGTCTCCCATTTCGACGATGATGGGAAGCTACCAGCGAGCACTGTCGCAGATCGATGGCGAGGTACCGCTGCCGACAAGCGTGACATGGCTGTGCTGGGACGTACGCAGGTACTTCGAAGGAACTTTAAGTTCACTGCAATGTACGAGCCCTGATCAACGATGCTTATGAGATCCACCGCTCTTGTGCTGACTGCTCGAAGCCTTGGATTCTCGTCTACTGTTCTAGTTGCATGGGAGATCCTACCTGTCATCTCGGTGTATGCGCTCCAGGATGGTGGGACGGCGATCATTTTCTGGGGACTGATTGCTGGAATCATCGGCATGTCATTCGTCTACGCCTCGCTAGCAGAGATGGCCTCGATGTCAGTTGCTCACTAAGTGCCGCGACATTCGCTGCTAACTGTAGCTTGTGCAGGTTTCCGACTGCCGGTGGGCAGTATCACTGGGTCAGCGAGCTGGCTGCTCCAACATGGCAGAAGCCGTTGAGCTATTTCGTCGGATGGCTGACTGCCATGGTTGGTGTCGGGTGTGATGACTTGTTGATCCGTGTTGCTGACTGACGGGATCTCTAGGGCTGGCAAGTCTATCTCGCCGGCATCTGCTTCATGGTCGGTTCAGTCCTCCAAGGTCTCATCGTTCTGAACAATCTCGACACCTATGTGTAGGCTTGCCACTCGCTCCAGACTGTCGTAGATACTGACGGGACGGCCGATAGGTACGCATCATGGCATGGCACTCTATTGACCATCGCCGTCATCCTCTTCGCCAGCCTCTTCAACACAGTGCTCGCTGTCCGCCTGCCGCTCATTGAGGGCATCATGTTGGTCATCCACATCGCAGGTCTTTTCGCGATCATCATCCCGCTTTGGATCATGGCACCCCGCGGAGATGCCTACACGACGCTGCTGACCTTCCCGACAACTGCTGGGTGGATGAACCAAGGCCTGGCAGCTCTGATCGGCATGTGCAATCCCATTGGCATCCTCGTAGGATACGATTGCTCAGTCCACATGAGCGAGGAAGTTCAAGACGCGGGCTACGTACTACCCCGAGCTCTCATGTGGACGGTAGTCCCCAACGGCATTATGGCACTGCTGATGGGTCTCACGTTCATTTTCTGTCTTGGCGATATTGAGACAGTACTAGCCTCGCCCACTTACGAGCCGTTCATCCAGGTCTTCTACAACGCCACTCAGAGCAACGCGGCGACGACTATCATGACCTTGATTATCGCGCTAATGCTGTGAGTCTGCGTGTTCTTCGATGGTCGCAGAGCTTGTACGCTGACTCTCATCTCTCATAGGACATCTGCATGCATCAGCGAAGTGGCCACCGCCTCACGTCAGCTGTGGTCGTTCGCGAGAGACCGCGGCGTGCCTTTCTCCTCATGGCTGGCGCATGTCACACCTGGTTCGAACATCCCGATCCGCGCAGTCTACGTTTCGATCATCATCAGCAGCCTGCTGTCGCTCATCAACATCGGCAGCTACGTCGCGCTTAATGCCATCAGCTCGCTTGGAGTCGTTTCGCTGCTGTCTTCGTACACAGTGACCATCAGCTGCATGATATGGCGACGTCGACGGGGCGCGCCTTTGCCTCCTGCTCGATGGTCCCTCGGCAAGTACGGCCTTGCGATCAACATCATCTCACTGCTCTTTGTGCTGCCGGTCTGGTTCTTTGCATTCTGGCCAGTCGGGTACCAACCAACCCCGTGAGTTCAGTGCCACAATCCTAGCAGTGGGCGTACGCTGACACATTCGCAGTGAAGGACTGAACTGGGCACCAGTCATGTGAGTACATCCTTTAGTGAGCATTGGTAACAATAGTAAGCTAACGATGACCAGGTTCGTCGGAGTATTGTCTCTTGCGGCAATATACTACGTGGTAAAGGCGCGGCATGTGTACAACGGACCAGTAACAATTGTGAAGCGTGACGAGTAGGCAGAGTCGGTGGAAGAACGGCAATCTAGAGCGATAAAGACTAGCCAGCTCATGGTCGTCAATGGAGAGCACCCTTACGTACATATGAATGCCTTCAGACACCCACGTCGAATCTCACATGTCAATGGAAAGGAGGTGAGCTTGAACCCGATGATATGTTTGATGCGTCCGTCGCTCGGAGCCAGGCCGACGTATGACGCTGCACATGGACATCTGGCTCTCGAGACCCAGCAATAGACTGCGATTATTGCAGCAAAGTGTAGAAACGCTCCAGCAACGAGCTCCTGCCTCGGAGAGTGTCTTCGCCTCACGGAACAGCAGATATGATAGCTGTGCGTTCAAGATGTGCAGACGCTCGGCGACCGTGGTGAATTGGCCAGCATTAGAATGTAATGATCCAGCCGCGACCCCCATTCGCGATACGGTCTTCGAAAAGGTCGGCGGGCGTATATCCCCAATAGTTTCTGCTACGATGCCAAACCTCGTCCGCGCCGTCTTGTGACCTCATCCACTCGATGAGGCGATAGTTCAGGTCTGGTTGCCCTGAAAGATAGTGCAGAGCAGTGTTGCCATGCATGTCGCAGAGTGCAATGCTCTCCAAACCAAGGTCGGAGACCAAGCGCTTGCAGAAATGGAGTTGCGTGCCGAATTCTTCGGCTGCGATAGGACACATGTCTCGTCGAAGTTGATCCAATCCTGTATTGTGCTTCCACTCCTCCTCTCCGTTCGCTTCCCAGGTGGTTGGCCGCAAGCGCAAATCACGATACTGGGTCCGATCTAGCCAGCGTGTGTCATGGTATGATCCTTTTGCTTTCGGTCCAGATCTGCCGACAGCCGTCTCATTCAGCGGTAGGCAAGCGATGTGAAGCAAAGTGTGGCCAATTGCAGTTGTGGGAGCGTTCGACAGGGGAAGGCCAATCACCTCAACTAGGTCCCATCTCAATTGCGCCGCGGCGAAGTGGAGGCTATGTGCTCCGTACACTGGAGTCAGCGTGTCGGGTTCGACCATGGGATGAGACCTGAACATGGTGTACGCTTCAGTGTTGCCAAGGACGATGGCGTATTGTGCGGGTGTCAAAGTGTGACTGCCAGTGATGATCGGACGTGCATTCGGATTGAAACCACGATCGATAATCGCCTGTACCATCGCGTTCTTGTCAGCAGCAAGGGCAGCATGAAGTGGCGTAGAGATGCTCAATGCGGACGTTGTGAGATTATCTTCTGGTGGCAAGGAAGTCGGGCAATCGGGATCAAGCCAGAAAGAAGCATCCGCACGACTCGCAAGGACCTGATCGAAGATCTCTGGGGTTGTCTGTCCAGCCATGACCAATGAGTGGAGGCGCGCATACTCCACGGAGTGGTCGATAAACTCGCTGTCAGGCTCGATCCAGAAGCGAGACACACTGGTCCGCCGCGTTTCGACTTCGTCATGAGTCAAAGGGATAGTCTGAAAGGGTACAGCATTCACTTCCTCGTCTGTAGTAGCGATGTACGGCAGTCGCATTGCAGAGCGTGAATCGATGGCATGCCTTCCAAACTTGCGAGAGACCTCCTTCAGCGTTTCAGCAGGGACGCCATTGGGATTAATACCGTACTCCAGTAAAGTGCGAATGTTCTCGGGCCGCTGTCGCTCTATCGCGCGTCCAAGTGCCGTGGCCCAGCGGCCATCTAAGCCCTCGTCGTGTGGTTGGCTAATCACATCTGCGAGTACATGTGACCGGATCGTCTCCGCAGCCCTTTGGAGTATATCGCGTAGAATCGAAGGGTCCTCCAAGCCTGCGGACGCTATGAGAGGTCCATCGAAGGCCATTTGGGTATGTATCTCCTCCCAAGAGGACATGCGAGGGAGTCGTCGTTCACCTCTGCCATCAGATTGTGACGATGTATACGTTCGCGATGTAGACGATACAATACGGCGTGATTGGGAGATCCTGATCCGGGACATCCACCGGCATTGCAGTTGGGTACGCATATTTTCCCAGCGGGTCAGGCGACCGAATTGTAGGTCGGCGAAGTCACCTGAACCTAGTCCAGTGACTACATAGTCTGGGGAGCTTCCTGGGGCTCGGCGCGACAGGACATGCATTCCTTTGCGGATGACATGCCCGTCAGCGGCGCGACCTTGTCGGCCGCCATGACAGGCGAAGTCCAATATCGATTACCGAGTCGCTTCATCTCGCCAATTTTTGAGGCTTTGAAGCTCCGAGAGTCTCAAGACAATAGGAGAGGCTCTGCTGCCCTGTTCGTGTGTACATGCTCGCCTTGGAACTCGGCACGCTGCGCGCAGTGGATGAAGGTGTCGTGGTTGGGAGAAACACGAGCAGGAGATGGTTAGTGCAGTGTCGACTATTTGCCAAGTCGGAGCTTTGACTGGCTGAGAGACCATGTGCGCTAACAATCTGTCGCGGCAGTCAACACTGCGTGGCTTGCTTCTACTACCGACATACCTACTACGTTATACGGTACATGCATCGTAAGAATGTGCCTGAGGAGCAAACGCCCAGCGCAGCGGTCCACTAGAGCTGCGCGGATCATAATCATGACAACTTTCGAGAAGTACGATGCATAAGGTACGTATAGCCAGGCAGCGTACAAGATGTGGCTTGCCTTGCCCACTGTCTTGCAACTCCAGCGGAGAACCTCCCCTACCCAACACCGATGTAACACGAGACCACTCCTAGCACTCCCAACCCCAATCTCCCCTTTCCACCCTCCTTCTCATATTCTCCGCAGCCCTCAATCACTCTCATCCTCCTCAAACTCCGCCTCACTCTCTTCCTCCTCCTCATCTTCATCGCTCACAACGTACTTAGCCTTCGGCTTCGCAGCCGCAGCCCGCCGGGCAGGTCTCGCGGCGGCAGGCGCAGCGACCCTCACCCCGTTGTCTTCCATGTCCTCATCGCTCAGAAGATCGTTCACTAAGTCATCAGCACTCTCGTCCTCGTCCTCAGAAAGGATAGAGTGCTTGAGCTTCGATGCTGGGCGTTTGACTGGAGCAGGCTTGGTAGCGGCGCCGGCCGAAGCCTGCTTAGCCTGTTTCGCGGCATACGCCTTCGCCGCCGGCGATAAGGGGAGGACTTTGGGCGCCGCGGCAGCAGCGGGTGCCTTCTTGGGCTTCAACGCCGCTGTAGGAGCAGCTTTGGGCTTCTGTGCGGGCGCCTTGGCCGCAGCAATCGTCTTGGGCTTTGGCTTAGGCCGCACATCCTCCATCTCCGCATCCGAGCCACCTTCACTCAATAGCGTACGGTCACTAACCTTGTGCGGTGAATTCTGCGCCAGCTTGCCCCAGTCCGTTTCGTCCATGCTGATATCGTCATCTTCCACGATCGGCTTCTTAGCTTTGGCCTTCGCCAACGCTGCGGCAGCTGCGGTGCTGCTCCCGGGCCGGCTGACTGCAGCTGTACCCGCAGTCGCAGGGTGGAAGAATCGCGTGGCGCCGTCCGAGGTAAATGGCGGGCCGATGCCTTTGACCATCGCCGAGACATCTGGAAGGTCGTCGACGGAGAGGTCGTCGTCATCAGAATCGACCATGTTGGAGTAAGCTTTTGGCTTCTGGGCTGCGGCTCGAGCGGCGCGGGGTTTGGCCGCTGCTGGAACAGGCGCAGAAGGTGCAGAGGCATGGGATTCGAGAAGGCTGTCGTCGTCCTCGTCGTCCTTGATAGCTGTTGGGCGAGCAGTCCTGCCTTTGGGCGCAGCGGCATTGCGCGAGGTAGCTTTGACGGGTGGAGCATCTTCCTCATCGTCTTCATCGTCGCTGATGACTTTCCTGGCAGCCGGCTTTGCAGTAGGCTTTCGCGCAGCCGCAGCCTTTTGCGGCTTCACGTCCACTTCTTCCTCATCGCTCAGCTCCTCAACGACCGCGGCGGATTTGCTCTTAGCAGCCAGTGCAGCAGCCGCAGATGTCACCGGCACAGCTGCCTCCCTCACCACCAGGCTATCCAGTGTCTGCTGTTGCTCAGCCGGCGGGCCGACCACAGGCTTCTGCTCAACCCCATTTACCAGCCCCAGACCCATGCTCAGCAGATTGCTCGTCGCGTTCGCCTTCTTGACCGCAGGCTTCGGCGCAACTTTGGCCTTCTTACTGACCGCAAAACTCCCATCACTCTCATCGTCACTATCCTCATTCGCCTTCCGCTTCTTACTACCACCTTTGCCAGCACCGATGCCGAGTTTCGCACTAGCTCTGCGACCCTTGGCGCGGACTTTCTTCTCCCGCGCGACCTCCTCATCAAGCTGAGTCTGCCACTCCTCCAGCAGAGCGTCGAGGTCAGTAGTCCAGAGGTCCTTGGGCGACTTGGCCGAGAGAGCGGTGATCTCGTCTTCCTTATCGCCGATCTGTCGGAGAAGCTTCTCGACGCGCTCTTGCGTAAGAGACCAGATCGCCATGCCAAGAAGGTAATCGTAGTCACTCGCACCCGCCGCAGTCTCAACGCTGTCTTCGTCGTCTTCATGGGTGTTCGTGACAACGGCTTCGAACTCGCCTTCCTTCTTCGCGTCGACGACCTTGGGGAAGCGCGTAAAGTTTAGCTTTTGTAGCTCCGCCACGAGTGCGGCTTTCTTCTTCTTTGAGACGATGAGCTTGCCGTCGATGATCATCTTGATAAAGCGGGCTTGGTTGCTCAAGCGCTCAAGGTCCTTCTGCATCTCATCGAGCATGTACTTCTTGCGCTTCTGGTACATCTTCAGCCGGTGAGCGTAAAACTCCTCCATGATGTCTAGCACAGTTGGATACTTCGCTAGGCGGCCTTCGGGATCGAAAGCCACCAGATTGGTGGTTGACATGGTGGAGCTGAGTTTGAAGGCTTCGACTAGACCGCGCGAGACTTCAGCCCAGCGCTTTTCTTCAATTTTGATGATGAAGTGAACCTTCGAGGGCGTATTGTACTCAGTGTAGTCTTTGATGAACGAAGGCGTCTTCTCGGCCTTGATGATATCCTCAAGCTTGTCCTTGAACGTCTGCGTCCAGTACCGCACAGGCAGCTCAGTGATCTCGACCTCACAGTCGCCTGTCTCGGTAACGCGACCGGTGAACTTGAAGCGAGCGTCACCCTCGACCTGCGTCTCACCAGTCCAGCCGCGGAACCATGGCATCATCGGCTTCATGTCTTCTTTGCTGCCGTGCATGCGAAGCTTGAGATTCTCGATAATCTCCACAGGGCTGTAGTTCGGTATTGAGGTGCTCCAGCCTGTGCCGATACCATCTGCGCCGTTAATCAGGACCATCGGAACAATGGGCGAATACATCTCGGGCTCAATGGTCTTGCCGTCATCCGTATTGTACGTCAAGAGGGCCTCGTCAGTCTGATGGAAGATGCGACGGGCGAAGGGCGAGAGGCGAGTGTAGATATATCGAGCACTGGCAGCATCGTTGCCACCCTGAAGACGAGAACCGAAATTGCCACTAGGCTCCAGACAGTTGATGTTGTTCGAGCCAACGAAAGTCTGTGCCAGGCCAACAATTGTCTGCTGCATGGACGTCTCGCCATACGCGTATGCGGTCAGACCAGAGACGGAGCCAGCCAGCTCCACGACCTTGATGTCTTTTTTCAGGTTGCGCCTGAAACAGGTGTACAGCACTTTCCGCTGGCTGGGCTTGAGCCCATCAACCACAGATGGAATCGAACGCTGGTTATCAGCCATGGAGAATAAGATTAGCTCCTTGTTGATGAAGTCGTTATACGTGATCTGATCAGTACCAGACATGTCAAGGTATGTGCCAGGCTCGAATGCCGCTAGCCATCCCTTGCGTGCATCTGCCTTCTTCTTGGAAAATGCAAGATCGAGCAGCTCAGGCTCGCCATCTTGCATAGTGTGGAATTGCTTCAGATGCTTGTCAAGGTCGGCAAAGTAAATTTCGGCATCAGTGGTGTCAGATGTACCCAATCCCTTGTAGTACTTGTGATCCCAGCCCTTCTCATGGCCGGGCTGGAGCTTCCAATTCTCGTACTCAGGCATCGTGAAGAAGTCATGCTTTGCCTTAGGCTTCTTCTGGTCACCTTTCCACACCTTCACGATAGGCGTGATGAACTCCAGCAGGAAGCCTGGAAGCCTCAGCAAGCTGGGAAATTGCACTTGCAGGAAGTTGATAAGCAAGCCCTTGATATGCGAACCGTCGTGGTCTTGATCTGTCATGATCATAAGGTGTCCGTATCGCAGACCTTTGGTGTCTTGGTAATCCTTCTTATGCTGCAGACCCATGAACTTCTTGATGTTCTGAATTTCTGCGTTCTTTGAGATCTGGTCGATGGACGCATCTCGTACGTTCAGCATCTTACCACGCAGAGGAAAGACACCGAAAAGATCTGGATTCACTACGGCGCGACCAGCGAGCGCGAGTAGGGAGGCGGAGTCACCTTCTGTCAGGATGAGAGTGCACTTCCAGCCGTCCTTGGTGCCAGCTTTGTTAGCATCAGTCAACTTCGAGTTGTTCATGCGCTGTCGCCTGTTGCCGTCAGACTTGGCCAGCAGCTTGTCACCCTTCTGCTGGGCAAAGTGGATAATATTGTTGACAGCTTCGGTCTTCGCGATCTCCTTCAAGAACTTGTCACTGACTTGCGGCTTACTGCCAAAAGCACTCGCCTTTGTCGTGAGCTGCTCTTTCGTTTGAGATGTGAAGGCTGGGTTGACGATCGAACAATTGACGAAGAGGAAGATGTGGTTCTTGATCTGTGCCTTCTTGAGCTTCACGCCGCCCTTATTCTTCTTGTTGACGATCTCCTCGAGCTTGTCGATGATCTGATCTGCTACGAAGTTGACGTGTGTGCCGCCATGTGTTGTGGCGATCGAATTGACGAATGAGACTTGCTGGAAGGAGCCATCCGAGACTGCAAAGCCGATCTCCCATCGCTCGTGCGGGTTGTCCGTCAGGATGACCTGCTCAGGTGCCTTGCCGTTATCCGCGATATTCTCGGTCTTGATGGCATTGGTATGCATTTCCATGTACTGCTTGAACTTGCTGATCTTGATGCGATTGTCGTTCAGCCAGACCTTGACGCCCGAGACGCAACCCGCCATATCGTACACTCTGCGCTTTACAAGCGCTTCGAAGTCATCGTCCATCTCATCCATGCCGAATTTGGCAAAGTCAGGCTTGAAGGTGATCTGGGTGTAGTCCTCCGACTTTCCAGCGGACGTGATCTTAGCCTCGCCCATCACGCTCATGTTCTTTCGCCATGTCTGCCGGTACTTCTGCTTACTCTTGGAGTCAACAGTCTCCAGGGTAAACTCGGTGCTGTAGATGTTTGTGAGCTTTGCGCCGTACCCGTTGCGTCCACCCGTGATCTTCGCTTCCTCGTCATCGTAATTCGAGGATGTGAGCAGGTGCCCGAAGATCATCTCCGGAATGTAGATGCCCTCCTTTGCATGCATCTCGATGGGTATACCGTGGCCGTTGTTGCGCACTGAGATCAGCCCTGCCTCACGGTCTACCACCACCCGCATCTCGTTCATGTTCTTGTCGCGTTGCCTATTGTCTGCGGCATTCACCAGGATTTCATCGAAGATCTTGTACAGCCCAGGCACGAAAGTGACTTTGCGATTCTCCATACTCTCCGTCTCCGAGTTGAACACCCACATCTGCTCCGTCGTCTTCTCCACCGAGCCGATGTAGGTGTCCGGGCGCTTGAGGATATGCTCGAGCTGTGTGAGTCTCTGGTACTGATCTGAGGATGTCCCCTTCTTCCCCGCCGAGACCTTCGTGTCGGCGCCATCATAGCCATTGCTCTCGTTCTCGATCTCCATGAGCGGCTTCGATGCCTTCTTGGTGACAGGTGCCTTCTTCTGCTTCTTCGCAGACGGAGGTGTGTTTGACAAGAGAGAGTCGTCGTTCAACGAAGGGTCATCGTGGTCAGAGTTCTCCTCGTCAGAGTCCGGTTGCGCGCGCTTCTTCGACTTGGGCGCTAGCTTTGTGGTTTTGAGTGTCGTTTGCTTCGTTACCTTGGTCGCAGGCGCCTTCTTCGCTGGAGCCTTTACCGCAGGCTTGGCTTTCTGTCCTCTTATCAGCACGTGAAGGTCATACATGCGCATCCATGAGATACTCACAGCCTTTGGGAGTGGCTTCGGCTCAAAGTCGTCGCTGGCGTCCATCTCGAACGCGGATCCATCCATCGAGTCGTCCATGGTCGCGCTGACCTGTGTTAGTATTCCAGAAGTTGTCCAGGTCCAGCTGCACCTCAGTAAAGAGCGTGATGGTCGAAGGTGTTGTTCAGTTTGGAGGTGCAGTGTTTACTTACGCGACGCGCTAGTCCTCGGATCGCGGCAAGCACCGCCGCTTCACATACCACGCGAGACTTTTGGCCTGACGTTTAAGGCTTCAACCTTTATCCATTCCAGTTCGTGTCGTCTTTTGGAGAACTGGCAGAGTCTCCAAGTACTACCACAGGCACCACACCAGGAGTCGCGCGATTGCGGCGAGCGGGAGTGAAAGCAGTGATAGATTGACTGGGCTTTGCAAGTAGAGCTAGGGAATGACAGTGCTATTCACGCTGTATAAAATTTGCTGAGCATCTGGTCTACCCATAGTATGTGCATCTGCGATCACTCAGGCTGTCTACCAATGAATGTTCTCGTCGTCATCGATGCTCGACGCAAGCATATGTCGAGCTCCTCAGGCTCATCCTTAGCTCCGTGTGCCTAGTACTCACGCAAGTCCACCCCAACGCCTCGCTAAACCCAAATACCCTCAAAGTCGCATGCCCGAGAAGACATGGTGAGGATCGCTCCCATCCAAGCACCTCTCAACAGATCACCCCATCGTTCTCGACCTTCACCTCCCTCACGCCCTCCCCACCCTTCGTCCGTCTCCTCTTCTCATTCCTCGCCCTCCTCTTCTCCTCCCGAATCCTCTCCTCATCCTCCCTCGCAACCTCAATCCTAGTCCCCAAATCCACCGTCTCCCGACTCCTCTCCTCCTCACGTTTCCGCTTCAACCACTCAAAGCGCTCCTTCACCTCCTCCAGCCCCGCTCGCCTCACCTCCCCACTCTCTCCGGTAGCGAGTAGATGCTGCTTACTATTCAGATGCTCCACGAATTGCAGATTATCTTTGAATGTCAGATCACAGTCTTCGCAGTAGAACCCTGCTCCTTTGCCGCGTTTGCCTTGACCGGCGCCGGCGGGCACGATCTGGGTTTTGCCGACTTGGTCTGCGACGTTGAGACGCTGCTTGCGGGCTTCTGTCTCCTTTGCATCTGGAGGTGTTGAAGCGCGGGCATGGTACTTTTTGCCTGCTATGGCGGCTTCGTAGCGCAGCTTGCCTTCTTCTTTGTGTCGCGCATCGCTTTCAAGGGCCTTGGCTGCGTACTCTGTTTTGTCCCAGGTCTTGCGATGACCAGCATCATTTCCGCCCGCGGCGCCGTATGCGCCATCTTTTCTGGTGGACATGATTGTGTGGTTTATTGAAGGCCAGGATCATGGAGGATAATGTCCGATGATGTCAAAGGTATAATCATTGACACGTGAGAGTGAAACACGAAGCCACGTGGGAACGCGTCAAACGGTGTTTCAGGGGTCGAAGCCAAAGCCGCAGGACGGGGGTACCCAGGCCAGACGGCCGATGATTGAGATGGACTCTCCTGATCGCCGTTTCATATCTGCAGGAACTCATTCCCTGCAAGATTGTCTACCTTCGTCGTCCATCCATTGCGTTGTAGCGGGCTTGGGAGTTCCTTTGTGCCTTGTCTAGATTCGTTACCCGAACACTCGGGATTGCTCACTTGCTGGCTGAAAGCATTGCTTGCATGAGGGAGATAGTACTAAGAACATACGAGTACTAGAGGGAGCGGGAGGAGGAACGGAGTCTCCGATCAGCCGTAGAGGGAGTCCTGCTACTGTACAGCATGGCGGAAGCAGAGCGGGAGCATTCGACCAGACATGGAGAGGAGATGAGCACAAAGGAAGAGCTTGATCTGGAGACTTCGAGCAGCGAAGAGGAGGAGGAGGAGGAGGAGGACTTCGAGACTCCGAGTGTGTTCTATGACAGTCAGACAAGTGCTGGAGGGCGTGATCAGTACTTTGGCGAGCACAGTGCAGAGCACGCTCAAGTTACTAGCCAGACTGGCTCCACGACGACCAGGCCGCTATCGGCATCTCCCAATGCTCCCAGTCTGTCGACCGTCAATGGAGAGGCAGGTTCGACGCAAGAGGGCTTGATCGGCGGTGCCGACCTTGACGAAGCTCCCATGGCCGAGACGAAGCCCCGCGCGGAAGACGAGATACACGAGGCTGAGGAGGAGTCTGAAGACGACGAGGCAGAGCCTGAGATGGCACAGGTCACCACCGTGGCGGATGCCATCGATCATGCTGCCGATGAGACAGTACAACCGCCTGAGCCTGTCAAGGTCGAAGTCAATCAGCTTTTCCAAGCCAGCACCAATGACTTGACTGCAAGCCCGGCGGACGACCTGGCCACTGGCCAAAGTCTCGACGATGGACGTGACGCGCAGAGCTATGGCTCAGCAGAGCGTACGGCATCACCAGAGCCTGAGACGCCCGTCTCGCCTGTGACTCCGCGGGAGGATCGATTTTCGACCGCAAGCATGGCTTCGATAGACTTGTCAGAAACGGACCTCGACTATGATCAATACTCGGCAGAGCAGCTGAACGAGTTCCTTGCTACACCGCGTGCCAGTAGCATGCGTAACAGTGGGCACATGCGCAAGCCTAGCAGTCTCGAGATTCTACAGAACTCATGGGCGCCTTCAAGACAGAGCACGCTATTCGATGCAGCCAAGGATACACCACCAGAGACGCCAGCTGAGGAAGTGGACGTGGACGAAGGTAAGGCGAGACACAGTGTGCACTTCGAGACGGCAGATGCTGTGAGCATGCGTAGTGTGTCGACTACACCATCTGTTACGGTCGTCAGAGCTGGCTCAGTGCGGTCAGTCAACAGTAATGGCACTACGACGAGAGGATCACGATCGTCAGATGAGGAGCTTAACGAAGTCGACTGGTCACAGTTGGAGCGGAACGAGCAGCAGGAGAAGACAGACAAGGAGTTGGGTGAAGGCGTGGAAGACGAGTCGACCGCTTTCCTACTTGCACGACTGGAGCAGGAGAACGCGCTCTTGACGTCGAATCCAAAAGCAGCCACGAACTGGAACGAGTCACGGAAACGCAGGGAAAGTCGTCCTCCCAGCATCGCTCATTTGAAGAAGCTTGTGAACGGCACAAATGATGGAGTCTCACATCGATTCAGCATTGCATCGACTATGACAGTGCCAGAAGAGCCGCCACCAATGACTGAGCTGGAGTTCTGGGCAGCGCTGGTACAAGACTACCCTTCGACTGCGACTCGGCTACCGACTTTGACGACCTCAAAGATCCGATCTGGCATCCCACTACCGCTGCGTGGAGTCGTCTGGCAGAGTATGGCAGGTGCCCGGGACAAGCATCTCGAGGAGTCCTTCGATCGACTTGTCGGCGAGACAAGTCCATATGAGGGCATTATCAACAAAGACGTCGGTCGGTCTTTCCCGGGTGTAGAGCTGTTCAGAGACGCGGATGGTGAGGGCCAGAAGATGCTGGGGAGGGTACTGAAGTGTTTCTCGTTGCACGATAAGGAGATCGGGTATTGCCAGGGCCTGGGCTTCCTGGTCGGTCCATTGCTTATGAATATGGGCGAGCGGGAGGCATTTTGCGTGCTCGTAAGGTGAGTGACTTGCTCCTCCTCGAGAAGACTAGACGGTGCTGACAACTCGCAGATTGATGGATCACTACTCCTTGCAGGCGTCCTTCCTGCCCTCGCTGTCCGGATTACATATGCGGATCTATCAATTCAGCGCGCTGCTCAAGCAACTGCACCCGGCACTATCGGAGCATTTTGCTGGACTTGGAATCGAGCCTGCATACCTCAGCCAGTGGTTCTTATCTTTCTTTGCGGTGACTTGCCCGCTGCCAATGCTTTTCCGGATCTACGATGTCATCTTCGCTGAAGGCGCGAACGAGACGGTGATGCGGGTCGCACTTGCTCTAATCAGACGCAATGAGGAGACCCTGCTCAACAGCAACGAGTTTGAAGACATCATGCAGCTGCTCCTGGGGCGGGCAGTGTGGGACAGCTACGGCTGCAACCCGGATGAGCTTGTGGACGACTTCACAACACTGGGCAGCGAGATCACACATGCGCGCTTGGCAGAGCTGGAAAGAGAGTTCGAGTCGCAGTCGAACGAGGTCGTAGGCGAGCGCGCTGGCTTCTTACCTGATGTGCAGGCAGCCGCAGGTCGATTTCTCGGCCGACTGTGGGCACCCAATCATACGCCAACGAAGTCCACCAGCACCCTCGCGCCTGCGTCGGCCGAGAAGGATCGCGGCAGCTTCCTCCGTCGCAGTCCCAGTAAGCAGAGCATGAGCACGCTCAACGATGGCTACGACGGCACGAGCTCAGGCTCTGGCAGTACAGGCAGCACAGCAGCAACAGAGGTTGACGACTCACATCGCGAAAGCTCAGCAGACGCCATGAGCATGAAGTCGAAAGCCGAGTCTATCCGTACCACGCAAAGCTATGCGCCGGGTATGAGCAAAGAGGACCGCGACTTGCATAGCCAGATTGAAGACTTGCTCACTGCACTTAGTGAGATGCAGAGGGAGCATGCTATGATGGCTGCGATGCTGCAGAGGGAAAGGGAGGAGAGGAACGATGATCATCGGGTCGTGAGACAGCTGGTGGGTAGGCTACAGGGTGGCGAGGGCGACTCTAAAGTGACTTCCGTGGAGGAACGAAGACGGACGATGCCTGCACCCTCCAAGGATGTCGTCAGCGAGCGGCGCCTCAGCCAGCCGGATGCACGAAGGAGTAGGGATGACGACGATGTCTCTCAATTACTCGAGCAAGTCACAGAACGTCTTGACACCAACCCACGCTACTCTGCAAGTTTCGAGACAAAAGCACATCTGCGGAACGCTCTCACTCGCTCACGCGAGCAGCTCGGCACCGAGGAGCATCGTAACAGAGATCTCACTGCTCGCATCGAAGAAGCTACTTCCACGATCGTAGCATTTCAGGTGGACAACGACGATCTACGATCCGAAGTCGACGAGCTGCGCACTCGAGTCAACGAGGAGTTCAAGGAGCGACAACGCCTCGATCACACTGTGCGGGATCTGCAAGCACAAGCGCGCAGCGTCGAGCGCAGAGAGCGACTGAAGCGCGAGTCGAGCATGAACGAGGTGCCTACACTGAGCCGCATCAACACGAACGACGACGGGCGACGAGGCTCGATGATCGGTTCGCCAGCTGGCCTGCGTGAGCTCAAACTTGGCCGCAGAGAAAGCACCTCCTCAATGGAGCGTATGAGACCTATGCGAGGTAGCTCTCGTGCCCTGCCTCCGCCACCGCCTGAGAAGGATGACCCGCGACCAGTGGAGGTCAATGAGCCTGCGAGCACATCATCGACGCCTACAGTCTCGCCGCAAGCCGCACTGCCGCCCTCGCTACCTGCAGCACCGGGCAATCTCCTCGCGCCACCACCTCCAGTGACTTCAGGCGGCTTCCATAGCCGATCGTCCTCCCTCGCAACGCAAGCCATCCTCGCCACGCCATCCCACGAACCAGCACCCGAAGAAGCCCTCTTGCTCGAACTCGTGAACGCCAAAACAGCCGAAGCGCAAGCACGGCAGGAGGTCGACGAACTCAAACGCAGTCTAGCGATTCAAAAGCGGAAACAAGACGAGGCGCTCCAGCTGGCTCTCACGCAGGCCAGGTCCGCAACCGCAGAAGCCGAAGCGCTCAAAGCCGCCGAGACATCGCGGCTGGAAACTATCGCACGTGCCGAAGCCGAAGGTAGGGCAGAGGCAGAGAAGGCGGAGATGAATATGCTGATCGCGAACTCAAGCGAGCCAGCTACGCCTGGGGAGGAGAGTGGGAGTGGAGGCGTCAGTATTGCTGTGACGCCGAGTGCTGAGGTAGGAGGAGAAGGAGGGGAGAAGAGAACGCCTAGTGCTGGGAGTGGAGGGGGATGGTTCTGGAGTCGGAGGACGCCTAGTGCTAGCGTGAATAAGGCTGGGACGCCGTAGAGGGGCAAAGACGGTAGATGTATATAGAGCTGTGTACGGGAGGCTGTGTACAGCAAGCCGTCAGGCCATCTTCACAGCAGCTTCGTCCGAGCGGCGGAGCCCGTTCGCGGACGCGGCACATCTTTCTTCCATGCCTGGGATACCGACTCGCTGTGATGCGAGCGAGCCACTGGAAGTGCGGGCTCGCGTTGCACATGCGGGGCGCGATTGGGTACGTCGTTGTCGCGATCCTCCAGGAAGCTGCTGAGAAATCAAGACATTCGTCGGAGCTACATACGCTCCGGCCGAGTTGTGCAACATTGATGGCTATATGATCCCGCCATTGTGTTCGTCTTCACCCAACCTTGCCTGACAAAACACCACCAGCATAAGGCCTCCAGCATAACTCACCTTAAGCGCATGCTTAAGCCAGCTCCCCATCGACTACAAGTCCTCCAACGCCACCTCACCCCTTCACTACAATTCAAGAAACCTTTCTCGCAGGCGACGATGGCGCAAACAAACGGCACCCACCCCAAAATCCTGCTTTACACCAATCACGGCTGCCCCTACGCCCACCGCGCGCACATCACCCTCGATGAACTCAAGCTTCCCTACGAGGAAGTAATCATCGACCTCAACACCCCCCGTCCCCAATGGTATCTCGACATCAACCCGCGCGGCCTCGTGCCAACGATAAAATACACCGTCTCGGGCCTCCTAAACGAAGAAATCATCACGGAGAGCGAAGTCGTAGCGCGCTTCCTCGCTGATGCGTTTCCCTCGCCCTTCTTGCCAGGGAGCAAAGAATCCCCAACCAGTGCATTGGAGCGAGCTCGAATAAACTTCTTCATCGACACCTGGAACTCCAAAGTCGGCAACGCCATTTTCCCCATCCTCATGGCTGCCGACGAGGCGACCAAGGCCTCCAAAATCGACGCGTTTATCGCGGCCGTGGAGAAGGAGATCGAGCCGCTACTCGCGAACGCGAAGCCGTTTTTCAATGGCTCGGAGACGTTCACGCTGGCTGAAGCGATCGTTGCACCGTTTATTGTAAGGACTTATGATTATACTGCTGACGAGACGTTGATGCCGAAGAGCGTCGTGGAGCGACTAGATGCGCTGCCAAACTTTGGGAAGTGGGCGAAACTTGTAAGGGAGAGGGCGAGTGTCAATAAGGTCTATGATGGGGCTTCGATCGCGACGAGCACGAAGGCGAGGTTGGAGAAGATGAGGGCGAAGGCGTAGTGGGACGGCAGAGGTGATTGCTTGGGCAAGGTCCTAGTATAGTGAAGTGGACTCGAGGCCTAGCAGCAGACTGCGATGGCTTTGCAGCACATTTCGCGTATCCAATCTCGTAACGTCGCTCGATCAAAGCCTACCCTTGTATGGTGCATTTGTTCGAACGGCTGCTCGGTAGGGTTACGCGCAACCCTAGTAAATGACAAGCTATCCTTGGGGTTACGAGGCAGAGGAAACATGCCCATAAGCAGCATTGGCGACTATAAAAGTATGAATAAGATCGTTCATGGTCTGGAGATTATTGCTGCGTTGTCGTGAAGTCAATGGCATCGTTGTAGGGCGCATTGTCATCGATTGTGATGTTTGACAGTCCGCTTGCCGACAGAACGTTCACACCCCTACTACATCGTGGTGCACCTCTCAGATCCAACGCAGGATCTTAAACAGCACGACGAAAGTCGAGGCGTGTGTGTGCAAGTACCAGGATAGGCGGCGTGCGGCGTGATCTACCTCACCTAGACGACCACGGACCACGATGATAGAGCGTAGCGGAGGCGACGAGTCGGCAAGAGACATTGTGAAAGATTTGAAGCGTAGGTGAGGAAATGCATACACCCCTAGGACATCAACTCCTCAAAGACATATGGTACACACTCCACCCCGCATCGCTCATGCTCGTCTCAGGATCATGCTCACATGCATCTATACTTTCTCTCTCAGGTCCACTCTCCTAATATCATACCCCCTCCAGCATCAAGCCGACGCACCCACATCCGGCAACTCCCCAAAGTGCACCACAGGACTAGGCAGTGCAGCAACCTCCCGCTTCCACTTCTTGCTTCCAACCCTGATAGACTCCTTACTCTTCTTCGTCGCAGGTTCGTTCATGGCATTGCTGGCAGGCTGTAATGATGAGTGAAGCTCACTATTGTCCGCCTAAGAAGCAGGCACAGCCGCCTTGAACTCATCCGCGATAGGAGTCTGGGTGTGAGTGTTGTTAGACAGCGAGGGGAGCTCAGTCTTGGGCGCGCTCGGGAAGCTGGAGCCAGACGTCTGCGAGTTGAGCGGCGAGCTCGAAGTCTGGGCATTCAACGGGCTAGCCTTCTCAACCGGCACACCCGGCACCGCATTCGCAGTATCCTTGCTCACATATCCACCATCCACAGCGCTCTTCTTGGCACCACCCATGAGCTCCTGCGCCTTCGAGACGTACTGGCTGGTAGTCGAAGAAGCGACCTCGACGGCGCGGTTGCTCTGCTGGGCGGCGATGTCACGAAGCTGCTGTGTTTGCTTGTTGGCAATCTCCGCAGCGTTATTGAGGTGACTGTCGATGAAGTCCTTGTTCTTGATGTAGATCAGAGGGGCGAGGTAGACGACTGAGGTCGAGAGGAGGAGTAGGCCCCATTTCGGGGTGACTTTGACGAGGAAGTAGCTGATGAGGGCTGCGAGGAAGGCCTGGATTGCTTGTCAGTGGGTTGAAATGCGAGTTGGAGGATGATGCAACACTCACGGCAAGTGTAGCGTAGACGTTCTCAGCAAAGATGATCCTCTGGAACTCAATGACGAAGAAGTTGACAAGCTGCTCAACGTCTCCAAGCACGCTCTCAAGTGTCTCGCGAGGAATGGTGTAGTACTTCTTAGGCCTCATCTTCGTCGCGAAACCCTGGCCGAAAGCCATCTGGCCGGCAATCTCAGCCGCAGCGGTGATACCGAGAACGGTGAAGAGTGCCTTGAGGACATAGCGGTCGACCGGGACGTAGCGAGCTACGATGATGGTTGTGACGATGGCAACGAAGGAGATGGCGGTGGCGCGCGGGTTCTCCCAGCTGAGGAGGGAGTAGAAGAGGGAATGGTAGGAGGTGAGGTTCTGGCCGGTGGCGGTCTGGGCGTCGGGGACGGTGCGAGCGGCTGCTAGGTTGGAGAACTCGTTCTTGGTGGCTGTGGCCTCGCCGCGGACTTTGTCGGCTGCTGGGCCATTGGCGAGTTGCTGGACGGTCTGGTTGTTCTGGATGGAGTTTGCTGCGTTTGCAGCGGCTGTGGTGAGGGTGTCCATGTTAGACTGATGCTCTTGCAGGTGGGAGGGATCGATGTGTGTTGGACTGGGTTTGCTGCAGATTGTAGGTGGGAAACTGTCGGGACTAGTCAGTGGGGTGTAATGAAGGTAACGTCTGCCAGCAGATCCAGAACGTGATGGAGGGACAGAACAGCAGTCACCGAGATCTCATGCGTGTACGTGTCAAGAGAGCACCTGCTCCAGGCAGCTCTTTCCATGCACCGGATCAAGGGCAACAACGATGTACGTACCTCACTGCTCTGCGCCGACTGGAGGGCGCCATTGGCCTTCTCAGTGTATGTAGTCCCGCTGGCTGTGGGAGCGGTGTTGCTGCCAGTGTTGAGCTCAGGGTAGGCTGGCGGCGCTGTGCCAGCGGTGCTGTTGCTGAAGTCGCTCATGTTGGTAATTGCTCGCGTGCTCTCGTGTGGTAGAGTTTAGGGGTTGCTGGTGGGGTCGCTGAAGGGCAACAATGCAATGCAGTGATGGTCGGAGGAAATGTAGATGCTGGATGTGAGGTAGGAGAATCACAAGGCTTCAAGAGGTGATGGGTGTCAGGTCAGGGGGTGAGAAGATGGTGGTGGTGTATACGTGAAATATGCAGTGCGGGAGTGTATCTTGTTCCGCATGTGCCCACTTTCGCGTCAACTTCGACGCGGCTAGCAACAGATTATGACGTTGCCTGCGCCACACCCGAACATGAGACATGATCAATGAGATATCGCTTAGCTGTCTCCGCCTCATAGCCTGCACAGAACGAGTGGACTGTCTACATGCTTATTAGGTCTTCTCATGAAATCCATCCTTACAGCACCGCCCTCACAAGAGAACTCGACACACAAACATGAGGCGCGAGCTTTCTGAGACGGGACGATGTTTCCTGCTAGCGCGCTTGCGAGTTTGACATGTGAAGTGGCGCGGCTCGATGCAGCCAATGGCCTACTTTTCGCAGACGAAGCTGTCTGGACACCTGTTTCGTTGATGCACACCTATTCCAAGGCAATCACATATGTACAACGCGTCCTTTCCTGAGCGTCCGACGCCCTGTTCGCGCACAGTGTTCCGCTGGATGTGACTTCCATTCGGTGGAGGCAGATGCCCATGCATGGCTCTCGGAAGGTGGGTCTGAAGGGCTGATGGATGCCATGTGTCGATACAACATGGACGTCCACAACTTCGCACCCAATCCTCGCTGCACACACCTGTTCACTATCGTCTTAGACATTCCGTCCCCAACCCTGATGTACTCTTGAAGTCACCAATCCTGTCGTAGTTGCCATGTTCGTGGTGTGAGCAGCTACTATTCATGATGCCGCAGAGTAACATGAGCACCTCGCATTCGCAAGGTTCAGTTGGTAGCATAAACATCTCCTTCCAGAGAACTCTCGTCGCGGCAAATCCGAGGTCCGTGGTATTGGGCCTTTGCCTGTGGTAGCCTTTCAACGAAAGTATTTCACGCCGCCACCGTAATGAGATCTCGAAAGGCATTATTAGGACAGCTGAGCCAGCTACAAGCCAGGTGCTGAGAGTTGAGTGATCTTCTCGTCGGCCGTCTCGGATTGCCAGGCCAACGGTGACGACATACGTTCGATATGTATCACGAAGCCGAGATCGTAGAGAAGCTGGTGGCGAAGGTGCTTGACTCAAAGGAGGCAGGATGCTCAGAGATCCGAGCACGCGGCTTCGGTGGTAGAGCCGTTGTCAGAGAGATGAGCGAGAGCTCCCAGTGTGAGGCGAAGCGGGTGCTGGTAGCGTAAACGGAGCATACATCGTGTCATCTACTTCTTGCCCGCTGCTTTCTGCGCCCGACGTCAGCCCCTGACCCCAATTTACTTGACAGCATCGCCTTTACGTACCAAGTAGCAGTCCTTTAGCAGCATGAACTCCTGCGCACACATGCCCTTCGAGACATTCTGATAGTTCGCCACAATGCATTTGCCATAGACGGCGCCTTCGACTGTGCACTTCGCTGTCGCCTCGGCGAACTTCTCGATGGGCCGTGTGCGTCCGGACATGGTCTTATAGGGTGCTCTGGGGCAGTTTGGTGTAATGTAGGTGATGTCAAAGTCTGAGATGAAGACATTTCAGGTGATTATATGCGGATCCCAAGACTAGCGCATTCTGGATCCGAGCCAATGGCGCGTGATCGCGAGCTGGCGTCAATAACGCGACTTCACCTGTTCATCTCGCAACACATTCTGCTCTACATCCTCTGAATACATACTTCGTGGTGCATGTCATAGAGTCGCACTACAGCGCTCACGATATCGCACTCAACACATGCCCTCTCACGCCCGATGACAGTACCTTACTCGAAGCGCATGCGCCGGAAACTCCACCACACCTAATCGCACATGAATGGCGACTCAGGAAAACTGCCGCTGATTGATATCGGAGATGAAGGTAGCTAGACTCTCCTGCCTACAGCGCTCGATAATCACTGAACGTCGTCAGATATCGAAATCGCAGCCCGCGTCTGCAGACGCGCCAATGCCGCCCGGCCTACCGATAACCCCGCCCGCACCCTCTTGAAGGAGGCTTACAAGGCTGAGCTTGCGGAGCTGGGTATCGATCCAGGTCAAGATAGAGTGATCTTCGACTGCCTGTGGAACATTGCGCATGTAGTCACGGAAAAATGGCGTTCGACGGGTGCGGTTGATTTTCTTGAGGCGTTGGCTCAGGAATTCGACAAGCATGGCATTACCATTGTAGAGCATGACGACGATGGGACCGAGATCACGCATGAAGCGCCGGTACAGCTGGTCGTTAGCAGTCGAAAGCAGATTGTGGATAAGAGGAGGGTATCATTCGACGATGCGAGGATGCACGAGACATGGATCCGCGAGCGAACTGAGACTCTTACGCAGCAGGAGGACGATCCAGCGAGGCTGGTGAGCCAGCCACCTGTGCGCGCAAGCCTGCAGAGGCGGGCGAGGTCTGTGAGTAGTGAGCGTGTGCACCCCACACCACAGCAAGCGCGCGGGCAAGATCCCTACGGACGACTTCAATCAGCTGCAGATCACGCCTCCGACCCGGACGGACCTGGCGACTCGTCCATGCTCAGACGCTCGGAAGTGTCGTTTGAGAAGATGGCGACTCTTCAGGACCTGCGAGAAGCGTGCGAGCATACGCGCGAACTTCGCCTAGTGAACGCGTATTTCAATCGCTGGTTTGCCAACACCCACTCAAATCAACAACATGTTGCTCGACAACACAGCGCAGCCGAAGCACAACATGCGAAAGTGCTCTGTCAAGCAGTCTTTGACAGCTGGCGCGAGGCTTTCCATGAGAAGCAGCTACTGCAGCGTCAAATAATGGAGGCGGAGCAAGCCGAGCAGGAACGCCAACTACAGCAACAGCAAGAAGCCGAGCGCATGCAACGACTTGAGCAGCGAGCGGAGAAGTGTCGCGGCAAGATGCTGCTGCGGAAGGGATTGCAGCACTGGTTCGCACGGCATGAGGTCCGCAGAGCGGAACTGCAACGTGCGAGTAAGCTGTTGTTGGCTATGCGCTACTTTCGACGCTGGAAGCACATCGCTCTGGAAAATGCTACTAAGGCCCGCAGTATTCTTACGCGGAAGTATATCAGATTGTGGCGAGCACGTACTGCGCAAAGTCACTTCGCCCAGGAGCAGGCCGATGCGCATCATGAAGAGAGTCTGCAGAGGCAATGTGTCAAGAAGTGGGCGAAGGTGCTATTCGACGTCAAGTTGGAGAAGCGACGAATTGATCGCATCAAGCACACAGCATGTCGAAAGTGGCTTGATGCCATTCAGAGAGTGCGAGCCTTAGAAGCGCAAGCCGCCGCCTTCAGATTGCAGCGACTTGTGCGGCCTGTTTTTCTCACACTTCGAGCCGGCGTTCTCAGGGTTCAGGACCTTGCGAGTCGTGCGCAGACATGCTACGCGCAGGCCAGACTGACGATGGCATTTTCGTTCATGCGCATACAGGGGCGACTGAAGCCGCTGGAGAATCTCATGACGCTTCGTGTCAACCTGACGCTTCAGCGCAAGGCTTTCGCCGCTTGGCACTTGCAAGTGCAGCTCGCACAGCAAGCTGCTGACTTCGATCAGAAGCGGATCAAGCGCGTTGCATGGCATGGATGGGTTGATGCGATGAAGTGTCGAGTTGTTGCGCAGCATATCAATGCACGGGTGCTGGTCGAATCTCTGTATAGATGGATGCTACAGGAGCGATTGCAGCTTTTCCGCAGAACAGCGGACGCTCGGCTACTCCACAATTGCTTCGCTGCGTTGAGAGGCATGTCGACAGATCTGCAAGCACAGCTCGACATGCGCGCTTATGCGTTCGCCCAAGGTCAGCAGCGGCGTCGGCTCACAGGTGCCATGTTTCGATTGCACGCACTGTCTCGACAGCGAGAGGACGCTGAACGCGCTGCGATTGAGTTTGCGAATAGCAGGGCTTTGCCGACTGTGCTCGAGACTTGGCATGAAAATGCTGCGCATATCACCAAGCTCAATCGCTGGGCCACCGATGCTCGATTCTATTGTTTGTGTTCTGTCGCACTGAAGCGATGGCGAGAAGCCACTGTGGAGCACCAACATCAGCGAAGACGAGACGCTTATGCACATGTCAGGTCAAGATACAAGCACAGACTTGTCGGCCAATGCTTCGCTTCCTTGCAAGTCAAGCACGCAGAGATACATTCAATGTCTTCCTCCTTCGACGACCGCGCTCAAACCACCCAAGTAGCTACAATCGGCCAGCTCTTTGCAACCTGGCGGTTCCGCACCCAGACTGTGCAAGCCCAATCTCTCACCGCCGGCCAGCTCGACACAGCCCGCCTCCTTAGCTCCGCCCTGTCTGCCCTAGCATCTCAGCACGCCCAGATAACATCCCTGGACACCCAAGCCGAGACCTTCGCGCACACCACTTCCCTTTCCCTTGCCCTCTCAGCCCTCAAAACCCTTCAATGGGCTACCTTCACCGCTTCGCAACAAAGCCACACAGCCCTTGCCCTACAATCCCGAAACCGCGATCAGCATATCCGTCATATGCTCCGACATTGGGTTTCGCAGACCGCCGCTCGCCGTGCTGTTGCAAACGCTGAGCCTGATGCCGAGCTGGAAGCAGAGCCAGAGAGCCCTTCACTTCGCCCTGCATCTCGTGCAGCTGCTCGAAGCTTGTCAAGAGACAGGGTAAGAGATAGGTACACCTCTCCCACGCGTCCGGCGCAGGGCTATGCGGGAAGTACGCCCGGCTACCTGCGGACTCCGTCGCGAAGTCGGAGGGCAGTGGGGAGGTTCAGGCCGATACCGACACCTGGTCCGTATACGCCACTGGCTTTCACGCCTGCTTACCTTGTCACGGGCACTTCAGGGGTGCAGGTCGATGACGGAGCAGAGCTGGATTTGGGTAGTAGTCCATTTCCAACAGGTCTTGCGGGAGCTGGGCAAGTGACGCCTTTTGCGCAGCGGCTGAGGGAGGTAGGGGTTGTGGAGGCTATGCCTACCAGCGCCATCACTGGCGCGGCCGGATTCAGACCTGTGAGCGTGCTGAGACGAGGCTTACGACAGAGCGTCACAGGCGGCACAGGCACAGGCAAGAGCGTCCGCTTCGCAGGCGCCGGGCGCTTTAGCAGCGGCGGCGGTGAAAGCAGGGGACAAGAGCATCTGAAAAGTAGCTAGGCGCTACCCACTTCCTGGTCATAGGTCTCCATAATGAATAATGCATCGCGCTCAGTACACATCCTCCCTCACACTACTTCCCCCCCCGCTCCGATCCCCTCCATCCCCCGTCTCCTCGCCCTGATCCTCCTCCGGCTCATCCCCAAGCGCATCGGCCATCTTGCCCTTCCCCATGCCACTCTCCTCTTCCCATCGCTGGATATCCTCCACCGTCGGCCGCCGCACGGGCCGGCGCTTCACACTGCCTGTTTTCGCGTGGCCGGTCGAGCTGACGCCGCCTTGTGGCACAGAGAGGGAGGTGGAAGATAGGGCGGTGGCGAGACTGTTACCGAGAGGTGCGTCTTGTGCGGAGGACCGCTGGGAGGGAGGGTGTGAGGGGTCGAAGTAGTCGTTGTCGTTCTCATTTTCATTCCCATCCGAGAGCTGCGGGGTAGGCGCGCCGGAATCTGTGCCGCCGCCATCTCTTCCCGGCGTAGGGAAACCAAGGTGTGGTGACGAAGACGCAGAGAGACGCTGATGAGCGTCTGCAGCGCCGTCCACTGGTGGTGACTTGGGTGATGGCTCGCGAATGGCTGCGGGTTGTGTGCCACTTGCTCGCCGCGTGGAAGACTTCTTGAATAGCTGATCAACGACATTGAGAGATGGTGAAGCGCCGGAGTCGGCTGTGGGTTTCCGCTGCGTCCTACGTGGATAGCGGTCGTGGTGGTGATCGCATCCTGCTGCGCAGCCGCCCCATTTCTGCGCTGGGACGGCTGTTGAAGTCGTGACGCTGGGTTTGCGCTGCGCCTGCGCGGGAAGGAATTGCGAAAGGGTATTTCGTCGTTGAGGATCTGGCGGTATCGCGTTTGCTTGAGCGTTCCGGGCTGCGTCTTCGGCTTTCTGGCGCTTGAGTTCTGACCAGGTCCGTAGTTCGGACTGGAGTTGGTATTTCCCGCTTTCGCTTTGCTTTTCTAGGATCAAGAACTCTGTGTGATTGACGTTGCGGAGGTCTTCGAAGTATTCGACGGACCAGTGGTACCTGCTCGAATGTCAGGCTGGCTCATGCTGCATGACTTAATGCAAGACCCACCACTTCATCAAGAACACCCTCGACATGAGCCCATGCGTCACAAGCACACAAACACTCGGGAAGTCATCGTCTTGAAAACTCCTCCACAAACTCTCGTTGAACCCACTAATCCGATCATACGCATCCGCCGCACTCTCTCCATTCGGGATGCGGTAGAAGAAATGTCCATAATCCGCACGTTCCTGCCACATCCTCTCCATCTCCGCGCTGCATGGCTGAAAGTTGCCGAAGTCTTGTTCTCGAATCCGCGGCTCTTCGTAGACTTTTATGGCGTGGCGGGAGAAGGGTGACGGGGCGGATGTGGCTTCGGAGGGCGAGGTAAGGGTGCGTAGGATGCCTTCGGTAGTCTCGCGTGTGCGGCGGTAGGGAGAGGTGTAGAACTGGAGCGTGTCGTCTGGTTTCAGGAGGGTTCGCAGGCGGCGGCCGGCTTCTTCTGCCTGGATGGTTAGTCAATTGGCGGTGCTTCGCATGAATGTCGTGGTAGTAAGGAACGCACCTGGCCCCAGCCTTCTTCTGTGAGTTTGACGCGGTGATCGGGGATGATCTGGTGAACTTCGCGGTTCTTGTTGCCTTCGCTTTGGGCGTGGCGGATCAGGATGATCATCTGAACTCGTTGTTAGCGATCGGTCTCGTGAGGTCAATGACTTCGGTGACTGACCCGTGGTTTGCCCATGACCGCGATATCGATAGGGCCCAGTCGTAATCTATAGGGCGTATCAGGAGGTCTATGCTACTGGGGATGGTAGGGTGAGGTCGTTGTTGTTGATATGTGGAAGCAGAAGCATGGTTATCGATATCATATGGCGCTAGTCATCCTAACATGTGATTGCGATCTTCAAGTTTCAACACGACATTTACAGTGTACTAGCAGCTCATACTTGCGACCTCAACCTCTCCATAATGTCCGAACCCATCCCCGAATCCATCCCTACCTCATCGACATCCCACCACCGCCCCGCCAAACGCCGCGCGCTCTCGCCGACCTCCACTCAGTCCGCCCACCTCGCCTCTCTCTTCGCAAATCCCGATCGCGAGATCTCCACAGCATCAAAGTCCTTGACGCGTACTCCCTTAGCGCCCCCAGAGATCGTGGCAAACGTCCAAGGCTCCAGCGCCGGTGCTGGCTCAGGCGAATTCCATGTCTACAAAGCGAGTCGGAGGAGGGAGTATGAGCGGTTGCGGGTGATGGACGAGGAGGTTGAGAAAGAGGAGAAGCAGAAGGAATGGGAAGCGGAGCGGGAGCGGGTGAGAAAGGAGGATGAGGAGAAGTTGGGACGAAATCGGGCAAAGAGGGAGAAGGCGAAGATGAGGAAGGGAAAGACTGGGGTTGGAGCTGGAGGGGTTGAGGGAGGGAATGGGGTTGTCAAGAAGAGGCTTGGGCCGGCGAAGATCGTGCAGGTTGACAATGGAGAGGCTGAGGGTGCGGCAAAGGCGACTGAGGCTACTGGAGACGCTGATCCTGCACCTGAAGAGGAGCATGGCATCACGATTCACGAGGACGACTGAAGGGTCTGTATGCCTGACTTGATGAAGATCCGCCCACTGCATTACTAGCTGGAGCGATATGAATCTGGCCGATCCGCTGTGGTATAGCCTGCTACGCATGTACTATCCGCGACCAGCTTGTGCTCGCAAACTCAGATCGGAAGTACCCTGCCAACATCCGATTCGCAACTGCACGAGCGCTCCCGTGACCTAGAAAGCAAGCTTCGAGCGCCATCGCTATTCGAGCTGCCAGGGCACCGTGGTGGTTCTCCATGAATGACCGCTCCTATTAGTAGCTCACATCGCTGGATCGTCTGTAGCCGCATTCGCTGGGGCAGGCTATATCGCTCGGTCGCGGACACCTGGGCCAAGATCGGCATTCCCGTGGGCTCATGCTTGCGCCAACAACCGCTGCCATGGACCCGGGCTACGCATCTACTGAGCAGACTTGGCGGTACAGAAGTGATTATAAGTCGTCGATTGCTGCCGGTACCAATCCGCACAATATGACATGCTATGAGATATGTTGATCAGCAATATGCTAGCGGTGGCAGGGCGGCAAGACAATCCCCGGAAGGGTGACTTACGTCGATTGTTCGTACTCACACGCGGCAAAGCCAGTGTCATAATCTTCGCCTCGCGAAGATTGTATGTCAACTAGCCAGTAGCTCTACCCACCGATTCCATATGAAGAAGTGCCAGTCAGGCTCACGCAGAATCTTCGCCACCCTCGGTTGCATCTCCATTGGTACCAATTGCATCAATGTCCATCCCATTCACATCCCCAGGCAGCTTAGCACCACATCGGTAGACTTCATTCACAGTGCTAAGCAGCACCTCTATTTCCTCCACCGT
Organism: Cryoendolithus antarcticus; assembly: GCA_002077065.1. NCBI lineage: Eukaryota > Fungi > Ascomycota > Dothideomycetes > Cladosporiales > Cladosporiaceae > Cryoendolithus > Cryoendolithus antarcticus. The sequence continues at coordinate 930,981 of NAJO01000009.1, forward strand.
GAATCTCGCCTCCCAGTCCACTACAATGTTCTGCAAAGTCTCAACACACTGCGGCGCCAGATTGAAGATCTGGAAATGCTCGATCTCCGTCAGGCCTTTGACGTCCTGCTCGCGTTGCAGTCGTCGCCACATTTCAGCCCTGGGAACATCGGGGTCCTGAGCGTGCTTGGCTTCCAGAGGTCCGAGGATCCGTTCATCGAGTTTCTCAGCAAAGAGAGCCATGCTTTTAAATCGATTGGAACTATTGTAGGCACCTGGGTTGTCGGCATAGGGATACTTCCGGGAACTTAGCTCGCGCTCGTGTTTTCGCAGGGCGCGTTGGTAGTTGTCTGCCAGTTCCACAGGTGGCCGTCCAGCAGCTTTGTCAGAAGCGACATCTTGGGCGTTCAGCAGATGTTTGCGCTTGAGGAAGTCAAGGACATCAGCGTTCGAGAGGCGGACCGTGCCTGGGTCAACGATCTCTGGCATCGTATCTTATGTGCTGCATGGCATAATTTGCATGAAGTCGATGCTCGGGACTTTTCACGCCGAGGGACTGATGTCAAAGCCAAGCCTTTTACGGAGTCCGGAGCCGGTGCCAGTTTCCCCGCGATCTCAGTGTCCACATCTTTCAGGGTTCTCCTCCCTTTGCCCCTCGCTGGATCTCGTCGAGCTGTCGTGATCCTAGGGATTGCTTCACACCATTGCATCCTCATAAAGTGACGTTGGATCGTATCTCACTCCCGAGAATCTGCACATACCGGCTTCATGCACGCAGCTCCCGAGCAACAGCCGTACGGATACAAGCACCACCCACGTGAGCCGATAATTTGCGGGTAAATTCTAGGTGAAGTCCTTCCCTTTTACCCCGACTCTAACATTCGACCGTCTCGCGGCATTTCTCCCCTCTCTTTCCTCCACAATGGCTCCCCGCCCTCCACCTTCCGCAAGTAACGCAGCATGACGACAGCGGATGAAATCGAAAGTCTGGGTCAATATGCGGGCTCACATGTCATTCGCTGTAGTGATGACAAGCTCGCCCTAGTCTGCAGAAGCATGCCTTCTACAGGCATGGCACGGCTTGGACTAGCTTGTTCTGACATGATCTTGGAGGATATGCTTGTCTAGCCAGGCACCACAGCTCGTAGCGAGGAAGTTTTCTGTGCCGGCTGATCTTGGCCATGACATGAGGTTGGGTTGCAGTGGAGTAGCACGTCTGTTGCCATGCATTGCAACCGCTACGATGTGCTCTCGAGCCGGGTAGACCGAGAAGTACAAGAAGCGTAGGTCCAGCACTTTCAATTTCGCGCAACTTCGAACTTCATCTACAGTAGAAGTCAAGATGTTCACGAAGGCTTTTCTCACTGCCGCATTGGCTGCGGCCGCCCAGGCGGTGACCTTTACTGTCAAGTCGACTGACGGCAATGCCACAAGTCCATATGCCTACGGGTTGATGTTCGAGGACATCAACAACTCTGGCGATGGTGGCGTGTACGCCGAGCTCATCCGTAAGATCATGCAACAAGCAGCATACACAGGGCACTGCTGACATCGTCCAGGAAATCGAGCGTTCCAGGGTGACGGCATTTACAACAAGTCGATCACCTACTGGCACTCCGTCGGTGGGACTACACTCTCGATGGCCAACCTCTCAACGCCACTGTCCGCAGAACTTACGAGCTCGCTTCAAGTCTCGGGTGGCAGTGGTAAGAAGGTCGGCGTCTACAACGATGGCTTCTGGGGTTTCCCGGCTGTTGCCGCTTGGGAGTACCAGGGTTCATTCTACGTTGAGGGCAGCTTGACTGGCAATGTCACTGTTCAGCTTGCTGGCAACTACTCTAAGACTCTCTACGCCGAGACATCGGTCGCCGTAGCCTCGAAAGCTGGAGCCTGGACGCAGTACAAGTACAGTTTCAAGCCGACCCACGATGCACCGAATGCCAACAACACGCTATCGTTCACTTGGGACGCATCTGCTGCCAAGGGTGCGGTCAACTTCAACTTGCTCAGCTTGTTCCCTCCTACCTACAAGAACCGACCGAACGGTAACAGAATGGACCTCATGGAGGCCATGGCTGACCTGAAGCCGTCCTTCTTCCGTGCGCCAGGTGGCAACAACATTGAGGGCAGCAAGGCACCGTGAGTAGTCTCTATTGGTCATCGTAAAACGTACGCTAACATGCATGTCAGGTACTGGTGGAACTGGACTCAGACTCTTGGCCCTCTTGAGCACCGCGCTGGCTTCCCCGGCACCTGGGGCTACGAGAACACTGATGGTCTCGGCCTGCTTGAGTACGCCATCTGGGCTGACGATATCGGTATGGAGCTGTTGCTTGGCATCTGGGATGGGCTGTACCTCGACGGCACCACGCTCACTCTTGCCGAGCTCCAGCCGTACATTCAGTCTGCGCTTGACGAGATTGAGTTCCTCACTGGCGATGCGTCGACCACCTGGGGTGCTTACCGTGAGTCCCTCGGTCACGGTCCATTCCCACTCAACTTTGTCGAGATCGGCAACGAGGACAGCTTGAGCGACAAGAACCGCACATACCCTGCATACCGGTTCAAGGCTTTCTACGACGCCATCTCGGCCAAGTACCCGGATCTCACCTTGATCAGCTCTTACTACGATGTTGACGAGACTACCGGGCAGCCGCCATACAATGCCAGCGGTGACTTCCACGAGTACGCCACGCCGGTCCAGATGTCTCAGCAATTCGGTTACTTCGACAACTACACCTCCGAGCACCCGCTCTTGATCGGTGAGTGGGCCGTCATTGACTACAACATTCCCGGCTTCAACGGCCCGGTCTGGTATGCCGGCGCTCCACGTGCGTACTTCCCATTCTGGTACGGCTCCGTTGCAGAGGCCGTCTTCCTGCTCGGTGCCGAGCGCAACTCGGACAAGATCATCGGTGCCGCGTACGCTCCCGGCTTCATGAACTTGAACAAGTGGGAGTGGATCCCCGACAACATTGCATACGATGCCTACCCAGGCAACACCATCTTGTCGACCAGCTACTACGTCATCAAGCTGCTCGCCAACACCCGTATCACTGAGAACTTGCCCACGACTGAGGCTCAGCTCGGTCCTGCGTTCTGGGTCGCTGGTCGCAACGACAAGACTGGCTCGCACATTCTCAAGGCGGCTGTCTACAACAGCACCGGCAACGTGCCCTTCTCCTTCAACTTCGAGGGTGTGGGAGCCGGTGCTGTCGGTCAGCTTACGTACCTCACTGCGCAGAACATGAACGCCTCATCCACCATTGGCAACAACATTGTTCAGACGCACACTCAGAGTGTCCGAGCCAACCGTAACGGATACTTCAACTTCGCGCTTCCCGACTACAGCGTGGCTGTCTTTGAGGTCGACGCCAACAACGCCGGCAACGGACATCACTATGGCGGCAAGGGTAATCGCCAAGGGTGGAAGGGATTCAAGAACTGGGGTAAAGGTGGCTACGGGAACCACAACCAGTGGGGCCAGCCAGGCTGGTAGATATGGGTAATGTCAGTGGAATGAGGTTGACGATGTGAAATGACCACAGATAGCTCGAAAAAAAAGAAATTGCACAAAGTCAAAGCACACTCATCCCATCACTGCGCTTCGACGAATTTAGTAACTCGGCCTTAAACCTCGCAGACACCCGGCAAGCACTTGCGATACTCGTCGATTAAAGTCGCAGTGGACACGAGGATCATCTTCCATCCCACAGATCTCTCCTCACGCAGCGGTCAATGGCGACACTTGCTAGCAGTGTCTGATGGTAAGCCCTCTTTACAACACTGAGCATTGCTTCTGCATTCCTGCCATCGACAACTCACTGTAAGTATTCATCTTACTGCCGGTACCGACCGAGCCTTACCACTCATCATGGCCATCGCAAATTTTCTCCACTGGCAAGTATCAAGTACAAGCAGGCCAACCGGCAAATCGGTGCTGACCATACGATATATTTAGGCTCGGCGCAGCGTTCGTCTTCATCGCCTCCATCCTGTTCCTCACCACCACACTCTCGGCACCAGTCTGGAATCACATCGGCCTCCTCAACGTCCATCTGACGAACGGTTCTGAGATCAATTTCGGCACGTTCGGCCACTGCATCTTGAATGATGGCCCCTCCGAGTACGTCCCTTGTAGTCTGTCTTTCAATAAAATTCGCTGATCGATTCGCGCAGGCATGCAGCAGACTACTGCTCAGCTACCAGCATCGGCTACGCTCCAGCTCACATTGTAGCTGCATCAGACTACACAAGACTCACTGACATGGAGGCTGGCACGGCTGATAGTCTTACCAGGGCCATGATCCTACATCCCATCATCAGCGCTGTTACCTTCTTCGCCTGGCTCACAGCTCTCGGCGCCGGACTTTTCGGCTCACTCGTCAGCCTCGCCCTGGCCGGCATCGCACTCGTGCTCTGCATGATCGTTCTCGGGACAGATTTTACGCTATTCGGTGTTACAAGGCATTACGTCAATAGTGACTGGAGCGGGAGTCATGCCAAATTTGGGGAGGCAATATGGTGTCTGGTCGCTGGGTCCGTGCTATCCTCATGGGGCTGTGTGCTCGTTGGCTTCACTTGTCTAAGGAACAGGAACGAGGAGAAGAGAGCAGAGAGACTCAGGACGGCAGCATCTGGTAGCGCTGCCATGCCGCCACCGCTGCCACCTTTGGGGAGGAGGAAGCGGTTTTGGATCTTTCAAGGTGGCACACAGATCTCAAGCTCACGAAAAAACTGATGAGACTCATTGCATGACGCAGTCGAACATAGCAAAGTGGAGGCTTTACTACGTTTGTGCAGCGATGATTCAGTTGCAGATGATGGATGTTGACATCGTAACACAATTTGAGGCCGCATTGTTGGATGCCTCAGGCGTTACGGCCCAGATCTACCCGATCACCACTTCCAAGGTTCCCAGTCCATCGCTTGTAACCAATTGACAGCTGGTGCACTTACGCATCTGCTCCGTGATCAGGGCACGTAGAGCCCGACGAGACTCTTCTGTTCCTATCAAGCCATCGCTAGGCAACGCCAGCGCGGACCAGGACTGCATCGCTGGTGGCGTCGGTCTGGCCTTACGCTATAGGCTGGGCGCGCATCTGCGCCCAGGGACGTGCATGAGAAGCGGCCTCAAGTGGTGAACTGATTATATACATTAGCGGCTCGCCGGCCACAAACTGTCGCGCGATGATGGCTAAGTACTTCTGTATCTCTGTCTCGACTCAAATCACTGTGCAACTATGGCTACAACAAGCAACGTTCACCGAAGTAACACCCTCGAAGCCAACCGGGCCCCGATAGTCAAACGGCCTAGGTACAGTTGGCGGAGACACTGGTACAGGCCATACAAGCAAGCCTACCAGGTAGGATTGCCCAGATATCTCGTCAGCCGATATTCTCCGCGCCTGCTGACCCACTACAGGTGCCTCAAGCCCTTCACGATTTCGCTTGCGGTCTGGACGGCTCAGCCCATGTCCGCGCTCGTTGGCGAGACTATGTCATTGATCTCAGTACGAACGACAGCGGTGAAGTTATAGACGACTGTTGCTGGCTTACTGACGCCGATGGCTACATTCTCAACAACGTTGACGGGCATTCGATCGCCCAGAGCCTGGATCGTGTGCAGGCGAGGCTTACCGCGTCTGACGCGACGCGACCGACGGTCTTTGCCATCAACGCCCATATGAGCGAAGACGTCAGCCGTATCGTGGACGACACCGTCGAGGGGCTGTATCGGCATGCATATCGGACTTTCCACACCACATTTGGGCGTGAAGCGCGAGGCAAGCTTCAACAGCCCACGGCCGAGCGGGAGGTAGTCTGTCTCACTGGGCTAGTCGAGCGCATCCTCGTCTCGGCTTGGCCACGATCTGGCGACACAGTGCTGGCATCACGCGTGCAACCTCTGCCGTCCACGACTCAGCAATGGGTGCCAGTACTGCCTTCATCCGCTCGATGCCCTGGGGCTGGTCCGCAGGCTCAAGTGGCATACCAGAGGATCGATGTTGTCTTCGCGTGGATGCACGAACCCCCCGAAGCTTTCCTCAGCTCCGTCCTTGGTTTCCAAGACTGGAACATCTATGTCACTGAACCTTTCGTGACTCGGCCGATCTTGAGTACACTTCGTCTGCGTGACGTTACAGAGGAAGGGAGTAGTACGCGCCGATTTGCTGTCCTAGCGTCCTCGTCTCAGATGCTGCGTTCAATGCGTACCAGCTATCGTAAGTCAGTCGTCGGACCTGTATTGGATATAGACCGCGATGCGAATGCATACCTTCTGGCGGTCATCCTATCTTGCGTCACTGCCATTCGGGACAGCGTCTGTAACTATAGACGTACCTCTGACAGCAGGCTTCAGGAAGTGGTAGGCTTGACCGACCATGCGTGATGTGCGATGCATCGCTGATGAAGTGACAGAATGCGGCATCTCGGCGTGATCCATCAGTGTCAAAGGTGCAATATCTTCTACATCTGAAAGAATGCCATGAGAGCCATGCAAGTGCCATCCGACAAAATGCCCAGACCATGACCGAACTTCTGCACGCCGTCTCGCCACCTGGTCGAGACGCCCTCGATGCGTGGGACGATCTACTAGCCTGTGTAGAAGACTTCGAATACCTTGCGGCAGAGACAACAGTCTCTATCAAAGGCGTCTCCGACTTGATCGAGCTAATCACAGCGCAAGTGGATCTCTTCGACAAGCGCCGAAGCAAAGTAATCGGATTGCTGCTAGCGATATATGTGCCCTTGGCCTTCGCTACGGTACGTAATCGAGAGCCCCAAGAACTCGAACGAGCTGACGATTGCAGTCTTTGTTTGGTATGAACATCGAGGACCTATCGCAAGCAGTCTTCTGGACGAACACCACCGTATCTGACGGCAACATCACCGACATCTCTGCCACCCTGACCTCGACCGACCAACCCGGCAACCACGCGTGGCCAATATGGCAGTTTGGCGTTGTGGCCGGCTCCTTGACCTTAGGCAGTGTCATCCTCCCACTCATCGCTGGCCGCACCTTCCGCGCCGTCTCACGTTTTGCCATCCGCAATCGCAGGAGGTTTCGCACGGGTGTCAGCCTTGCTATGTTTGCGTCAGTAGTCAATGCCTGCATAATGCGCGTCCGCTCACTGACACCCCGTTAGATCAGTAGCGAGTGCATGGTCGTTCATGGGATACGTCCCGGCGACCATCGGCATTCTTGTCTCGCTGCTCGCCTTGATACACTTCCTCCTCACTGGTGAAGGCCGGGCTGCCCCGCGCAGGCTTGCACAAGTTCTGTGCTGGCTTGTTGTGCTCGCAATATCGGCGCTGAGCTGTACTCCCCTGGGATTTGGCGACTTTGTCCTCTTCATACTTATGCTGTATATTTGGGTCTGGATTCTTGTCAATTGGACCACAGCGCCGAAAGGCAGGTCGTGGTACTTGTGGCGAGGACTGTAGTGTATGGAGACGCAAGAATTTGCTGCGAGGTAGCAGGCAATGTACTGATCTACAAGCTCAGTAACCTTAGTAGGAGTCTAACATCTTTGATCTCCGCCTCCTCTTCTGCAATGACCTTGCCCTCACCTCGCTTCTCCTGCTTGACAACACCCTTGCTAGCAGCCTTGACGAAAGTCTCCTTCTGCGCCTCGAACATCTCTTCCACGAGTTTCTCGCTCTCCGTCCTGCTCGCCTCATTACTCCCAGCCTTCTCTCCATTCACCTTCTCCGCCGCCTCGCCATTCACGGCCTCAGCAGGTGCGAGGACTGAGTATGCTACTCGTACGTCGTCAGTCGGTACAAGACCGGCGGACTTGCGCAATCGCTGGATACGATTGAGGACTTCGCGAGCAAGACCTTCCTGCGCCAACTCAGGGTAAGCCTTCGAATCCAGCAACACCATAACCTCCCCCTCAACCGCAACCTCCATGTCCTTCGTCTCAGGACTCGACTTCACGCCCCTCTGCACCCTCAGATCCTCAGTCTCAAGTGTATGGCCCTCGACAACGATCTGGCCTGATTCGAGGAATCCGTGGATCTGCTCAGGCGTCAACGCAGGAAGAGCTTTCCGAATCTTCGCAGCGTCTTTCTTGAACTTTTGGCCCAGGTTCTTGACGTCTGCTAGGACTGTGTACTCGACTCCGTAGGCTTTCTCGTCGGATGTGAGGACTAAGTCGCGGACGTTCAGCTCTTCAGTGACATAGCGTTCGAGCGTCTTGACATCTTCCAGGAATTGCTTGTCCTGGTTCAGAATGATGTAAGTTTTCAGCGGCGTTTTGAGCGAGAGTGTTCGACGATCGCGGCAGAGTCGGCCGAGCTCGATGACTTTCTGCATGGCTGCTACGCGGCGCTCGACCACGGCGTCGAAGAGTTCTTCCCTGACTGTGGGGAAGCGGAGGAAGTGTACTGATCTGTAGTCCTGGTCTTTCATCAGGGTTGAGGGGAGGTGGGGAACGAGGCGCGTGAAGATGTTGTCGCTTAGGAAGGGTATGAAAGGCGCGAGGGCGCGGACGAGGGTATAGACGACTTCGAAGAGGGTGTTCAGGGCGTGCAGAGTATCGTTAGTCTCATCGTCGACTTGAGATGAGGTGCCATTGGTATGCGTGCCATTGGCTGTGGGCTTTGCGGGAGCGGACGTAGCTTGTCCCTTCAGTCTGCTGCGGTTGAAGCGGATGTACCAATTTGTTGTGTCATCAACCATCTTCAGTAGCCGCGGCACAACAGTGTATAGTCTGTACGCCTCCATCTCCGCGTTGACATACTGCAGTAACGATTGCGTCGCAGCGAGAATCCAACGATCCATGACGTTCTCGTTCGTCTTCTGCATATCCGGGTCGTATGTGAAGTCTTCGCCAGTGTTCTTCTTGTACAGCGCTGCCTGCTGTGCGAAGAAGTTGTAGCTGTTCCACAAGGGCAGCAAGACGCCTGAGACGATCTGTCGCACACCCTGTTCGCTGAATCGCAGCGGCTCGCCTCGTACCACTGGCGAGTCGATCAAGTATAGCCGCAAGGCATCAGACCCATACTTGTCGATGACCAGCATAGGATCTGGGAAGTTCTTGAGCGACTTCGACATCTTCTTGCCGTCCTCTGCCAGTACAATGCCATTGACGACGCAGTTCTGGTAAGGGAACGTCTGGAACAGATGCGTACCCAACACTGACATCGTGTAGAACCAGCCTCTCGTCTGGTCCAGACCCTCAGCAATAAAGTCACCAGGGAACCTGGTGAACAGCTCCTTGCCAGGCCCATCAGTCCTCGACACACCACTATCCGGATCTGAAGCATCAAATCCAGGATAGCTGAATGGGTAGTGTGACGAAGCATAAGGCATACTGCCAGACTCGAACCAGCAATCAAACACTTCTTCCACCCGTTTCAGCACGCCTTTGCCCTGTTTCGAAGGTATGGTGATATGATCCACAGCATCGCGGTGCAGGTCAGTCAGATCCCCCTTGTACCCACTTAGCTCCTTCAACTCTGCCACGGAACCCACACAAACCACCTCTTTCATATCCTCACTTACCCACAATGGCAGCGGTGTCCCCCAATATCGATTTCTGGACACATTCCAGTCCCTCGCTGCACCAAGCCAGGCGTTGAAGCGTCCAGTCTTCACATTCGAAGGCACCCAATGTGTTTTCTCCAGATTCTCCAACAGCTCTGGCACCACACTCTCGACCTGAATGAACCAACTCGGCACCGCGCGTTGTATGAGCGGTGTCTTCGAGCGAGGGCAATGAGGATATCTATGCAGAATCTGCGACTTCCGGACTAGCCTTCCACTAGCTTCGAGGTACTTGATGATGTTCTTATCGGCGGCTTTCACGTGCTGGCCTTCGAAGTCAGGCACTTCGCTCGTGTATTCGCCGCTCGCGTTCAGAGGATTCGGAGGCGGTCGATCGCCGTTGATCAGGCCAAGTCGCCAGGAGATGTTGTAATCGTCCTCACCGAATGCTGGCGATTGGTGCACGATGCCCACACCATCATCTTGCTTGACGTATGTGTCTAGCAGCATCTTGAAGCCAATGCCTCGGAACTGCTCCTCGAAGTATGTGAACAAAGGCTTGTATCGCCAGCCTTCGAGATCCGATCCCTTCGTCTTCCATAGCACCTTGTACTTCGCTTTCTTGGGGTCCTTGTACAGCACTTTCAACCCAGCCTCCAGCATCATATACCGTTTGTCTGACTCCAGATCATGCACCAACCAGTACTCATAATCCGGATGCGCGCAAAGCGCCAGATTGCTCGGCAACGTCCAAGGCGTCGTCGTCCACGCAACGAATGATATATCCTCCGTCCCAGCAGCCTTCAGCGCCTCCTCTAGCTTCACTCTGATCTCCTCGGGCTGCTCACTCACAGCCAGCACCGGGAAGCTCACGGTAATAGCCGGATCTGTGACATCCTTATACTCCTCCTGCGCCTCGCTCTTACTCAACGGCGTGTTCAACGCAGTGCTGTAAGGCAGCACCCTCGCACCATGATACACCAGTCCCCTCCGATGCAGCTGCTTGAACACCCACCAACAGCTCTCCATAAACGTCGGATTCATAGTCTTGTAATCCCGATCGAAATCAATCCACCGTCCCAGTCGTCCGATAACCTTCCTCCACTCCTCCGCATAAGTCATCACGACCTCTCTACACCGCCGATTATACTCCTTGATCCCGATCTTCTCCACCGCCGCCTTTCCCCTCACGCCAAGCTCCTCTTGCAACTGCTTGTCAATGATCTGCTCGATCGGTACACCATGCGTGTCCCAGCCGAAGCGCCGCTCGACGTAGCGGCCCCGCATGCTCCAGTAGCGGGGTATGATGTCTTTGATCGTCGAGGCGAGGAGGTGGCCGTAGTGCGGCGTGCCGGTGGCGAAGGGCGGGCCATCGTAGAAGACGTAAGGGGGGAGGTCTTTGGTGAGTTCCAGTTGGCGGTGGAAGGCGTTGGACTCGTTCCATTGGGCAAGGATGCGCTCTTCTTCCGAGGGGAAGTTGATGGAGCCCATGCTGGGTGATGGTGTTGGAGGGGTGAGGCAGCAGACCGTCTGAGTGGCGTTAAGTATCTCTTAAAATGCTCTATGCGCACCAAGAGGTGCAGTATGCTGAAGGAGGTATTCCTAGGAAAATGACTGTTTCGTGAAGTGCAGTCATATCAAATTCCTATCTAATCTAATCTAATCTGGCCTGCTGCTGGACTTGCTTGAACAGTTGCACCAAAGAGAAGTTTTGAGATCAACATGAATCTACCACGCCTTGGGACGGAGTCGGGGAGATCTCTGGGTCTAGTGTAGTGCTTTTTCAGCACTACCACTATGCTACATGCTGTCTTTAGCGAGCTTTCTGCGGCCCAAATACGAAGTCTTCGCTCCGTATCACCCCAGTCCTGAACGCCAAGTCAAAGTCTGCCATCCGTTACACGCCAGCATGTCTATTTATCTAGTCGAACTGGAACAGCACACTGATACTCTCGCCATGATGAACTCGTCGGATCGCCTGTAATGTTGTCAGTGAATGCAAGGTGCGGCAGGTCTTCAGGTGACTTACCTCGGCGAAGACATTCCCGATCTCCAGCACGACCAGCTTCGGACAAAGCTTGACGTGCTCCTCTTGCGGTACCGAGTTCGTCACGACCACTCTGTCAAGCGCACTTGCATTGATCCGCTCGATCGCATCGCCAGACAAGACTCCGTGCGTGACCAGCGCAAAGACAGTGTGCGCGCCTTCCTTCTTGAGTAGCTTCGCCGCGCGTGTGATGGTGTTGCTCGTGTCTGCCAGATCGTCGATCAAGATCGCGGTCTTGTTCGCGACAGCACCAACGAGTAGCATGGTCGCATTTTGGCGATCATTCGAGTATGTCGGTCGACGTTCCTGGTCTTGTTAGTGAACGATCCCGAGGTCTGCCCATGAGCGTAGTACCTTATGGATCAACGCGAACGGCATCCCGAGTACATCGGCAATACTCGTCGCTCTCTTCGCTCCTCCCGCATCCGGACTGACAATCACACAATTGTCAATCCCTCCCTGTCGCGGCAAAATGTTCTGCTGAATGTACTTCTTCAACAAATGCCTGCCGTACAGATTGTCGACTGGTATATCAAAGAAGCCCTGATACTGCGGATCGTGCAAGTCCATCGTAATGACATGATCCGTTCCCGCGCAGGTCAGTAGATCCGCTACGAGTGTTCCAGCTTGTGCGACCCATTGCTTGTAGCCACGCTGCACAGCCATGGACGTTGGTGCGGATGTGTCGTGCTTCGAATGCTGTGCTGAGTCGCCATGCACGCCATTCGTGCCCTCTTGCGCCTCTTGCTCCAATGTGTCCCTCCTCTTGGGCGCATTCATGTTGACCTCGCTCCGCTGCACACTAATCCCATTGAGCTTCTTCGTCAGACTCCCAACTCCATTTGGTCCAAAACCTTGACTCTCTGGTCCACCAGGATGCGGCGTCGTGGGCCTCGAGTCGAATGTGAAGCTCCCACTTCCCTCACTCGGCGTCCTCTTCTCCATCCGACTCAACGGCGCGCCCACCTTGTTGTACGGCAGATCGCTCTGCCTACTGTAGGGGAATAAAGGCAACACCACAGTGACCCTCTTCGCGCTCGCGGTCTTGCAAGCGCTGACCGTGATCAGCAGCTCCATCAAGTGATCGTTCACCATCCCGCCTCCCGATTGGATGATGTAGACATCCTTGTTGCGAACCGACTCGCCTACTTCGACGCGGGTTTCGCCATTGGAGAATTTCGAAAGCGTTATGCGCGCTGGGGGGATGCCGAGGTGGGTGCAGATGTTTTCTGTGAGTTGGGGGTGCGAAGAGCCGCCGAAGATGACGATGTTGCGGACCATTGTGGCGGTTGTTTGTAGGTGATTCGGGGCGTAAAACGTCCCTGAGCGAAGTGAGGATACTCTGCCGAAGTCCAAAAAGCCTCAAATCGCGTACGAGGATTGCGAGTTTATGGTCATTCGGCTTGAAGTGATAGGTTCAAGGACTGGGGTTGTCAGGCGTAACAGAGCGCACCGCCCGCCGCGTGGAAGACCACTGGTCGAGTGAAGCGGAGAGCACGCTGACGGCGTCAGAGTGGAAGTTGCTCATATTGGTAGATATATTCGGCTAGGGATGATGTGACGCGGTAATCGAAGAAAACTCCCGAGGGGTCTGTGCCTTATCTGATCGCGGGGGTGGAGGGACCCCCTTGGACGTCAACGATAAGACTTTGCAGTAGTGAAGCCAGTCTACGCTCTAGTCTATCATCCTTCTGCATTTTACCTGAGGAGAAGCAGTAGCAGTCTGGCGTCGACAGGGCCGACGCTGTGCAACTAGTTGGACTGACGCTGTTGGTCGCCCTCGAACGCCACCTGGTGATCGTGGAGTACCTGCTTTTCACTTGTCCACAGTGTCCCTATACATCTCGAGGATCTCCTCAAGGGGTAGCTAGCTGCCTCGACGCACAAGCGCGCTTCAGCGCGTCACGCTGTTGCGCGAGGTTGCGATGGCCTATGACATGGACGCCCCCGAAGTGCCCATCCTCCTGCTAGGAGACGCCGAGGTAGGCAAATCAACCTTTCTCTCGTACGTCTTTCCTCTCCCATCTCTCCTCGTCCCTACTGTCCATCTTCTCACACTCCCTCAGCCGCCTCTCCCTAGGCAAGCAAACCCATACACCGAAAGACTCCCTCCCCCTCCTCCGCGATCTAGACCAACCCTTCCCCTTCAACATCCGCATGTACAATCGCCCCTACCGCTTCGAATTCTACGACACAGCCTCGCCTCAAAACTACACACTCCTCCGTCCCGCAGTGCTAGTCCTCTGCTACTCCATCGCGGACCCCGCCTCGCTTCAAAGCCTCCACACCAAGTGGAAGGCAGTCGTGGAGCAGCACTTCAGCTACGATGAGCAGATCCCGATTGTTGTGCTAGGGCTGAAGCGGGATGCGAGGTGTGAGGAAGACTATGGGGGAAGTGTGAGGCCGCTGGCTGGGAACGGGTATGGGGACTCGGAGGTGTTGAATGGACGGACGATTGTCTATCCGCAGGAGGCGTTAAAGGTTGCGCAGGGGATGCGGTGTGATCGGTATTGTGAGTGTAGTGCGCTGACTGGGGAGGTGAGTGGTGTTCTCTTGCACTGTTACTGATCGAGTGAGTGGTCGCTGATGCTTGAATAGTTGTGCAACGAAGCATTTGAGGATATAGCACGAACGGCAGCAATGACTACAACAGCGAAGGGTGGCAAGTCGGACGACCCGGCTTGTGCTGTGATGTAGCGTCGTTCTTATTGCAGTCCACCATGGAAACGATTCGTGTAGTGATGAAACCAGGCGCTACTCGAGTCTGTATGGTCATGGCTTTGGATTATATATACATGTTCATAGCGAACGATGCTGTACTCTCGCTCGACTATCCCCCATCTCATCCCTCATATCCCCTCCTGCCACCTCGTCCGTCCATTCTTCCTCCCCGCATACACCTCCCCTATACTCCCATCTTCGCTCTGCGGTCGCCCGGCGCGTTCCTTCTCAACCTCCTGCGCCAACACAGTAGTAACCTGAATCCCCTCCTCGATACCCGGTCCGTGACCCATCGTAGCAAACTCAATCTCATCGCTAGTATCCGAGTCTTTGCCCCTTCCGGACCTCACAAAGGCAGAATGGCTCGGCTGATCCCGACCCGAGAGCCCCTTACCCAGCGCATCGAGCGAAGCGCGGTTGCGGATGCCTCTGCGGACGCCGGAACCGTAGCCGACGTGCGTGTTCGCTGCATAGCCCGAGGAAAAGATCCGGGGGAACACCTGCAGCACCAGGGTCTTGAGCGTGGGGAGGCAAGAGCACAGGATGCCGATGTTGACTTCGAGAGAGGACCAGACCGCCGCGAGGGGATTGTCCCAGGTAATGTCTTTGGTTTCAGTGAAGGCTGCGAGGTAGCCGAGACGGAGGATGGAGATGATGCAGGTGAAGCCTCCAAGCGCGAAGACGACCATGAGGGCGTACTTCTGGCGTTTGGGAAGTTGGAGTTGGTTTAGGAAAGGAAGGGGAAGGGCGGCGGTGAGGATGTCGGTGATGATGTTTACGCCAGAGTTGGTGAACCTATGCCAAATTAGTAGAGCCAGGGGAAGTATGGCACTTGGGTGAACTGACCAAAGGACTTGCTGGTTGAAGCAATGTGAGCCAGGTCGGGCCTTCAAATCGGCGTCCCAGAACGCGGCCACTGGAGTGCAGAGGAAGACCGAGCTCATGACCGTCCAGCAAGACCAGCAGGAGAGGAATGCAATGAGACTCCAACAGAGGATTCGGAAGGCGCGGTAGGGGAAAATGCGCAAGTACTGCAGCAGGATTGAGAGCTTGACAAAGAAGAGGCCGAGTTGGTAGACGACGATCGAAACCCAGAGTGGCTTGAGTGATGTGATCTGCTCCTCGAGGCTCAGATCAATGACGTGCCTTCCCATGCCGTATTTCACTGCGGAGATGTGTTAGCATGGCGGATATTGGTTTGGCTCTCTTGACTTTGTCGAACGATCCGGAGAATCTTTACAGCCATCCGCGGTCAGGGTACGTTCGAGAACGTATTTGAACACGCACCTTGGTAGCATTGTGCTACTGTGAGTCCAATCGTCATGACTGCCGCTATACTTATGGCAATGTCGTCCTTACCAGCGCTTTTCACGAGGATCAGTCGGCTGTACAGGCGCAGAGCAACGGCGACGACCGCAACGACGGTGAAGGACACCGTGACGCCAACGACTGCCGGAGGGGCTGCATGGCCAGATAGCCCCATGGCGATGGCTACTTTCGCAGGCTGTCGCTTCGAGGGATTGATTTGCTCAATGAGCAGAGACCACCGTCCAGAGCCTTACAGCTGTATTACACCAATAGTGAGATGCTTCGCTGGTGGGTAGCACCAAAAGCTGGGAGCCGAGGGCGAAGAGAGTACGAGATCGGCTTGTTGCAGGAAGTCACGATCGGCGAGTGACAGCAGTTACACGAAGCAGACAAAGTAGAGATGAGGCCAACAGATTCGTAGAGTGGAAGCAGTCAGCTTACGCTTTCATAACGGCACTCTCCCAATCCCCACAAGGCTGCTCTCCTCCGCAACCGCGACTCATAGGCTTCATCTCGAAGGGACTTCACCCCAATGTACGGCACGGGGAGGCGGACGTGGCGGTTGTGTTCGCTTGTAAGATGCCCATGACATGATAGAGTTTCGACACGCATGGCCTGCCCTGACTTTGGCCGATGACAAGCGCGAGTGGTGTGTCCTCGGAAGAACGCCTCGAATGGTGACCGCGTCCGAGGATTTCTGGGGCAGAGAATCGAGATCGACAGCTGCAGGCACAGATTACCAGTGCGCGAGCATTGACCGGGTAAACCTGGTTGACACCAGTCAAGCAATTCTCGAAGCAGCCACATGGCGTTTCACTTCGGAAGCTGCCAATCGGGCCATAGGCTACACGGTACCAATGATGCATTGCTGCAGCCCAGGAAGTCGTGTGGACGCTGGTGGGGACGAATCGTATTGCTGCATAATTGGTAGCAGCGCCCGCAACGAATTTAGATTGGTCGCCGACGAGAGTCCATTGCCCCGACTCACGGCACAGCACGTCGCTATCTCTTTCTGACTGATCGCCGTCAGCGAACCTCGCGTTGGTCTTCATGACTGAGCTTCAGTGGAGTTGTGCCGTGCCCGTGCGATCTATGTTGTTCACACGGCACTTAGTTCTTGCACACCAGCTTATTCAGCGATCTCCACAGATATTCGGTAACATTCACCGTTGAAGATAAGTTTATGCATCACGAACCTGATATGCAAAGTGGAGCTGGACCGGACGAACTTTGTCCTTCGCGAACGCGCCTTGGTTGCGGGAGAACTCTCACACTGTCTTGGCATCGAGGAGGCACGCGAAAGCGAGCAATTCGGGTTTGGTGGTCGACGTTCTCCGAGAGTCGTGGAATCTCTCAAAGATCAAGTCGATGCGTTGAAACCATTATGGGCTACTCTCGTCTTCGCGTGCCTGCGAAGCCAGTATAGACGCCATCTCAGTGCCTCCGTCCTCGGTCTTGCTCTCTTGTCCGCAAGCGCACCGACAATTTGTCGCGAGATCCCTTGCTCTGGTACAAGACTTGCAAGCTTCGAAGTTGTAATGTAGCCGACGATATCTGTCTTGTCAGGACGAGGGCATCGCAAACAACTTATGGATCGCAGAATGGGACCAACTTTGCCAGCATGTGTCTCTCGCATCGAGTGGAGCGTGACCATAAAAGCGTAATCCTGACGGCAATATCGCTGCTCCGGAGGCTCGAGTATCGTAATGCAGGAGCTCCTGTTCCGGGCATTAATTGTTCGCGCGCTGATAGCAGTGGGTCTTGTGCAGGACACGAGAAGACATAGGGAGGTGGACATCCTCATCCAGATGTTCTCTTACCGCAGCAGTAGACGCAATCATTGCGCTCCTGGTGATCTTGTAAGCGACACAGGGCTCTTCGGGCTTTCAGAAGAGCAAAGGTACGAGACCCTAGCAGTTGCGCGTCTTGCAGTCGGGCTGCCGCCTGCAGATTGCAAGAGCGGGACGGCTGCGTCGGTGTCTGCCATGCGAGCTGCGCGGAATGCAACAGTCAATACTCCACCACGACGTGTCAAGCAGTTGAGCACCACTGCATCTCATCCATGCTCCTGCTCCCGGCCGGTGATGCCAGATTCCAGCGCGCGCTGCTTACTCTCCAATCGTCGATGTGCTCTGCTGTGCAAGTGCTGCGCCCATGACTTCTCCGTCACGCACGTCACGTCACACAACTGGCATCGCTCGCGAATCCAATTCTGCGGTGCTGTAGTGCCTTGTCTACTCTGGTTAACCTGCAACATGCTTTTGGCAGTGTCGGACAACGAGCTCGGAGCAGGCATCGGCGTCGCTGTAAGAAAGTCGTCCAAGAGGCGGGCCGCCGGCTCTACGACTGAGCTGTTAAAAGCCGACACATCCGTGCCGTCGAGAAGGTATAGACTGTCGCCAGAACGAGCATCGTCAAGACCACTCATGAGCTTGCGCTCGATCCACCGTACTTGACGCTTCGCGTACTGCCGCGTCGCGATCTTAGTCCTTTCTACAGCATCTTCTCGCATGCGTGACAGCTCCTTCTCGGAGCAGCTGCCTTCACGTATCGCTGAATCGTAAGGTCTGAACTCCTTGAAGCCGATGCTGACGAAAATACCTTTCGTCTCGTCGATTGGCATGTCAGCCGAGGCATTTGAACGCAGCAATCCATCGAGACTCGCGACCTCATCAAGAAGCCCACGAGCTAGCATATTGTCTACACGCCGATCCAGACGCTCGCGCAACGTCTCGGTCTCTGCATGTATCCAGAAGACGAGTGAGGGAAACCGCAGGCCTTGGTCAGAGTCAGACGCATTACCGGTATTGGCGAGCTTAGCTTCACGCTGCTCAGCATACATATCTGACGCTCGTCGACCAGTCTGGAGCCAGATCTCAAGACTCCGCTGGATCTTCCTACGGTCTTTCGGGTGCCAGCGCATAGCCATGACTGGGTCCACCTTCTCAAGCTCCTCCATCAGTCGCTCATCTGACTCGTTCAGAATCGGGTACTTCGCGGCGAGATCCGGCACGAAGTCCTGCGCCTCCGCAAGCGTGTCGGAGTCTTTTGTGGTAGCCAGTGCATCAATGAACAGCAGACTCTGGGTGTAGTAATGCGTCCCTCCAACCAGGATCGGCAACATCCCTCGTGACCTGATCTTCTCAATCACCCCGATCGCCTTCTTGACGAATGTCCCGACCACCCATGTTGGCTCGTTCAGTCCTATACATCCGAGCAGATGGTGTGGCACGCCCTTTCGCTCCTCGACCGTGATCTTGTTCGTGATTATCGGTAGCCCCTCATACAGCTGCATAGCATCTCCATTGATGATCTCTCCATTGTAGCGCTGAGCTAGTGCGACGGCTAGCTGATTGCGGTGGTCAGCACTCGATCATACTGACAAGAATTGGAATTGTTGTACCTCAGACTTGCCGGTGCCAGTCGCCCCGATGATGGCTATCAAAGGGTTCTTGAGCGGGGCACGTGTCATCGCACCAAGACCGACGACGCTACGACACCAGCGCAGCATCTAAGGTAAAGCAGAGAAGCGACCATCGATATTGAGCGCATATTGTACAGATTCGGATGCGGAGACCTTGATGGTTGGTCATGTCAATTACCGACCACATCAACGTATGGCCAACGGTAAAGTCATAGAGTCACCATTCAGATCACCGGATGTGTTCAAGAAAATACTTCCATCACTCCATTGCAACTACATCGCAGCCTGTCAAGGATAATCAACAGCACTCCACACCACGTCGACTTGTCTTCTGGCGACTCCAGCCACCATCAACATTTTGGAACTCCCTTCTCGAATATAGCATCGAAACCCTCGCCATGCCTCCACCAACAATACGAGTGAACAACCTCACCTTCGCCTTCCCAGATGGCACCTCAGGCCTCACGAATGTCTCGATTGATCTGCCCGCGCGCTCGCGAGCTTTACTCATAGGTGGTAAGATTTCTCTACCTCCTAGCTATCTGACCAACATGGATGACTAAATCCTCAGAGCGAACGGTGCTGGCAAAACAACCCTTCTCCGCCTCCTGAGCGGCAAACGCATGGCTCCTGGCGGGACGATAGACATAGGCGGTCTGGATCCCTTCGCCACAGGACTCGAAGGCGTCTTGTACCTGGGACTTGAATGGGTTCTGAACCCCATCGTTCGGTCTGATATCGCCGTCCCCGAGCTACTGAAGTCTGTGGGAGGGGACCATTATCCCGATCGCCGTGACGAGCTGGTGCGGATTCTCGATGTCGACCTCTCCTGGCACCTGCACGCCGTCTCCGACGGCGAGCGCCGCCGCGTGCAATTGTGCATGGGCCTTCTGCGTCCCTGGACTGTACTCCTCCTAGACGAGATTACAGTCGACTTGGACCTCCTTTCCCGCCACAACTTCCTCGAGTTCCTCAAGAAGGAGACCGAGACGCGGGAATGCACGATCGTCTACGCCACGCATATTCTCGACAACTTAGCAGCCTGGCCCACGCATCTGGTGCACATGGCACTGGGCAAGGTGAAGAAGTGGGGTGAGGTCGAAAGCTTCGAGATCCCTGAGACGACTGGAGGCGTGGCTGGAAACAGTCGACTTGGGCAGTTGGTACTTACGTGGCTGAGAGAGGATTCTTGAGGAGAGGGGACCCAGGAACGGGCAAGGGAGTGAGGGGATGAGTTATCCTGATCTCGAGGGCAAGGGAGGGTACGGCGCGGAGATCAAGAAGTGAGTCTGGCAAGGTTCGATGAGTGGGAATGACTTCAACGTGTACGAAAGGGCGGCGACTTCAACATAGATCAAAGCGCTCTTACCGCATAGATCATTAACATCGCTATACACACATACTGTTCTTGAT
This sequence comes from Cryoendolithus antarcticus, assembly GCA_002077065.1. Taxonomy (NCBI): domain Eukaryota; kingdom Fungi; phylum Ascomycota; class Dothideomycetes; order Cladosporiales; family Cladosporiaceae; genus Cryoendolithus; species Cryoendolithus antarcticus. The sequence continues at coordinate 951,366 of NAJO01000009.1, forward strand.
GGTCTCAGAATGCCTGTTAGACCACAGCCTCACCTCTTCTTCGTGAGTGTGCCAATAGCGTGCGGCACTGTGTCGTACTTGCCCTCATCACTCCCAAACTTCAGACTGACCTCCTCCCACTCCCCAGCCTGCAACAGCCACTCATCGGTCGGCCGACAGATATCACAGCCGTTGAAGAACGTTGGCCACACAATATTGACAGTTCCTGCAGCCAAGTCAGCTCGGCGTTCTCGTATCCTAACGCGAATCACTACTCACTTTGCCACCACGCCACGAAATCCTCCCGATAATGCGTCTTCACATGCTCGAAGATAAGCCACTTCCCACCAGGCTTAAGGTAGGGATACAATGACTTGATGATCTCCTCAGGCTTGGGCACACTGCACAAAACTTGCACGGTGATGATCGTATCAACACTACCTTTCTCCAACCCGACCTTAGCAAGGTCCTGTGCCCCTACGCCTAGAACCTCGTATACATCTCCCAGTCCAGCTTTGATAGCATTAGCCCGGAGTTCCTTGTGCAGTCCGACATTCGGCTCGACGCCATATATTTTCGTAATAGAGGGATTCGAAGCTTTGGCGAAGAGCGAGAGCCACTGGCCGGATCCAGGCCCGATGTCTAGACAAATCCCTGTGGCGGCGTTGGAAATTAGGGGTGTCACAGTAGCAGAAGCTGCTTCGCGAGAGCGGGGCCCAAAGAATGTCCAGAAGTGAGCGAACCAGTGGTCTTTGAATGTTGAGAAGTTTGTGAAAGGGCCGAGATCAAAGCTTGTGATGAGGTGGTAGATCTGGGGATAGTCTTAGCATTCACGATCAAGCAGTACGTGGCACGCGAAGTGAAAGAAAAGACGAAACGGCATAGAAGATAAAATGAGTTTGAATTTGAAGGGAAAGCGTTGCAGCTCTCGAGCACTGAGATAGCGTGACTGACCGTGATTGGGATGTACATAGCCGAATACGATAGCAACAAGAGCGGCCGCAGCAGCTTTGTCGGCCCTTCTTGCATAAACTGACCCATCGTGACGAAGGCACCAGCGATGTCGATGCGAGGTGTTTTCGTTTCAATATCAAGGTAGCGACGGAGGAAGACGTGCGAGGTGGAAGAAAGACAGCTCGTATGCTCGGCGCTTGTCAAGCCGAGCTTAGCAGAGCTGCATCACATAGCCGAGCGATGCCTCCGGGCTGCTAATGAGTGGACTGCAATTGGAGCAATGTCATCAAAGTACACACTAGCTGCAGAGGGGAATCAAGTAAGCACACGATCGCTACTCCCGACCATCCTAACGCCGGCTCTTCCATGCCACCGACTCAGAACAACCCCCACCCCCTCCTCCTCTTCCCCTCAACACTCTCCCCCGCCGTCTGCGTCCCCCGCGAACTACTCCGTCTAGCCCGTTCCTCCAACCCCCTCAACCCCTCCATCTCCTTCAACACCCTTTCCAACCCCTCCTTCCGCCGAACAACATCCAAATGCCTCCTCACCTTAGGATCCTCCCTCGCGAACCGCTCAAGCGTCGCCTCATCGAGCTGACGAAACTGCTGTTCCAGTCGTCGCGGGAATTGATAGTAGAATTTACTCAGCAGCTCAGCGTCGAGGAACAAGTCCGCAGTGGAGGTGAGCTTATCAGCCACCGCGTCGAGGAAGATCTCGGGGCAGTAGTATTTATTCTTCTTATCGCCGCATTGCCGGGACTTGACGGCTGTGAGACGCATTCGCAGAATCTCAGCGCGGTCGCGTAGAAAGACTGCTTCTCTTCCCTTCGCCAACAGCACCGCTGAGAAGCCTCCCGCGCCGCCGGACCCGTCACCTTCAAGCACCACCTCGCCTCTGCGTACGCGATCAATGAAGCTAACGACGTCTTTGGCTTTTCGCCGTCCGCCGATCTGGTCTTCAAGGAACTTTGTGGCCGCGTCGCAGGACTGCAATTCTTGCTTCAGTACTGCAGAGATGTTTTCACGTCCGCGTCGCCACTCGGCGTCATCGAGCTCGATGCGGTATTTGTAGGGTTTCAGGCAAATTTCGAGCTCGTCTGAGGTGTCGTAGCTGAGGTCTTGGAGGATTGTCTCGGAGACCTGCGTTATGGCTTGAATGGCGAAGGGATGATTGGAGAAAGTGCTTCCTTGAATGAGGTTTCGGACAGAGGTTTGAAGGGACTGTGCGGTGATCGTTGTGGCGAGGCGGCCGATGCCGAGTTTCGTTAAGGTGGAGGTTGAGGCTTCGAGCTTGAGGTGCCATAGTGGGTTCTCCGGGTCTGCTTTGGGCAGACTCTCGAGAGGGTCTTGTAAGCTCTCTACTAGAGGATCGAGAGGGCGAAGATCTGTGATCGGTCGATTCCAGTAGCGTTGCGCGAGGAGATTCAAGACTTGCTGGTCGAGTTCGCTTTTAACGATCTCGCGTACTTCGCGGCGTCCGAAGGAGTCCGCGAGGCCCTTGAAGGAGTGTTTGAACGCGTCTAGGGACTCGGCGAGGTAGGACTCGGCGCTCAAAGGTCGCTCATTGTACTGGACCTTGAACTCGTAGGTGGCTTCTGCAAGCTCGTGTTGAATGGCTTCGCTCGTGGTGGCTAATGAGGCAGACATGGTGGCTTCTAGCACATGCATCAACTTCTTGCGAAGATTCGGCGTGCCTGTTGTGACATTTGAGGTCTGCCCGAAGGTGTCTGGGTGAGCACCGAAGTAGGCTGTCTCATTGCGAGTGATGGCATTCATGATGTTGGCTGATCCTCGGGAGAACAGCGACTTCGTCTCTTGTGGCACCTTACACACGACACCGACATAGCCAAGTCGTAACGGATAGTTCTTGTCCGTGAGTATCTGAGCTCCTCGAACAGGATCAACAAGGTCCATCTTCGTCACCACGCCTATCGTCCGCTCGCCCCGCGGATCTACGCGCCGCGACGCTCGCAATGCTGTGGAGTTGGCCAGATCCACGTCTGCAGCCGAGATAGCCAGTATCACGTTCGGTGGCTGAATGTACTTGTCGCAAAGCTCCTGAATCTTAGTCTTGAGCTCTGTCGGCTGATCGAAAGCTTCCACCTGTATGTAACCAGGCAGATCTATCAGACTCAAATCTGGCACATTCGGCGAGCATATCCGCAGCTGGATCGGATCATCCGACACGCAGTCCTTCTCTGGTACAGCAAGGTTGAGATCTGTCAACGTCTTCTGAATCTGAGTGAAGTCCGTAATCTTACCCAACCCAAGTGCAGGGAACTCCCCGTACTCGGCGTGTGCATTGAGCGTGTTGACCAGGGTGAGCTCGATGGGCCTTCGCGTGACCATGTTTGAACCTTTCGGCAAGAACTCGTGCCCTACGATCGCCTCCAGTACTGAACTCTTTCCCGAGGACTGCGATCCCACGACAACGATCGACGGCAGTGTCAGACTCTCCGACTGTCCGATGGTCTGCAACAGTGATCGAATCTCAATCATCTTCTTCGTCAGTACCATCATCTGATCGTCCCTCGCCGCAGTCTCCTTACTCCTAGTGTCTTGCTCCCCATCACCATCGAGCGCAAACGCAGCCGCAGTCGCCGCGCCCGCCCCAGCAAGCCCGACATTACTTTGCTGAGGCTCTGGGCCCCCTCCGCCACCATCTCCCCCAGCACTGCCCCTGCCCTCATAAATCTCCCGCATCCACGCCGGCAACTGCACCCCACTAACATCCTCCTTCGTCTTGTCCCACCCTCTCCCCAATTGCGAGAAGATCCCCCCAGCACCCTCCATCACCCCGCTCGCAGTTGACCCCACCGTCTCCGTCGCCTTCCCAAAGGCATTACTCATCCACGCGCCTGCCTGTCCAGCCTGGTACTGCAAGTACGACACGCCGCCTATCATCGCCGCGCCAAACATGGCGGGAATGCGTATGAGCTTCATGGCAAGGCTTGGTAGCACGCGGGCGAATGAGATGGAGCGCACTGCGGGGAGGTTGTGGATAGCATTGCTGCCGTAGGGCCAGGTTCGTCGGAGTCGCCATCGCGAGGCAATGCGAGGTGTAGCCCCGGTGAGAGCGGAGGATGTGAGTGGGCGTGGGAGGGTTGGCGCGCCACCGAGACTTGCTTGAACTACATCTTGTCGGGTAGAGCGGAGGGCGTAGCGGGAGAGCGGTGTGGTGAGGCGCGAGGACAAGAGCCTCGACATCATTGTGCGACCATCGACGGATGGAGGTATATCAGACGAAGCGTGATACTACGCAACAGTTATGTCGAGATGGGAGATGATCGATCAGCACAATATAGATAGCATACAGTACATCATTGCACGTGAAGGCAAGTTCGATGCACAACTGCGGGCACTGCCGTCACTAGCAATGCACGTCATGGTCCCGGAGATCAAGGACATTGTCAAGTTTCTGCAGTCTACGCAGAGCCAAATCGCAAAAATTGCACTGCCTGAGCCTAGCTTGTGCGGGCTCAACTCACGGGATTCGGAGACAGACTTGACGCGACGCGGTACGACGCAAGTGCACAGCACCCATCCCATTGGCCGGCTATCGACCAAAACCTATCTCTCAACCCCCGATCAAACCCTCTTCATCTCGTACTCTAGCCCCGGATGCTCTAGTAGCACTGGCTGTAATACGGGTTGATCACGTGGCAAGTGTATGGCGACGCGCAAGACGAAGCACCACTCCATCCCGAACCACCGCACTGTCCCCACTGCGCTGCACCACCGCTGGATGAGCCGCCAGTAGTCGCAGCGGCAGGTGCACTTGAAGTGCCAGCTGCACTCGAAGTCGCAACACGAGTCGTGGTAGTGGCTGCGCGTGTGGTAGTGGTAGTTCCACCACCGTTGCTTGAACCAGAACCCTCTGAGACAGTGATATCCGCGCTTCCGCTTGAGAAGTAACCCTCAGTAGCAACGATCTGGTAGTCGTGGCTGCCCAAGTTGAGACCGACTTTGCTCCAAGCATTGAAGTGGTTGGCGGTCGTGACCGTGCCGGAAGAGCGCTTGGACTGGCGGACGGACCAGTATTGCTGGAAGGTCGAAGTACCGAGAATGGAAGGCTGGTTGGTGCGGGTGGAGACGAGAATGTCGTAGGTTCCGCCGTCGGTCGTGACAGAGCCCTTCTTGGTCGCGCCGCTTGACGGGTTGTAGGTACCGAAGTTCTCGACGATGTAGTACTCGACGAGGGGGTTCTTGGTCCAGCCGTAGACACTCAGGTAAGAGTTGCCGTTGGGGTTGTAGGATCCAGTGTAGGTGATCGCGCGGGCAGCTCCCGGGTTCCAGCCTATGGTGTGTCAGTCACTTTGCCTTGCAAATCCGATCTGAACATTAGCCTACCCTTTCCACCGACCCAGTTACCGTTGCCGGACCACGTCGCGGTGTAACGGCCAGCTGCTTGGTTGGTGTACTGGATCGAACCAGCGCCATCAGTCCAGAAAGAGAAGTAGTAGCCGTTGTTGGTACCGGTCTGGGAGGATGTGAGAGTTTGGCGCTTGGCCAGAGTCCCGGGCTCGCGCCGGATGAGCTCAGCAGGAGCCGCGAGCACACTGGTGAAGGCAGATGCTGCCAGGAGCAAAGAAGAGGTGAAAAGCATGATGCAAGTGAGCGATTGTGCAAGGCGAAAATTGCCAAGATGAAGTCTGAAGGAGAATTGTTGATTTTTCGAGCTCTTACCATACGACCAGGCGAGTCGTCCTGTTAAGTACGCCTTTTCCTCGCCACGCCCAGCGTTCTCCACGCCTTCCGAAGCGTTCATGGCGCAACAGACTTAATCACTCGCCAAGTGCAACATAGCAGTCGCCAAGTACGCTGTGAGCGCAGCCAAGTGAGAGAATCGCAGTCGCCAAGTTGAAAATGTCCAGCAGCACTGCGTGCCGACCACGAAAGCTTCCTTGGCGGGCGTTGGCAGACCTCTTAAGGGTCTCCGCAGATGACACGGGTGATCGTCCACCTTATTGCTGGTGCAGGCGTGCGCAAGTCATGTGGCGAGTATATAGGGTGGAAATTGGAGACGTCGCATGTATAGTGGGACGTGTGGGGATTAGGCTAAAGTATAGGACTGGATTTGCTGGAGAATAGGAGGTACCTTGCACTAGATTCGGTACTGTACGTACCTTGATCATGTAGTTTCGCGAGAGACTACTCTATTGCACGCGTGCTCCGCATTCTGGCTGATTTCGAAGTAGTCTTGTACCTACTTTGTTCTCCAATGCAGGGAGTCAGGAATGCTTCGAGGAAGTCGCGTGGGAAGCGGCGCGGGCCGCACATGAAGTCGAAAATCTCCGAGCTTGTTTCATTATGAGTGCTCGCTACCACTGCACCCCGTTGTCTTTGCTATTTACTATTCTTGACACTCCTGGGTGCTTGGCCGCCCTCCACGACGTCGTGATAGAGTGCGCTTCTGTCCAGACTGAAGGTGTCACACGCAAGGCGTGCTGGAATGTGGTCGAGTACTCGAAAACAATGAACGCGGCTAGACGTTCGCCGCGTCCCAAGTTGGCGGAAGTCATGACCCCGAAAGAGCCGCTATTCGCCTCGTGTAACGTGACACCACGCTATTTGGTGCCACCCCTGCAAACGATGTGCCGGTCAGCATCGCCCCTGGCTGCGCGTGGCTACTCTCCACCTCGGTCCGGACCTGTTTCCACGAAGATACTTGGCCTGGAGCCGCTTCGTAACCCTGTCAGTCTACTCCAGGACGGAAGGCTCCCCCTTCGTGACCCTTCGGCCCAAGGGACGGGAAGTTATCGTTGCTAGAGAGTATGATATAACATCTGAGAGTTTCGGACGTAAGTTTGGCGAACGGTTTCTAGCATCACTCAAGCACTTTCTTTCGTCGTTCGCCTGTTGCAGATCACGTTCGTTCTTCACTATGCACGCAACACTCGCTGCCGCTGCGGCTCTGCTGCTTGCCCACTGTGGTGCCTCGCCGCTGGCGGCGCTTGAGTCGCGCCAGAGCTGCCCCAGCATTCACATCTTTGGTGCTCGCGAGACGACCGCATCGCCCGGCTATGGCTCATCCAGCACCGTCGTCAACTTGATCTTGAATGCCTACCCCGGCTCGACTGCTGAGGCTGTGTCGTACCCAGCGTGTAAGTACAGACTACAGCTCGATGGGCGATCATAGCTAATAGACATCAGGTGGTGGCCAGTCCTCATGTGGCGGTGCCAGCTACTCCAGCTCGGCATCCCAAGGAACTCAGATCGTCGCTCAGCTTGTCAACAGCTACTACGCTAAGTGCCCGAGCACGCAGCTCGTCATCGTCGGCTACTCTCAGGGTGGCGAGATCACCGACAACGCCGTCTGCGGTGGCAATGACACCCCACAAGGGATCACCAGCACCTCATCAAACACCATCAGCTCTGCGGCGCTCGCCCAGGTGAAGGTCGTCATCGAGATGGGCAGCCCCCGCTACGTGTCTGGCTCCAGCTACAATGTTGGAACCTGCAAGGCGCAGGGTTTCTCTGCACGCCCGTCAGGCTACAACTGCCCGTCGGCATCTAAGATCCGCAGCGTACGGTACCCCTGCATTGTATGACGAGATAGAAATTATGCTAATGCATCGCAGTACTGCGACTCGGCCGACCCATACTGCTGCACCGGTAACGATGCCAACGTCCACCAAGGCTACGGCTCCGAGTATGGCCAGGATGCGCTCGCCTTTGCGAAGACCAAGCTCAATCAATCTGGTGGATCGACAACAACGACGACTCGCGCTGCCAGCACGACCACGACACGCGCAGCTACCTCATCCGCTGTGGGTACTACGGCTACATCTTCTGCGCCGGCCGCTACTACGACGGGGTCATCAAGCGGTGGATCCGCTCAGTGGGGACAGTAAGTCTCATCTTACCTCAGATGATGTGGTACATGTGACTGACAGAGATGTAGATGTGGTGGCTCTGGCTGGTCTGGACCTACAACCTGCGTGTCGCCGTACACTTGCCACGTGCTCAACCCTTACTACAGTCAGTGCTACTAGGCTGCCAGAATGTTTTGAGAGGCTATTTGCCTGGCCAATAAGGCGTATTCTAGTTCGTAGCAATTCAGTCCGTCAATACCAGGCTAGTGTTCCTTTTCAGGGTACTCTTATGAACCCAATGCGTACGTCCTTCTTCATTCCATCGCCTTGACCGCCCCTGCGCATCTGTCTACCCAGCTCTGACCTCAGATGAATAAGCTGAGATGCAACAGAGACACTGTTTGCTACCTGGCTGATAGCCCGCAAGGCTCTCGCGCAGATGGCTCCTCCCCGTCGCGACAGCGGTGGCCGGCAATATCGTCGATCTGACTTAGAGGAGGCTCACCGTTCTGGCAACCTGACACAAAGCAGTAGCGCTGATAGCGATTTGGTCGAATCCCGAGACTCTATCCATAATCATCTGATAAAAGCGTCTGCACCCCCCTCAGCAGGTATCTTCCGCCACCTACTTGTCAATACCCTGCCGTCCTTGATCACAGCAAGAAGACACTTCTCTGGTCTAGCCAGCACCTCGATGTCGTCCAGTGGGTTCTGGTCAAGGATAAGCAGGTCCGCGAGGAAGCCCTCCTTGATCCGGCCGAGCGAGTTCTCTTGTCGCAGCCTCCTCACTGCGTTGACAGTCGCCGCCTGCAAGATTTGCAGACTCGACTGGCCAGCCTGCTTCAAGAGCGTAAAGCCACTAGATTGTCTGACTTGCAGCGGGCCTAGCAAGTCCGTACCGTAGACCATCGTCACACCCGCCTTGTCGGCGATCTGCACGGACTTCAAGCCAGCTTCGAGGACCTGCAAATTCTTCGCTGCGATTGCAGGTGGCAGAAAGCTTCCGAACTCTTTTGACGCCATCGCCTCATAAGTCACCAGTGTAGGCGTCAAGAACGCGCCTTTGACTGCCATGAGCTTTGCTGTCGCTTCATCGATCAGATTGCCATGTTCAATCCCCATCACCCCGTTTTCTACTGCATCACTGATCGCCGCTGGAGTATAGGCATGGGCAGTCACGTACGTCCCCGCATCGCTCGCTACCTTCGTGAACGCTCTGATCTCTTCGGGCGTGTACTGCAAATTTGTGAGCTGATCCGTTGCGCTGACCACACCACCTGATACCATGATCTTAATGAAGTCTGCGCCTTGCCTGAGCTCTTCACGGGCAGCATGGAGGCACTGCTCGACTCCATCTGCAATCCGTCCCAGTCCTTTTGCGTTCCCACCACAGCACGCATACTACCCATCCTTGGCAGATCTTACATCACCGTGGCCTCCAGTCTGCGAGATGCCGTGGCCAGAGATGAAGAGACGTGGTCCAGTCACGAGGCCTTCGGCCAGTGCCTCTTTGATCGCAAGTCCAGCGCCACCGCAATCTCGCACTGTCGTGAAACCCCGCTTGAGCATCTCTCCGGCCAGGTAAGTCTGCCGTAACAATGCTGTGTCATGATCTTGAGACATTGTGTCCTTCAAACCGTTCTCACCTGGCGGAGTGGCGAGGTGGACGTGACAATCTATCAGACCTGGAATGACGAACTTGCCTTCGAGATCGATGGTGATGAGGTTCGGATCTTGCGTCCAGGACAGGACTTCGTCTTTGGGTGATGGCCATTGGGATGCTTTGGAGAGCCGTTTGATCTTGCCGTCGGAGATGTCAATTGTGCAGTGCGTGTGGAGGGCGCCGTCTTTGGGGTCGATGATAGTAGCGTCTGTGAGACGGTAGCTTTTGTGAGGCCGTGTCCAGGGTTTCAGAGGGTTGGCCATGTTGGACTCTGTGGCGTGGGAAGTGTCTTGGAGGACGATCATCTACGTTGTCTTCCGTTGTGCTACACGCGCACAGTAAGCGAAGATGCGTCAGAGGATTGCATCGATCAATGTGTCTTGACGAAGTTGACCTGTTGACCTGTCTTTGCCTGATGTTCGTTGATGAGGTGCAGTTGCCAGTGCTTCGACCCCACCTGCACCGGCTTCAGCGACGTTTGAACGACGGGACGAGTGAACGATTGCTTCGACAGTACGATAGGTGTCAGGCCACTTGCATACCTCGCAGGCGAGTGATAGAATAGGCGGACCGCTCAGCAACTCACCCAGGACGGAAATGCTATCATATGCCGCATCGTAAGTGTACGCACGTTCTTAGACTATCAGCGAGAGTAAGGTCTTTCCCGAAGTCTCTCCTAGGCAATGTTAGAAGCGATTAGCTGTGGCGGTGCAGTCCATACCAGCATTGTCGACCACGCCAATCTCTGGAGTGGTCCGCTTCTTCTGTCTCTCGCGTGCCTCGTCACGATGTATCCAATCAGCATGACAACAAATAGTGGTTGGCATAAGTCATCATGTCTAAGTCTAATATATATATATATGAGAAGTCGTCCATGATCAGACTAAAGTCATCCAAAGGAGCGTCAAGAGGCCCATCACGAACACCCCTGCTGACAGTGATCCCACAGACCTTTCGCCCGCGGCACCAGCATATCTCGGCGCGGTGTAGTTGAACCCTGAATCGACACACCCATTCCAAAGCACTGGAAAAGCATACGTCGACACATTACTCACATCCCTCGGAATGTACCCGTCAGCCACGCCTCTTCGATACGACCAAGTATCAATGTCCCACTCTGTCTTCCAGGTCCAGTAATACCATCCGATCGAACTCTGTCCAGGTCCGTTAGGCGTGTAAGCAGCGTTCTGCGCTTCGAACAGCAAGCGATACCATGTCCTTTGCGCTTGATCCTGAGAGAGATTGTCGTCGTCTTGGGGCCGAAAGTCCGTGGGTGGCTTGCCGACTTCAAGACTGAACTCGCCCACTGTTGTTGGGGGAATACCAGAGGTAGATACGGGACGCTTGAGGAGTTGAGAGATGCCACATATAGAGTCGATGATCTCGGAATGTGAGAGATTATTTTGTGGCGGGAAGGCGTAGTATTGATGGGTGTCTAAGGTGAGGTCTGTCGCAGGGAGCGTTGACGACGGGTTGGTTGGGTCATAGTTTGACCAGTAGCTCGGTCCCCAGAATGCGTCGTGGAAGGTGGTGTTGATCGGTCGGGCGCTAGCAATCCGGACAATCTCTGCTGCATCCGCATAGAAGGTCCGTAGTTGAGTAATCGGAAAGTTGGCGTCCGAGAGACGAGGTTCATTCAGCAGCTCGATGCCGGTGACTGTACTGCCGTAGATTTCTTTGGTGAACTCTTCGGTCAAGTTGCGTAACACGGCCAGGCTTCTGTCCGAGTTCGATGAGTTGCTGGGAAACAGCACTGGGCCGATGAGACCACTGTTGTCTTGGCCATTCTGCGAGCCAGGCGCGCCGTGCAGATCGATCAGAACCTGGAGACCAACTTCGGCGGCCCATCCCACTGCTTGAATGAGGTACGAGTACTGTCCATCGACGTATGGCTCGTCTCCCTGCACATCGACGGCCCAGTACCCAACTGGGATCCGGATGGCATTCAGTCCAGTCCCTTTGATATCGACAAAGTCGTCCCGCGTGAAGAAAGTCTTCCAGTGATTCTCAAGCTGCGACCTACATTTGTCTTTGCCCAGTGCGTTACATAGACTCCATTCATCGTTCGTGCGAGTAGATGAGAAGACTGAGGGCGTGATCCTGGTCACCGTCAGTGGTTGGTCGTATCTTTATTGTCAAGCCAGCACTCACCACTCCTCTGTCACAAGCCAGCCGCCAATGTTAACGCCACGAATGATTTCAGATGCTACATCGGTGGTGATGAGAGCCAGTAGCACGATTTGCCAAGGACTGGTGAAGTCTACCATTCCCCAATGCAATGCTAGCCCGAGGTGAGAAAGGCCTGAACTATATCGCTTCAACGCAGACCCAGAAATGTCACAGTGAAAAGCCGCAATAAACGCATGATAGAGAAAGAGATGGTGTTAGGTAGCATAATGGGTCCAAGACTGCGATCGACGATATCGAAGTCGCGTCCCGGACTGCGCAGTGGCAAAAGGCTTGGCATCATATCTTGCCATACTTAGCAAGCGCGATCGGTATCCTTATGTCTCTCATCAACACACAAAGCATGACTGCGCACAGAAGCACCGAGTCAGATTGAGATAACGAGGAACTCAATGGTGCAACGAGATTGGTACTAACACTGAGACGATTGGCTGCATTGGACACAACCTAGCGTCTGAGCAAGAAGTAACAGCAATGGAACGAGATACATCGTCTGATCCTCTAGCAAACCTGATTACCAACTACCACGAATTGAATAGCAGCATAGTCGATGAGCTACCCGACATCCCCTCACCCCTGGAGTTCATGCGCCATGTCGCCAAGAATCGACCGTTCGTCGTTCGTGGTGGGGCCCGAGATTGGCCAGCATGCCGAAAGTGGAACGCAGCGTACTTGAGGAAAGCGATGGGTAATTCGACTATCAAGGTCGCGAACACGCCATTAGGGTACTATCATCGAAGCGTTTCGTCTGTCTGCAGCTGAGACCATATACAGCAACGCAGACGCCATTGTAGAACAAGAAGAAGGTCGCCTCCTGTTTGTCGAGCCCCACGAAACTGATGAATCGTTTGATGACTTCTTGACGTATGTGCAAGAAGACTCGGCGCTTCCTCAAGACAGGGCGCAAAGCCGTAATGTCAAGTACGCTCAAACACGTTCGTCGCATCGTTCAGATTCCACCCAGTCTGCCACCCTTTCTTATTGCTCTCTTAGAGAACGGCAACCTTCCCACGGAGTACTCCGCTTTGCTTCACGACGTCCCCTTAGACATCTCATTCGCCACCGAAGCGCTCCAGCAACCTCCCGATGCCCAGAACTTCTGGCTCGGTAACCACCGCAGCACCACAGCCTTGCACAAAGACAACTACGAGAACATCTACATCCAGATCATTGGGCAGAAGCATTTTGTCCTGCTACCGCCGGTCGAAGTGGCATGTGTGAACGAGCAGCCTGCCACTCGCGCACGATACGTGCCAGCTTCTGGAGAAACGGGGAAGCTGGTGATCGGTGTTGATGGAGTAGCTGAAGCTGTGCCGACGCCGACTTGGGATCCTGATGAGCCGAGTGTGCGAGCAACGGCATACTCGGGGCTTTCGCGCCCGCTGAGAGTCACGTTGGATCCGGGTGATATGTTCTATTTACCTGCTATGTGGTATCACAAAGTCTCGCAGTCCAATGGACCGGAGGGGTACGCAGTGGCGGTGAATTTCTGGTACGATATGAGTTTCGATGGCGGGTTCTGGGTAGGCAACGGCTTCCTGAGGGAGATCGTTGAAGAGGGGAAGAAAGACGTGGACTATGGAGAGCTAGTCACTGGAGGTAACGAGGAGATTGAAAACAGTGGAGAGAGGTAGGATGGTCTGGCTCTGTCAGCCAAGATACTTCTTTATCTTGATGCCCTCCACGCCTCGCACACTAGCCCACACTGTGGGTGAGACTTTCACCGGCAGCTTGCGGCCTTTCAGTCGCTGGTCGACAAGCCAGATCCCTACCACAAACTCCTCCTTACTCAGTCGATTGGCATGTGGTGAGGAGGCGACTAGATCCCAAACAGCCTCAAGCTCGTAGGCTGGTAGACGACAGCGGCTCCAGATGTCGCGGACAATGATGCTTGACACTTGGTCAGACAGTGCAGACTTCGCTGCGACTATATCGGGAACGGTCTTGAGTCCAGCGGATTCGGCTGGTGCTATGAAGCAATATAGTCCTCGATTCGCAGCCCAAACGCCCTCATACCGCTTCCTCTCACGCTCTGTGACAGCCTCGCGCCATCGTTTGCGGTCACCTTCATGATGCTTATTCGGGTGCTTTCGCAGATGTCGCTTCCGCTTGTGCTTGCCATACGGGTGCATCTCATCATCGCTCTCGGAGGATTCGGACTCGGCCCCGCGCAAAGTGTGGCGCATGCCCTTCTTCACTGGGCTGGACGTTCGTGACGTACTTAGACCATGTCGCAGAGATGGTGGTGCTAGTGAGGCTTCGCGCTTGCGTGGCGAACCGGCTCGTGATGACGCGAGACTCGAGGCTACGATGGCATTCGCAATGTCGTCGCCAGTCGTTAGAGGCGTCTGACGACGTTGGTACATTTGGTGATATGCAGCCGTGATACTCTGACCTGACTGAACGGATGACGAGCGAGCGAGCGGTGGCGGTGAAGGTACGGGGTGACCTCTGGGTACATTGCTGATATCTATGGGGGCGGTCTTCCCGGGTCGCGTTGGACTTCGTGATTGCAAGAACTCCGTTTTTCGAGGCGTAGGAGTTGGTGGCTGTAATGTAGTTGTGAAGTTCGATGACCGCTGGTTGCGAACCGTCACCGGCGTGACCACTGCATCCTCTGGTGCTGAGAAGTATGATTCGTCTCTCGAGGTTGCACTTCCGTCCAGTGTCGGAGATCTAGTCGGGCGACCCTGTGCATTGTCGATGCCCATGGCGATCAGACTTATGGGCCGCTCTTTGCCATTCGGCTTGGCCTCATCGATGATGGCCGTGCTTTCGAAAAGGTGCACAAGTGAGGTGGTCGGAGCGATGAAGCTATCATCTGTACGATCACGACTAGGCTCGTTACTGGACCTGTTCTGCTGCGCCAAGCGACGAGGCTTCGCAGGTGGCGCAGGTGCGCCAGTGGTAGGATTGTATATGGTGCGTCCCAATGCTGAAGGCGGACTGACGGGCTGACGTGAGTGCACATTGTTGCCCAATAGATTTCTATTACCGTCGTCCTGTGTCGCATGCTGGAATTGCGCAGCATTCGTACCGCTCGTCCCCCCTGACCCAGACACTTGCCTCAAGCTCTGCCCCGTAGACTGCCTCGGTAGAGGTGCAGCGGGTCCCACCGGTCGGGCAGCTCCATTGCTCTGTCCAGCTTTGTATGCGCCATTGACTGCCCCTCTTGACGGTACGTTCGTCTGTGACTGTCTCTGCGGCAGCGTTGGTCTTCCGAAGGCTAATGCAGCCCCTACCAGGGCAGCATTTGGAGTTGTCCCATGTGGGCTCTGGGTGTTATCGGCAGTGGCGAGCGCACGCGATGGAACCCTTTGCGACCCGACCATGCTGTCGCAAGATATCGTACCGACGCCGTATGATCATCTTTGGCAGGTGCGTGGGGTCAATGTCGGTGTAGGTCCAGCTGGCTGCACGATTGATTGAGAGGCTTACGAAGTGATGTTCTCTGGCATTGTTGGTGACAGAAGTCGTGGCACGCTGTTATCCTCCACTCAAGATCGACGCGTCTTCATTCCCTCCACTACCTGCGACTACATCTGAATACATGTTGGACAGGTCACAGCTGCATGGATGAGGGTCGTCTAGACCGGGCCCACAGCACTGCGTGTACAGAGGTCTAATCTTCAAGTGCTTCGGTCACTCTCGCGTCCAACACGCGCTAGTTGAATGCTGCCTTGCAGGCGCGAATGTGCCATAGACTGACCGACCTCATGGTGTGAGGAGAGTTACAGAGTGAGACCCACCATCCCTCAACTTCTGCTCACCACAGTATTCAGCGTGCAAACATGTCCGATGACGACACCACCATGGTGGACATCAACGCCATCGACCAGGATGCTGCGAATGAAGCTCAGATGATGTACGGGCATGGCGAGATGACTGAGCGCGAGCTCGATGAGAAGTACCCGAATCGTCCAAAAAACAAGCACAAGACCCTGCCTTTTGCGGATCTGTACCTAAATCTCTTCAATCCATTGCAGGAGAATAAGAGGAAGCCTGCCGGAGCGGTGGTGAACAGGCGAAAACTCGGTCCTCATGGTGGCATGAATCCGAATGATGTCCGCCGCACCATTATCGAGCGGTTCATCGGCCGATGGCGGAGGGAGGTAGGAAACGACATCTTCCCGGCCATGCGTCTGATCATCCCAGATCGCGACAAGGATCGCGGCATGTACGGCCTGAAGGAACTGACCATCGGCAAACTGCTTGTTAAGATGATGAAAATCGACAAGAACAGCGATGATGGCCATAAGATGCTGCACTGGAAGCTCCCTGGCATGAAATCTTCGAGTCAGATGACTGGCGATTTCGCCGGACGTTGTTTCGAGGTCATCAGTAAGCGACCTATGCTTTCTTCACCAGGTAATATGAGCATCGCGGAAGTCAATGAACTTCTCGACCAGCTGAGTGTGGCACAGAAGGAAGAGAATCAACTTCCGATCATGCAGGAATTCTACACTCGCATGTGTGCAGAAGAGCTCATGTGGCTCATTCGTATGATCCTTCGTCAGATGAAGATCGGCGCTACGGATAAGACACTATTCGAGATCTGGCATGCGGACGCCGAAAACCTCTTCAACATCTCAAGCAGTCTCAAGCGAGTGTGCTGGGAGCTGTACGATCCTGGCATGAGACTCGAGGGCGAGGCGAGGAACATCCACTTGATGC
Source organism: Cryoendolithus antarcticus (assembly GCA_002077065.1). Classification (NCBI taxonomy): domain Eukaryota; kingdom Fungi; phylum Ascomycota; class Dothideomycetes; order Cladosporiales; family Cladosporiaceae; genus Cryoendolithus; species Cryoendolithus antarcticus. The sequence goes on from NAJO01000009.1 coordinate 967,640, forward strand.
AATGCTTTCAGCCGCAGCTTGCTCAATTCCAAATGCGTTCAATGGAGCACATGGTTGCACGCATGAAGCCCGCTGAGGACGATGATATCTTCTGGATCGAGGACAAACTGGATGGAGAGCGGATGCAATTGCATCTTGAGGAAGACGTCGATGCACCTGGTGGCAACAGGACGATGTTCTACTCGCGGAAAGGCAAGGACTACACAGATCTCTACGGGCATGGACTAAGTGATAAGTCTGGCTCACTGACGAAGTTCATCCGCGATGCGTTTCAGTCCGGCGTACGCAGCATCATCCTGGATGGCGAGATGATATCTTGGGACATGATACATGATAAGATGGAGCCCTTCGGCAGGCTGAAGACGGCCGCCATCTCAGAGCAGTCAAACAACTCTAACGCGTCAACGCACACCCGCCCACTGTACAAAATCTTCGATTGCCTCTACCTCAATGGGAAGGACCTGACGAAGTACACACTGCGCAAGCGCCGAGAAGCACTCAATGCGAGCGTACATACCGTTGAACGACGCCTTGAGATACATTCCTATGTCGAAGCGCGGACTGCCTCTGAGATCGAGCCACTACTTCGTGAAGTAGTGGCAAACCGCGCCGAAGGGCTTGTGCTCAAGAACCCACGGTCGCCATACCGACTGAATGAACGCAATGACGACTGGATTAAAGTCAAGCCAGAGTACATGACCGAGTTCGGCGAAGCTCTCGACTGTGTCGTCATCGGCGCATATTGGGGCTCCGGCAGGCGTGGTGGCAACCACAGCAGCTTCCTCTGCGGCCTCCGCGTAGACCAGCAGGCTGTGCAGTACGCGCAGGTAGACCCAGAGAAGTGTCTATCGTTCTTCAAGGTGGGTGGTGGCTTCACAGCAGCCGATTACCAGGATATCCGCCATCGCACAGATGGCAAGTGGCAGGACTGGGACGCTAGCAACCCTCCGCCTCTCATCGTGCTTGGTGGCTTCGCAGAGAACCGCCAACAGGAGAAGCCCGATCAGTGGATCCATCCGTCCGACTCTGTTGTACTCGAGGTGAAAGCCGCAGAAGTGACGGGTACACCACAATTCGCCACGGGCTGCACACTCCGTTTCCCCCGCTTCAAGCGTTTGCGAAATGACAAGACCTGGGAACAGGGTCTGTCGCTTTCAGAGTTCAAGACGCTCCGCTCGAACATCGAAGAAGGGAAGAAGGACAAGCAATTCAAGGTCGATGATGAGAGGAAGAAACGGTCAACCCGAAAGCGCAAGCGTGCTCTCGTGATCCAGGGCCAGGAAGAGCAAAACCTCAGCACTGCCTACGCCGGCCCAGCGACAAAGGTCTTCGACGGCATGACGTTCTGCATCATGACCGAAGCCCTCAAGCCGCTGAAGAAGTCCAAGACTGAAATCGAGGCGCTCGTCAAGGCCAATGGCGGCACTGTCGTGGCCTCGGAGAAGGATCCGGAAACGATTTGCGTGGCTGATCGCAACCTAGTCAAGGTGGCTTCGATCATTAAGCGAGGCGAACGAAATATCATCAAGCCAAGGTGGCTCTACGACGCTGTCGTTATGGGCGAGGCGGACGCTGGGAAGCTCAGGCTACGGTTGCCGATGGAGAAGGAAAGGCATGTGTATGCTGTCAAGAAGGGTGCAGTTGAGGAAGATTGGGAGGAGAACGTGGATGACTATGGGGACAGCTATTGCAGGAATGTGGACGAGGCGGAGCTACTCGAGATGCTGAATGATCCGGCGATCAAAGGCGAGGACGAGGACGAGGATGAGGAGGATACGGCGTTGCTTATGCAGCAACTTCGTACTGAGGATCCTGACTTCGATGACATGCCCGGGTGGCTGTTCGGAGGGTTGACAGCTTGGCTCGACACTGGTCTAGATGCAGAGGCTAGGCTGTTCGCTTTTGCAGGCGGCAATGCTGTGACTGAATTGGAGGATGGGGAAATCACTCATATCGTCCTCAGGACTGATAGCGAAAAGGTCGATAAGATTGTGGCGACTATGACCAGCCGTCGTCCCATGCCCAGAGTAGTCACTGCTAGCTGGGTGACGGAAAGCTGGATTGCGAAGTCTAGGCTCGATGAAGAGCGCTTCACTGCTCATTGAGGTACGAGTCCTTTGTCCCAAAGGTGCAGCAGCATGGACTCTGTACAACCGCAGCTGAGAAGGCGAGAGCACTAACGACATGACGGATGTTCGGAGAAGATAGGTACAAGTGACCAGATACTACATGAAGTGAGGATGCTACCGCTCGGCCTCTTCGGCGCCAAACCTGCTCTACTTCCAGTCAGCCTTGATGATATCCGCCGCATGCTCCGCAGTCGCGTAGACGGATGAGCAGATGTTGCCCGAAACATGATTTGGGAACACCGAAGCATCCACCACACGCAGTCCCTCGACGCCCTTGACTTTTAGCTTCGAGTCAACAACCTCGCCCATCGCACACGAGCCGATAGGATGATACTCAGAGAACACAAGGTCCTGCGCCACCTTAATCGCTTGCCTTGTATCCGTCAAGTCCATAGTATCGTGAGGAGCTTGTCTCCGCGCGAACTTGCCCTCAAGATGCTTCGACTTTCCCATCTTGTCGAGGAACTTCACACCAGCCCCCAAGACAGCGGCGTCAGCCGGGTGCGAGAGGAATCCCGGGTCGAGACGCGGATGTTCTGTTGGGTCAGAGCTCTTGATGTGCACCGAGCCGCGGCTCAGAGGGTATTCAAGGCAGATGGCTCCGAGCACACCGAAGCCCTTGCCTGGGGCCGGCGGCTGGAAGAGCTTGCTCTGATCTTCGACGCCTCCGTCCCAGTTCGCTGAGTGGGCGACAAGCACGAATTGGAGGTTGGCTGACTTGTCGGACTTGAGATGGTCGAGCGTGCGCTCGTACTGCTTTCGCTGGAAGGGTGAGAGCGACGGCAATCCCTTCTCGATTGATGACACGATCTCAGCTTGTTCGTCCGGCGTGGCGAAGAGCTTGTAGGGGAAGAAGCCCTGGGTCGAGCTGATGCAGGACAAGGGACCGCCTTGCTGCTCTGTCAGCTGCTTCATAGCGCCCTCCATCGCTTGCGGATCGTAGATCATTTCCAGACTGTGGACACCGGGAGCAAGATCCCAGCCTAGAGCGGTGAGAACATGGTCGTTGTAATTCTCGCCTACACCTGGGAGCTCGACTTTGCACTGCACGCCCGCGGCTTCAAGAACCTCTCGTGCGCCAATGCCAGACATCTCCAGTACTTGAGGCGACTGTATGGTCCCCGCACAGAGCAGCACTTCCTTTTTGACTTTGACGGAGTGGCTTTGTCCAGTGTGATGGAAGCTCACGCCCACGGCCTTCTTGCCCTCTAGCTCGATGTTGTCCACTAAAGCCTCGCACAGCACGTGCAGATTCGGTCTCCCAGCATTCGCCTCAAAGTACCCTCTTGCAGCATAGCTACGCTTCCCTTTGTTGGGCCCACTCCGACAGACGCTGCCAAGTGTATTGAAGAATCCAATATGGTCGCCACTCCACGCGTCCTTTGGATGCTCGGAGAGTCCGGTGACCTCGTTCGCGGCGGCGATCACATCGTCCTCAATGGGCAGGAAGAAATCGTTGAAGGAAGTGCGCACGGGACCTTCGGTGCCGTGGTTGATGTCGATAGTTGGTGTCGCTTTACGGTCTGACACTGCCTGAGCAGGTTTTTCGAGACCCTGGTGCTTGCGCATATAGCGCTGCATGTTTTCACCAGACCATGCCGGATCATCGAGAATGATGGCCCAGTCATCGAAGTCTTGGGTTGAGCCGCGGACGTCTGTGGAGGCTGGTCAGTTGCTGGCAATTCGGTGCCAATGTGGTGGCTCGTCAAAAGGCGCAGAGCTCTTGATAGAGATAGTATTATGCATGAGCACGTATACAACGCTCTGCGTGCACGAGAATCCAGCAGTGGTATGATCGAGACGCATAAGCTTTTGCAAGGGAACATTGGGAAAACTTACACATCTCATAGTTGATCGCTGAGCTTCCGCCTAGCGCTTTGCCGCCTGATCAACGATCATCAGCATCGGTACAGTTCAGACACACGACCGTGAACAAGCAGGTTCTACTCACGAGGAATATGATGGCACTTGCCATTATTATGCTTCTGTGGCTCGGTCATGAACTTCCAGTCGTACTCCTCGTTCCCAAGCATCTGCGGGTACAACGCTGGAGTGTCCACGAGAAAGTCGCCTAGCTTGTTCTTGCCAGCTTCAAGCACGCCAACAGTGACGTTGGAGTCCTCCGTCAGACGGGCTGCGAGAGCCAGGCCCGCGGTGCCGCCGCCGATGATCACGAAGTCATAGTCATGTTGTAGGAAGGAGGAAGCGTCTTGAGCAAGTGCTGGAAGCGTGGACCCGTGGCCGTTCGTGTGACCGTTGCTATTGCCGTTGGTCTGGCCGTTAGTTTCGTTGGCGTTGCCCATGTTGACGATTGTCCGCTGAGGAGTTGATAGGTTTAGGAAACTTGAGCTAGACTCGGAGCTCGAGAGGAGTGGATGAAAGGCAGGAGACTTGCTTATACATGGAAAGCAAGCTATCTACTCAGGCCACAGCTGCGCGTGTGGCAGCATCCGACAACCTTGCGCCGCGGCTGCGAAGAGGGGACGCCAAATGGCGTTGCTGCTGTCAGTCCGCGTCGGCAGCCCCGCGCTCGGTCAGGCAAGTAGGGCTGAGTTTGAGCCGTGTGTGAAGCTGTGTCGAGGACTTTCGCAGTCGCCCCCTGCTTCCTCTTTGCTTGCGCATTCATGGTTAGTATAGTCGGCGGTGCAGCAGCCACAGTGCCCATGTTTGTCTTGAGACTGCGCGAACAGCTGACCACAACAAAAGCTAGGTGATGGCGAAGCAGAAGGTGTGACCTGATCAATGTTTCCCCCTGGTGCGGTCTAGATGCACCCCGCAATGGAGAGGCACTGGCATACAGGTCGTCAGACGATGGGCTAGAGCAAGCTCAGCTGAGCCTCGTTTCTGAAGCTGCCCCACTTCGTCCCACGTGCAGCTCATCCTTCGTCTCCAAAATTTCGGGACAGCAGCTCGCTATACAAGCCCTTGTAGCCGCACAGTGTTTGCTGGTGTCACTCGTCTACGCTGTGTCCACAGGATCTCCAACGATGTAGTCCGCCAGATCGATCCCCCGGTCAGGTCGTAGTGGCAATTGCGCGAGCGTCTGCATCGCCGTGATGATGTCGCCGAAGAACTCGACGCTGTTCGGATACCCATCTCTCTCTCGAGACTAGTCGTCCACGTCTCATGCGCCGGCTCCGTCCAGTCGAATGCCAACTGCATCGCGAAATTCGCCTTCAGTGGAAACGGCCCAACTTCCGCGTACGCCTTGCGCACAGCCTTTGCCGTGACTTTTGCAGCTTGCGCGCGCGGTACCAGAACTAATATGACAGCATTCTGGAATTCTGGAATCTCCCAGGTTTGACCCAGGCACCAAGCTTCGGCGAGTCTCGATTGCCTAGCCTCAAAGATATTGCGCCGTAGCAACCAGCCAACAAAGTTCTCGAAGGCATCGGAGCGGACTTCGAGATTCAGGATGTTGTCGTCTTCTTCGATGGCGACATCGAATTTGTCCGAGGCGCTGACAAGGAGGGCTTTCGGGACAGGATAAACCATCATCTCGCCGAGCACGAAGACGTTCACTGGAGTGGGCTCGGAGAAGAGTTGACTGGAGGTCGTTAGTCATACTGCTATAGTGAGTGGTTGTAAGTGGCGCTGACCTTGTCACCCGACGTAGCTTCGTTTCTGAGCACGGTTCGTCGGGCATTGGAGAGGTGTCTCTCCTGAGCGTTGCGTCAGAGGGAGTGGCCGCGCGTGTTGAGCGCCTGCGCGACGGTGGCGATGGCGATCTCGACAGCGTTAGCAGTGGCGATTTCGACATAATGTCGCTTTCACGGCGTGTGGATGTGCATGTCGATGATAATGTGTGCCAAGGTGAGGAGGAAGTATGTATGGATTTTCAGCAAGTATTTGGAGTAAGCTGTGTCGCACCTCCCTCAGTATCCGCCTCTGAATGCCAGCTTCGAATTCCCTCTACGATGCTCCGATAACTAACGCCTGCTGGACAAGACATGCAGCGCACAGCTTCGTCCTTCTGATAATCAGAGGGGATTCTCATGGAGATGGATTTGCTGGAACCCCTCGAGACCTCTTCTTCCGAAGCGTGGAAGTCACCTGGCCAAAGAAATATCTCAGGAACGCGTTGTTGTCTTCTAGACCCGCCTCTTTCAAGTCCGCCACTCCCCAATCAGTGCGTAGACCTGTGCCCACATCGTCCGCCGCGATACCTTCCGAGATTCGGCGCACCATGGGTTGCTGTAGGACCTTCAAGTCCGGATTCTTGTAAGCAGCAGCCATGGCAAGCGGGCAAACTTTCCTGTCCACGTCGATCTGGTCCTGAAGTGCTTTGAAGACCGAGTTGGAAATGCAGGTATTTCGACTTCTTGCCCAGCGTATAAGCTTCAGTAAGAACAAGCTGATCCGTGCTGATGATGGCGCGCTTCAGCACCCAGCCGAGCAAGGCCTGGGACGCTTCGAAGCCTTCATCTAGGGTGATGATGTTGTCGCTTGTTTCGCGGAGCCGCTCGAGCTTCGGAGAGGCAGCGGCAAGGATAGCTTTATGGACTGGGTTGGCTATGGACTCGCCGCGTACGAAGACCTGGACTGGTCGACCTCCATCGAAGAGTTGGCTACGAAGCCAGTCAGTACATTGGTCGGCCATAAGAACGTTGCGACGTACTCCACAATTCGACGTGCTTCGGCGACTGTATCTGGGTTCGCAGGAGCCATGCCGCAGGTGGGCAGGACACAATGGCGATTTGCTGGCATTCAAGTGTGTTGGATGAATTAGTGATGGAGTGATGTGAGAGGCGCGTCCTTTTGGGAGGCGCCGATTGCTTCATGCGCGCAGCATGCATGGATCCACTCCGTCACTTCAATGCCAATTTGATCATCACTTCAACACAAGCTGAGAAGTAGTGTGGCGCAATGAGTAAGCGCCTCTAAGTGGTTTAATGAGCAAATCTACCACATAGCCGTGTTCATGTAGACTCCAAAATTAGAGAAGTCTTTGCCTTATGCGTAGATCTGCCTTCGCATTGGCCCGCATTCATGATCAAGACCTTGACCCCCCCAATGCAGCTCGCTTGTTAGCCCCGGCCTCATCGTCGCTGGCGCGCTTAGTTGCGGTCGTTCCCACACCAGCAGCACTGCTGTTATAAACATGCAGACGCTTCAACATGCCATGCGCTCCGGTCAATCCTTTATTTCCTCCAGCCACAGCAGACTTGCGCATCTCCGCAAGAAGATCCAGCATGAATTCGCCATTCTTGCAGGTATCCATGAGACGTATGTATATTGCGAAGGAAGCATCGTTCTGTGTGGCGTAATAGTGCGCAGTCTGGACGACAGCCGCTTTCCGCAGAAGGTCTCCGCCAGCATACGCGTACGCTACTTCGACTACGCTTTGACTGATCGAGTGAGTCTCCCAGACGGAGACGAGCGCACGCATGGTAGCGTTTTGTAGAGGCTTCATGTCGTACTTGCTTGCGAGGACCCAGGCCTCCGCCAGGATCCGTTGCTCGGTCTCGACTACAGCAGCTTTAAGAAGCCAGCCGACGACTACGCGGAAGGCGCCGATGCTTCCCTTGAGCGTGAGGCTCTCGGTGTCCCCGGCTAGAGCCTCCACGAACTTTGGTGATGCGCTGATGAGAAGCGCCTTCGGGACTGAGTGCGCCATGATGTCGTCACCCGTAAAGATCTTCACGCGCGCTTTAGCATCGAGAGCTTGACTGAACACGTTGTTAGTATAATTCGTATCGACCCAAGTCATGGCGAACATACTCGATAAGCCCTTCCATCTCTGCACTCGTCGGAATCGATGCATTGAGTATAGTTGCGGTGCGTGGGTTACTGTCGTCGTTCCCTGGGGGATCTTGAGGCTCGATTGGTATGTCGAGAGTGTCTGAGAAGTGGCGGACGTGAGCGTCAATGATCTTCTCTTGTCGCCGAAGCCAATTGAGCATGTGCATTTCATAATCGTGGCTCAATCCTGCGTCTCAGCCCTCACTTGTAGCCATGCCGACCACTGCTTGAACCGCAATCTTGGAGTACTCCGTTACCCAATAAACGGATCGCGGTCAAATGTTTAGCCCCATTTCGCAATTGAGGGCCTGTTGTGATAGTCGACAGTGACGCAGTGAGATCGACACGTGCTCCAATCACCTGCCACAATGTCTTCTCTTCACTTCACTCCACAGTAGGACTGTTGAACAGTGTCACATCACTGCGTCATGCGCCACCTGAGTGTTGGCCACTTCACTTTTTCGATGCTGTTAAAACGCACCATAACCCCATCCTTTTCCCTCATCACCAGCGCTATACTTCCCCGTCCGCCAGAACTCCTCGTCGACAATAGGAGACAGCTCCATCTCTCTGATCTTCCTAACCCTGTCCTCCCTCTTCATCATCCTCTCCTTCTCCCTCCCCTCCTTCGACAGGCTAAGGCTCTTGAACCTCATAATCCGGCCAGATCGCTTTGGCTGGACATCTGTGGACGAAGACGTGGAGGAGATAGAGGAGAAGGAAGCCAAAGAAATGAGCGAAGGTCGTTTGGCGTGGGTCGGCACCGTATGATTGAGGGAGGCAGGAGCCGAGGGAGAGCGGGCGTGTGATGGTCTGACAGGAGAGCAAGGTCGAAGCTCGGAGGCGGGAGTAGGCACCACGCGGATGGTGGGCCGTTGCGGGCGACGAGGTACCACGTTGACATATGAGGGTGGGGCAATGTCCTCCGGGAAGAGGAATGAGGAGATCATATTGCTTGATGGGGCGATTATGATGGAGTGCGACTCTTCCAGTATCTTTCGGCGGTGTATGTGAAGCAAGGGCGAGAGAGAAGATAGAGGAGCAATGCAAGAAGATGAAAAGACATATACTCAACAATGTATAGCATCTCGTCAATGCTTCAATCCCACCATCACAGCCACGCAAGCCGATCGCCTACTAGTAAACTCACTAAGTCGCGAGACACGCTTGAACGCCTATTCTCACTGTAACGGGGTATCCACCTGCCGTTGATGAACATTAGCATTGCCCTGATGGGAATCCAGGGTCTTCGTGTACAGCGGTTTGTGTTATTTTGGGAGATGAAGGAAGCTGAAGTCAGGCTGAGTAAGAGCTCGGGCCTCCAGGCTGACTCGCTGACTCCAGAGCCGGTGCTTGTGTGCAATAACGCGTCCGATCGATGTGGTTAGAGTATTGCTGTGAGAACGGAGATGCTGGTGGGAATAATCACTGTTGATATTGCGCATCATCGCAAGCAAAGCAAAGCCCGCTTACCGAACAACCTACCCACGCTGCCCTCTTCCATCAACATCGTCCGAAGCCAGCTCCTTCCAGCTTCCACATTTGGCGCCGCAAACTTGACTACCACGCAGTCTCTGACTGCAGCGGCTGACCATAACACGCCTGCCGTGGTCTCCTCTCGCTGCCTGACTGCACGCCTTTGCGTAGCTTCATCGACATCTTCGTCCCCGCTCTCGCTCCCGCTATCCCACTTCCTGCCTCCGATTCGAGGGAGCAGCTTGAACTCATCTATCATGAAGTGACGAAGCTTGGTAAGCAAAGCGCCGTGCAAGATCAATGTGCCAATGACACCTTGGCTGTCCATGCGAGACTTAATGGAGTTAGTCACACCGCCGTCATCCATGAGCATGTTGTCTCTCAGCAGCAGCCGGCGCTTGCCATCGGGTTGAGCGACGTAGATCTCGTTCCGGCTGCCATATCGCAGGAAGGACCAATTTTCGCCATTAGCCGGCCGGCCATTGCAGACCCAGTCCAGCACGCAGAGGTTACCTGTCGGACCGTTGCTGTCAGACGGCGGCAGCGTGTAAGTCTGCTTCTGCTCGAAACAGCTCCGTTCGAACGGCTGCACCGGATCAGGCAAGTAGCATAGTGCTGAGGCGGATGCCAGAGTGACGTTCATACTCTGCTTGCTGACTACGTCCCGGCCGGGAGACTTGAACAGCTTCGTGCTGCCTTGCGTGAGCAGGACCAATCGTGTGATTGTATCGAGCGTAACATTGAGGTCAATGGCATCTCCGGCTACAAGACCACCACCGTACGTAAGGAGATATACCGTATGGACCAGTGTGTGAGCCTCATCTGGCAGATGAGACGGCGATGGCGAGACTAGCTTCAGTGGATACTGATAGCTCGATGCCTTGAGCCTGGGAGTGCTAGGTGGCAGCAAGCCAAGATGGATGGAGCCATTGCCGGGTTGAGAGGCGGAGGACTTGAAGGGCGAGGACATTGAAGTCCAGGTGGCGTGATGCTATCGAGGCGGCATGTTGCAAGGAGCCGTCTTCGATCTTCCAACTCGAATTCTGTCTCAGCTCTGAGAGCAATGCGTCAGGTATATATGTATGTCAAATGCGATGTCTTATCTTCACAGACCAGTCGGTACGGCCGGCCAAACACTGTAATCAGAGTCAAAGTGGGGCCTTGAACGCGTCGAGTTCGCGTCTTGCACTTCATCTCATCACCAACATACATGTATATCGCACTCATAAGCCACGGGTCTATCGCAACACATTCGCAGCGCGCGATATGCCAGGCCGTCTTCTGACCAACATGTCTTCGTCGCCAGCTCCTTCCTCACCGGCAGAAGCCACAAATGGAGTCCGCGCATCTGGACGCGTCAGAAAGCAGCCAGAAACACTCTATAACTCGTCGCCTGCTCCAGGGTCGAACAAGCGGAAGCGACAGGAGAATGGCGAAGAGGTCGATGATGATGGCGACGTGCAAATGCCCGAAGACTACGTCTCGGACGAGGACCTGCCACAGAGCGACGATGAGCCTGACGAAGAGGAGCTTCGCGAACAGAAGGCGAGATCACGACGAGCTAAGGCGGCAAGCACGAAGAAGCCAGTGGCGAAGAAGTCACGAGTGAATGGCGCGACGACACTTCCGATCCGTGGCGCAAAGAAACGTGCGCCGAAGAAAGTAAAGCAGCTGGATACACTGGATGCTGAAGAGGCAGGTGGTCTTTTTGCTAAGGTTTTCGCGCACAATGAGGACTTGCAGAAGATCGCCACCGAGTGGCGACAGGTGTTCCAAGACAACGAGGCCGAAGGCGTGGCCCAAGTGGTCAACTTTGTGCTGAAATCTGCTGGCTGTAACAGCAAAGTCAATGAACATGATGTAGAGGACCCGGATGCAGTCACTGGTCGAATTACAGATCTGATGGAGGAGTACCAGGCATCGAATCCAACTGACTACCCGCTTATGGCGAAGGGTAAATTCGCCACCACAGTCAAGCACGGCGTTACTGGGTTCTTGGACGTACTCATCAAGTCCATTGCAGCAGATAATGTGCTGTACACGCAGCCGGAGCTGATCGAGAATCTGCAAGTCTGGTTCTCCACAATGTCGACCGCTGCTAACCGACCCTTTCGCCATACGGCGACAGTCGTCTCCCTGGGCATCCTCACTTCACTTTGTGGAGTGGCGCGGGACACTACGGAGAAGGCGGCAAAGGACCGAAGGCAAGCCGATGGCGAGAGGCAGAAGAAGAACGTCAACAAGGAGCGTGTCAAGGCTATGGACGCCAAGGCGAAAGAGGCAGCGAAGGTGCAAGAGTTCGTAGAAGCTCTGCTGAAAGACTGGTTCGACACCGTGTTCGTCCACCGATGCCGCGACATTGACGCAGCCATTCGCCGCGAATGCGTCGAAGCGTTGGGCGACTGGGTGGTGACCGTACCTGGTGTGTTCCTTGACGGTTCGCACTTGCGATACATGGGCTGGCTGCTGAGTGACACTTCTGCCCCGACACGACTCGAAGTGCTGAAACAGCTCATCCGCTTGTACAAGCTGCGAGACATGGTGGGAGGATTGAAGAACTTCACTGACCGATTCAGATCACGAATGGTCGAGATCGCAACTTCGGACGCCGAGTCCAATGTGCGAGCGTTAGGCGTTGATCTGCTGAATCTCTTGCGTGAACATGGCTTGCTCGAGCCAGATGACATCGATGCTGTTGGACGGCTCGTGTTCGATGCAGATCCGAAAGTACGCAAGACTGTATCTACATTCCTCTCAGCAACGATTCACGAAACCTACACCGCGAAGCTGGACGACCTCGGGGGGCTGGAAGCCTTGGAAGAGAGTTTGCCCGAAGTCAGTGACGATAGCTATGATGCTCCAAGAGCCGCTTGGCTGAAGTTCAAGTGTCTGGCCGAGATGCTGTGCATATACGACAACGAGCAGGCACTGCCGAATCAGATCGAGCGCCAGCATGGCGAAGCTGGACTCGTGCTGCATGCGGTGGGAGCTGAGAACCGGTTTTCGCAGGCGGCCGAAGCGCTGTATGACTGTACGAAGGAGCTTCACGATTGGCAGATGCTTGCTGGGTATCTCCTGTACGAGCCGACTGCGAGCGCTGCGAACGGCGCTGGTGATGACACGCTTGCGCAGTTCAAAGAAGAGGCGACACTTACCGAGCAAGAGCAGATTGCGCTATTCGCAGTGCTGAACACTGCCGCCAGACGCGATCTCCTCGACACAGCCGAGAAGATCTCCTCGACTAAGACGAAGCTCACGAAGAAGCAGAAGAGAGATTTGCAGGATGACTTGGACGAATCTGCCACTGCGCTCTCTTCCACGGTCCCTCGACTATTCAAAAAGTATGGCGACTCGCCCGACGCTGCCGCCGCTGTCCTGCGAATAGGAGCCATCTTTGCATCACCTCCTCTACATGCATTGCGACAGGATTCAGCGACGCTCAGCGCACTATTCGACAATGTTAGCAAGCAATTCATGTCGCATGGTACCGACAATGTACTTGCGCCTGCCAGCAACGCTATACTGCACGCTAAGACCCACGGCGATCCTGATGAGTTGACGGACGAGAAGATCCAGAGCCTCTGGACGGACGTGATTCGCAACTTCTCGGAGATCCTACCCTCGACGATGTCAGCCAAGGACCGCAAGCACCCGCCTCGAGACCTCCCCGCTTTGCAAAGCAACTTACTACGCATTCTGCATTTGAGCCAGGTCTCCGACTGCGCCGTTCCTCTCGAGCTTACCGCTGACGCTGCTGGCGAAAGTAGCCCTCCAAGCTCCGCTGCGTCTGCCCCAATCGACGCGATCATTGCCGTCATCCAACGTGCTGTTCCTGGCCAATCGACGTCCGCCGATCCCGTGCTCGTGGACAAGATCGCTCTACTCGCGGCTCAATCAGCGCTGTTCTACTTTCAGTGGAAAGTGAAGACGCTGTCACAGACCATGACTTCTCTCGCTGCTCGAGAACTCACATATGAGGAGCTTGAGGCTCTTGCGATGCGGCGAGATAACATCTCTGATGCTTTGAAAGACGTTCTAGGCTCGAGAAAGCCTGGCGAGGAAGTCTGCGCTGCAGCAGCTGGACATATGCTAGACCTGTACGCCGCTGCGCTGTCTCTTAGGAGTCTGAAGCCAAGGCCGGGAGCGAGCGACGACTATACAGTGCTTTGCATGGAGCTTGACACCACAGCTGAGGCACTCATCTTGCGGGTTTTTGCAGCGGCAGAGAAGAACTACGCGAAGCTGTCTGGTCGGAAGCTCGAAGACCCCGCCGAGACAGAGGGCGAAGAAGTCGAAGACCCGATGAGCGATCCCGAGTCTGATTCCGAAGACGAGGACGGCAACACACAATCGCAGTCCCAAGGTCCCTCGCAGCAAAAGCGCGAAAGCAAGCTCCTTGCCACCCTGCTCGCAGAAGAACGCCTCTGCGCCCTTACCGGTCGACTCGTCATCGCCATCCTCGGTGGCACAATCACGCCTGATGCACGCAAGCGCATCGAGCGCAACAATGCGAAGCTTGGCAAGAACTTTGCAGCTGTGTGTGAGTACTTTGAGGAAGGGAAAGTTGAGGGGAAGGCGAAGGGAGGGAAGAAGGTGAAGGCTGGTGGTGTAGGTAGGGTGAAGGCACCGGTCAAGAGTAAGAAGAGCGCGAAGAGTAATGCTATTGTGGCGGAGGACGAGATGGAGGATGAGATTGAGGATGGGGAACAGGATGGGATGGAGGTGTAAGATACATGTGATGGCTGATGATCGCTGAAGGTCGCTTGGATGGTTCGCTGACGTCTGCAATTCATGAGCGGCAATGAAGCCGTAGACGTTACTGCTCTGTTCTACTGTAAGCGCCTTCCCTTCTTCGGAAACTTGAGTAACTTCCCATTACCTCTTGAGGCTGCTGGCGATCGGCAATTTGACGGCACCATTCGTCGAGAAGGCAACTACCTTCTAATCTATGCAACTTGGTGGCCTTTGATAGCGAAGGTCTCCCTCGCACCCCACGTAGCATGACACTACCGTAGCCAGACCTACAGCTGCGCATACTGAGCTTCAGATGTTCGGAGGAGCAGCCAGCCGGAGCGCCGAATCCGTTTCGCCAGCTGTCTCACCACTCGCAGTTGCCTCCATCAGCAGATCATTTGGATACGCCTCTCCTCTCACGATGCGCGACTGCTTCCTCATCTAGCCATCAGCATCTTGAGCGTCTTGAGCATTGCCGGATTCTCCTTCTTCTGGTCCAAATCTCTCCGCCTACCCAACTGCCTCCCGCCTCGGGTACTCCGCCACTCCGTCACACTAGCCTCTACAGTCAGATGTCTATGCTGAGGGGGATTCAGTAGCAATGCGCTGCCATGAGCCCAGCTTGAGGGTCTTGCGCCGGTCTTTCGGGCAGGTGAAGTGAAGGCGGAAGTCTTGATCTGTTACATAGCGTACGTCGGTGGTGGTCTTGGACTTGATGGTATGCTTCAACGAATAATACTGAAGGTCGCCGAAAGCCTGAAGCAAGACCTCGTTGCATTTTGCTTCGACCTCATTTCCCTTTGAGTCGTAGGGTCTGATTGCTCTGAAGAACAGCTTCTCCTGAAGGCGAGGCGTTTCATCGATGACGCGCTTGAAGGTTGTGTTCACGCGCTGTGATCGTAGGATGTTTGCCAAAGTGGCATGGTACAAGATCTGCTCGACCAGCTCGGAGAGAGCGAAAACTGTAATGGCGGCTGACATCTTGGAGGTGCCGGTGGTGAATCATCGGATGCGGTGGAGTGACACTGCACTGTCTCTAGGGCGGCTGAGACGGCCGAGGGGGGAGCAGGCTGCTGTATGGCTTGATAGCGATTCGATGCAGAGCGAGCGGTCTTGACGCGTACAACAAGTGGTCGTGGTGTCCCGGCGCGGCGTGACTGCTTAGATAGCTCGAGGAGGCCTGAGCGCAGAGTTCACAGCACAGAGTTCACAGCACAAGGTAGTCAGGACGGACTGGCGAAGAAGGTGCGGCCCTGCTGCACCACGCACTCCCCTCCAACAATCGCACTTCAGTAACCCACACACGTACTGTTTGGTATTGTGGCTGGATATCATCCATATTGTAAGTCAAGCGACGATCCGACCACGTCACACAAGTTTATGTCCCCGTGCTATCCTTCGTCAGAGTATCAGACGGGAAATGAAATCGTTGTCAGTGAGGTGCCTCTTGCCCGTCTGCGCGGCCGACAGTCTGAGGAGGTGCTAGGGACGTTTGAAAGTGGTCATATTCAATTCACGGGTGTTCTCGTCAATAAGGGCTGTTGGTGTAGTGGAATCACATACCCACGGTGCTGACATGAAGTGACCCCCAAGCGCCGCCGCCGTACGGCATAGGCTGCCAGCTGCTCCTTAGAGTGCGGCATGCTAACCACCCTCACAGGTGGTCTCGGCGCTTCATTGTCGTCCGGCTTGGCTGAGGTCGGTGGTTCGACTCCTTCATAGCTCGTACTTTTCTGACAGCGTTGGTGGCTTACGAGCTTTTGGGTCAAGCAAGGTGACGGGTTCGATCCTCTCGCAGGCTTGAAGTAAAGCTTTCTATAGATCTCTCTTCCCGCTGCGCCAGACGTGATACGAACTTAGTGGCCTCGAGCCTGCCCCGTCACTCCTAGAGAGTGGCGCCCATCGCTTCTTTCGGGGATGCCCTGGTCTTCTCGTCAGTACAGGAGGGGTGAGGTCACGAATTCGAATCTCGTACAGTTCATTCCGCCATATGAGTGCGCTGTGCGATGCCGCTGTGCAGTATCACTTGCTCTCTCGGTCTCAGGTTTGTACGAGGTCCCGGAGCAATGGTTCACTTAGATTCGTTCATCTCGAGGGCATTTGGCACAATGGTAGTGCGCCCCGGAGGAGTGTGCACCTGCTGGGATTCCCCATGCCGCGCTTGCGGTCGTCCTTGTGATTCATCGGCTGCCCGCAAGGCTGAAAAGGGGCCGGGTGTCGAGCCTCATACTTCGACGGGGAGATTGGAGGTTCGAATCCTCCAATGTCCTAGTTTTTTCTTCATTCGTTCATGATGGTACTTTGAGAGACTTCTGCACATGAGTGACATAGTGACTCGACGACGATATGTGTCTTCGCCGGCGGTCCGAGACGCCGTTCTGCCACGAACTAGTACGTCTCCGCTACAGCGTCCATATCTTCCCTTGTGGAACTTAGACTCGTCTCAGTACACTTCGTGGGCTCCGATCTGTCCCAATGTATTGAGGTCACTCGGCTCTGACAAACTTGCACTTCTACGACAGCGTCACACAGTCGACAAAATACTGGCAGCGTTGCACTTCGCACACATTCGGAGAAGCGGAGTCCATCTTTGGGAGATCTTACGGTTTCGTAATATCTTAGCGCAGCTCCTCAAAACCAAGCGGCCCATCCAGCAAACAATGTTGCCAGGTTCCTCTCATCAGTAGCTTGCTGTATCAGCTCGTTCACTGTAGCTGCTGTGCTCAGATTCCTTGCCAGCTTCTTCTCCACTACCGACAATGCCCTATCAGCCTCTCCCGCGTCTTGCTGTCCGTTCTTCGAGCTTTCCGCCGTGTCGCCGGCATCGCCATTCTGTCCACCATCCTGCTGCTGTTGCATGCGCTTTGCGCGAAGCGGCGAAAGCGTCCAGGTGTACAGCGGATCGTAGCGGAGTACATTCAGTAGCGTCATGATACTGTCTTTGTCCTCTCGCATGGCGTCCATCGTGAACTCACAGCAACGACGGAATACACCTTCGGTCTTCGTAACGCCCATGCCGTCTATGGTGTCGCGTGTAAGGCGGAAGGGGACGAGCTCGGGCACTGGCAACACACGACCAGCCTCGAATGCTATGCCAAGATCAATGTGGACTACTTCGCCGCTCTGCTCGTCAAGCATGATGTTATGGCCGTGGCGATCCCCCAAACCAAGGACGTGGCCGAGCATGGAGACCGACGCGGTAGTGCGAGCATATGCGGTACGCTTCGCAAACCACTCGTCGGGATCATGGAAGCGCTCCAGGAAGAAGTGGCGCATCACGGGATGCACGTTGTCGCACACTTTGCGGAACTCTTTGACCCGAGTTTCGTTGGAGTGATCTGCAACGCTTCGAACCATCTCTGTAGCTTTGCTGTACTTCAGATCACCAGGGTAGTACTTGTCGTGTGCAGGCCTTAGATACTCGTTGATGCAGACAGTGTTGAGTACGAATTCCATGATGCCCGAGCGCGCTGTCGTTGGTATAACTTTGTAAGTGCGGATCTTCAGACCGCGCTGTCGACTGGCCTTGTGCTTCTTGAGCATGTTGCTGACTCCTTCAAAGACTTGCTCCATGATAGCATCTTGGCGGAGATCGTCACCACCGCTCTTGAACAGTAGCTTGTACTGTCTACCATCGGAGGTCCATGCGGTCAACACTTTGGGTGAGCTGTTGCCGCTCATTATCTGCAGCTTGTCTTCGAAGCGCACCATGACAGGCACATCCTTGTAGTCTCCATCAGGTCGTAGGGGCAGATCGATGGTCGGCGGTGGTACCTTGAGATTCGGTGTGCGGCGTGCGACGGTCTGAGCAATGTTGATACTTGACAACGGTCGCTTTCCAGGCTGCCTGTCGTGTTGGTCCAGCATGTGGGTAGCAAGCACCTTATACGAGCTACTCGCACTGAACAAGTTCACGAAGAAGGCCTTGTTCGCGCGCTCGAGTTGTTGGCGGACCGCAATTGCTGCATCAAACCGCAACAGCGCATCAGGATCTTTCTGCGCTGCGCTATTCGCGGCCTGATTAGTTGACACATACACATGATGAACGCCGTGATAGGGATGTGCGGCGCACATGCGTATGGTGAGCTTCAGCAAGATCTCCTGGAACTTGGAGTCGTCTTTTTGTAATCGAGACATGATCTGGTTCATGAGCACCACGAACTTCCACGACGGCACACCCTGGATATACTTAGCCACAAGAATATTCGCTTCTACGGAGTCGGCATTCTCAAGCCACAGTGCGAAGAAGCGGAGTATGCACATATCGTAGTTATCCGAGGTCTGCAGTGCTAGCAGGTAGTTCTGCAAGCTCTGCAGTAGGTATGTCTGTCGGCTCTGCTTCTGTTTTTGGAGCTCTTCCTCATCGATCTTCAGCCACCTCGACGACTGCCCCAATTGCCTTGCGTGATCGTCACTTGATCCAGATTTCCTTGCCTTCTTAGCTAGTGCTTTGAGTTCTTGTACCTCGTCATGTTTCCGTTGGCGCATGGTGACTATTCTGTTGAAGTCTTCGATGTTCGCCGGATGCTGTAGCTGCTGGTCGCAGAAAGACGCGAAGGTGTAGTACACGGTGCCAGCTTCAGCACCCTGAGCAGATTTCGGCAATTGAGCAACAGCAGGCTTCAGATAGGTGTCAAGGATCTCGCTGGGCTTCTGAAGCCGCGCATCGGCTAATTGTTGACCCAGCTGTGCGAGTAGTCCGGATCTACCGACAGGAATGGCGCTGTTTCCAGTATCGGGAACGCCGACGATGTCGCGGAGCATCTTGACGGAGGTAACACGCTCTTCGCTGACCCATAGTACCGTCGCGACTTCCTGCTTAGCTGCTGCCTGTATATCGAGACCGAGCGGTTGTAGAACAGCTGCGAGGTTATTGATTTCGTTGGCTGCGCCGATCGCGGTCTGTAAGGCGCCCTGAGCGCGCGCAAGCGAGCTATACTGGAGCAGAGCTTGAGCTTGGTAGAGTCTCACCTCTTTGAGAGGGATATGCATATTTTCGCGCAGTGCGGTATTCTTTGCGAGAATGCTGAGGGCAGTGTGGCGATTCTCCAGCAATGCATGCACATCCTCGAATGCTGCCTGGGAGGTCCATTCCCGTCGCTTCTGCCAAGTGTGCCACAGCTTCTCGACTGCTGACTGGCTCGAGCAAGACACCAGTTCAGAGACTTCTGACAGCGTTGCAAGTGTGCTGTACCATTGCTGAGTTGCGGATTGTGAGCCCCCATTAGCAATCGCATCTGACGCATGTGCCAGAGTGAGTGCATTGACGCAAGCTGATGCTTGCGTACGATCGTTCGCGCGAGATAGGTCCTGGTAGACTTGTAGCAGCCGTGCCCCACTCGTCGTAGCAGGCTGCGAGGATGCTACATCCCATTGCTGGAGATGCCTCGCACTCTCAACAAGCTCGTCCGATTTGTCATTCCCGCCGCTGCCACTACTGGTGGTCAGGGCGAAAGTCAAGCTATGGAGATTGAGGCTTGACAACGATGTCACCATGCCAAGAGCATCCTGCGAGTCGAGCCCGCCGGAGTCTCGAGTATGGCAGTCGACTTCTGCGGAGCGGAACATAAGACCTTTGAGGCCGTCACGTTCATAGTCCAGTCGAGCAAGCACAGACTGCAAAGAGGCAGGTCGTTCGACACCGTAGAACGAATCCGGCTCGCTCATCTGCTCGAAGATTGCCATTTGAAGATCTGACGGCACTTCGACGGGGATCCCACATGAGATTGCCGCTCTCGCAGAGACTCTCCGATTGCCCTGCAGCAGTGGCGTAGTTGTCATCTCCACTAGTATAAGTGCCACGCTTGGCATATTACAAGCTGCAGCAGTCCTTGCTGCTACCAGGTAGTCACAGGTAAGCCACTTGGCCCTCTCGGCTCTGGTCGACTCGCCGGGGTAGGGTTGTTGTCGTAAGTACATCATGAGCTTTAGTAAGAATCTTTGCTTCTCTCGGAAACTTCCAACTTCGGCTGAAAGGTGATCGTTGATGCAGCCAGATATCTTTCGTTTCAACGCCTGGTCCCGATCGATGTCGTTCACGAGCAGGATATGCAATATGCTGGACAGAGCTTCGACAGCGAAGTCTGCGTCGTGTTGTAGCAGGCCAGATAAAGCACTCAAGATAGGATGACTGGCATTTGTACGGCAAAGGAGGACTGCAATCGTCTGTGCCCATAGTTGTAGGGGCTGCTCATTATCTGGTGCCAGACATGTTTCAAGGTTACGATCAGGCAGCGCCACTCGCTCTTCTGAGTAGATGCACGGTTTGGAGTACCCATATAGACCACCAGTGAATGCCGATGCAAGTGATTCCGGCAACTGATTTTGAAAAGCGAGGAGATCATCGTCCTTGCCATCGCTTGCGAGGTTGGCGGACATCGAGCGCATCGTTATCTCTGCGAGACTGGCGTCTATGCGAGATGCTGAAGTGAGGAGTGCCACAAGCTTGGTGACTATCACTGCCTCCGAAGTTGTTGGTTGTGACCCACTAGTGTTGCCGGCCGCCGCTCTGAGCTCTGTCCCGTGGGGTGTTGTAAGGTCTTTTATGCCAGTCGCCGCATACATTCGCCCGCATGCTGACGCTGTCCACAATCTGAACGAATCGCTGAGGTTTCTTAATGTAGAAAAGTGCCTAAGCGAAGGTGCGTACATGTCGCAGGTGTCATCGTCTCCTAGTGCATCATCGGCTGTGGAGACGGCGCACTGGAAATCTGAGGTGAGTATCTGCAGCGCCGTGAACACATCCCGGCCTTCAAAAAGCAGGTCATTCACAGTGCCCTGTCGTCGGCCGACAAGTAGAAGTATCAGGGCGCTCTCCGGGCTGCCCTTTCGAGCGTTTCCTGGCAATCGTACATGCTTCAGGGCTTGGATCAGCCGCTCATAGTCGGCGCGCAGACTCTCACTGAGCAAGGGTCTCACATGTTGAAGGTACTGAATCATCCAGTCGCTAAAGTTCTGCATCTTGGCAATGGTTTCGCGGTGCTGCGTCTCTTGTGTCGTACTGTCGTGTGCACCGGCCATGTGCTGACGCATTTGGAGAGTTGCAATCGTGATGATGCCGGCTAGAAGCTTCGGTTTGCAGCACACACTATCTTCGCCTCGATGCAAGAGGTATTGCATGATACCCAACGCATCGTCGGCGCACTCGCTCTCAGATAAGAACGGCCGCACTGACCGCAGGAGTAGCTCGAGCGGATAGCCTGTCAGGGGCACATCTCCAGCAGTCGCAATAAGAAGTCGTAGCCTCCGCAGCACGCTACACGCATGCGAAGGTCCCAATGCGTCGTCGATATTGTCCAGGAGCATTCTTGCGCACACAGTGAACGTCGAGGTGTGCCACTCAATTGGAGGCTGACCACGCACACGACGCAGCAGACGTGCGATCTGATCGGGCCACTGCTTGCAATGAAATGCGGGCTGCTGCGGCGCTGGGAGTGGTCTCGACGAGTGGCAATACTTCTTCATCTCAGCAAGGCATTTCGCGGCAGGTACGCACCACTCTGTCTTGCTCAGGCATGCATCATCACTGTCGTCAAGAATCATGCAAAGGTACAGCTGACCTACGATGGCCGGTAAATAGCTGACGCAAATCTGACTTACTGCATCCCTGCTTCCCATAGCCTTCCTCAGACATTCCTCATTCTTTGCTTCCTGCTTCGCCGCCGCACACGCAATGTCTAGTCCGATGGCGTAAGCTTCACTTTTCCAGGCGGCATGATGAGCAAGTTCGCCCTCGCTCAGTTGGAGTAATTGTGTAATTAACTTCAGGTCCTTCTCATGTCCGTGCATCAGAACCTGCGAAGAGATCTCCAATTGGTTGTCGATGACCATATGGGTAAGGCTATCGTACTCAAATGCAGAGTATGGCAGCTGCTCGAGCGACGACGTCTCTAGCCAGGTGTAAACCAGCTGGGAAGCAAAAAGTCTGAAGAGCTTCTGCGACGAACTGAGACCCAGGGTTTGCGATACCTTTCGAACGCAGCTCTTCGCGTAGGGTAATGTAGATGGTGCCTGTCCAGCAGTCTCGAAAATATAGTAGATGCACTGACGCCTCAAGGTATGCCAGGAGGATGCAAGATTGGCTAAGAAAAGTAGACGGATTGCCATGCCCTCAGTGGCATCAAGCTCGGCCGGGAGACTTTCCTGTAAGTCGCTGAAAAGCTTGTCGTGTCGTGCGAGCACAAACCTCTCGAAGATTGATGATATACGTGCAGCCAGGTGGTACTGCACGGTAATGGTACCATGCTTGAGCAGCTGGAACAGAGACGTCCATAGTGATGGTGTGTCTGAGTCGCGTCCGTACTCGGTGTCGATGTGGCAGATCTCAAGCAGCAGTGTGGCTACTTTGCTCTGCGCGTTTGGCGACAGTACACCTGCCTTCAGTGCTGTTGACGCGCACCAATTGTACGTATCCAGCCCTAGGTCGTACAGCTCTATGTTAGTAGAGTCCATCCAATATGATTTGAGACCTGTCATGACATCGAGCACGAGACCAATAGCGACCTCGGATCGTTCGTAGGCATACGGTCTCAGGAGTCCTTCAGTCACGAAATCCAGTATTCGCTCGGCATCAGCTGCATTGAGTCCTGGGAGCAGCGTCGGGAGCTGACCGAGGACTGATTGACCGGCGAGCAGTGCTGATGTAGAGAGCAGTAGAATGCTTTCGACAACTGCGCTGGAGGGATCTTCAGTAGTCGAACCCTCCACTGCCTCGTTGATAGTGGCGTGTATCGATGCATATAGCGGCACTGCGATTCTCATAGCAGTCGCACTACACTGCGCCGACATGTGATCCGTCACGTCGAGCTTCAATGCCATCGTGCTAGCCGTTCGGCTTTCTTGTGAATCTTGCTCGATGTCCATGAGATCGTCGTCATTGATCATGCTGGTGTCTGTGTGAGCATTTTGACGTGCAGTCATGGCTCTTGCAACCACGTCACAGATCACACTTGCGCACGCAGGTGACGGGCTGGTGTCATCTACTGGGTGAGCAGCATGTCCGGGCAAAGACATGCTCGATGATAGAAGCACCAGGTAAGTATCAATCTCGTCTTGCCCGGTAGCCGACCTGGCCACGTGATCGCTCACGTTACTGAGAAGCCGCTGACACTGCTCCTGAAGCTGTGATTGTCTGCGCCCATCTCGAAAGGTGAGACAGTGACTCGCACAGGTTGCTGAGACTAGCGCCGAGCACAGCGTCCGGAACGCCTCCAGGCTGGGACTACGATGCTCTTGTACGATTGATCGCCAATGCGTCTCAGCGCTCTGCGTCTCCTTCAGCATATGATTAAGTATCAGACTTTCTGCAGTCAACCTCCCTGCAGTCTGTCTGGTGCTGCTAGGAGCAGTGGAGAGCTCCGATCTATTTGCCGATGAACTTTGAGTGCTCTCTGGCAGTGAAAGCAGGTAATGGACCAGCTCTTGGTCTCCAACGACCTGCAAGTGACTGCGAGCAAGGCTATTCCACACTGGGAAGCCACAATGCGACACTTCATGTGGCTCCTGCTTCAATGCATCTGCCGTGAACCGTGTCATGTCGATTGCATCGAACAGCTTGCTCGATGCGGCATAGGCGCGATCTTCAAAATTCCCCGGAGTCCAGCGTCTGAGTACCCATGTGGCAAACACATCTGCTAAGGCGACCGATATGCTAGGCACCAAAATTGGTACCTGTTTCAGCAGGAGGCATATGAGTTGCAACGTCGAGTCGCAGAGAAGAGTGGGCCCGTTGAGATCAATGGCAGAATGAAAACTCTGCACAAGCTCGGTGATCAAGGCTCGGGAGACTAGTCCATGATGAATTACCAACCACATGAGATGGCAAGCCGCTCTGCAGCTCCCGGGATTCGCGAGTGAGCGACAGGCGATTCGCCAAATCGATTCCCAGTAGGGCTGCGTGGCTAGATCGGCCGAGGAGGCTTGTGTAGCACAGCTGGAAGCTGCCATCAAGGCCCACGACGCCAGACTAGTGATGTCGTCGCTGCACGCAATTGACAGTCTTGACAGGAGACGTCGGACACTGTCTGTAGACATTGGCGTTTGCTGAGCGTAGAAGGTCGCAGTTTGTAATGCAGCCTCACGCATACCCGGATCGGCATCCAGGCACAATGTGGATAGATCATCGAGCTGATTTGTCGTCTTCTGCCGCTTCGTTTTCCGACCATCATCAGACTCGCTATCAGAAGCATCGCCGTGTTTGTTCGACATTGTCAGAAGTTGAGTGATTGAAGCCATTGCAGAGATCAGGAACCAGTTATGCTCGCTGCGTGAACCATTGCATTGGAGTTGCATGGTCTGTTGGCGTATGCTGAAGCGAGACTTCGGTGTGACTGCCGGGGCGAGTCGAATGTTGTCTAATTGTAATCTATCGCGCTCCAAACGTTTGGCGTACTCTGACCTCATGTTTGACAGAAGTGCTACGAGATCTCCGCGTACGGGAGTGGCCACCGTTGTTGATAGTAGTTTCTGCAGAAAGGGTTGCAAATACATCATAGTGATGAGCATCTCTTGCTTGCCCAGGCTCAACTTGGAGTTCCATGCAGACCACTGAACACGAAGCAGACGCACCAGGTGACTTGCCACCATGGAAGACAGATCAACATTTTCCGTCTGTGTCCAGGATAGGACGTTGCTGATGATCGCAAAGCAGTTCGACTCAGAATGGCTGGTCGTGACTCCACTTTTCATGAAGTCAATCACTCCCCACAATGCCTCTGATGCAAGACTGATCACTGGAGCATTGGGGGCGGCAGTGAGGGCACGTAGGGAGAACAGCATCTCTTCAGCCACTTGATGGAACAGGGTTCGTTGATGCTGTTGAGTGCCATATCCCGTACGTGTCCCAGATCGCGAAGACTGGTAGCTTGCGTTGTTGGTGCTACGATGCCCGGCTTCTGATGCGGCCCCGGCATCCGCATCGTCAATTTGCGGATCTTTGATCGATATCAGACACAGTCTGACAGCGCGTTCCCATTGTTCCGCAGGAAGATGCTCGGTATGCGGCTGATATGTAAGAAGCGTGCGCATACACTTGGCATAGTCAAACGCAAGTGGCTCACAGAAGTCTCCGCCTGCAAGGTGAAGCCCACTATCTATGTGGTCGAGCACAGCCCGCACAGTCTTCAACTTGATTCGCTGCACGCCGACATCGATGGCCAGCTTCAGCGCGCTAGCGCAGGCAGCTAGACGAGTAGTGGAACCGGTGATCAGTGCTGGTGTCTTGGCCTTCACGTATGTCGATCTCTCGGTCAGCGCTGCGCCGAAAAGCACCTCGTATATCCGGTGGAAGGAGGCGTCTGCGAAGCCGCCGAGCTTAGAGCTGTTCTGGTTATGACGAAGTATGTGTTTGAGATCCGCAAGAGCTTCGCCCCGCGTCTTGACTGAACCCTCGTGGACGCCATCTGGAAGGGTTAGTCTCGCATCGTGCCTGGCAGACTGTGAGATTGCTTACCGAGGGCGCTTTGCAGCGTGACTTCCCCGTTCTGTACCATCTTTCATGCAGAGGCCGCGATTGTACGATCTCCAGAATCTCATGCAGAGTCTGGGAGTGGAGAGTCGATGCGATGGGAGAGAGGTGATCATCGTGCAGCAATTGAATTGTGAAGTGAAATGATGCTTCACCTATAAGCCGTCGCCGACCAGACGGTAGTACGGTCACTTCCTGCCATATCGGGGGACTAGTCTCGCTGTCTTTGTATTCGTGTGGGATGGAGAAGAAAATAAGAGGTGTGAACGGTATCGGATGTATAACGAGTAGATACATTGACCGGGGTCAGCACAAGGACGGCCCGGACCCTGAGTCTAAATCACGCGGCAACCTCGCGTCTCAAGTTGTAGAATTTATTGAGGAGAGGCATCGGCCATCCTTCATATTTCGTTTGGCACCTCCCACCTTCACCTAACCACACAGCCTGACTGATACCATTCCAACATCACTATGGAGGACGACGATCCTCTGGAGCGGCTGCAGAGTCTGCAACGCGATCTCCTGCTATTCATGGACTCCAGGCTCGCCAACATACAACGTCTGGAGCTTGAGATAGATGCGAGCATGGCAGACTTTCGGAGGTTGTTGGACAAGAAGAAGAGGACTCAAGCCAGCAGAGATGCGTTAAGCGTGAGTCCAACCGGCAATCCCCCGACCAGCAAAGTCAAGCTTGGCAATGAGGAATACTCTATCAACCAGGAATTTCGGGAAGGAGCGATACAGGTGGCGGACGAACTGGATCTGGACGAGCTGGAGGCTGCGCAGCTCTATCTTGCGGTCTCGGCATCTTCGGATGGCTACTCGGAGCTCTTACCCCTACGCGCGATCCTAAGATTCCAAAATCAACAGGAGGCACTCACGGAATGCGTACGCTTACTGTGCAAGAAGGGTGCCAATGCGGATGCCGATGACGGAGAGGCGCAGCTTGCGCAAAGTGCTGTACGTGAGATCATAGGAGGAGCCGATGCACCGCCCAGTGAGCGCTCTGCTTTCTGGAGGAGATGCATAGATGGGCTTACGGTGATCGAGGATGGTCTCAAGAAGACTCAGGATCACGTTCAGATGTTTGCCATGACGGGTCGTGACCTCAACACTTCACATGGCGAGATGCTACAAGCCCAGAGAATGCTACTCACTCGCCAGCATGAAGGTTTGGCCTCGACAATGACCTATCTCATCACCAGCAGCTATGTGTTCCCAGAAGATTATCGCGGCTTCCTCAGCAAGGCAGCCGCCGCGGACATCATTGCTGATATCATGGTCCATTATGCTCCCATTTTACTTGCAGGTTCTGCACACTTTGGATCTTCAGACTCCACGACTGATGACGCTGCGCGAGACTTGCACAGGCTCTTTGCGCCTGGTCCTGGTCAGCTGCAATGGAAGGCGAAAATGTACCAATCAGCCACGACTATTTGGTGGCTGGCAGAGTACAGTGCGCGGTTCGGTGAGCCTTCCGCGCATAGCAGCGTACGAGAAGGTCCGCTCGCGAAGCTGGAGCAGGAGCGCAGCAAGCTGTTCACAGATTGTTGTGAAGGGAAGGCCTTTCATCTCATGCTTGGCATCACCGACTTCCTCAAGACGGAAAGCTGGTACGACCCGGCCAAGGCTGGCCTGGTTGGCTTTCTTCTCGACAACAGCGTTGCCTTCTCCCATGACACAACCGGCCCTTCGCGCGACTTTGCGTCCCTTGTGATGGAACTGATGCAGGAATTTGTCGGCGCGTTCGTATCGAACATGCCAGATCTACTGAGGAAGTTGAAAACTCAAGAGGACGACGTCAGACGACGAGTCTATTCGTTGCCCGTGGAAGGAGCCCAACCCGACTCAATGGACTTGGAAAGGTTCATGCTCGTTGTTGCAGGCGCATATCAAGAAGACGCCGAAGCCGCTGAAGACTTCTGGTCGGATCCGGGAGGCAATTTGTGCGGCTTTCTGCGCTGGGCGTCGCAAAGATTACCAACCCCTCGCGTTGCTGCATTCTGTCAACTGCTGAAAGCCATCTCGGGAGACATGAAGTCCGCGAACAACACGCATCGCTTCCTGCTGGGTGAGATGAGTCTTGTGGCCGGCCAGCCTAAGATAGCGCATGCGGTCAGCTGGGCGCAGATTTTCGGCGAGCTTGAGGTGTTTGCCACGCAGAACAAAGGTCGGCCGGCTGTACTGCAAGACTCTATTGGCCGGGCGGACGGCGTGAAGGATGTGAATATTACCGAAAAGGAAACACCTATCATGCTCGAAGCATACATTCGCTTAGCTGCCTACGTCTGCGAGAACAGTCCCGCTGCTCGCCATTGGATCCTACGCGAGCAGCCATTTCCTCTGCATGAGTATCTACTTCGTCTAGTACAAAGCAATTCGCCCCCCAACGTTCAATCGTCGTGCTTCGACTTGTTGGCAGCACTTCTTACAGACAAGACTGTGGACATCAATGACGGAGTATGGACAGCAATCGATTCGTGGCTTTCTGGCGGTATGCAAGCTGGTGACGGAAGACAGCAGACCACGCCTGGTCTTCGGCCTCCACCAGCGAAGCAGTATCTGAAGCGTATTGCGGAGAATGCCGAGATCGCGACATCGTTCGTACATCTACTTAACGCACTCATGGAGCCAGTCCGCAATGATCCAGATGCTTTGCTCGATCCTTTGCCGTTCCCCGAGTCACTGGGCTCATCACAACGACGCGATGGCATGGAGCCTTGTGTTGACTTCGTGTTGGGCCAAGTACTGGCGCTGCCTATGGCTCAGCCATCGCTGATGGAAAACAGACTGCTCTGCAGCGTACTTCGCCACGCCTGTCTAACATTCGCCTGGCTTGCGTTATCGACCTTCAACGAGAGCCTAGTTGTGCTGGCCAACACGAGCAGCCTCGCGGTCGAGAAGACGATCAAGACCGAATCGCTGCAGACGTATGTCCGATTGCACCCGTTCGCACGTACCATGGAGCACATGTTCAGCAATAGCACGATTGTGGCTCTGTACGACTGTTTGCATCCGGCTGTGGAAGAGATGGAGGCTTTCGACAGTGCATCGCCGGTCGTGCAGATGATCACGAAAGCTATCCAAGTAATGGACTTGGTAATGCGCCTTCAGCCAACGTACTTCAGCATCGTACGGCCGGTCATAAAGATATCTGCACCAACGAGAAGCGATGCTGTGGCGAATCCTGCGATCGCCTCATTCGACGAAGTCATGTTGAGCCAGCTGCCAGCAATGGGATTTGTGTACTTCTTCGTCGCCAGTAAGCATCTCGAGCTATCGATGAGTGCCATCAGCCTGCTCGGAAGGCTATCAACGTCAAGCAAGCTCACGTCTGTTGTGGATCCCATGTCCGGCCAACGGGTTGGCAACAGGCTTGTGGGCAGTGTGCAACCCTTTGCGGACGCAGTTGTAGAACATCTACGCGATGCGTTCACGCTCGATGCAATCGACTTCGAGCAAGGCGTCAAAGAGAACACTGAGCCGCTCAGAATCACCAAGGCGAGAGCTCTGGTGGAGTTCCTGACTAGCAGCCTTGACGCGTCGAAAACCACGCCGACGATTGCACATACCATGCTCGGACTGCTGGACGCCAACGGCCGCATCAGCAATGTCATCTCAGAAGGAGACGGACTCTTCGCGTCGGGCACATCGTTGTTCCATGCCATTGCAAGATGCGCCAACGATCTTCCGACAGGTGCTGATCAGACTAACCTGTCTTGGCTCTTGTCGCTGAAGCGCGGTTGTATGGAGATTATGACCAAGCTCGCAGCCGCATTACTGACTGCTCACGTGGTGCAGAGTGAGCTACGCAGCCTCGACTTTCTGCCCGCCATTGCCATATCACTACTTGAGACACGTCCTGATGGGCTTTGGGACGATCTACCGCCGAGCGATCCAGCAGTATTGCTAAACCCCGGCGGTAGCGGCATCAGGGACTTTATGCAGTGCCGTGATGCCCACTTCCAGTACGCCGGACTGGAGCTACGGGCACTCTCTGATGGTAGAATGGACTCTCTTCGCGGTCGACAGGTCAATGCTCTGCTAGGAGCTGTCATCGAGCCAAATGGCGAGGACACAGCTGCGGCGTCAATACTGCAGCTGATTGACTTTTTTGACATCGAGGTTGCAGCTCCGCCTGACATCTCACTACGTCATTACGAAGGAGTGGATATATCGCCGTGTATCTCAGAGCCAGCATCTGGCACTCCCAGCTTTGATCTCAACCTGGCTGCTGAGCTTCTGGCTGTGCGCAGACGGGAGCTTCACCTAAGTGGCGACGTATGCGCTGGTACACTTGAAGCCCAGCAAGTAGAAGACGAGGAGACAGCGCTACTTGCAAGTCTGTTCAGCCAGAATGCATTCCGAGAGATCCAGCGAGCACGGCTCGACGCTACTGAGGCATGGACGGATGTCGTGTCTACGATTGTGACTGCCGGCGGACTTAACGAGACCGATCTGACGAAGTTCGCCCTACAGGCGTTGCAAGTAGTGCTCTCACGTCTAGAAAAGTCTCTTGGTGACGACATGGACGCGGCTGGGCTCTTCGCGAGGTTGACTCTCACACTAATCAGCGCAAGCGTCGCAACGTCCTCTAAGAGCGATCCACAATCATCTAGCAGCCGAGCGGAGCGCCTACACACCGCCTTTCACGTCTGCGTGAAAGCCATCTGCGATAGCGAGACCAGCCTAGTCCTCCGAGATGTATGCTACCGGATCTGCTGCCTCGTGCTGGCTGATACTGTCACCTCATCGGCGCACTCACAACCCCAGAAGTCAAGGCAACCTCCAGTGGCCTCCAAACAGCTTCTCCTACAAGTTCAAACCGCTGGTGAGCGTCTTATCCGCGTCGTTACCGAAGATGCCTTTTCCGGCCGCGGCACAACGCGAATCTCCGCATTACTCTTCCTAGACGCCCTGCTCCTGCTCTTCGCCGCGACAGCAACCCTTCCGATTCTGCTGCGCTCCCTCACAAAGCTGAACTTTCTCCCTGTCCTGCTCGACAGCAGCATCACCACCGCCTCCCACTCCTTCCGCAACGCTAACGCGGACCTCCCGACAGCGTTGTCTTACTTCCACACCTCACTCTCCCTCATCCTGAATCTCGCCCGCGTCTCGCCTGAAGGCTCCAGCTTGCTGCTCACCTCGGGCCTCTTCCAAGCAATCGCCGACTCGAACCTCTTCGCCACTGACCCTGACATCGGATTAGACATCGACAATCTCGCCGCGCTACGACAGTTCTACCGATTCCTGAGCGCGGTGCTCAGGGTCGTCACTGCTGTCGTCGTCAGCAGAGGACCTAGTAATGGAAGTGTGCTCCATCAGGCAAAGACGTTTCTGACGCAGAATCGAACATGCATGATGGCGGTGTTCAAGCGGGTCAGCAAGTTGGATCGGACTGCTGGTCCGCCTGAAGTAGAGGCTAAGGAGGTCGCGGAGGAGTTCGGAAGATTGGTCATTATCAGTGGATGGCTAGAGGTATGTTCATGCGTTATGTCTCAATGAGAATGGATGCAGACTAATATGTGATGCAGGATGATGAGCCGGCGGAGAAGAAGAGGACGACAATGGGTGGCTTCACTTGAACGACATATACCTCTTCATGGCATAGCGATCGAGTCACAGATCAGGCCTGATACTATGCTCAGCTTTCATGCGCAAGTTGACATTGTATACGTTCATGCCGACCTTTTATGCCTCTCTACCGACAACCATGTCCTTTGTACAGTCTCTGCCGTACAGTCATACAGCCAAAACCATGCTAACGCCATCAAATCCACA
The DNA here is from genome assembly GCA_002077065.1 of Cryoendolithus antarcticus. NCBI lineage: Eukaryota > Fungi > Ascomycota > Dothideomycetes > Cladosporiales > Cladosporiaceae > Cryoendolithus > Cryoendolithus antarcticus. Next base: position 998,966 of record NAJO01000009.1, read on the forward strand.
GTCCCACGCCATGCATCTTACACTCCCTTGTCCACTCTTAATCTCACATCATCCATCGATTCAACCTCAGTACCCCTCCCCCTTCCCACCCCACTCCGCCTGCCCCCCAACCTTAGCAACATCCTCCAGCTTCGCCCCCATCTTCACAACACTATACCGAATCAACCTCGGATCCAATCCCAGCGTCCGTCTCACCGCATGCTGTGTCTTCGCACTCGAGTCAAATCTCAATATGAAGTAGTGGCCGGAGTCGTAGGTGGCGCCTTGTTTGCGGTAGGGTTTCGGGAGCCGGAAGGTGCCCCAGTTTGTGATGCCGCGGACGACGCCGCCGGCGTTTAGGACGAGGAGAGAGGATGTGCGCACGATTCTAAATGATGTTAAAGGGATGTGGGAGGAGGAGGAGAAGAGGGAGGAAGGACTCTTTGATTTCTGTTAGGGGACGGGAGGGGCGGCACTGGGAGTGGAGATGTCAGTGAGGGCAATGAAGGTGTAGCGGAGCGGAGAGCATACCACGCCAATGAGCTCGTATAGCATGCTTGCGTTGAATGTACTGCTTCAGTCGTTCACGGCTCGATCATATGTGCATCTTTCGGGATTCCACGTCCGAAATAGGTTCGCGACTCCAAGCACTATAAGCTTAAATACCTTATTGTTCCCTCGGCTCCACTTCCACGTGAAGGTCAAACGTCTGTCAAAGCAGCATTGAGAGCTCAACACTCTTCCTTCACTCACCACGGTAGCAATGGCAACAATAAGAGCAGTCCGCACTGCTTCTCGCGTAGCTGCGGCATCCTCACCCATACGATGTAGCGCAACATCCGGTCTGCGGCTACACGCGCAGAGCACGCGATCGTTCACAGGGAGCTCGAGAAGTGCGCACTGACTCGAAATATATTGATATCGGCAAAGCTGACAAACAAAATCAGTACTAGCAAAGCGCTACACAGAAGACCATGAATGGATCGAGCTCTCCGATGACAAGAAGACAGGTATCCCCTCCCTCCCCTTCAGCCAGCTGCCCTCGGCCCGTCCCTAACAGCCCACAGGCACGATTGGCATATCCACCTACGCCGCCAAAGCCCTCGGCGACGTCGTGTACGTCGAGCTCCCCACCACCGACCTCGAAGTCTCTGCCGGCGACGCGATAGGTGCCGTCGAATCCGTCAAATCCGCCTCAGACATCATGACCCCGATATCAGGCAAGATCATAGAAGCGAATGCGGTGCTGGAGGACAAGCCTGGGACGATCAACAGGAGTCCGGAGAATGAGGGCTGGATGGCGAAGATTGAGGTGACGGATGCGGCGGAGGTGGACAAGCTGATGGATGGGGAGGGGTATCGGGTGTTTACTGAGGAGGCGGCGGGAGAGGATCATTAGTGTATGGAGATGCAATGATAAGATGTGCTGGTGGCGTTGTGTCAATGTAAGTGTGCATGTTTTGACGATCATTGCTGATATTATAGATTCGCGCCACAAGGGCATTTGCCCACTACGTGAAGACAAGCGTGATCAAGAAGCAGCACTACTGCCGAACAGCCTGCTGATCGAACTCTGAACCATTGCGGACTTGCAGAAAGCGAGCATTTCAACACTTGAACTTGTAATCTCGCCCTAGCTGAGCGTCTGTGGACGACAAGCCACCCAATGAAGGGCAATGGGCGCAGTCCGGTAAGGGACCACGGTTTCAACAGGAAATGACCTGGGAAGTCACTCCACGTCTGTTCTGGGTGCGCTCTTACCGTTGAGCTAGATGCTCTTCAATGAGAAGTATATCTCTAACAGTGTACATATAGTATCCAGGTGAATAAGGTCGGACAGAGGAGGGCTCGAACCTCCGACCTTATCAAGACATCGGCTGTCCAGGACGTCAGCCACCCCTGGCAAGGCGACGGGCGCTGTCCCGAAGGACAACGGGGACACGGGACAGTTCCGTGATTGTCGATATGGTGGATGCGCTCTTCCGGCTGAGCTATCTGTCTCACGATGACGACTCATCCTGTGGCGACGCGTATGTGTGGCGACGCGTATGATGAGTGTTAGAGGCAAGCTGCGGAAATAAAAATCGCAGCATGTACCCGCAAATGCATGACGTGCGTCCCGCTGCATACTAGAGACAGAGGACGGCCGGTGGTACCTCGCACAGCTGCAAATTCGCTGTCAGGTATCCGCAATCCAGCACGACAGTATCCGGCGCACATGGAGAGAATCGTGGCTTTGCAAACGCAGACCCTTGTATTCCGCAGTGTTGGGTAGCAAAGAAGCCAAAAAGCCTGCTCCCGGGAGAGGTCCAATGATCGATCCGCGAAGGCATCCTACAGATCGAACTCGCGACCTTCTGGCATTAGTAAATCTTACCCGTATCCGACAGTCTAAACATGTTGTTTGCACACCTTGGAGTGTCGCAAAAGATTGGATCGCCTACGATTCGAACGTAGGTTCTCTCCCTCAGCCGCTGGCCAGGTGATACTCAGCCACCCATCTCAGGGCGACGGGCGCTACCCAGGACGCCTGCGGGGCGATCTAGGGCAACGTGGGCTTTCAGCCGTGAGCACCGCTAATCTGGGAGCGCGTTGACCACTACACCAGCGACCCTTGTATGGATCACAGACTAATGAGAATGTTCATGACTACCATCGGCGCATCGAAGCTGCCGGCATGAACTCATGCGCTGCAATGAGCCCGCCACAAATGGAAACAGCCAGGCTCATCGCGCCTTCTCTGCAACGTGCGATTGCGCCGGCGGGTACTAGCTCCGTCCGTGCGTAACGCCTTGGTCCGCAAACACACTCTTTCAATACATGGACTACCACGACAGCGATCAAAGTCGGGCGTCGATCAAAAGCATTGACGATCTCTCGACCTACAATCCGCAAGCACGCTGGACGCCAAACTTGTCTATCTCGCGAAAGTCAGCATCGTATCTGCTGCCGTCAAAATATCCATGAAACCATGTCTACTACAGTGTCCAACTCAGAGGCGGAGGTCGCTGGATCAACTGCGCTTCTGACTGTGAGTAATTTGCGCTCTCGCGGCGGTGCACATACTGCTGCGCGCTGCCATCATGATGCCGATATCAGCTCCTGAAAGGTGGCAGAGATTTTGAGATGGGTAGCAGGCACTCGCGATCTCGGCCACCATCGAGGTCTTCACCATTCCCGAGCCGGTCGACGAGATCCTGTTCCATGTTTGCATGAAGGACATCCTATTCCTTCAACGTACCAGCAAGGTCTTCGACCGCACCATGAGATATGCGCCACGTCTGCAGGAGAAGTTGTTCTTCCGGCCGATCAAGCTTGCAGAGCCGCGACAGCGAGGCCTACTTCTTGACATGGCTGCGGACTCCCACGTCAACAATCTGCTACTCTCGCTCCTGGGTGTGCAGTGCAGGAGATATCGTTGCAAGCTGGGCCGTAACGCTGCCAATATCGAGGGCATCACGATGGGCTACGAGTTCACCCTACACTACAAGCGCCCTCGCGAGCGTCGCAAGCACTACATGCCTGGGTCTTGGGAGACTACAGCCTCCAATTCACGAGCAAGTCAGAGCCCAAGGGTGTATGACCTAGTGGCTCAAACCCAAAGTGCTGCTGCGTGCTGAGGGCGAACCAATCAAGTACAAGCATGCGAGGAAAAGGCTCAGGCAATTTCGTCCCCATGAGAAGCCAGCAAAGATGCGTGCTTTGCACAAAGTTGTTGTGCACATGCGAAAGGTCTTCCGAGCGTGTAGGGGAGTTCGGGATCCCCAGACCTGAAAGTCAAGCTTTCCGGAGGTGCAAAGATGAGGGAAGTCCCTGTTGCGGCTGAGTGGAAAGAAGCATTACCCCATTGTCGAGTCTCTGCAGAAGGGTCTTGCGAGTCGCACGCGACCTCTGAGCTCTCAAGGTGGTGGTGTTGGTCACTTTCGCTGTCGCAGCTGGGTGTACAGGAGCACTGGTAAGGTCTTGAGATTCAGGAGAAGGAGCCTTGGAGTGAAGGAAGCAGAGCTTCAAATCGAAGTCGCTGGTCGTACCTGCCTCGTGTATTCGCAAATCGTCCTGTCCCATTCGTAGTACCCCCTTTTTGAGACCTCCGCCCAATTCGCCACCCTTGTATCTGCACTACCATGTCAGATCGCACATGTTCCATCCACGTCCTGCAGAAGTCAAAGGAAATTTCGAGTATTGCTACATATGAATCCTTAGTGCTCAGAGCGTCAGCCAACAACACCAGGCAGTCATCCACCACGTCTGCCGCAGTCCAAGGCTTCAGTCTCACCAAGCTTCTCCGAACCGTTCTCCACCACCTTGAGATGTAGGACATTCTGGTCTTCGAGCACATTGACAAAATCTACAAGCGCACCATCAACAGCTCGCATTGACTGCAAGAAAGGCTCTCTATCAGGCCCACCAGACTCACCGATGCGACTGGCCAGGAGCTCAAGCCCGTGCCAAACAAGCTGATGCTCGCAGTCCCGAAGGTGGAACATGCCCCATTTATCATCCAGGTATCGCCGCCGGCTCCTGAAGAACGAACAGCTCGCGAAGATGGCGATGAAGGCGCACGCGCAGGGACTTCTTTCCTGTGCGCTACTAGGGCTGAGAAGAGACGAGGACGTACTTGAAATCCCTGTGCAGAGAGATTGCGAGATCGTGCACGTTTAGATCGTGATGCGCTGATCTTAGGTTGAGAGTGCTGCCAACAGTGCCTCGTGTACGTCTGCCGTGCGTTAGGACGGGCGAATTGGCTGCAGAATGCGGATATCGAGGCGCATACACTTTCGAGCATGACCTGATCGCACGTTCCTCTCGTATCGCCTCTGCGACCTGCCAAGCCGATCCGCGCTACGCTTATCCAAGCACCACATATTCCCTAGCCTCCTGTAACTCCGCAGTCGTCCATCTCTCCAACGCAGACCTACATCGTCTCATCTTGTGGTCTTGGGAAAGGAGGAATTTTCATAGATCAGACCTACGCTGCAAGGTCAGTCGAGATGATACCTACGCACGAATGGCAGCCACTGACTACTCCATATAGCCCATTGCCAACAACGTCTGCAGTCAATGAAGTCTTCGACATTTCTGAGTTGCTGGAGATGATCTTCTGTCAGGCCACGATGGCAGGCGCACTGCGCTGCCAACGCGTTTCGCATAACTTCCATGACTTGATCAATGCGTCCTCCGCCATCCAGGAGAAGCTACACTTCAAGCCTGCGCCAATCTTCGGCCCTGGATGCAGGTACATCCAGCCACAGCCGCATAAGCTGCTACTGGATGCGTGGAGCGCAGTGCATAGTACACCACGAGCTGGCGACCCGTCCGTCAAAGTGCAGGACAGAGTGTCTCTACTACACTTGTCATACATCGACAGAGTCGACTACCACGTATTGCCTGGTGCGAAACTCCTCAAGCCCGGCTGGTGGAGCAAGATGTTTGTCTTGCAGCCACCAGACGCCAGCCGCACGTTTCCTGTACAGATGCAGGTGACTGGGAAGGACAAGCTGGAACTGCGCTTGCTTTGCCAGATGTTGAGAGAGTGGAGTAAGACAACAGGTTACTCGCGGATGGCTTGGCAGCAGACACGAGACAAGGAGACGATCGAGGAATCCATCGCATACGCTGTGTCTAATGGAGAGGACGAAGCAGGACTAAGAGCTGCGTGGTATGGACCGTACGATGCCATCGAAGATGGGACATCTTCCGAGTAGTGTGTTGAGCAGATCGTCATCGACACTGCAACGTACAGTGGAGCGAAGTTTGCTAAGCGCGACGAGATGAAGAGAGCGAGGCATGACGGCTCTCTTGACCATTGGTAGTGTGATGTCTTCAGGACATAGGTCTACACAGCTAGGGACATTCGAGTGAAGTCGCAACGACCCCATAGTATGGTTTTGCTTGGCGTCGCCGAATGAGGCACCTCCGAACTTCACGCCCCCATACCGTGACACCGAAGCGACCCTGAGCACTATCGTATTTCGTCTCTTCATTGCCTCCAACATCGCAGCCAGCCATATACACCTATACTAGTCCCTCATCCATCTCATCAACATGGTCAAGCTCGAAGAAGTTCCCGACGAAGAGTTCCTCGCGGCGCAACCAGGTCCCAAGATCGAAGAAGAAGACGACTGGGAATCAGACTCCAGTACCTCACACCCTCCCTCCCTACCTCATCACCCCTTAACCCCTCTCACCAGACTCCGACACCTCCTCCATCCTCTCCGACTCCCTCGAGGAAACCCTCTCCGACCGCATCGCCGCCCTGAAAGACATCATCCCCCCAACGACCCGCGCGCGCCTTTCTTCATTCGCATCATCGGCGCAAGGATGGGTAACGAGCGGACTGAGCTTCTCGGGGAAAAGTCTGTGGGTTGTGAGCACGAGTGCGCTGTTGCTTGGGGTGCCTTGGGCGTTGGCTTTTAGTGAGGAGCAGCAGATGCAGGAGATGGAGAGGGAGATGCGGATGCAGCAGAGTGCTAATGAGGTATGTACATACTGTCGTCTTGAGGAGGGAAGGATGAGCCGTCCGGAGGATGATATTGACGAAATTGCAGATGCTTACGGCTGGGTCTGGGCAAGCGAAGCCTGCGCTCTAGAGACAGCGGCACGTGGTGCAGGGCAACGGTCTTTCATGCATGATCATCGGTCAGCACTGCATCTACCTTTGTGTGGACTGCAGTCGCTGCCGGGACTGCTTCGTAGCGAGTGTACCATATTCTCGTCTCACACTCAGCGTATCCTGCATTCAACTCTGGCATTTCACAGCCTGCACGCCGCCTTCGAGCCATGATGGCTTCATACGCAATACTGCGTGCCCGAGACATGGACCCTCAGCGTACGAGCTCGAAGATACTGACAGCTTCGCAGATCGAACAGCCATGGTCGAAAGGTACTTCTCAACAGACAGAATCTAGCCCTTCATACGACTTCTCGCAAGCTTAAGCGAAATGTTGTAGCTATATGCGGGTGCAACTATCGACTTTCTCAGTAAAATCTGGGCTGGTCGCGCCTACGTGCACAAATCACATAAGTCTCTGGTCTGAAATGGCCCCGTCTAGTGACACCACCTCATGGCGCGCTACAACAAGTGAATCCAGCGGTTATAAAATGCAAGGTCTTATGAAGTCTCGATCCTACATGCATGTACGCGCCACGTCCAGTAAGTTTAAACACCGACAACCTTAGACTAGGAGACGTCCACCAGCGCAGCAGGGCTGCACTTCCTATGGACCCTTACGCCACCGCTATGGATACCTCACCGGCGGCCCCAACGGAACAGGCTGTACCTACGACCAGGATCACTGCAGGCACTTCGCCTCCCAGCGCTCTACAGACATACCACCCCTACGCTGCTTCGCTCTACAATGTGTCGTTCATGTGGCCGCCGAAAGACGTTCCAGAGCATGGCCCCAGTCATGAGGACGACGGCGTCAATGCTTATACAAGACAAGATCACCAGGTAATTCAAGAAGCGCTGATAGTGCCGAGTAGCGCACCAGACCCATCACGGACACAACGTGGTCATCCGGAAATCGAACAAGGATCTCGTTGGGAAAGCGCACTGACGAGTGATGAGGCTTTACCTCCGCACACCACATCAAAGGGAGCGCCAGCAGCCACAGCATTCCAAGGCCCAAGAGCGCCTTACGGCAGCCAGAGTCCGTACACCCACGGCCTAATGCAGCCTCTCGCACCCACGCGGCGGCCGCCCGGGTCTAGTACACAGAATACCCTTCCAGGCGGGAGGAATCGTCATCTCGCATTTGATGGCGCGCACGACACCTATCCTCCCGCACCATCACAACAACTGCGACGGAAGCCCGCTCGCCTCCCAGCACAACAATCCAGCTCCCACCTCCTCGCCTTAGACGGTGCATCCGCCCCTCCCTCTCGTCGCTCTACCTCCCATCAACCCAACCCCCTCATCGACCCAGCACTCACGTCCACTCACCCACCTCCCACCTCCCATCCCATCTCCCTCCCACCCGGCCCCTTCACCTGCCATCCTTGCTCCCAGACCGCCACCCTCGACGCCCCGCAGACTTTTTCAACGCAGAACGAGGTGCTGGCGCATATGCATACTCAGCATAACATGCCCCATAGTCGGCTGTGCTGCTGTGGCGTTTGTCGGTTTGTGTTTTGCGAGATGGAGGCCGATGGAGACGGTGACGGGGGAACGGGGGAGGAGGAGGGAGTGAGGTGGTTGAGGGGAGGGGGGTTTGGGGAGGTGGGGATGATGGATGGGGGAGTAGTGGCGATGGGCGATCGGCCTGTGAGGACAGGAGATGGGGAGAAGGGGGCGGGCGATGTTGGTGGACGGGAAGAGCACTTCACTTGGCCAGCGACTATGGAGCAAGTGGCCAATGAGGCGGATATGGGCAGGCCGCAATGGGATGGAAGTCTTGATGAGTTTGTGGACTTTGGGGCAGGTGATAGAGGCCAGCAGTCCGACTTTGGCGACGTCAGCAGTAGCGCAGGCGCCGACTACGCGCCAGACGTACCAGGATGGCTTCATCCACCTACTTGAGTACAATTCAAAGAAGGCACTTGGCATCATGCAGATTCATCGAGGTATCACGTCTGTAACTTCAACTCCACCCCCTCCCCACCCTTCTCCCCACTCCTTAACATCGCCTCCAGCACCTCCAAATCCGCCAGTGCCTCCTCAGCACTCTGCAGCGGGTTAGGCTTACCCTCCTTCAGACTCTTCGCCCAAGCAAAAACTTCCGTCTTCACGCCTCCAAATTCGTCTTCAGCTTTCTCGAACTTGCCTTCCTTCTCCCCTTTAGCTCTAATATTCACGCCCTTGCCGTCGCCTGGGAAGGGTGAAATAGAGACTTCGCCTTTCTCGCAAGCAACGGACCATTCGGTGCCAGTACCTGTTGAGCCGAAGGAGAGGCTGAATGTGCCCTGTCCGCCTGATACAAGGCGGAAGATGGCGTCGACTGTGTCGACTGGAGGGAGGTAGTCCTGATGTAGAGTCGTGAGTGCGCTGACTCGTTCGAGCTTGCTACCTTCCGAGCCTAGTAATCGCCGCATGCCAGCGACGAAGTGCACCCCGCCGTCTAGTAGGAAGCCGCCTTGATACTCTGGTTCTTTTCGCCACGAGGTTGCGAGGTACTTCATATCAGGTTGTATGCAAGTTTGCATTCGCACGCGGAAATTGAGAATCTTGCCGAAGGATGCGATCCACTGTGCGCCCACGTTGAAGGGCGACATGAAGCGGTATTGCTCTGCGATGGCGAAGAAGACTTTACTCGTGTCGACGTTTGCATAATACCAAGCTAAGAGCTCCTTAGCCGTAGCAACATCTTTGGCGATTGGCTTTTCGGCGAGAACGTGTTTGCCGGCTGAGAGACATTGTTTGATGTATTCTGGCTGATTTGGGATGGGCAGGGCGATGATCACGGCGGAGACATCTTTGCGAGACAGGAGCTCACTGAGAGGCTTGCTGTCCTCGGAGTAGAGATCGATGTCTTTGAGGGAGGCAGACTCAGAGACGGACTCGGCAGAAGCGTGGGACCGGGAGTAGATGGCCTTGAGGGAGAGATCTGGGCTGTCGAGGACCGCTGGGAGGTGCTCTTCTTTGACGAAAATACCTGTTCCTCGTTAGTGAGGACTCAATGCGTACACATCGCTGTAACATTTACCGCTGCCTATGATTGCCACCCCGATTGGGGAGCTCATGCTTATGGACGTGCGAGAGCCGCTGAATGCTCTGAAGTTTGCGATTGGACACCAAGGAAAATGCTTGCATTGATGGATACTCAATGGAAAACCACCTACCAGGTCCGCCCGACTATGCGGGTACGTCACATCATCGCAATAGCTAAGGTACGCTGCATTCACCCGGCGCATGCTGGATGTCGTGCATGGAGTTGTCGGGAGGTGGAAGAAGCCGACATATCTACCCCACACCCCCACATCCCGGCTCTTCCCAAAAAAGTCGCCGTGTTTGTCAATCCAAGAAGAGCTCCTTCCCTGCAGAGCAGCTATTCGGAAAGCGTGTGCAGGACAGTCGCCACAATGCCTCACAAACATACCCGCAAAGATACTAATAAGTCTGACTTCAACCTCCCCCCAACAGTCCAAGCCAAACCTCTTCCAGCCTACACAAAAGCTTCCCTCCTCTCCTCGAAAGCGAAGTCCAATAAGCGCAAGCGAACCGCCATACCCGGCTACGGCGCAGACGACACCCCTCGAGCCTTTGCGCGACTTCTATCGAAGCAGAACACCCAGAAGCCTCGAAGCGGCTTAGATGACGGCAACCGAAAACGCGGCGACAAGCCTGCCAAAGCGAAGCCCAAGCCCACACCCACAGAGTCAAGCCGAGATGTCCCCAGACTGCTTCCCGGCGAACGCATCTCCGACTTCAACGCTCGGGTCGACCAATCTTTGCCTGTCTCTGGCCTCGCGCGCAAGGGCCGGCAGAGCATTCCTGGAGTCAAGGAGTCTCGCACCAAGACCGAGAAGCGCATGCACAAGATGTACGCCGCCTGGCGCGAGGAAGACCAAAAGCGAAAAGACGTCCTCGAAGCCGCACGTGAGGAGGCAGAGGACGGGGACTCAGACCCGGAGACCGCGGCCGCAACCGCTGGCTTCGGGCTATCGAAGAAGCGGAGACGGGAGATTGGCGAGAGCGAGGAGAAGGAAAGGGACGTGTGGGAGGTGTTGAAGGAGAAGCGAGGTGGGAGAGTGGCGTTGAACGATGTTGCACAGGCACCGCCGGAGATTAAAGTCAAGCCTAGGGAGAGGTTCAAGGTTAAAGAGGGTGCGAGGGTGGATGTTGCGAACGTGCCTAAGGGCGCGGGGAGTCTGAAGAAGAGGGAGGAGTTGGGGAGCGCGAGGATGGAGGTTATTGAGCGGTATCGGGAGATGATGGGACGGGGAAAGGGGTGACGTTGGCAGGACCTGCATCGAATACAGTGAGGTCGCAGAACTCTGATAGCGTTGCCAGCTCGACTCGCGAAGACTTTGAGATTCACCCTTGACTAGAACGCTCAAAATGTGATTGATCTGAAGGCACAGCAGGGGCGGCGTTCAGTAATAACCTGCCCAAGGGCTCTCGCTGCCCAGGTGTGCTTCCAGTATCTGTCCTAGGGCCCGCACAAGCTGCGTCTATGTACGCGTGCCAATGGCAAGGCTTCAGGTAGCACAAGATATCGATGTTACTCCGGGGCTGAGGCAGGGCTGTCAACTGTCGCCACGGCGTACCCCAGACGCGACTCCACTACAGAATGACAGCATGAACACGTTGTGGTCCGACTTGGCTGCAGCCATTGTGATTACGTCCGGTGCCAGTACTCATATCCACCACATCTCCCTCCCACCACACCCACAAACCCATCGCACCGCGCTCCGCAGATCAGATCCGTGACTTTTCCGCACAACGACTATCACGAACCCAGGTCCTACAGGCAGAAACCCGATTCGCCAGTACAGGGTCCACATGACGTCAGCATGGCGCTTCAACGGTTGCCGTCCCGTTTGCGAGGTTTGGAGCGAGACAACCCCGCGCGAGAAAGCAGATCTGAGCACAGGGTAAGTGCGTAAGCCACGATGATATGGTGTGGCTTGTGCGATGGGAAACAGCTTCATGTTGAAGTCGCACATCGTTTGGGGGAGTCTCGGAGTGTCACTCCGAAAGTTGGTGTACTGACCGCAGCACATGTCTGTAGAATTTCTACCGGGTCAAGCCAATGTTCACAACTGCAGAGACTTTCGATAACAGTGCCAACAAAGTGTTCCGGAAAAGCCATCCCCAGATCTGCATCCTTGCCAAACGGCCTCGGAGAAAGCTCCGCCAAAGTCAATTCAGTCGCCACCACTGCCCTCACAACTCCATCCTACAATACCATACCGTTCGCCACCATCACTACAATACTGATCATTCTCACTTCCACCACCAAAGAGGCACTACGCACGCAATACGAGGCTTTTAGGTCTCTTGCACCGCTCTCGCGTGCCAGCCCGCCCACTGCAAGCCCCACCAACAAAGTCTGCTGTGTGGATTCGCCACCCAGCTTCAAGAGCCGCCATCGCCTCTTATTCCATTGCAACACTCATTCCTGAGCACAGAATAGTCAGACTATGATCCCACAGGACTCACCTCTTACCCATAGTGGCAGTGTCGCGTTTTCGCACCAGTCTTACCACGATGGCGCTTATGAACCTCAGCCGGAGTACCGCTTTGGCGAAGTGGCGATTGATGATTCGAGAATGAATGACGAGTTCGCTTCGATGCATGGCTCGCATTTGGAGGAGCAGCAGCAGGCGTTCGCGGCTGCGCAAGGAAATGCGAGGTTCGTCGGCACTCGTGGCCGTCGCCACTGAAGTGCCTTGCTAATGATCGAACTAGACACTTCAAATCCAGTGCCTTCTCGTTCCAGCAGAGTGATGGTGGCTTTGCAGCATACCAGCAGATGCTGCAGCAGACCGCGGATGCTGTAGACGCATGGCCACACGGCGGCGCACAGCCAGCTTTCGACTTGAGCATGTTTCAGCAGAGCGGCGGGCTACGACAGAGTATGCCTCGAGGCTCGGTGTCTGCGATCGAGAAGTATGGGCAGGTCACTCCTCCCAATGATGCGTCCAGTGAGGCGGCGTCGGATTCCAAAGCGCAGATTGTTTCGCAGATCTCACCAGAAGAGCGGGGTCGGAACGACAAGTCTGAACGCGCTCGGAATGCCGCCATGCAGCGGCATTCGAAGAAGAAGCAAAGAAGAGGCAGTGGTGTCAGCCCAGTGTCAGGTGGTAGTGAAGACGAAGAAGGTAGTGATAAGAAAGAAAAGTATCGAGAAAAGAATCGGTTAGCAGCTGCGAAGTGCAGGGCAAAGAAGAAGGACAACATTGAAGGGATTGAGGACAGGCACCGCAATTTGAATGCCATGAACTCTGCGCTCAAGAAGCAGGTGCAGGACTTGCGAGGCGAACTTGCCGACTTACGCACGCATGCCCTGGACCACCAAGGGTGCAATTGCCGCATTGCAAGGTACAACGTCAACCAGGCGCAGAAGGTCGCTATGGGCACTGACGGTATCGGATCGTCCGCGGGTAGCGGTGCCTTGGGACACAGTCCAGACTGCAGGTACGGACGAGGAAGCGAAAGCGGGTCGGCAGGATCCGGCCAGGGCAGACCATCAGCAGCGCAATGCCACTCCTTCGTTGCGCCCTCCAGCTTTGCCTTCAATGGCATTGGTGGCCCCAACGGGCATGGCGATATGGAGATGCAGGAGCGCGACGAGGCGGCGGACTTTGCCGAGTATCTCCAGGCCGAATTTGGTGCTACAGATGACTTCTCGCACGCGGGGTGAAGAAGCGTGGAAGCCGTGACGAATTTCTTACTATCTTGTTCAATAGGCCTACGACAGCCCCCCGTGGCGGAGATCCTTGCGTGTAACGATGACGAACAGCGGCGACATTGTTGTCGAAAGGCCTTTGGGTGCTTGCTGTTCCAGTTACAGATCGTCGTAGTGAGGCAAACGACAAGATGCGATGATATAGGTGGCCGGTAGATATATGAACTAAAAGCAATTGACATGCATCCTTCGATCAGAGCAGTGGCGTTGACGTACAATACAGTGGCGGGTAGAGAAGCTTCATGCACGATCGATTGAGTCTGTGCATGAAGGTTTAGCGAAGTAAATGTCCTGGAGTTGTGGTCCTAGCCCAGGCGAAGTGGGAGCGTGACCATTCCGGATCCTCGCCACTTCGTCAGTCTGCTTTGAGCGGTTGCCCTTGATCGTGTCTTGGCGAAGTGCACAGGTCACGATATGTCCAGGACGGAGGCAAAATGACTGTGAAGTTGCTCGGTCTCCAGTCCAATCCGCCTTGGATGCACATGTCCCAAGAGTGACGCAGATCGATCACCAGATGTTCTCGTCAACAGCAGTGGTTATCATGATCGTGAAGATCGAGTGAAGGGTTGCATTCCCCAGGCGGCCGTGGACCCAGTCTAGGCGCAGCATGTCCAAGCCAGAGGCGCCATCGACGGCGCGAGCGTGACGATGAGACACCATCATCGTGCTCCCATCGTCTACCAGAGGTAAGTCGATGGTCGTACGCCAGAGGTGAGTACAAGAACAGATGACGGGAGGAGAAGAGAATGAAATGGTCGATCGAGGCGACATCTCGAGAGATTCGCGATTGCGACAGCGCGCATCACCAATCGCCAAGCATCGACGATCGTCGCAAGCGCTCTCTTGAATCACCCTTGACCATAGAGTTCATTGTGAGTATCTCGAGCGATTGAACGATGACCACACGATGGTGTAAGGGTGTGGAAAGAAGACAACGACGTGCGACGACGAAAAATGGTGTGGTGGGCGATCGCTGATCACAACAAGGCAGCTGCGGGCGCGGGGGTGCACGGATCCTTGCCGAAAGAGGATCGAGTCGATGCGAGTGAAACGAAGCCGTAGAAGCTTGGAGGACGAGACGGTTGTGTGCCCGTCTCCGACCGGGTCCAGCCGCTGCATATGGACTGGTTTCTTCGACGAGACGAAGAGCTGTACTTGACCAACTTTGACAGCTCTATAAATCTGTTCTTGACAGATCGACTGTTCGAGTCCAGTGTCATTTTCGATTGGAGCACGAAAGACAACCTTCTCGATGCCTTTCATCGTTGCATCGATCGCTTGCCTCGCGACGCCGCGCATGCGGTCAGAACCACGCAATTATGACGGCAAAGTGAGCAGAATGGACGAGTCTCGATCGCCACGCAGATGCCAGCAAGCTGCGCCGTACGGATACGCGCGTACGCAGTCCAGTAGCCCAGATGCGCATCTCACGATAGACAAATAATGTGGCTCGCTTTCCAGACGTTTTGCGATTACTCGAAAATTGTATGTTCGCCTGCGCGTTGCGACTTCTGCGCATAGCCCCGACGAGAAACTGCACTCGTCGCTTCTGCTGCATGCGTTGGGTCAATCAGTTACGTCGTACCTCGTTTCCCGAGGACTGCAAAGGCATCTCCGTATTCCATCGAGATGATCGCAGTGCCTTCAGTGGTCGGTATAGTGCCCTGGGCGAGGCGTTAGGTAAGCAGAAATCGCCATGACGCAAGTCCGCGACTTGAATGCCTCACTTATGTCGAAGGACCTCAATCGTCTTCTGAGTGACTATAGTACTCATGAGCTTGCTTAGTACAGCTAAGAGTGTTCTGTTTCGTCCTGCCACATCAAGCTTATTCGCGGTAGGCGTTACCCTCCTGGGCTACTTCTTTCTCCTCCCTACTAATCCCGAGCTTGCTCAGTCCAAGTCAATTCGCAAGATGCATATCGAGTCCATCCCCATGTGTATGCCCCAAACTGCCGATCGTGTTTGTGTCGCAGCATCTGATCAATTTCAGGGGAGGGAAGTGGCAACAACTACGCCTACCTCGTTACAGATGAGAAGACAAAGAAGGCCGTCATTATTGATCCTGCCAACCCATCAGAGTACTGTGCAAACCTTTATAACAATGCTATCAGCTCGTCTGATGCTATCGTAGAGTCCTACCACATCTCAAGAAAGCTACCGACAGTGGGATCAAATTGACGAACATCATCAACACTCATCAGTAAGCCGACAGGAAAGCCTCGCGCAATGACTCAATCTAACACTGTATGATCAGCCACCACGACCACGCTGGCGGCAATGTCGAGATCGTACGTCCCGCTGTCTTCCATTTAAAGCCCTCCTCTGACCTTGAGCTGTGTAGCTCAAGTCATACCCTCTTCCCATCATAGGCGGCAAAGACTGCACAAAAGTCACCAAGACCCCGGCACACGGCGAGACCTTCACGATCGGTGAGGGCATCAAGGTCAAGGCTTTGCACACACCTTGTCACACGCAGGACAGTATTTGCTTCCTGTTCGAGGATGGCAACGACAAAGCTGTGTTCACCGGCGATACGCTGTTCATTGGAGGTAGGTCAGACTGTCCATCCCAATGTGAGACAATCGTACTGATCTTGATGTAGGCTGTGGTCGATTCTTCGAAGGCAAAGCCGAGGAGATGGATACTGCGCTGAACAAGACATTGGGTGCATTGCCTGATGACACGAAAGTCTACGTATGGCATGCCTGCATTGTACGACCGGATGCAGTCGACTGACATGCCCCACAGCCTGGACACGAGTACACGAAGGGTAATGTCAAGTTTGGTGTCAAGGTCGATCAGTCAGAGGCAATCAAGAAGCTCGAAGCGTTCGCCGACGCAAACAAGCAGACGCAGGGAAAGTTCACGATAGGAGATGAGAAGGTGAGACGGCCGACGGATCATACCTGCGAGCAACGCTGACCATCGACTGTAGAGACACAATGTCTTCATGCGACTGGACGTAAGTGAACGGATTTCCGGCTCACCAGAAGCGATCACTGACAATGACTAGGACCCAGCAGTACAAAAATTCACCGGCAAGACTGGACGAGTCAATGTGATGGCTGCGCTGCGGGAGGCGAAGAACTCGATGTAGAAGACTAGTCACGGAAGATTGACCATTTGTACATATGACCGTCTTGCGGTGTCCCAATCGATGTCAGTCAATCACCAATCGCCGAACACAGTATCGCTGAGTGGTGTGCACCTGTTTTGTATGAGTCCGCTGTCAATGACTGTGAGGTCGATCGATGACTATCACACTGCGGGGCCCCCACTGTTACTTGCTCATATATCTCCATGACCCAAACATTCATTAGCCACCTATGTACTTTTCCTAAACACACACATCCACAATGATACTACGAATATCGCGGCATTACTAATTCTCAACACTATCTCGGACACTCACTACTGAACATGACGACCCGTCAAGAGCGGTATAAGCAAGGCCAGCTTTCCGCACAAGAGCGGCGGGCGGGCGAGTCCGCCCTGAGTGACTTCGCAGACTACGTCCAGCAACAGCAAGCATTACGGAAACCCGGTATCGCCACCTCGAATGGCACTAACGGCACAAATGGCGCTGCTCCTGCGCCGAAGCATGAGCACGCCGAGCTGGACATTCTCGACACGCTCGACCTAGGCGACGACAAGCCCAAAGTCCGGATACGGCATCTCCTACTCAACGATGACGCAGAGACGGAAGATGAGAGCATAGCGCAACTTCGATCGCTGATCGAGGCGCGATTAGATGAGGGTCATGGCGAGTGTCTCTTCGACGTTGGCCTCGAGGACAGCGGCGACTCTCAAAATTTGAGCGAGGCAGAGTGGGACGCCGCACTCGCTCGGATACGGACTTTACTAGAGGTGCTCAAAGCCGACTGGAAGATCCTCATGACCAAGAACGTCCCGGGCAGCACAGTAGACGTTGGCAACGAGACGAAGCGCGAGAAAGGCTGCGTCGGGAAAGTGATGATACGGCGGCGGCCGAAGGATTTGGACGACACGATTGAGACGCGAATAGCGGTTGTGGGGAATGTGGATGCTGGGAAGAGTACGTTGCTGGGGGTGCTTGTTAAGGGCGGGCTGGATGATGGGCGAGGGAAGGCGAGAGTGAATTTGTTTCGGCATAAGCATGAGGTTGAGAGTGGGAGGACGAGTTCGGTGGGGATGGAGATTATGGGGTTTGATACTAAGGGGGAGGTTGTTGTGTCTGGGGTGCCGGGGAGAAAGTTGAGCTGGGAGGAGATTGGTGGGTTGTCTTGAGGTGCTGTTGGGATGTTGAACGAGCACTGACAGCGCGCAGGCAAGCGAAGTGCAAAAGTTATCAGCTTCACCGATCTCGCAGGTCACGAGCGATACCTGCGAACCACTGTCTTTGGCCTCCTCAGCTCCGAGCCGAACTACTGCCTACTGATGGTCGCAGCCAATAACGGTCTCATCGGCATGTCCAAGGAGCATCTTGGCATCGCTCTGGCCCTGAACGTCCCAGTTATGGTCTGCATAACCAAAATCGACATCTGTCCGCCGCAGATCCTCGCCCAGACCGTTACTCAACTCACCAAGATCCTCAAATCACCAGGTGCCCGCAAGATCCCAATCTTCATCAAGTCCCGCGAGGACTGCATCAACACCGCCACGCAATTCGTTAGTCAGCGCATCTGCCCAATCTTCCAGGTCTCGAACGTCACCGGCGAGTCGCTAGACCTCGTCCGCGAGTTCCTGAACATTCTCCCGCACCATGGCAAATACGACATCGACGCTCCTTTCGAGTTCCATGTCAACGATACCTTCTCCGTCCCCTTCGTCGGCACAGTCGTCAGCGGCGTCGTCAAATCCGGCGTCGTGCACGCAGGCGACACAGTGCTAGTCGGCCCGGATTCCCTCGGTCAGTTCACAACGACCACAGTCCGCTCCATCGAGCGAAAACGTATTTCAGTCCCTGCCTGCAGCGCCGGCCAGTCTGCTAGCTTCGCCTTGCGTCGCGTGCGGCGGAAAGACGTCCGCAAAGGGATGGTCATGCTGCTCGCCAAGTCAGATTCGAACCCGAATATTCTAATCCCGCAGCCGAAAGTCTACCGCGAGTTCGTCGCTGAAGTGCTGATCCTCAGCCATGCTACGACCATCCGGACGAAATACCAGGCCATGCTTCATGTGGGACCTGTGAGCCAGACTTGTGCCATCATCGATATCGATCGCGCGTATATCCGGACCGGGGATCGGGCTACGGTTGCTTTTCGCTTTGTGCAGCGGCCGGAGTACTTGGCTGTTGGGGATCGGATTCTATTTCGCGAGGGGAGGACCAAGGGACTGGGGATTGTGAAGGAGGTGGGGTATGATCCTAGCAAGCCATTGAATCCTGAAGCTGCGAAGGAGAGGGCTGCGTTGGAGAGTGGGGTTGAAGTTGCGGCGCCGAGTGCGCCAGTGGCTGTTTGAGGAAAGAGAGGATGGGCGTTCGGGGCTATCGCTATTGGAGCATATTAATGGATCATGAGAGACGAATGCTATGCCGGGCATGGGGAGAGGCAAGCATCTGCTGCATCTGGATGTAGTCTTGTACAGAACACATATGGAGACGATGCTACCTGTAATTATGCGATTCGATGAGTTGAATGGCAGGGTATTCAAATAGTACCCAAAATTATCGTAATCTACAATTTCATGGTTGATAATCGACGGAAGGTAATGATATCTCGTGCTCTTTCAGTCATGTTCGTGCCTCGGACTTCACTGAGTCATCGGAATTTCTTATGGAACAATCGCGGTGTTACTGTAACAGCATTCAATATCGTATCCGACCATACACAACAGCCCTTCAAGATCAGATCACCATATCAAGTACAAAGAATCCCCACACACTCACGATCAGCTCGGGATACAACATATCTGAAGCGCATACGATTCCTATAGCTTTTGCTCGTCACGCTCGAGACACCCACTATGAACGGCTCCAAGTAAAGATGTCTCTCCCTACGAGGTCAGCGTTCGGAGACGCTAGTGATACAAAGGCGCGAGAGAACTGTCGAGGGAGTGATCGATCGTTGTACAGCTCTGTGATATAGGATACCGAGAAGCTTCAAGGTCCAGAGGAAATCATGGCGGACACCCCGAATGGAGCAAATGGCAACGTGCCGGAGAAGAAGGCTGAGCCGGCGCCTGCAAAGAGTGTAGGGGATGATGGATTGACGCCGGCAGAGAAGAAGAAGAGGGCGAAGGAGGAGAAGCAGGCGAGGAGAGCGGCTGAGAAAGCTGGAGCTGGAACATCTACGGCACCAGTCACGAACGGCGTGGAAGCAAGCAATGGAGCGGTGCAGCCTGTTGGGGAGTCTTCGTCACAAGCAGCGCAACAACAGCAACCTGCACAAGTACCTAGAGCACAGCCGCGGAGGCCAGTCGAGCAAGCTGCAGCGCCCACAAGCACGCAACATGGCCGGAATCCTTCAACCGCCACACAACCCCCACCGCCACGCCGTCGAAACTCACAGTCCGTTCTACCAGCCGTCCCGAAACCAGCCTCCAAACCCCCCAAACCAAAGGAATCCAAAGACGTCCCCCTCTTCTCCCATCTCTACGCGGCCCAACCCCGCCCAACGCTCCTCACGACCCCGAAAGACATCCATCCCGCAATCCAAGCTCTAGGCTTCCAATACTCTACCTACGCTATCTGTGGCTCCACAGCACGCACAGCAGCCATGCTGCTAGCCTTTAAGGCCGCCATAGCCGATTACACAACGCCTACAGGAACGAGTCTGGCACGACATATGACGACGCACTTTCTGAGTCCACAGATCGAGTTCTTGAAGGCGTGTAGGCCTATCAGCGAGAGCATGGGGAACGGGATTCGGTTTCTGAAGAAGGCTGTTGTGGAAATTGATCCGAGTGTTGATGAGGGCGAGGCGAAGGCTTACTTGCGAGACAGTATTGATATGTTCTTGAGAGAACGGATCGTGGTGACGGATCGGGCTATTGCCACTGCAGCGGTGAAGCAGATCAAGCAAAATGCTGTGGTGCTCACTTACGCTAAGTCTTCGCTTGTCGAGAAGACTCTCGTTGAGGCGCATGAGGCTGGCACGCAGTTCAAGGTCATCTGCGTGGACTCACGACCGCTCTATGAAGGTCGAAACCTTGCTCGTACACTTGGGCGGAGAGGGATCGAGGTGGAGTATACGCCTCTCTCAGGTATCGCGCACGCCATGAAAGATGCTACGCTTGTTCTGCTAGGCGCAAGATCAATGCTCAGCAATGGTCGACTCGTCTCCCGTGTCGGTACGGCGAGCATAGCGCTCCACGCCTCACACGCCGACGTCCCGGTCATAGTCCTTTGCGAGAGCGTCAAGTTCACGGGCAAAGTCGCTCTCGACTCCGTGGTACTGAATGAGATTGCGCCACCGGAGGAGCTCTTGCTACCTGACACGACACCCACGACTACGGAAGGCGAAGGCGAAGGCGAGAAGGTCAAGACACTCGCGGACTGGAGGGATATACCCGGACTGCAGATCCTAAATCTGATGTACGATGTTACGCCCGCGGAGTATATCCGCATGGTTATCTGCGAGTATGGCAGTTTGCCGCCGAGTTCGGTGCCGGTTGTGCATCGGCTGGCTAACGAAGGGGTATGAGAACGGCAACAGCACTACAAAGATCGAGCAAATGAAGCATTCATACCAAATCGCTGACGCCAAAGCATCTGCATGCTGTCCCGTCTACCAACGCCATCGCATATCAGATCGGCCGAAAAGTCATCGTCACCACCTACCTCCCCCTTTCCTTCCACCTCTCTCCTACATGCCCCTCTGCCGGCTCACGCTCCTTCGGTACTCGTCATGATGATGTTGATGATGATGCCGATGCCGACTCCCACTCCTCCTACTCCCTCCCCAACTCCCACTGCCTCGAACCTCCTTCTCAGCGCTTCTCCTGCGCTCCCTTCTCTTCTCCCTGAGCCCCGGCACCGCCAAGATAACCACCCAGGCGTGTATCACACCCGGAACCCAGGCTAAGGCTGTGAGGAGAATGTTCAGGAGGAAGTTCAGACTGCAGCCGGTGCGGAGGAGGACTGCGAGGGGAGGCAGGAAGATGGCGAGGATGCCTTCGGCGAGGGAGACCTGTGGGGGTTGGGTTAGGGGGTGGGGATTAGAGGGGAAAGGATGGGGGAGTGACGGACGAGAACCATCGCGTAGGGGTCTTGAGCTGTGGCGAGATCTTGGGTATCTTCGACCACGTAAGCCGGTTCGGATGTTCTCAGATAGCTTAGGATTGTACAGACTTTCGGTTTTCCAAGTCGTCTTGTTCTGTTGCCGATTCTCTTGCTTTGTCTTTAGTGGAAAGAGGGAGATGAGGCAGAGTGAGCTTTGATATAACACGCAATGGAACAGCAAGAAGTAGCATCGTACCATCGATCTCACACTCAACTACATCACGTTGTACCATCACTCTCCGCCCCAAGGGCCGCCGCGGAGGGCAGTGAGGCCATGCCGGTGAGCTCGGCTTGTCACAGATGGGAGGCCTCATGGGACCTTTGGACTTGAGTAAGTTGAGTCATCTTCATATAGTGTGATATGTTACATTCGCCCGGTACGTTGCGGCTGCTCACGTGGAGATCAGACGTCAGTATTTGGTACCTCAGCAGAGTCATTAAGTACACAGTTAAGTTGGGGTGAAGAGGCCGATGTGAGCGAGGCCGCAGAGCGATGCAATTTCGCCAAGCCTCGGTGACTTCACCTCTCAGCTTACTCCACGTGCTGGTCATCAGCCTGAAGGAAGATGTCGTCACATATGATGTACGCTCTCAGTGGAGGCTGGCTTGCTTGGTGTTTCGTTGCTTTCGCGCCACTGTCATATGTATCAAAATCATGCTTAGTGCGCCACCCATGTAGCCTGCAGCTAAGATCTACCGTGCTGCACCATGCCCCGCTCAAGTGCCGACAAGACGTTTCTCACAAGGCTGACAGCTGAATATGTTCGTATGTTATGGTCTAGTACGCTGAGGGTCATAGCGTACTATAGCGTTATCGGATGTGTTCATAGCCATGACAACCCACCAGCCTACCTTCATGCTCCTGCCGGATACAAGCTTCCTCCCCGGCAAAGGCATCCAGCTCGGCACACTCTTGCCTGTTGAAACAGCTTCGAAGCACCCAGATGCTCGGCGACCCTTAAACTCTCCTTCTCGCATTCCTGTCGACGAGGCAACCGTCACCCGCCAAACTCACAAACAATGGTTCCTCGACACCACACAGCAAGCGTCTGGCAAGGTCGGCCTTTCAGCTGAGCTCTCAATAATCCCAATACTTAGCGGTGGACTCTCAGGCAGCCGCGCAGTCAAAGATTCGATCAAGATCACCGCCGAGAACGTCGCTGTCGAATGGTTTGCCCCGGACGAGATATACATCGCCGAAGCCACTGTCAACCCAACACTGCGGAAGTACGCTGGTACTCTACGCAGGAAACCTATCTATATGGTCACGGGACTCATGACGGCCTCGGTGGCTACCATCGAGTATGGCAAAGATCGCAGCGGCAGTGCGGGAGCAAAGCTCGCCGTCGATGGCGCAGCTTTCGGCGCACCAGGCAAGGTCGGTCCGGAAGTCGAGGGTTCGCGGTCTTATGAGCGACGACAGGGCTCAAGTCCAGTTGAGCCATTCTTGTTGGCGTATCAGCTTCTGCGCATCCGGCTGAAGAGGCAAGAGGGGCAATTTGAGACGCGCATGGAGACTAAGTGGGCGTTGGCGGGCGATGAGGATGGAAAGATCAAATTTGATGGTGGAGCGAATCTAGGAGAGTGGGCAACTGTACCCGTGCTTCGCGCGGGAGACTTCGAAGATAGCGACTAGCTGCAATTCTGATCTTCAGTCCAATTCGTGCAGTATCCTCTTGATCGTCCAGACCAAGTCCTGAGGAGCAGCCGCCTCAAAAAGCTTTTCTGGCACGACGTAGTGATAAAGTCCGCGAGGTTCGTGCATGAGCATGAAGATGCGCATCATGTAGCCGACTGAATGTAGTCGCGCTGTCTTCTGCACGTATGATTGTCGTTCACTTTCGTGTGACGCACGTTGACCGTGGCGCTGAGCTTGTTCGACTCGCCAGTGCACATATGCTTCCTGCCAGTTCTGCATGAGGGAAATGACGAGCGCAGCGATACCAGCTGCGATGGGAGTGGCGAATGATGTACCCGTTTGTCTCACCAGCTGTGTGCTGCTATCAGCATTTGGGAGCCATTCTGACTGCACATCGACGCCAAGTACAGCGAAGTTCGACTCTCCGGCGAGAGCGCTGGGGTTGCGGTCATATGGATTCCCGAGGGCATCGGTAGCGTGTACGCAGAAGACATCGCGACGCTTCGCCGGCCAGCTGCGACCCTGATTGCCGCCAAAGTTCGACGCGGAGGCGAAGATAAGTACTTTCTTGGCTTGAGCTTTCTCGATCGCTTTTTCGATTGCCGGTACTACATGCGACGTGCCAAGTGATAACGAGATGATCGAGACTCCCCATGTTTCGACAGCATATTCGATGGCCTGTCTTGTGGTCAATTTAATTGCTACGTTATAGTTTGTATGACAAATCGAGGAGACTTACCTTGGCAATGGCTTCCTCCGTTTCAGGCCGCATGGGGCCCGCTTGATCACGCCGTCGTACCACTCTCGCTACGTAGATCTGTGGCTCAGCCTCGGCGGTAATGTCAAGCACTGTCGAAGCGATATGCGTGCCATGACCATCGTCATCCTCATCCGCCTGGAAGACATAGCCGTCCCCCGTTTCATAGCCTGTAGCTGCGGCAGATATCCAGCTTCGACACTCTGCGATCCGCTCGTAGTGTAATGTATGTGAATCCGCAGACAGCTTTAGTCCCGTGTCAATGATGGCGATCTTAACGGGAGTTGCTGCATCGGAGCGATGCAGGAAGTATGGCTGGATGTGATGCTGGACCGTTGCGAGCCATTGATCGCTTGGATGCTGCGTGGTATTTGTAGTACTGCAATGATTGTGTCGTGCATTGCATCTGTCCCGATGCACTCTGTGCGTATCAGACGCTTGATCTGCGTCATGCTTCCCGCTGGTCGTTTGACTTTCGCGGGCGCCGAATAGCGCGTCGAATGTCACGCCGAAGCCGACCTCGAGTGCGCTCTGCAAAGGTAGCACTACTTTCTGCAGGAAGACCTCTCTAGCTTTGTCGCTTAAAGCGTCCGTCTCGCCTTCAAGCTTCAATTCTTGAGCGTCAAGACATGCGTCAACAGCGCCAACTAGCGCTTTCGCAAATGGCTCTTCTTTGGCATTCTTGATCTGGTCTTCGTACGTATCCCAGGACACCTTCTCACCACTGATCAGTGCTAGCAACATGGTTCCCAGTATCGGTAAGCTTGGGGATGACTTGTTGATGAATGAGGCGAGAGCTTTCTGCTTGGTATTACCTGCTCGAGGCGTAAGACTAAAGAGGAGCTGCCAGTTCGCCTCTGATGTGTTCTTGGGATCAATATATTGCCACAACTCGTTCGAAGTCTGCTGTCGTGGCCATAGCGCACTGCCACTCAAATGTAGGTAGGCGTATGCCAAAGTGAGTGCAAGAGATAACCTTTGCCGTAGCTTCGATGACAATATTGTCTCGGGGAGCCTGTCTGTGCTCCAGTGCGAAAAGAGTGCCGGACTGCTTCCAATGGGGTTCTCGGATCCGTCAAGGTCCTTGGCAGACTTCACGGTCAGTCCGCCCGATGCGATCTCTACGATGGACTCTGAGGAATCGACCTGTAGCAGTTCGCACACCTTGACTGGTGGAGTTGCTTGTTCTTTGTCCGGCTCGTCGTCAAACATAACTTTGCGCTTCCGTGACGTCGAGGTCCCATGCTTGCCATCTCCAGAACACTTCAACTTGACCGATCTCCAGTATACTGCATGGCCGTGCGAGATGGAAGAGACGGCAAGGCATGTTACATCAGCGCCTCGCACATCTGACGCACGACCTAATGAGATCTTGGTATCGTAATGATCGCAGATCTTACACTTACACACGCTGATCCAGTGCTTGAGAAGAGCCTCATGGGCGGCACTCATGGCGTCGAAGATTGGTTTCGTTCCATTCCATTCCGTAGTTGGCGCCATCTCGATGGGCGCTGCAATGGCTGCGGCATGTTTGCCCAGATCTCTCAGTAGACGCTTTTGAAGCTTCCATGATGGCTGGTCGACTTTCAGTCTCGCTAGCAGCCAGGTGCGTCTTCGTGAATCCGTCACATTGACTTCCCTGCTGAAAAGCCCGAGAAGCAGAACGTAGGACTCGCCGCCCTCGTCGTAGGTACTCTCGTCCACTCTGATGCCATCGGCACTCAAGTCCACCCAGTCCTCTTCGAGAGTATCCAGGAAAGCATCGCCACTATCGAGCTGTTGGGTATTGAAAACCTTGCCCTCTGCGGCACCTTTGGCTTTCACTATGATATCGAGCTCGGCACGGAGCTTTGCGTTGAAGCCGTGGTTCCTCGATGGAACATGGTCTTTGTGCGATGCAGACGTGTCCGTGCTCACTCTACAGTATTCTGCAGCTTCCCGCAAGAGTCGGCAAGCAGTGTCAAGTAGGTCAGACTTCACCCAGTCGGGGACGTGGTCCGAACGGACCGTACCATCATCATGGTCTACCTGGTCTTCAGACTTCCTCTTGTTCATCTCACACCATGCTGTAACGCAAGAGAGGCCTCACTGCAGAGAAGATTACAGTCTATGATGTACACAAGTCCTCCTTTGCCACATGCCCGATCGCGCTATGCACCGCGTTCAGGTGTCTACCGTTCAGCCGCATCTTCACGTGACGTCAGTGGCTGACCCGAACGACCATCTCACTGCATGTGTTGCTGATCACCATAGTGATCTGGTATGGCACATCGGGTAGCTCTAGTACCGCTTCGCAGGTACAATCCCTTTCTAGGCCCAACTGATCTTCTAGATGTAGCAAACAGATTGCTGTAGACATCGGAGCGTCCGGCGAAGACCATGTCAGCGACAACAGGCCACCAGGGCATCATCACGCAGCTAGCCACCGAATGCAGACGCATATTGACTTACGTACGGGATGGAGGCGAGTCCGCGCAGGTGGACTGGGCGGGAACTGAGGTCGCGCGGCTTGGTGTGTGGTCGGCTATGCTTGGTGTGTCCGCGGCAGGTGATGTGTCTGTCGATCATCGCCTGAGGAAAAACTTCGAGGTGTATCAGCTGCTGACTGATTTGCTTGATGCATTGAGGGCTGACCTGCGACAATGTAAGGATCACAGGTGCGCTTCTTCCACTCCACGCTGCTGATGACTCTCAGTGTACTCTACGGCAGCTGTACAGGATCGAGGCATAAAGCAGCCAAGGGCCAAGCGAGCGAGACACCATGAGCCCAGACGATCCAACCGCCGCAGAGCATCAAACTCGCCATCATCCGACGAGGAATACGCAGCGGAGACTCTGCGGGCTCGCATCAGCGATGATATTGGTCGACTACTACGCTATGCAGCTCAGATACGGCAGTATAGTGAACAACGCGACTACGATAAATCTACGACTTACGATCCCAAGGACTTAGACGGATCTCCTGTCATGTCGGGCTTCAGCAAACACTTGTGCTTCATGGTCGACCGCTTACTGCCCACAACCGAGGCTAGTCTACTGGGCACGCCGGAGTGGCTGCGCCGTCGATTGATACTGGTGACTGAACAGCGATGGAGAAAACTGATGTACGGTCAGCGTCGGGCTAGCGTGCGAGCAGGGGAAGCCCACTTTGTCGGAAGTTTGCCGAATCGTCCTGCAACACAGCTGGATATGGGCCCGAAGCCCTTCTCCAGCCACATCGATGATAGTAGTCTGGCCATTGTTCCACCGATAAGTGAGCTCTTTGCATCCGGCAATGTGCCATCGGTACATGCCGCTACGACGCTGGCTGGTAGCGTCCGGCTACAAGCCGAAAGACCTTTGGCACTGTCACAAGCGGGGAGCAGTGCCACCAAGATCACGGGAGGGCAGTTGAGCTTCCCGGCTCCCCCTCCTGTACCTAAAGGCGTTGATGTGTTTGAGTGCTCCTATTGCTGGCGTCCGAAAGAAGTGAAAGAGGCACAAAACGTGCGTAGGTGGCGGTTCGTCTTGTGCTCGTCATTGATTGCGCAAATGAGGCTGATGTGATGCGCAGAACTCATGTCATGCACGATCTTTGTCCATACTTTTGCGTCTTCGAGAATTGCAAAACTCCATTGACCACCTACCCAACGTCGACAAAGTGGATTGATCATCTCGAGTCGGGACATGCGCGCACAGCCTGGGTATGCCAAGTATGTGAGAAGCAGTCTGACAGCGAGCTTGATATGATTGGGCACACTCGAGATACTCATGAACCCTTGGTCACAGACAGTGCGGCAGCACTGATTGCCCGGATGAGCTTCAACAGACTACCTCTTAGACTTGAGTGCTGCCCCTTCTGTCGATATGAGCCTGCCGAAGCGGAAGTCAGCCAACGCCAAGCCTTGGTATTCGAACACATCGGACAGGATCATCTGAAGGGCTTCGCACTGATGTCCATTCCATGGGCATTTGGCGACGATAGTTCGGTCGCAGGTGACAGCTTAGCCACAAAACACGACGCGAAAAGCGTGGCGACCAGGTCTAGCTATGGGTCAGAGGTAGAGACGGCAGCAACACTAGCGGCCAGTATCGATTCCGGTCAGCCAATCAAGTTGACATCGGAAAGCTTGAAGAATGTCAGAAGTGCCTCAGATCTTGAACAGCCGGCGGCAAGTCTCATCAACACTTGGGCAAAAAGCGTTGCGACTTCGGAAGTCATCATCGAGACATCCACAGAGCCAATGCTTTCTCCAGCACCAGGTCGCATCATACCTTTGCCGCAGGACGGCGATGGTCCAGGCGGTATGGAACAGCGCGGACCTGTCGAGTTCAACCATGCAGTCAATTACGTCAATAAGATCAAGGTGAGCAGCTCCGGACCCTCTCACGTGAAAGCAAGAAAACCACGCTAATAACAATACCCGCAGGACCGATTCTCATCACAACCCGACATCTACAAGCAGTTCCTCGAAATCCTCCAAACATATCAACGCGAATCAGAGCCCATCCAAGACGTCTACAGTCAAATCACGCATCTTTTCAAAACCGCCCCAGATCTCCTCGACGACCTCAAGCTGTTCTTGCCAGAGTCTGCCGCTGCTGCTAGAGCCGCTTCCGAAGCTGTCAAAGGCGATACTACCTTGGACTCGCAGACTGAGATGGATCTGGAGCTTAGGCTTTCCGGAGAAGACACGAACAAGTCGTTCTCCTTTCCTGCGCCACCTCCACCAGAATCGTCCCGACCAGGATCTCCTCTAGGGATGAATCTACCTGGGTACGATCAATCTAGTCAGCCTTTACCTAGCTCTGGAATAAAACGACACAAGTGCCCATACTGCTCAACAGAGTTCACGCGACATCACAATCTGAAGAGTCACCTGCTGACACACGTCCAAGAAAGGCCATATGCTTGTCAAACTTGCGATGCGCGGTTCAAACGGCTTCACGATCTAAAGCGACATACCAAGCTACACACAGGCGAGAAGACCCATACATGTCCCAGATGTGGAAGACGCTTTGCTCGTGGTGATGCGCTAGCGCGCCATTCCAAGTTCGAGGGAGGCTGTATGGGCAAACGGTCCAGTTCCGATGACGATGATCGATCTTACAGCCGGGGCGTGGACAACAGTGACGATCTTACCGTAGATTACTTCGCAGATCGGACCGACAGTTCCGAGGATACCGCCTACGATGTCGACTACGATATTATGAAAACCACAAAACCCCCAATCAGAGCCATGCACAATAGCCGGGCATATCTCGGGAACGATCGCGAGCATCAGCTCACTGAAGATCCGCATTCTTCTGAAGGCATGTACGTTGAATCTGCGTTCGAGCCTGCCGCATCTGCATATGCTGTCAGGCCGAAGCGGCCTCGAAGCTTGGTAGCCCAGCGACGATCGACAATCCCGACACCCGTCTTGGATTCGGAAGGCAGGACGTCGCCGGTCAAGAAGAACCAGAAGCGAGTGATCTTCCAACTGATCGACGATCAAGACTCTCGCATTCAGGCGCGCTTGCCTATGAGGGTTCTCATCTCTTCCCACGACACTACCGAGACGATTATCACGACCGTCAAGAACTTCTACGGTCTATTCGGTCTATACGAGTACGATGTCAGCTTCGAAAGCGAGGAAGGCATACGCATTGTCCCAGCTTACGACAACTTTGACAACGACATGGTGATTCATGTTAAACATATCAAGCCGGCTCCAGTCGCTCAGCACGACTGCGCACATACTACATCACCCAAGAAGCCAGGCGCTGCCGACACATCATCGACGACCATGGAATGGTGTTCCACGCATGGTGGCCGGGTCCCTAGAGCTGAGTTCGAACGCAACGGTAAGGTGTACAAAACATGCAATGAGTGCAGCGAGAAGAAGCGCGATTTTCATCAGAAGCAGACAGCTGCAAGATCAAAGGCTTGGCCAGGGAAGGGTTGGCCAGACCCTGAGCAATACTCGAACGCTGACAGTGCCAGATCGAAGGACGGGAGTCATTCCAGTGACGGAGGGGCGATCAATACAGCGGGTGCAGACGGCAACAGCAAGATGTCAGGAAAAGAGGCAGAGAAGAGTAAGATCGGCTTTTTGATCAAGGGTCGTGCCGCGCAAGCTGCCGATCAAGATCGTATGACTCCATCGAAAGCAGAGACGTCGCCACTACTTGATCGGAAGCTCCCTGTACTCGATTCGGCGTCCGGCTCGAAAGCGACAGTACCGAAGAGTAGAAAATATGTGGGTAATACCCGCGTCAGTGCTACTACACACTTGAGCCCGTCTGCGAAGCAGTTTATAGGTCCAGCCCCGCGAGCGTTCACAACACCGTTCCCGCCGGCCGCCCAATCAGCTGAGCCGGACTTGCGAGAAAGCAGCAATGTACCTGGTCATGTCCGTAGCGGAACCCATGACCGTATCGGTGCTGTCCACAGCATTGCTCCTAGCATGCAGCCCGAGGCCAGTAATCCATTATCAAATGCTGCAGTTAGCTCGCAGGATCATTTTCCTCGAAATCATTCGGGTGCAAGTCCAACACCGGATGACTTGCAGGGAGCACTTACCAAGGCTTTGGCGGAAGATCCTAGTCAGACAGATAGCGAGGCTTCTGTCGAGGAATAGCAGTGACGGTTGATCCTTAGGACCGCTAGTCCGACTCTATCCCTACATGCGAAGTTGATTAAAGGACTACCTCGGCTACAGGATCACCAAGCTCTTCGACGCCGTTGCGTACGGTCAACTAGCTCCTCCGGCCTCGAGCCTGTATCGTGACACGTCACTCCGCTGGCTTGGACTTCCTACAAGTAGCAATGTGACGGATATCATCGAGTATGCTTACACGCGTATTACAAGGGAGATGCCATAGGTTCTCGCAACGAGTGCAGGACGGACCTGCCGTCCGCAGAGCGAGAGCCAGTCGAAGGATGTATCGCAAGGCTGACGTCCAAGTAGAAGGCTATTGGTCTCCCGTGGACTTAAGATCGTGATCAAGGGCCGCGGCGCCCAAAACTTGGCAGTGTCATCGACATCTTCCACATCAGGTCTCGTAGGTCCAATTCAAATTCTCTTGGCAAGGTGTCAAAGTAAATGTACGCGCTCCTCTGGGAGTCGCGCAAGCTCAGCATCTGGCAGATGCGAGAGGCTTGCCTCATAACCGCTGTGTACTATCAGTTCCCTCAGACATCCAACCCATCCAACTCCACCAGATTCCTCACAACCCCCACAACCCCCTCCCCACTCTCATCTCCCTCCGGATTCTCCACCCTTCTCGCAAGCACACCATCCAACATCCCCCTCAACCTTCCAACCAACACCCCAATCCTCGCCCAACCCCTAAGCCTCACCCATCCATCAACCACCAATCCCCGTCCCAACGCATCGATCTCCACTGGGCCGCCGAACATCAGCAGCGCGTACACGCCTACGGGCGTGAGCTCGCGAACGAAGATTTTGGATGTTGAGAGTTTGGTGAAGTAAGCTAGGTATGCGGCGTTATTGGGGAACGTTTGCGTCGTAAAGAGTGTAGAGGACGGGTGAATGAATACCCGTCCGCTTTCTTCGGAAAAGAACTTCAGCGTCCTGGACTCTGGGTCTAGTGCCACGGAGCCGGAGGACGAGGCGGCGTATTTCGTGTTGGGGAAGTCTATCCTTAGGATCTGAGGACTGAAGGACGCGGCTATGAGGGCGCGGAGGAGAGCGTAGTTTGTTGATTGGGCGTTCGCTTTGTCGGTTGCGGAGAAAGGGTTGTAGGATGTGGAAAGGAAGCCAGCTTCTTTGAGGGAGGAGAGGTATTGCGTGCGATTCGTGGATATGTCTTGGAGGGTTTGGTGGGAGAGGAAGTTTTCGTCGCACCAGTGGCGGAGCTGAGATGTTGGTTCGCCGGAGGCGCGGCGGGATGACCAGGCTGTGTAGGCGTTGAGATCACAGAGGAGATCGCCTTGTGGACCGCCGGGACTGAAGGAGGCGCGTGCGGCTTTGGACTCGTCGCGCTTGGCTTGAGGGCTGACGAAGGGCGACCGTGCGGTGAGGATCGAGGCGATAATGAGCGTTGCTTCGAGGCAGCCAAAGATAGCGCCGTAGACCATCAGCTTGCCACAGCGGAGGTCTGCGGGTATAGAGGAGAGATGACGACCGAGGGCAGTGAGCTCAACGCCATCCAGAGCACCCATACGGCGAAGGAGGTGCAAGGCGCCTTCGACGGCCATCTTCTCTGGTGGCGTCAATGCCGATGCGATGAAAGCCGGCACGTCTGCTACGCCCATTGCCTTCACTGATAGACAGAGCTGCTCCAAAGGCACTCGTCTGATCTCCGGCTCCGGCCGCTCTTGCATCTTCGCTTCTGCGCTGCGAGTGTACAGCTTGTAGCACTTGCCAGCCCGTACACGGCCAGCCCGACCACGACGCTGCTTGCACGCCGCGCGTGAGGCCCAGACTTCGGCAAGCTTGATCATATTGTTCGCGGGATCAAAGCTCGTTTCTTTGACTCGGCCGGTGTCGATCACAGCAACAATGTCTTCGATCGTGATTGATGTCTCGGCCACATTTGTCGCCGCCACGACTTTCCGCATACCGTGAGGCGCTTTTTGGAAGACTCGGCGTTGCTCGACGCTTTGTAGAGAAGCGTGCAGCGGCAGAGCGTGCAGGTTCGGGATATGTCGAAGTGCTCGGATCGTCTGGTCGATCTCTGCGACACCAGGCAGGAAGATCAGGATGCCTCCGTCTGCGCTCCCGAGCTCGCTGTCGATCATCTGGACTGTCGCTGCTATGAGGTCGTAGTTGATGCGCATCCCAACCGCCCTCAACGCGCTGCCCATGCTTTGCGGCCCAGGTCGTGGCCCATTCCTAGGGTCCTCGTCGACCATGGGCTCGGGCTCCTCTTCCGCGGCCACACCACTGAATCCAGTAGCTCTCACAATATCATCAAGATACACATCGGTAACCGGATGGGTTCGTCCCTGAATCTCCACCATCCCCACACTAAGCTTCGCACTCGCGAAGTACTTCTCAAACGTATTCGAGTCCAGTGTCGCACTCATCAAGATAATCCTCAGATCCTTTCGCTTCTTCTGCACATCCCTCAACAACACAAGCAGAAAGTCCGTATCCAGACTCCGCTCGTGCACTTCGTCGATGACAACATGACTTACATCGGCCAGACTCTTCAGTACATCGTCTTCTCCGCCGCCAGAAGTCTGAAGCCGTCGGAGGAGCACACCAGTAGTCACGAAGCAGATCTTCGTCACGCCCGCTCGCTGCTTACTCTCGCCACGAATGGCGTAGCCGATCTCCTCTCCCACCCTTCCACATCTTTCATCCGCTACTCGATCCGCCAGCCCCAAAGCGGAGATTCTGCGAGGCTGTGTGCAGATAATGTTGGCCTGCTCGCCGAAGCCACGCTGGAGTAAGTCGTCGAGCAGAAACTGCACTGATTGCGTGGATTTGCCGGAGCCGGTCTCGCCAGAAATGATTGTTACTTGGTTCTTGGTGATGGAATCCACGATGGCGGACTGGAGGGACCATGCCGGGAGGGCTTGCCGGGTGCGGAGCATCGATTGCTGGGCGAGCGTGGACTGTTTACTCGTCCAGTCCCGGAGGAGGCGCTGGGAAACAGGCGTGTTGGGTGTCCAGGTCAGTGGGCGAGGGTGGCGTCGAGGACCTTTTGTGGGTCTGGGGTGGCGAGACGGTGCTTCAGCAGAGGTTGATGCTGCGCTAGCGATTTCGCTGAGGCGACCAGGTCGCTCTATGATAGAGAGTACGTTGTTTTCGAGCCAATCGACGATGCTGAAAAGCATCTGCTCGCCCAGGAAGTGGTCCTGACTATGCGTGAGGCACTGCTTGAGGATGCTGAGTCGGATGTATGCTGGTAGATCCGCTTCGATTGAGAGTGTGGGCACTGATCTTGGATAGCCATGACTAGGCGGACGTGCACGTAGTGTGATGGGTTTCATGGATGGCGTTTGCAACTCTAGTTGTATTGTGCATATTCCGTCGTGATTTGTACATCTGTTGCCATAGATAGCGGCCAGAGTGGCCTGCTCCTCATCCCATAAATCTGTGTCCACACTCAGCGTATCGAGGTCCACAGCCTCTTCGTCCGAATCCATCAGTCGCCGCTGTAATGCTTCGGCTGCCCTGGCCTCGTTGCCTTGGCATGCGTCCAGCACCTCTGTGCAAATTTCCCTCGCATAGCCCCCGGTGACCAGCCGCGTGATCTTGCCCTCCCTCTTCAAATCTCCACTAGCGAGACTAACGCCAGCAGAGTAATTCTCGGGCAACATCCACTTCGGCAAGTCATCCTCAGGACAGTGAATCGCAAGCCATTCGAGGCACTCCTCCTTGTCCTTGCAGATTTCTACCGCCTCCTCGACGTGACTTTTCCGGAAGCCGATAGCTTCAAGATCGTCCACAATCCTCTTTGCCTCGATCTTTGAGATCTTCACGGCATGCGCATTCCACACCCCCTCCTCCCTGACCAGCCTCTCAACCTCCCGTCTCGTCCTAGCCCCCATCTCAACTTTCGGCACTTTCTGCCATCCCCTCAAGACATGCTTTCCCTGCACCGCGCCGTCCAGCCCCACAACAGCATTCTTCTTCTCCTCTTCTACAATCTTGACCCTCTCGGCCCTGGCCTTCTCCCTCTTAACCTTGGCCTCCTCGTGCGCTTTCTTCGCCGCAAACGGATCAGCTTCATAAAGATATCCCAAGCCCTGCGCCACAGCCTCGCTCTTCAGATCCGCGAAGTCACCCTTCCACAGGTCTCGATATCGAGGTGGGAGCATCATATGGATATTCTTCATACTCCCCACTCTATGCAGCGCGAACGTGGCAGCGAAATGTCTCGCTTCCAGCGCAGTAGGCTGCGCACCTTGCTCGACATTATACTCTCTTGGTGGCGTGATGGGAGGTAGCACAACGACTTCCTGGGTCTTAGCATTCTTCGACTTGATGATCACGCCTCCAGTGAAGCCTTTGGGTGTGCGGTGAGTGGTGTACTCGGGCTTCTCCCAGCACTGCTTCTGGCAGTGCTCGTTGAAGAGCGTCATGGGGAGTTTGCCTGTCCAAGATGGGCCACCGATTAGGGTGCGTGTGTCCGGGGGTTTGGGGACTTCGGGGGTGGTGGGATCCGTAGACGGGCCAGCGACCTTGGGCTTCGGAGTAGCATCGTCGGTCGGTGCTGGTCTGGCTTTCTTAGGCTTCTCGTTGCCGAACACTATGAAGCTCGTGTCCTCTCCATTGAGATTTGCGGCGCTGCTCGCTGGCTTTTTGCTGCTGCGCGGCGCATGCGGTTTGTTAACCATCCTCGTCGCTCGCTGATATGAATGGTAAGTATGGACAGACGTTCCATGAGGCGAGTGGAGACGTATTTGTCTCCCAGAAAAGTATTTCACATCACCCTCCGAGCTCATGCAGACATGTGAAGACGCATGACTCGCGCCCAGAATATACTCACTAAAACCCTGTTCAATCGCAGGCATCTGCCATTGGTGTGGTCACAACCGGCGCTAAAAGTTTGTTAGTGGAAGGAGAAGAGCGAAGCCAGTAACATCGACAAAGTGGAAGGAACGGCCGCGACTAGTTAGACGCTCCTGCCCAGGATCAACACTGCAAGCGAATAGAAGTCATCGCACTTTGATCGCATCTGGTATGAGTCAGAGTAACAATTGCAGTGATACGATAGCTGTCAAGCTAGTATGAGGAATTCCGTAAGCCTGTCATCATCTCTTATGCTTTGCTTCCCGTTCCTCGATGGTATTGCAGCAAGACGCCAGATGCGATCTCTGGCCCCATCCCCAACGCCACGCTAAGTTCAAGCAGTCCATCCCTAGCACGCTCTCATATCCCTTCCCAGCTCGGCACAACAACGAACTTCCCCTTCACCTGCCCCATCCCCATCGCCCTACCACCCACAACCTTCTCCTTCGTCTCCCCACTCTCCTCCCCTTCAACGGCATCCTGCCTCTTCTTCTCCAGCTCAGCAATAATCACATCTTGCAAGAAGCTCGCCTCAAATCCCATACCCATTTCCATTAGCACTCCGCCCCAGTCTAGCGTTGCGCGGCCGGAGGCGTGGATGTTGAGCTTGCCGACGAAGCCAGCAGGTTTGGTGGGCGGAGGTGCTGAGGAGGTGGATGTGGCGGGCGGGCCATCAGGGTCTGGTTTAACGGTGATGGGTTTGAGGTCCGGGAGTATGGGTGGGAATTGGAAGAGGTAGACTTTGTCCTGTCTTGGATCCGTGGCAGAGATATCGGGCATTTCTGCGTCTTCGCCGTTCTGTTGAGTTGCGGTAGAAGGCGCGGGCGTGCCGAGCTCGTCACGGAGAATACGAAGGTCTTTCTCCTTGAGCTCCCATTCGAGAGCGTCTTCGTTCGTTTCAAATTCTGGTCTATCCTGCGTTGAGAACGAGGGCTGCTTGACGCGGTCTTTGGCCTTCTTGCGGGCCTCTGGAGACGATGGTGGGGATTGCGGTGGGAGCATGGAAGCAGTCGGTGCTTGGCCCGGTGGTGTAGCAAGTCGGTCGTCGTCATCATCTATGGGTTCGGGTTTGATGCGCGGCCGACGCTCCCCTTCGCTTGAGCTGTCAGAGTACACGCCTTGGTATGCGTGCTGTTCGCTCACGATCTTAACGTCTTTGGCTCGTTGTTTGCCCTTCCCTCGACGCCGTAGGGTCGGCGATGAAGGGATATCGTTCGCTTCGACAATCAACGCAGATGTGTCTGCCACCTTGGCTGCGTCCTCCTTCAGTCCCAGCGCCCTATCTCGGTGCTCAACCCGCTGTATTCGCACAGGCGCAAAGCCGCCCGGCGCAGCACCACTCGCATCGTCATCTGCCGTCAGATCGATGAGCGCCAGGTCGTCGATGTTTCGCCGTCCGCCCGCTGCCTTATCGTCCTCATCGTCACCACTGGAAATGTACCCGCCATCCTCGCTCTTAATCATCGTCCTGCTGTCCATCATCTGCACATCTCGGTGACTGGATCCGTTTGCGCCAGGTTCTTGCTTGACGCTGGATCGGCTTCCACTCGCTCCACTGCTGCTACCACCACCACCACCACCACCACCACTGCCTCCGCCTCCTCCAGAGCCACCGCCTCCGCCTCCACCACCAACCCCGCTACTTGTCCCACCTCCACCACCTCCTCCACCTCCACCTCGCCCACCGCTAGTCCAACCCCTTCCTCCACCCTTGACCTCAGTCACAGCCTCCCCCAACGAGAACGGTCCACTCATCACAGCCGCACCCTCACCTTTCCTCCGCTCGCCCTCCCCCATGTACCCACCCCTCAACCTCCCCCTACCCCTGCCATCGCCCCTCCCTCCCGCCCCACCAAACTTCACCCTAGCATCCTTAGCTTTCCGATCGCTCTCCTCGCGCTTCCGATCAGCTTCCTCTTTCTCGAGCTCCGCGCGGGATTTGTTGGAGCGTCGGCCGGTGAATTTGGGTTTTGCTACGGGGGCGCGGCCACGGCCACGGGTCGAAGTGGTTGTGACAGTGGGGAGTGAGGCTGAGGGAGGGGCAGGAGTTGAAGGGTGAGAGGTTGAGGGTTGGGAGGTAAGGTCTACTTGGGTGGGGGGTGAGGCTGCTGGTGTGGGTGCTGAGGTCGAGGGTGGTGAGGGGACAACAGGAGGCCGGGGAGGTGGGCGTCGGGGCGGCATCGCGAAAGAATTGGATCGCACGGTTTGTGCAGTCAATCATCAGCTAAGAATGAAGCCTCGCAGTGTCATTTTAAGCTCAAGCTTCAGTCACATGAATATTTTCCGGAGTTAAGTAGGGCAGAACGCCGAGGTCTGACGTCGAAGGTAATTTCAAAAGCTTGATTACCTTAGGTACACAATACTAAGGGTGCTCGACAATGAAGTACTACGTCCTACCCAAATCCTAGAAGAAAGCAATCGTCCTAATCTCAATGCTCTCCCTCGGCCTCGCATCACTCTTACTAGTCGGATCCGCAAACGCCGAATGTCCCACAAACTTCGCGACCCCCTCCTCACTATCAAAAGTCTTCAACAGTATGACCTTCCCCTCGTCCATGCCCGGAAAGTAGTACCACTTATGCTCCGGGCTATACCTTAGCAAGTAGTTCTCGCCATCCCGATCGTGGTAGCGGAGGTGCAGTTTGAAGAAGTCTTCAGGTGGGGAGGACGTGACGTCGCACATTGCGAGGGGGTTCTCTTCGACGGCGTGGAGGGGCTTCCAGACGTTCAGGAAGGCGTGGCGGCGCTTGAGGAGTTCTGGAGCGCGGTCGGGGAGGAGCTGGGTGATGCGTTTGGGGCCTGACTCAGCGGTGTAGTCGCAGTGGACCAATTGCACGGGAGCGCGCTGCGACGTGTCTGGGCATCATCAGTACGGTGAGCTCCGCCGGTAAGCATCTACCTCTCACTCACTTTTCTGGTCTGTCAGTGGCTTCGCAACGTTCTTCTTCGTCCTGATTGTGTGGTCGAAAACAAGCACCTCTTTCGCGCCCAGGGTCTTCTTCAAGAACTCGACGATCTCGGGATAGAATTCCCTGCGCACTGTCTCATCTTCGTCCCAAGCTTTGCTGTACTTCGCTCGGAAGTCATTGAGCGAGAAGCCATGCTTGTCGACGTGGAAGTCATCAGCTCGAGACCAGCCATCGTGGATGTCGACCTCATGTGCAGAGTCGCCAGGCTCATGGATGCCTTTCGACTTCTCCGTCTCGTAGAAGTAGATCTCAGTCAGTTGTGGAGAGACATCTTTGGTATCTGGGAGCGATGGGAAGGCAAGTCAG
The DNA here is from genome assembly GCA_002077065.1 of Cryoendolithus antarcticus. Taxonomy (NCBI): domain Eukaryota; kingdom Fungi; phylum Ascomycota; class Dothideomycetes; order Cladosporiales; family Cladosporiaceae; genus Cryoendolithus; species Cryoendolithus antarcticus. The sequence goes on from NAJO01000009.1 coordinate 1,037,619, forward strand.
CAGACTGTTACATGAAGATATGTACACAATATGTAAATGATCAGTCGAGCTGCATGACCATGGGCAAACTTGATTATGTGCTGCTGTTGTCCGCTCTCCTATTCCTCGGTTTGGCAGCTCTGTATAGTGCTCAGCTCGGAGCGATGAGAGTCATGTGAGAGTCACTTACAGTTCAAAGTCGCCTTCACGCTACCTCCGCTGCCATTGGCACCAGTCGTTGACTGCTTCTTGTTCGGTAGCAATGCCTTCTCCACAGCCCCTTGCGTCTTCTGCCAGCACGGCAGCTTCTCCACTTCCTGGATCCAGCGCGTTACGCCAGGGTAGTTCTCCAAAGGTAGCTTCTGCTCCTTCCACAAATGCATAGGCGCCGCGATGGCAAGGTCTGCAATCGTGACTTCATCGCCCGCGATCCACTTCTGCTTCGATAATGTCATTTCCAGGACTTTGGCGAGCTTGTGGAAGTTCGGCTCTTCAGCAGACAGCGCAGCTTGATCTGGCTTGCCACCAAGTAGCTCCTGGACTACGTTCTGGACAATGTAGACATAGCAGCTTGGGAACCACACGGACGCCTCCCAGAGCAGCCAGCGGTTGACATCTGCGCGGCGCTTTGGATCAACCGGGTAGGCTGAGCTGCCGCCCTGCTTGATGTCTGCAGCGTACTGCATGATAGCGTTGCTCTCCGTCAAGACGAGATCACCATCAGTGGCGGCTGGAACGGTGGCGCAGGGGTTAATTTTGGTGAACGATGGGTCCTTGTGTCCGCCATTAAAGTAGTCAATGTTGACGAGCTCGAAGTCGGTGCCGATGAGGTCCACGCCGGCTAGGACTTTCCTGCAGTTGATCGTGCAGGGATCGAGGTAGATTTTGAGCACCATCTTGACAATATGCGCGGATTTGAGGGCAAGAAAGCTGGGAATTGTCTGACAGGATGAAGGTGAAGCTGACTTACAAGGGTCCTGGTGCGATTCCGAGCCTCGGACGGCCAAGGGTCTTATAGCTGGCGAGATTCTTGGGCCGTACCACCTTCACGAACCCATATTCCCGTAATCTTCGATCACCCCACAATGCGGGGTCGCTGAGGCGCGAGGCGATTTGGGCGTTGACAGCATATCTTTGGCTACTGGTCGCAGTGGTGGTGGCAGTGTTCCAAAGCAGGCAGGTCACCCCTCGTCAGCTTCTAACGGTTCCGGTCGGCCGATGTCTTCGCCTTGATGCAATTCCAAATGGCAATGCTGGAGGAAGTTGTGTGTTCACATGACTGCAGCGATGCTGGGCAGCGCGTTGACGGCCAGTCGTACAGTAGGTACTAAGGCACTGATTTAAGCACATTGGCCTCCTGGGGTCTAGTTCGAGCCCCCGACACAGTCTGTGTACGTCGCAGGCATACATGTACGGTCCCGTCAGTGAGCGCCGCGAGGTCAACATTTGGCGGACAAGGTCGAATGCCAAGAAGCGGAAAGACTCCGCGTCACTTCCTCCCTCCCAGCGAAGATAGCAACACCACCTGCATCCTTATCATGCATGTTCGAGTGTCCAGTCTGCTCGGTGACGCCAACACACGCGCGGTAGTCGCGACAGGCAGCGATGAGCATGAGAGTCCCTGACTTAGCAATCGACTTTGGTTTGGCATCGGGGACCGTCACAATGAAATGCTGATACGTCTTCAGCCTGCGGACATCACAATGATTCCTCTGAATCCGGGTCACAATTAACAGACGAGTCTCCAAGTGTAGGCCTCTGGAGTAAGCAAGTATGTTGCATGATGACGGCCCATGCTACTTCGAATTCGAATGCTGGCAGGCATGTCCAGCCCCATGAGCGTGCATTCATTGGCATCTATGCCTAAGAGTACGCGTACCTACGCGCTGTTGGCAGACTCAGAGTCCACAATATCTGGAATACGTCTCATTGGCGACTGCCTTGCCAGCATGACGAGCTTCTACGTTCATGTCAACGGTCCCCTGTTTCTACGGCTGGACGCAACACACAACTTGCAGACACCCCGATTGATGTGCCCTTGAGAGTGACCTACAAGCAAAATCTGTCGTTTGGTCCCGTCCCCCGTCAGCGATGATGCTTGCCATCGCCACGTCGGACGAGACCTACGTCTGCCACAACAAAACTATTCCCATGGTCACCATTGTCGAGGTCATCGCCAATGACTACAGTATTATCTGTTGTGTCATATGAGTCGACTGACCGAGGTATGCCTAGTAGGTATTGTGCTGACCGTCAGAAGTCGTCTCATTGGACTTTCAATCACTATACTGGACTTCGCTGAGTCACAAACTCACTAGTTGGCGGATGGCCAGCTACTGGAACCAACGAGCGACGCTGCGAAGGGACTGACTCCGAGTATGCGCACAAATTCGGTAACCTCAATTGCTGTAAAGACCATAGTACCACAGACTGGCGAGCAAGTGTCCTCAATCGCTCGCACACGATGATATATACGATGTCTTTCCTCTTTCCTCCGCCTGTCTCGTATCACATCAAACCAGCTCCATCATCACAATCACAGTCGAAATCAAATTGCACCATCACAAGCCAGCCAAATCAACAAGAAGCATCTCACATCCACCGGCTCAATCACAAGCACATCATTATGTGCCGCCTCCCTTGGCACACCGTTCGCATTGACTCGCCCGTTGACCGCGAGGTCGTCCCTCCCGAGATCATCACCTCTCATGCCGACTGGGACGCATACCTCGCCAGCTACCCACTCAACAAGGTCCAAGACATGCCATCATATCACGCTGCTCGCAAGGAAGCCTACCGTCACACCATCTTCCGCGCAAGGATCGACACAACTCAGAACATCTGCTACCGGCAATTCACCGGACCGATGTTCGCACCTGGACAGGGGATGAAGACTGCAACTGAGATAGCCAGACAAGCGGAGTGTCTGGCTGTGAGGGTGAAGTTGGCGGATCATAAGATCCAGAGAGCTTTCGTGGGAGTGAAGAGGGTGTTGGCGATGTGCAAGGGTGCTAAGATTGTGGAGATCGAGGTCGAGTTCGATGTGAGAGACGAACGGAGAGCGGAGGTTTTCAAAAGGGACTTGGTGAAAGCGAGAGAGTCAGGACTGTGGCAGGGAGTGAGCGTCTATGTGAAGCTGTCGGGGAGAGAGGGATTGTATGAAGACTGGCACGGACGGGCTTGCAGGGTAATGACACGAGCATGATGAGATGGAGCATGAAAGCATAGCGGGCGCCGGATATGGTACCACGCTGTATTGATGACTTCTTCGCGACATCGCTGTTTTGTCTCACATTCGCGTTATCATATATATTCTGCCATGATCGCCTTGTAATGTAAGTGAAGTCGCTATAATAGCTTTAGCGGCACCTGACTCGTGACAAGTTCGTCATGCCATGGCTGAAATCCGGGGCAATGCAGGTGCAGTTCGGACGTTCAACTTTCTGGCCAGCTGGCAGACCACCTTGACTACCTACAATACCTCATTCTTGTCTCTCAGTAGCAGCAATGGTCTCCCTGAAGCTTACATCGCTCGCCCTAGTGGTCCTTCGTGCGCTCAGCGCCGTGGCTCAGCTTCCCGATGGCATTGAGGTACGATAATGCCCACGTCCCCAAATTACCCGTGCCACGTGCTCATGTCCAGTGTCGCAGGTCGAAAGCATTGAAGAGCTCGAGGACGCGATAGACGACCCCTCGAAGCTGCAATCAACCACGCTCAACGTCAAAATCTCAACCACCTTCCCCGACTCGGAAGTCTTCGGCGTCAAGCTCGTCAACGGCCACCCCACGCGCGCAGTCCTCGACATCAGCAACCAAGAACCCAAGCCGATCAAAGTCATCCTCGCTGGCGGCTTCCTGACTACGCCAAATACAGCTGGCGCTCCAAGCCCGCCGGTGATCGTGCGAAACTTGACCAGCCAGCGCTACTCGCTGCAGATTCCTGCGGGCGAGAGCCAGAGCGTGACATACTCATTCGCGACGGAACTACACCCGCAGGACTTGAGGCTGAATATTGCGGCGATCTTGCAGGGTGCGAAGGGTGGTGTTGTGGAGACGCTGGCCTACAATGAGACTGTGAGCATTGTGGAGGCGCCGTTGAGCTTCTTTGATCCGCAAATGTATGATCTTCAAGTCTTTCCTGCTATGCCATCTGGACTGTGTACTGACTCTAGTGCAGCATCTTCCTCTACCTCTTCCTCCTTGCAGCCTTCGGCGGCGTCTGCTACTTCATCTATAAGACCTGGATCTCGACCCTATTTCCTCAGAAGCGTCGCGGAGGCAAGGGCGGCGAGCGCGCTCAGCGCTCTTCCGGAGGCACGAAGAAAGTCGACCCTGCCGATCAGGTCTCGGTTGTTGGAGCTGATGGACCTGCTGTCACGAGTGGAGCGAAGGCATACGATCAGAGCTGGATCCCAGCCGAGCACCTCAAGCGCCCGGAAGCGAGAAGAGTGGGCAGTGGGAGGCCGAAGAGCAGGCAAGCTGCTTAGAATGCCGTAATTTCTGCAAGAAGATGTTTGGTCTAGAAAGAGCTTGTACGTCGGCCAGCATAGAGAAGTACCATCTCTCGAGCGGTCGGTTGATCCCGATCGGACATCGACGTGGCCTCTGACTGGAGGCGCTGGCCCTAACGAGCAGACGAGGCTGGGCGAGGGCAATCTGGCCGTATGTGCGGAGGGGCCGTGGACTGGAGCAATGATTGGGCAGTGCAGTGTGACCCATTGGCATTCGGGTTTGTGTAAGTATGAAGGACAAATCATGCCCATTTGCTCGTCGATCTTCCTCGCTTCATCGCTCGCTTCTTACGTTGGATTTCTTCACACGGTGTGACCCTACCGTTGCTCTTGGGCACAACATGGCTCACCCGAACAGGATCTCGGTGCCATCAGCTTGTGAGTGGCCTGCTCGACTGGTATAGCACACCTGGTGGCGTTGCTAAATTTTCGCAGGCATCTCGGTCTGTACATATGTAGTGCACTAGTCTACTGCTTGCTTATCAGCATACGTCGAGCACAACAAACGCGTCTCGACGCCGAAGAATCAGGTCCTCTCTAAGCCTGAATCGCGCCTTCCCTACCACGCGCTCCCTCACACGCTCCTCCCTTGCAACATCGCACCTCGCTGCCGCTATCAGACTGGCTCGCTTGTACCGCGAGCTAGTGGCTGTCGACATTCTTATTCCAACCTCTTCCGAAACGCACAGCTCATCGGCGGCTGTAACGGGTTATGTTCACGTGACGCGTGCTTAACCCGCATACATAGGGTTCAATCTACATATCGCACGCATACTACAAGGATGACACGATACACATATCTGCGCCTGCACTACTGCTAATGCCACGAGGAAGTCACTCTGTAGATGCCACAGCATGTGGCACTCGGCATGTACCTGGCATGTGCTGCCATGGACAGCGCGATATGCTCCCGCCTCAAGGGGCCGGTCAAGCTGACGGCCAGAAACATCGCAAACTCCACAACACATCCATACTTACTAACACCCAGACAATCTGAAACGACCAGCATGATCTCGATCCGACTTTGGCTCTTGCACGGTGTACTGGACGTGCTCCTTCTTTGGTCAGTACTCGACTGGCTCGTGCCTCTAGACGATGACATTGCACCCGCGGGGCCAACCTACGACGCCTATCAGCCCACCAATCTCGTCCGAGTCCGACCTCGGACCCTCATCACACAATCAGGAGACTACAAAAGGGCTGTGAAGAAGGGGAAGGCAATCATTTGCGGTTTTGGAACCCCTTCGAAGATGCCAGCTGCGAGGTTCACCAAGGTGTCGGACCTCAAAGATTGGGGCTGGGATTCTATGGAGATGACCGCAGCTGATGTGACTGGTACACTCAAGAATTTCGAGGAGGCGCTCAGGCAGAAGCAATTGCCTATTGCTTCGCCACCAGTCAAAGGCGTGAGCTGGCGGCATGTACGAAACACTACTCATGACAGCGTGTTTTACCCGGTACGGTCACTCATCACATCATCATGAAGTGTCTCAAGCTGACGCAGCGCACATGACAGGCTACCGGAGGGCGGTACGACGTCCTCTTCGAACCCAGCAAAGGCCTAATCGTGCCCGCATCGTCCTACGGCCCGTCGTGGTACCTCAGTCACAAGTCCGGCCCCTCAGCCAACCTGCCACCGAATACGCCTCTTCCCAAAGTGAGCGTTTGGTCTGACGTCTCATTTCTCACTTGGATGCAAGGCACCAACGACCAGAACCGCCAGAACCTGCATTACGTGGTCAATATCAATTGTATCAACCAGACGTCCATCGACGTAGTCAGCGCGGCTCTAAAGCGGGACGGGGTCAAGAATGGCATACCGCCGAAGTGGCCTGGTCATACTTTTGCGCAGCTTAGACCTGGGCCGTTTACGAGGAATGATGCGTATGCTGCTGTGCTTGGGACGCCGAACATACTTGGCAGCGGATGGCTAATTGTAAGTGCCACGCCTTCGCAACCCATCTGCTGTTGCTGATTCTCCGCAGCTTCAACATCAACAGCAACTGGGTAAGAAGCGTGTTGGTGCAATTACCGTCTGGGACTCCAGCGGCAATCAGAATGACGATGGGCTGTTCCAGTTGAGCGTGATGGTGGAGGTGATCCCGATTACTTGTGCGGATCAAGGCAAGGACGATGGATGCCATCTAAGCTGAAGTTTTCACAAGATCGGATCCTCTGTGCTGGGTCACAACGGCGGCGTCGCTTACCCCTTTGCATGAACATCTCAGGTCTATCGCCACCAACTGCGGTGATACTCGACAAGCGAAGCTATGTACACCGGCGTAGCAAATGGGAGGCTCACGGTCTCTATGCAGTCCACGACACCTAATTTCTTGGCTACTGAAGGCTTGACTTGCGCTTCCACTGCCACTAAAGGCTTCATCTGCTCTTCGAAAGCCCATCAAGGCCCTCCGACTGCCACGGCGCTGAGCTTCCATCTCGTGATCGCATCGGTTTAGCTGAACAATGCGGCTATCTCGGGCTCTTTGGTGGCACCCTATGCGAATCAATACATCTCGGCTGCTGTCTTACATTCCGTGCTGTCGCACGATTGCAGACATGTGGTGTGCCTTGTGCGCTTTCGCGCGTGAAAGATGAGCGCGCATGCTGTCTATTCTGGAAACACTCATACAAGTCCTTCTCTGCAATCTCAGACTAGCACATGTCGATAGCGTACAGGATTGTGAAAGGACTGTTGCTGACTTTCGCTTTTGCTCTCACTCTGTGATAGCCAACATTCTAGTTGAATTGTGTCCGAGTGGTCCGCCGCATCAGCAGAGACGGTCAACTGTGCGAATGAAGGATGCCGAGACCTCAAGAGGGCCACTCTGACGCTGTGAACCGCTATGAGAGATGATCTAGGCGTAGAAGTGCATTTGAAGCATTGCCTCCCGCCCACGTTGAATCCGTTCACAACATTCGGAAGTAGTCCCTTGATGTGCAGCTGCCGCTCTGATTGAGAGATCTCCGCTGCGACCGATCGCCGTGATGTCCATTCAGTGTCTCTGCCCCTGTGCACGAAAACGACGTCGGTCTGGGTCATTTTAAAACCCAGCGTGACAGTCATTTAAAGTCACGAGCCACGTACCCAGTCTGGAGTGGCCACAATTGTCGTGAAACATGAGGCAGCATAAGTTGTGTACGCAGCAAAGCAGTGCTGTAGCAAGCGGCTGGAGTCGCCCGCATCCATAGTATAGTTTCGCGGCCTATCAAGTTGGTAATCCGAAACACTGATTCGTATGCGAAATGGCCGTCAAGTGCACACTCTGGCCGCTGGTGTGTGTAGTCGCTGTGCTGCTGACGAGTCTCTCTGCGTGCTTATTGCTCAGTAGCAGTGATGGCGGCCCCGGCCTGTCCGCGCTCGAGATGCTTGCGGGAGAGAGAAGCTTCATTCGTGCAGCACTTCGGAAGGTCGCGCGCCCCTCGGCCCTCAGCTATGGGAGCCACGCAGAAGGCAACAGCACATACGGTCCCAACAGCGAGCAAAGCAACAGTGTGATCGAGAGTGCGAACGGTCAGCGCGGAGCAGAAGGCGATGACTCCGAGGATGAGTACGATCTGCTCACTACGTATGAAAAGAAAGACCTCTGCAATGACGCTGTTCGTCGTGGAAAAATACTTCTGCGCCTGATGCAGAACCCGGAGAACGCACCGGGGTCGGCATATACAGTATTCTCGGATCTGGCTGATTGAGGTTGGGATAACCAGTCTTCTCCGATGTCAACGCAGCAATTTCAGTGGAGGTATCTCCTCGGACTTCTCTACGCGGCCGCAGGTCTGGACGGACGAGCACCGCCTAATGTTGTGGTGAGGTGGAATCACGCAAGGACGACGACTGATGTCGAGAATGGTAGATGATGCGATGGCGGGTCTAGTAGCGAGCGCAGACGAGGATCCAGGTATGTCACCGGCCTGATATCGGCAATCATGACCTCCAATGCCGCTCACCCTATGCGAAGACCATGCCCGCTCCATCAATGGCTGGGGGCGTGGTACCGAGAATGTAGTGTTCCGCATACTTCACCTTGTCGAGTCATGTGACAGTGTCAAACCAGGAAACACCCAAGCGACACAACATTGTCCTTTTGGCGGTACCACGTAAGGCTTCCGCGTATGAGACGCTTGACCTAGCTCTGCTGCAGGTACTAAGGTATCTGTTGAAGCGTTCATGCAACTTTATCCACTTGGCTTGGTGATGTGCATGCGTCAATACAGTACATCCGCAAATGGAGTGCAGTCGCTCGATTGCTTGTGTCGTTGCAGAGTCTCGAACGCATCGGAAGTCCGCCAGGCTGCGCACTCACTAAACAGGTTATTGAACGCGAGCTTCCTTCTCGCGTTCATCGAATTAAGCATGCTGCGGGAGATCGTCCCGCACCTCGTGGCTATCAGTGTGACATCACGACTAACGCGAGGAACGGATGCCAGCTCGCGATCACAGTGACGATGGACTGAGCAAGCGGCACATTAGTACATAGGTAGGTCTTACTGCAGGTACTCTTTACCATCTTTTGTTGTTGTTGTTGTTGGATCGTGTTCGAGTATCTGACCTTCTAACATACAAGCCGCAGCAACTCAATTAAACCACTCGACACATCAACGCTATGGGTGTCTCCCTCAGCACCGCGCGCTACCTCGCGCCAGCGTCCTTCATCTTCGACTTCGCCGCTCAGCAGTATGGCCTCAATTCGAAGCCCAATATGCTCGACATCCACAACCGCAATCTCTCCTTCTGGTCCCCTCAACCCTACTTCATCGGAGCCTTCTTCACCCCGCAACAGTTCTTCCAGGTCGCATGGCTGTACAGACTGTGGAAGCTGAGCCCCAACAAGCCAAATGAGAAGAAAGAGCTAGACGAAATGGTCAAGTATGCTCCATACTACGCCGTCGGGAACCTGTGCATTGGAACTTGGATGATCTTCTGGAACACGGAGCAACTGAAGATTGCCAACATCTTCGTGTGGGTCAACAGCTTGACACAGCTCTTCTACTGTTTCACGCAATTGCAACCGAGTGAGTGCTTCCGAGTCATCCAGTGACGAGCAAATGAGTACTAACTTCTCTGTCAGTGAACACCAAGAGCTGGGACAGCATTCTGACGCACGTCGTCGCGAAGTCATTCGCTGGTATTGGCGTCCTTGATCTAGTGCACAACACCAGCGTGGCGTATTTCAAGGACGCTGCGCCGTCCACCGCCATCAAAGCAATCACTGGGCTTGGTTTCGCCGGTCTGGCAGCAGGCAGCGATTGGATCCTTGGCGGCTGCCTCGTTTACGATCTTATCGCTCTTAGCGTTGGCCAGTCTATCTACGGGTCCAGCTCGTGGAGTCAGATGCTTGGAGGTTTCGCAGTCAGCACGGCGGCTATCGTGGGTCTGAGGAACTACATCAAGTAGGTGTGCACAAAAAAGCATATGATATGCATTGGGCGGTGTTGGATCAGCTTTGCTGATGGTCACGCAGGCCACCTTATGTCAGAAGCGAGTACAAGCCGATCGAGCAGGACGAGGTTGATGACCGGGTATGAATGCATTGCTTGTGTGGGTTGCCCGATGGCACATAGCTGGAGTGTACGATAGGAAATGTAGGCAGGAAAGACTTCGTTGCATGATTATCAAATCTACCTTATTGAGCATTCCTGATTCCGTGAACTAAGACTAAAGCTGCACTTGACCACACTCGGGCTACATCTTTAGTTTTGAGGCGCGTGCAATCAGCTGACCTGATCTCGGAATTAGAGAGCATTCATCTTAGACTTCTGAGTACTGATGGGCCACTCGGACTGCGTGCAGACGTTGATGAGAAGAGTGGTCCACGGCATCAGTTCGCCATGATCTCGGCGGTATCATGCCCGATCTGGAAATGCCGCCATCATATGCCTCAGACTTCCGCCGCCATATCGGACTGTTCGAAAGGTTCGATGCCAACAAACGAGTTAGCAAGCACCAAGACTTTCGGAGTGAATGCGGCGAAAATTGTGGTCGACCGCCAAAGCACCGATGGCAGTTACCCACTTTCCTGCCGGCCGGATCCGTAAGGTGTTTGGCAGGCAGCTCAGGATTTTGCGACAGCGATTCCTCGACGAGCACCTAGTCTGTCAAGCCCTCACGCTATGGCTGACATGTACCACGAAGACACGCTATACTTTGAGTACACTTAGGTATGAACGAAGAGGTCGTGTGAATTACTTAGTTCGGCCATGATTCGGGGGGCGCCGCGCGGATGCTCCCTGCAAACCTTCTTTTGTCGACTTCTCCCTGACATTGAACGATCGCACCAGTTGGTCTTAGCCGATTGACCATGACATGGCCTCTGCCCCATCGCTGAGCCGCCAACGTTGCGCAAGCGCAGGTCGCAGACTACCAGAGCTTTTCCGGATGCAACAGGACAACCTGTAGTATTAGATGTTCATCGTCCCGCACTCGCAGCGCGCTCCGGCGAATCTCGCCACAAAGTCGGCGGGCGACGCTCTTCCTCGTCGAGCCGACAGATATCATCGATTCGAGACGCTGGCAGATCCTGAGGCGCCGGCACTTCGCCCTCCGACAAAGCTTAAATTTGCCTTATGGACCCACACTATACATCTCTGCAGCACCATGCGCTTTGTTCCGCTGAAGACAATTGCGTCGGTGCCATCTAGAAAGCTGCTGACATGAGTGACCATGGCGAGTTTCGTCATAAGGAGTGGAGTTTGCGCTGCCGGTGCTACCGTACCTGGTTCAAGGGCTTTAGGGTTGAAGTAAAAGTAAGTCGACTCCATCTCTCGAGCACCTTGCTTTCCTTGCTTCGTCGAACTCTATCGCTCGGTGTATTGGCGTTTCCTGCTACTTCCTCACTCTATCACCTGACCACAGAAGATACCCACAGCTTGACATCGCGACTATGCCTTTCCTCAAACGCACAGAAAATGATGCGGCCCAGGCTGCGCAGCTAGAGAAGAAGGCGTCACCTACACCTGGCAATGGAGAGCTACCAGCGCCTACACAACGTATCACCTTCCTTGCCATTTTTCTTGGACTCGTCGCCAGTATTGGCGGGTTTATGTTTGGCTATGTATCGGGACAGATCTCTGGCTTCTTCGCCATGCGGGACTATGCGAGCAGATTTGGTGCACTACAACCAGATGGGCTTTACACATTCAGCCCAGCTGTGCAAGGCTCGATAGTATCGTTTCTTTGCTTGGGAGCGCTCTTCGGGTCGCTTGCGGCTGGCAAGCTTGCAGATGTAATCGGCCGCCGCCTGACGATCTCGACTTCCGCGTTCTCATGTTGCATCGGAACGATCATTGAGATCTCCTCATCTATGCACTGGGTGCAATTTGCGATCGGGCGTCTCATCACGGGTGTCGGCATCGGTGCACTTTCGGTCACCGTGCCTATGTACCAGTCCGAGAGTACGCCCGCGATCATCCGAGGTGTTGTGGTCGCATGCTACCAGCTCTTCGTCACCCTGGGAATTTGGACTGCATACATGATCGACTTCGGCACGCACAATATCCAGAGCAGTGCCTCGTGGCGCATCCCTAATGGCATCAGCTTCCTTTGGGCTTTGGTGCTTGGTGTGGGTATGCTCTTCTTGCCAGAGTCTCCTCGCTACGCCTACCGCCAAGGTCGCGTTGATGAGGCCCGTGCTACCATCGCTCGTCTTGGTGGTGTCGATATCGATGACCGCTCAGTATACGACCAGATTACCGAGATCCGCGTCAAGTTGGACGAAGAGAGGGCAGGTAGAGATACGAAGTGGTGGGAGATGTTCACAGGGCCTGCAATGCTTCGCCGTGTCATGATCGGCGTGGTGCTCCAAGCTGGGCAGCAGCTTACCGGCGCCAACTTCTTCTTCTACTACGGCACGACTATCTTCTCGCAAGTCGGACTTGCAGACAGCTACGTCACACAAATCATCCTCGGCTCTGTGAACGTTGTCTGCACTTTCGGCGGGCTTTACGTCGTTCAGAAGTGCAGCCGCCGCTGGGCTCTTATCATCGGCGCTCTGTGGTCCGTCGTCTGCTTCTTGATCTACTCTCTCGTAGGGTCCTTGGCACTTGGCGACGGGAACAAAGCAGCCGGTACAGTCCTCATCGTATTCAGCTGCCTCTTCATCGTCGCATTCGCCACGACTTGGGGTCCGCTAGTCTGGTCAGTAGTCGCTGAGCTGTTCCCTGCCCGCTACCGCGCACCTGGCATGGCACTTGCCACGGCATCAAACTGGCTGTTCAACTTCCTCATCTCGTTCTTCACGCAATTCATCACACATGACATTGGCTACTGGTACGGCATGGTGTTCGGCGGGTCGTGTTTGTTTCTGGCAGGCTTTGTGTTCTTCTTTGTCATCGAGAGCAAAGACAGAAGTCTGGAGGAGATCGATACGATGTATGTTCTCGGTGTCAATCCGATCACCTCGGCGAGCTGGGACCCAGTGACTGCGGCGAAGAGAGCCTCTGTGTCGTCGCCTGAGACAAGTCGGGGGGGATCTGCTTGGACGGGAGAGGACAAGGATGAGGAGGGCAAACCTATCAGGACGCTGGAAGGGTAGAGTAGATGGCTACTACAATTGTGGTCACACATGAAGTAATTGGCAGTATTGCCTGACAGCGTAGCGATCAGCGTAGGATCATGATCAGAGAAGTCGCGGCCGTGGTGGCGTACAGGTATCCAATAGATCGGCAGAGAAGGAATAGGCTCGGAATGACATGCATATTAGCGATTGCATTGTACATAGGCGTATAGTAATGACTATCTAGGTAACTTCATCCCCATCCATGGCCAGAAGAAAGAGCAACTGCTCATCGTGCCGTCTATCACGGTCTCGTCTGGTCAACCGTGTATGCACATACCAGCAGCGACATCGGACTTCACTCCATCGACTGCTTCTACAATCCTGCACAGCACCAACCAATTCGTGCATATGCTCTCGTACCTCTTAGATCACTCTCCAACATGCATATCCTAGTGAGTCCCCACGTCTTGCATGTGAAGCCGCACGGACTGACAGCAGCGTTCGGGTCACAAACGACGATGGCCCTCCATCAGCACAATCATCGCCCTACATTCTTCCCTTCGTGCAAGCTCTCGAGTCCAAAGGCCATACAGTCTCCGTCATAATCCCACACACCCAACGCTCCTGGATAGGTAAAGCCCACATCGTCGGTCAAGACGTCCAAGCGACGCACTACTTCCCCCCATCTCAAACCCCAGCAGCGCATCCCGACAACTCCAACTCTACGCCACCATCAGGGCCAAATGACGAAGACACGGACCATCCTTGGGTCCTTGTCAATTCCACGCCAGCGTGCTGCGCACAATTAGCTTCCGAGTTCTTTGCCTCTCGCGGGAAGATCGATCTCGTGATCTCGGGCCCGAACTACGGCCGCAATACCTCTGCGCTCTTCGCCCTCTCCTCTGGCACCCTAGGCGCAGCGCTCGAAGCGACACAATGCAGCTATCGCTCCATAGCTCTCTCATTCGCTTTTTTCGATCGCAACAACGACCCTGCAATCGTAGCCGAAGCCTGCACCCAAGGCGTGCGAGTCTGCGAATTCCTTGCCAAACAAGGCAAGTGGGAAACCGCACAACTCTACTCCGTCAACGTCCCGGTCCTCAAAGACGTCACCCAACGTCCCGTACGCTGGACGCGCATCTTACAGAACTCCTGGGCAAAGGGTGCTTGCTTCACCGAGCTCCCCGCTGGCAGTGGTGCAGACGACGCGGACACGGAGGAGCAGAGCCTTAGGCGGCAGGAGAGCGGTATGAACGGAGGGAAGGGTGGCGAGGAGACGCCGAATGGGAAGTGGAAGCATAGGCATTTCAAGTGGGCTCCCAGATTTTCCGACGTCTATGAGTCAGTGCAGAAGGGAGGGCCGGGGACTGATGGGTGGGTCATCAAAGAGGGAGAGACGAGCGTCACGGCGCTCAGGGCGAACTTCATGCATGCTGAAGGGCCGGAGGGGGAGTTGAAGTTGTGATAGAGGCCGCCAGAGCAGCACGAGCTTCCTATGCATTCAATGAGAGAGTACTCGACATTGTGAATATAAAGGTGACGGGAAGCACATACATAGCTCATACATATGTATATATACCTCCAGACATGCACATATAAGATCAATCGATGATCGCGGCAGTCTCGATCCCTCTCTGATGCATATGCTTATGACACGCTTGCATACTGACGCAGCTTGTAGCATCTGCAGCTCAGCTTTTCGACTGTCTCTTACCTGGATCTCATGTCCAATTCTCCGACGATTCCGACACGCCCATTTACTGAGACGATCCACCGGAGATCGTGATGACTTGACCTGAGGTGTATCATTAGCAAAAGACACACATATATCAAGACGAAAGGAGCTTACCGTTGACCCAGCCACCATCACCAGAAGCCAAGAAAGCCACCACGCGGGCGACATCCTCGGGCAGAGCGCAGCGACCAAGCGGGCAGTGGTCAGACATCATCTGCTCAATATCCGCAGCCGGGATGCCCGGGTGGCCACCAGGGATGTAGTGCCATGCGTTTTGCCTGTCCAACACGTCAGCATACTTTCCAAAAACTACTTCAGCACCCAATCCGAGCACTTACGTGAACATATCGCTCTTGATACCGCCCGGCGCCACACCGTTGACAGTGATACCCCTCTTTCCGAAATCCGTAGCAAAAGCCTTGATCATACCAATCACAGCCATCTTGCTAGCATTGTACAGCGCGTGGTCCTTCACACCAAGCAGACCAGCCGCGATAGAGCTCATGAGGATCAATCGTCCATTATCCTCCAAATGCTTCCAGCTCGCCTGGCCAACGAAGAACTGCGCCCGGGCGTTCAAGTTGAACACGTTATCGTAGATCTCCTCTGTGATCTCCTCTGTCTTGTTCCAGCTCTCGGTGCCAGAGTTGCTCATGACGATGTCGACTTTGCCGAAGGCTTTCTTGGCTTCTTGGAAGAGGCGCTCGATCTCGGCGACTTTGGACACATCTGCCTGGATGGAGATGGCCTTTGCGCCGTTCTTGAAGGACTCGATCTCGGCGACGACCTCGTCGGCGCTGGACTTGGAGTTGGCGTAGTTGACCACGACGGAGCAGCCACGCTTGCCGAGCTCAATCGCGCAGCCGCGTCCAATACCGCGGCCGGCGCCGGTGATGAGAGCGACTTTGCCGTGGAGGGAGGCACTGGCGACGAGGACAGGCTGTTGAGCGGACATGATTGCGATTTGATGTGGTGGGAGTGTCTTGTAAGGCTGCGGAGCGGTGTGAGTTCCTGGTGGTCCTTTCGATACTGATCTGTGTATCTTACTGCTAGTCTTTCACTTTTCAATCGTCATGTGCTTGGGTAGAGAGTGAGAGATATGTGATCACGGGAAGAGAGATTCAGCGGTGTAAGACACTACAAAAGAGAAATCCGCCCAAGCCCACGAATATGCACCTCACCCACATTGCATACAGTAGCTCGATCCCGCGAGGCCCGCAGGTCACCTTACGGGTACCTTTGCCCTGAGAAGAACCTTCGGACCTTCCAATGGAGAGCCGCATCAGTGCTTCAGCTCCAGGAACCGCCATGCAGCTCGGGCTTCCGTGTCGGAAAGCCGTGAGACTTACATTCAGCCTCGCAGATGGTGGCTTGTTGGTCGTTCGGGCCAATTGATTGCTATCGAGGTGGTACCTGCATCGCTTTTCAATGGAAAGCCGAAAGGAGCGAGGTGTTTTGGCTGGGCGTTTTGGTGGGGTGATTGTGAAGAAGTGGGGACGCGGATCGGGCTATCTTTGGATTGATGATGCCGACGATCCAGAGATCGTAAATAATGTTGTTTCGGGGGACATGTGAAGGGTCTGGCAGGTGAGAGTATCGATATGAGGCAGAGTCTTTGTGTGCGCAGAGTCGTGCGCCTTCAGTACTTGATCGTGCTTTCCACTCGACGGGCGGATCGTATGTAGGGGCCAGAAGCGGTAAGCTCAACAGCTCGAGTGCATGGAGAACATGACTCGATGGTCATCGACATAGGTTCGCGCGATGCAAGAGGCACAACGGTGACGAACAACAACTCTTCCACTATTCTACCCTCCACCCCTACGCTACTACCCAAGGCGCTGCCTCCACAGGAGTAGAGATAAGCAGTCCGAGACGCAGCAAGAGTCACACCAATTCCTCTCCCAGCAAGCTAGCAAACTCCCGTCCAGTCTGGTATCTCAAGCAAGAAAGCCCACGAAAGAAGGGCCCAAACTCCTCCGTTCCATACGAAAGCCGATGCCCAAGCAACTCCAACCCAATGCCGATACCCTAGCCGAGTCCACTCCAGTGATCAGAGGGCAAGACGAAGGGAAGAGCAAGAATGTACAACTCAGCTCAGCCTGGCAGTGACTGCAATGAAGATCGGGCGTCAGGCTGATAGAGCGCGCATAAAGAGCTCTATTATTCTGTTCGTTTCGTCGTGGGTGTTTTCGTGGCAAGTCGTCAGGTTTCCGATGTCCCCAGTCCAATGCACCGTGTAATGCAGTCCTGTCGTGTGATGATTATTAAGGAAGGTAAGCTAGTCGTCGCACTGTCTCCTACTTAGCCTTTCGCTTTTCGGACGACGTGGTCAGATACAAGAGCCGAGTTTACGCAGCTTGCTCATGCTGCGAGATGTAGTGATTGCGTATAGCAATGATCGTGTGGTCACCCCGCTCGGGTGAGCGGACGCATGATACTACGAATGATGTTGTGTTGCCGGGAGACGCTGTGCAACGCTTCATCTCCAGCCATTGGGCAGGGCGTCGATCGGACTCGGGAGGCTGGCTCCGCGTACGACACGAGGAAGCTGAAAATTCTTGCCCATCTCCGTCTCGACAAAGGTAGAGGCCTTCTTGTACCTCTTGTCGACGTACTTCTCGAACACGGCCAGGTGGTGCTTGCGCGGGTCTTCGCAGCACTCGAGGATGGCGTGCAGCAGTGGGCCAAGCTGGGTGTAGGTGTAGCCGGAGTAGTGAGCATGCGCGTGGCCCCAGTCACCCTTCTGCAGCATGAGACGAGCCATGCAGTGGGCGCCGGCAGCGAGGAAGCTAGGCGTGCAACCTACGAAGCGCTCATCCATGATGGTCACCTCAAGGAAGTACTTGGCCAGCGTGCGAGTCTCAAGGTCGTAGTCATCAGCCTTGCTAATACGGCGGAGGAAGCTCATCGGTCCAGGCCAGCCGAGCTCGAATTGCAGCATGCTCAGCATGAAGCGCTCGGCCTTGAGCAGCTCGTCGACCGTGTAGCCGCCATCGACCATGTAGATGATCTCCTGGATGGTGGGGCAGTTGACCTCCTCATACTTCGCGGCAACGAAGATGGCAGTGGCGCCAACGAGCTGTAGCTTGCCAAGAGAGACGATCTTGCAAGACAAGAAGCGGTCGATGTAGTTGATGGTCAGGAACAGAGTCTCCGGCAGTAGGTTAAACCGAGAGTGGACCTGCACCACCCAGTCGATGAGGACAGCACGCATGGACCACTGGATCTCTTGCTGTGACTCCATGTACCTCGGATTGGGTGACATGCGCGCCTCGAGCGAACGCATGTAGGCGAAGATCTCGTCACCATACTCGGCCACCATGGAGGTATCCCACAGCTCATCTTCAATGTCCTCTGGTGTGCGAGTGGCCACGACATACTCCTCCGCAACGGCAAGCTCTTGCTTGACTCTATCGTTCGCAGTGGGGACGTAGACGGTGGTGACGCCGCCAGTGCTATCGCCGCGGAGGCCGAAGGATCTTCCGGTGGTGTTGCCATCATCGTAGTAGAGCTCTGCCGTGGTGTCGTCGTAGTACTGGTGTGCTTGCTGGACTGGAGCGACGGCAGTGACTGCGTACTGCGGCTGAACAGCAGGAATGGTAGCGATAGCAACAGGTGCGAGATACGGCTGCTCGATATGCGTTGGCAGCGACGGCTGGGCTTGGACTGAAGGTGGTAGGCTCGCTTGCGCCTGATGGCTGACCGGGCGTGGTGCAGGCTCGTCGCGAAGAGGGACCGTCTCGGTCTTGCGGACGATTTGGTGTTGGACAGGCGCGGCGGGCGCAGTTGAGATCACTGCTGGAGCCGGCACAACCTCCTTGGGTACGGCGTTGTCCGTCTCCCTCAATACCTTCGTACTCTTCTTGGCTGTCACCTTCTTGGCCTGCTCCGCGACGGCCTCGATGGTCTGTGACTGAGGAGCAGCAGGTGCAAAGTCTGCTGCTGAAGTGATACCCGAGGGCATGGTGTTGTGCGACAAGCTCTTCGACCCGAGCGGACGCGTAGCTGGACGCGTGAATGTGGCAGCCACCTTGACAACCTCGACACCAGCAACCTTCTTCTTGTCGAGCGCCGAGTCGTCCTTCGACGGCTGTGTGAGTTTGACGTTCGCATTGGCCTCGCCGAGCACCTTCTTGTTGGCAGCCTTGACATTATCGAAGGTTGCGAACGCAGGCACTGACTTGGTGCGCTGGTGGAGGGTCTTTGCGTTGCCAGCGGCATTGATTGCTGGAAGAGGCATGTTCTCGTCGTGCACGCGCAATGCGCGTGGTCTCTGGGGCTGTGAGAGAAAGGTCAATATCTTGATCATCATTTGGGGGAAACGGGCAGTGAGGTGAGCTTTTTTGTCTTGCATTGAGAATACTTCGGTCATTGATACTCGTGTACAGGATGAGCTGGCGATTCCGGCAGATATCGTGTGCCCACGAGTAGTCGATATGGTCATCACATATGCTCGCCGCCGCCGCCGCCAAGATTTCACGAGTGAGGGCAGTGAGGCGAGGGGAGGGGGGGTGACCAACCTTTGCGTCCATGATATATTGCGTGTTCAGAGTACCCCAGTGAGCTGTTGTCGTTGATCGGAGCGGTCGTGCGGCGTGTATTGCACCTTGTCGTGATGTTGGCGCAATAGGAGCTCACTGCGAGACACGCTCAGGTGGACTACCACACGCGGTGCATGCGCGTCCAGATGGCAGGGTGCTGTTCAAATCCTCTCACAGCGTTGGTGATGAGGCTGTAGTCGCTGCTCGGCGTGTCGCTGTTGTCGGTATGCAATATTGGTGTAGTGGTAGTTGGTCAGAGGTGGTCGTCAAGTGAGATTGTTGATCTGCCAAAACATGGAAGCGACGGGCGAGCTTCGGAGAAGTCCGCAAGCTCGAAATCCGGGGATGATGTCAAGTTTCGACACGTCTCCCTGGAAGCTGCTGAAATCACAATTACTTCACGCACGGCCTCAGGTGTCGCACCATATCGCTCATAAATCAGCGAGAGAAACACTCACTACTACTGATAATACTCATGGAGTCAAAGACATTGTAAGCACCTCATTGCGGCCGTCGTACAACCTTTTGACAGCTTCACACGCGTTCTGCACGATCAAAGCTTCAGAACACGAAAAGTGCCGCGCTTCACGTGACCATTGCACCTTCGATCAAGCGGCTCAAGAAACAACGAATGCAGCATCATGATGAGCTTCGATGCCCATCATCACCGGCTATCATCATCAACAACGATCCGCGACACGATCTGATGCGTCGTCGCATGTGCGCGACGCTGCCAGCTCTGCCAATCGTTGACGCACTCCGCCGACTGCTGAAACGGGGCTAGACCGAGCGATGCACCGATGCATCCCGCCATCGAGCCCCGAGGCGCATGCGCATGCGATATCGCTGAGGAGACATAACAATTATGCAAATCCATCACAACCATGGAGTCTTAGGCAACGTACATGTACTCATGGAAGTTTTCGGCGAGAGCGCCAATAATGGCAAGCGCGACGATGAAGCCCGTTTGCGATTGCTCACGGCTGGTGTACTGCGAGACAGGATGAACTACTTTGCCGGACACCCAAGTCGAAAGTCACTCGAGCCGAGAGCTCAGCGAAAGCCATTGCCGGGATCAAGCCAACTTACCACGCCGTGAAGCGATAATTGATGAGCAGATTGCGCTCTGCGAGCGCACAGAAGGTAACAGTCAATTGACATAAGAACGAATCTCTGCACCATCACGATCATATATGTCCACAGCATCTGCACAAACACCCAGCAGCCCCCACTACTGACATCGATCATCCATCCAGAAACATTCACCTTGCATCTCACTCGCTCTGCCTGCAGCAGCGCCAGAACCTAGATCATCCTGCCCCAGGCACAGCCGTAACACAAAGCGCACACCCTGTGTGTCCGCGGCAACACTCGCCGAACTTGAGCCACAAACGCAAGACATCCAGTCTCATGATATCCATCGCTTCGTGCCTCCCTCACAGAACCACGCATCTCACCACGCGCATATAGTCAGGGCAAAGGAAGCGGTGTTGCGCGAGCGTGGCCCCGCTCTGATTGGCGCGCATGGCGCTTTGCGACTTCAAACTTGGAGCTAGACGGGCAGGTGAGAAAGACGGTGATGCGCTGCAGCTTGGTGGGGGAAGGACTTGCACTGCGTTGATTTCTCGAGGGTATTCTGCGGGCTATCATATGATGATGCGCTATGCGTGGGAGTAGTGAGAGGGGAGTACATATCGCAGCTTTGTTTCGGTAGGATGATTTGGAGAGGCACTTACTGTGACCTTTTGCCTAGAGGTTGCTGAGGTAGCCATTGGAGTCATGGCCACTATGCTATACTCGCCATTCCATAGCAATACTACTGGTCGCATCAATCAATGCTGGATCAAGCCAGCGCCTGAAATGATGTCTCAAGAACGCAGCGTGATATTGCATGTGTTCCGGGCGCCCAAATGACCAGCTTGTTGGCTCGCGCCAGCCCACACCACGCAAGCCAGCCCGCACATGACTTCCTGTCGCACACATTCGATTCCTTTCTTTTCCCCACACCATTGCCTTGTCATACGCTTCTGATACAACTTATTATTCGACGTACTGACTTCCGTGACTAGGTGATTGGTTGACTTCGCTTCTCTGCCGTGAAGTGAGAAATAGCGAATTCGCTGCTCTCCCTTGCTCGCCCGACTGGCGAGCTGACTGGCGACAGCGAGGCTTGGGGCCAGCGACATCAGAACGACTTGCTACTTGGTGGCAGAGTAGTCGGATAGCAGGCGATCGAGGTAAGTTA
Source organism: Cryoendolithus antarcticus (assembly GCA_002077065.1). Taxonomy (NCBI): domain Eukaryota; kingdom Fungi; phylum Ascomycota; class Dothideomycetes; order Cladosporiales; family Cladosporiaceae; genus Cryoendolithus; species Cryoendolithus antarcticus. Next base: position 1,059,125 of record NAJO01000009.1, read on the forward strand.
TCGAAAGAAGCACCATACTGTCATTGACGTACAGAGACAACTGCCTCCCTGTCCTCAGCCCAGCACCGCCTGGCGGCGGGCGGGTGGAAGCGCTACAACCCATCGTGCTTATTCTGCCTTGCTATCATTCGTCAACCTACCCTACGGCTATTAGAATCGAATCTGAGTGACAGAAGCTCACTTATATCATTGCAGACTGTCCAATACCTCGTTGACGCTGTCGGTCTCCGCACAGCCGACTGTGTTGCGCCGACGACGGCGACCTTCGGCCAAGCACCCTACCGAGTTCATACAACCTGCAGTCGACTTCAAGACAGTATAGCGCACCTCGCTGTGGGCAAGAGCTATATCTGGGTGGCAATATGGACCTCAGCAATATGCTGACTGGTGACGCACCGTCAGGTAATCGCACCACGGTGGGCAACCAGCAGCAGGATTCGCATCAGCATACAAGACGATACGAACACCCTCACAATGGCTACGGACGCGGTCATGGTGATATGAACAACTTCCAGCGGCCTATGCGAGCCAGCAACGCTGTCGCCGGCAGTTCCGGCTACCCGAGGACGTCGCCCGCCAAGAAGAACCAGAAGCAAGTGATCTTCCAATTAATCGACGATCACGACTCCCGCATCCAAGCGCGGTTGCCCATGAGGGTCATCATATCACCTCACGATACCACCGAGTCAATCATAACGACCGTCAAGAACTTCTACGGCTTGTACGAGTACGGTGTCAGCTTCGAGAGCAAGGAGGGCATCAGCATCATTGCAGCCTACGACAACTTCGACAACGACATGGTTATTCATGTCAGAGGTGTCAAGCCGCCTCCAGTCGTTCAGCAAGAACGAGCGCATACTACTTCGCCCAAGAAGCCTACGCTTGGCGCACCGTTTGAGGGGCGCGCAGCCAGCCACGCACACTCGCCTGCGAAGACTACTCGCACAGGGACTCGTAGCATGTCTCCTCGTTCCGAGTATGATCGACGCAGTGTGTCTGCTGCTCCTGGCGGGAAGGCACGCAAGCCAAAGAGCAAGGATGCGATTGCTGGTGCAGAGAATGATGGGTATAGTAGCGATGATGGTGGGAATGGATCTGTGACTAGCTCGCGCAGGTCGAAGACGGAGCTCGTCAATGCTGAGATCAGTGTTGACAATATCGTTGAGGGCGGTAGGCGAAAGCGGGCGTTCGAGAGTTCGGTAAGTGATGCTATAATCGTGAGTATGTCACGCAAGCTGACAAGATCTAGGAACTGCCTCTCTTCGTTCCTCCACAAGTACCCATGAGTGCTTCGATCTCTTCGCTGTCTCCGCAGCGTCGTGGCGGTCTAGGTCAAATGGCCTCGCCATACGCCTACAACAACCAGCAGACGTTCTCATACACGCAACCACTGCCATCTCCGCAGAGCCACGGCAGTGCGCAATTCGTTCACCCTGGCGCACCTGCCAATGGATATGGTCAGTTCCCGCCTCCACCTCGACAGCTGAGGGGTGGCCGGCCAAGTGCGACGTACTACCCACCAGCTCGCTACAGCGGAAGCGGCATCATGCCTACGCCTGACCCAACAAACGGCAGCGTGATCTCCGATGAAGACGTTGCTATCCAGCTCATGCGCCTGGGTAACGCCTCGAATTTCTCCTCTCATGGACGGACATCGACGTCCACCGTTGATGATGCACTCAGCGGCAAGGCTGAGGCAGCCTCATCAGATGAGGAGGACGAGGAAGATGACATCGAGAACTCAAGCGAGCGAGCTGGCCTCCCGGCTGTGCCGCGCTGGCCGAAGAACGATGTTGCACCTGCGCGGAAGAAGCAGCGTGTGAAGACCGAGTTGCACAGCGACAACACCAGCGCAGATGACTATGATGACCACCGTGACGGAACGTTCAAGGGTGATAGCGACGAAGTCATGCCCGATGCATCGACGCAGCGCCGAATTAGCAAGTCAAAGCCAAAGCCTCGTCTACCATCCCTCCCCACTAACACGAGCGACACCATGGCCCGGCCTCGCTCGATGTCGATGGCTAAGCCGAAGCCTCGACCTCTCACTACTGCCCTACATTCCCACACCTTTCCACCTTCAGCCAAGGTCCCGATGTCACCCGCTTCTCTCCCCTCGCAGTCTCGCAAGCCTTCCCTCGCCTCGGCCTCGACGATCACCTTCTCCCACTCTCTCCTCAATCCGGATGAAGAGGACCTCTCCTCGAAACCGCGCTGCCAGCGTTGCCGCAAGAGCAAGAAAGGCTGCGATCGTCAGCGCCCTTGCGGGCGATGCAAGGACGCTGGGATCGGACATGAGGGTTGCGTGTCAGAAGATGAGGGCAATGGGCGACGCGGTAGGTATGGACGTCATATGGGCGTCGGCGTCAAGAAGGGCGAAGATGGGAGTGCGGAGGGTATGTCGATGGATGGCAATGAGGGCATGGGGAGTGTGAACGGTGGGATGATGGACGCGGTGGCGGGGCCGGCGAACGGAGCCCTGTTCCTGGCACCTGCTCAGGGCGCAACGGGTGGGAAGAAAAGGAAGCGATAGCGGCGAAGTGATGAGCTGGGAAGACGTGCACCGAGGATGACAGTGTGCTGGCAGCAAGCGAAGAATCAAGCAACTTGGTCTCGGTGGAGATTTTTGGGTGATCACTGGGTCGCAGTGCTGACGCTGGGAGGAGTGGAAATTTCGGCACGATGCGACACGAGACATTCTTACAGGCTCTTTTCCGTGTCTCAAAAGCGAAGCGTAAACAATGCGCAACAGAGGTCAATAAGATGTTGAAGAGAGGTACGGGTGACTTGAGTTTGATGAAAGGGATTTGGTGGGCGGGTCACACGATGTAATGCTCTTTTCGTACTTGCATGTCAACTTCGCACCTCGCACCGTGTCAATTCGATCTCTTGAGCGATCATGCATTTGTTCTCGTCTGTGCCTCGTCGAGCGCAATGCATGCAGATGTATATTCCGAGTGTCCCTTTGGTGACACAGCCCCATCGACGAAACAAGCTCGCGCTAGAGGCTGTGCCTCGCGCTCCTGCAGGATGGTGGCCTGCCACTACCTCCTTGTACAGTTGCTGAATCCAGAAGCCCTTCGAGAGAAGCCAACATGTACTCTAAATACTCAGTTTCCTGTGGCCAAATTCTACGTCTCCATATCAATAGGAAGTCTCGACGCAATCTCCCTAGTATAACCATCTCGCAGCGGCTTACGCGTCGTGAAGCTTGAGGATAGTAGCAAACACTTGGCTCGCCATTGCATGATCTCGCATCTGCTCCTGGACGTCTTGTCATCGCGATCTGAAGGAGGTGTGCCCTACTATCGGTCGGACAGGCCAGCAGCATTCAAAGTCTACCCAAATCGGCGCGCCAGATCTAGAACATCGCACTAAGCTGGCCTTCATATCTAGCCAAGCCCTCCAAGCGAACCCCACGATGGCGGACGTAGAAGAGCCTCGCCCGATGACTCTCGCCGAGCGCAAAGCAGCGCTGCAACTCTCACACGTCCGCGACAATCCCAAGGTTCAGTATCCTAGTAGTCCTCGACCGCGCCCACCACCACCAGCGCCTAAGCCAGGACTGCCCATGCGGCCGGATCTACCTAACCGAGTGGCAACAGCAAACAATCCACCATTACGAGATCATGCTACAATCAACGGAGAAGGCATTGGCAATCACCCGGCGCCGCCACCCATCGATGGCACTTCAGCGAACGGCATGGACGGGATCTCACGACCTGCGCTACCTCCGAGGACTTCGAACGGAAGCTCGCAAGGCCCGCGGCTACCGTCTCGGACGCCGTCAATGCAATTCTCGCCTGCTTTGCCACCGAGAAGGCCCTCAGCAACGCCATCGAAAGGCTCTCGCCGGCCGTCTGAGATGCAGCTCACGCGGCGAGAGTCACAGGAGTCGATCAGCTCGATCGGGACGAATTTCTCTGCTGTTTCTGGGCGGTCGAACGGGACGTCTGTGACTTCGGGGAGCCAGTACGCCATCAAAGCGCCGGAGTTCGATGCATCGAAATTGCCTGCTCTGCCTCCCAAGCGGACGCAGGAGGAGAAGGACGCTCAAGCTTTGAAGGATCGACAGGCTGCTGCTAGAAAGGGGTCGAGTTCGAGTATGCTACCGAATGCACTCAGACGTGACAAAGGACCGAGTTTGCCTTCGAGACCTGCTGCTAGACCTACGGCAGGACGAAGTGGCGAAGTGTCATGGGTAGCATCGAATGGCGCGCCTGCCACGAAAGGTGCAACGGACGAGACTAGACGACTCAGCAATGGCACATCTCCTGCACCGGTCCCGTCACCTGCAACAAGACAAATCGCAGCACCTCCACCGAAGAGATCTGCACTTGAGATGGGCTTTGCAAATACAGCCACGAAGTCTCCAGCACTGCCCGGCGCCCGTCCAGGTTCCACACCAGCGACTAACGGGGCTCCACCACCACTACCCACAGCATCAAAACCCGACCTTAGCGCGTTGCAAGCTTCGAAGCCAAAGTCGGCGGCGTCTGGTCCTGCTCCACAGATACAAGACCTGCCAGGCGCGTGTCTCCACTGTCGCGACTTTTCTGCGCCTGATGCTCACGCCGCTCGCTTCCCGCGTGAGAGTATACCTTCCACCGACATCGGCTGGCTGGCTAACCAATTGACTTCACCCTTTCCAAGTGCGACGGACAAAGCACGAGCAATCTTTACCTGGCTGCACCACAACGTCGCTTATGATGTGGTGGCCTTCTTCAATGACAACGTGAAGCCTTCAACACCTGCAAGTACCCTGAATTCCGGACTCGCAGTGTGTGAGGGGTATGCTGGTCTGTTCTCCACCCTCGCCATCAAGGCTGGACTGGAATGTTTCGTCGTCTCTGGCGCTAGCAAAGGCTACGGCCACAGTCCTCTCGCCCCCGGTCAGGCTATTCCAGCATTCAAGTCAACCCATGCCTGGAACGCCGTGAAGATCGATGGCGGCGTATGGAAGCTCATCGATCCCTGTTGGGGTGCAGGACATGTGCAGAAAGAAGGGCCGCTGTATACGAAGAAGTTCAGCCCGGAGCGGTTCACGCAGTCAAACGCAGACTTCGGCACCGATCACTTCCCAAGCGATGATACGAAGCAGTTCCGTGAGGATGCACGAGTGGTGAGCTATGAACAGTATTTCCGTGGCCAACCAAATGGCACTGGCTGTCTTGTGTAAGTTATTCTTAGATCTGTTGAGTTCTTCTTGTACGGACAACTAACGGATCTTTATAGCAACAAAGGTACTGCTTCGGAAGAAGGCTTCGCTCCGAACTCCTTCACCCCGATAGCCAACCCCATCCTCCCCTCCACCCTTCCCGGACCGACAGTCCGCTTCATGTTTCAGAAAGTCTGCCCCCACTGGGATCAGGTACGACACGGCAAAGGCGCTCCTTATACTTATCTCCTCAATTGCAGTGCTCTAAAGGACGACAAGCACAAGGGCTATCAGGCCATGAATCACAAGGACGGTGTGTGGTGGCTTGACGTCCCGGTCCGGGATCTCGGTGGACCGGGCGAGGATGTTGCCATTGTGGCGCTTTCGGAGTTTTGCAAACGGGATGGGAGGGGCTTGAGGGCTGAGGAGTGGACTAATAGGCACGGGAAGAGCTGGAGTTGCGATTTCAAGGGAGTTGCGAATTGGAAGGTGGGGTGATGTTGTGTGTCTTCTATACCCTGAGATCACTACACCCGAGCTGGCACACCCGCAGCCTGGGCATATATACCCTCTAACGAGCAACTCGACGACAATGCCGCGGTCGGGTGACTCCCGGCATGCAGACAGAAATCAGCGCGTCTATATTGGCCCCTCGCGCAGCTTTCAATACGGAAGGGATGACGGTACTCCCGTTCAAACCATCTGAGGGTATTCGACCGAGCAGTCGCGTCACCCTCACCTCTTTGTCACGATCCCACTGACTAGCTCCCTCCATCAATGCAGTGCGCTTGTAGTCCAATCTTTCCATCACTGCGACTCCCTCCTCACGCTCTCAGCCTTGCGCCTCCGAGGCATGGCTGATCTCATCGTGAACGGCATCGAAGCTTCATTCATTTTTTGGATCATTGCTGCGGACTGATTAAGACCACCGAGTCGCCGCGCACGAACAACATCTCGCTGTTCTTCGTCACTGTTCTCGGCTCATCGGCGCCTTCGGTCTCGTCGTCGAAGATGTAGATCGTCTCCTCCACTTCGCCGAGGACGAGGTTGCAGTGGCTGTCGTATGCCTGATACAAGACATCAGCATTAGATATGTCAGATCGAGAGAGACAGATCGTACATGTAGCCTTCCCTTCAACTCGCGATCACCGCGCAACTTTACAAACACTGTCTCGTTCAATGAGAGGCGGACAAGGTCTAGAGGTTCGTTGACGTTGGTCGCACTCTCTGATGGGGACTCGGCGTCGGCCATGGGTATCAGAGAGGAGGGGTGGAGGACGGGCGGCGCTTGAAGAGTCGACAGGGCGGAATGGAGGGAATGGCGCCAGTGAGGTCGCAGATTACTATCTGATCCCAAAGCCGTTATCTGATCGTCTCGGAGCCTTCCTCCGAGCCTCCGAGCTGCACCCCCGCCTGCTTCGCGTCGAGTTCGCGTGTCTGGCAATCAGCAAAGACCAGAAGATGCATGGACGATAACACACACTCCCATTCATTCTCCTCCGTCAGTGTCGTCGGCATCGCTGCCGTGCTCTCCGCCATATTCCTCATACACTGCATGCTGTCCCGCCGGCTCGCGGGCAAAGGTTCTCTCGGCGTCGTCGCCGCCACTGCTAACTCCTATTCGACTTCGTCTGGACGGTTGGTGCGGACACGGGGACGGTTCTCGTTGCCATATAGGCCAACTGGATCGGAGTCAGGCAGTAGAGGGTACACGATGTTGAGTGCAGCGGCGAAGCGACACGAGCAGGAGAACAAGGCACCATCCGTCCTGGGCAAGACTCTTGGGCAATCGCTATTCTCGTCAAGTCCACCCGCGCCTTCTCAGGAACCTGCCAAGGTGAGATCTGTGAGTGCAGGGTACAGTAATGTGCTGAAGCCGGCGGGCCCTTCTACCATGAATGCCATGCGCGCTCCAGCGCCACGGCAGACCAGCGGCATCAAGAGGACCTTAAGTGGAGTGCCGAAGCTGCCCAGCGGCTCCTTCGACGACGATGCAGGAGCCGTGAATCGACCGATCGTTGTCAGTGGCGAGACCGGAGCAAAGACAGAGCTGTGGGAAGACGACTTCGACAGCGACATTGATCTTGACATCGAAGAGCCTGGCCCCAGAGGTTCTATCAGCTATCCACAGCTGCCATCACAGACTTCACGATACATATTCAAGCCTACTCAGCCGCAGAAGCAGCAGGTGCAGACGGGCTACAGAGACTCGGGGCATGAGTCGTTAGCTAGTGGGGCAGCGTCTCAGACTGTGCCAGGGAGTAGCGCTCCTTTGCCGTGGTCGAGTTCGCCTGCTGAGCATATGCAGCCTACACTGAACATTGCAGAGATCAGCAGATATACGTACGGTGGAAATATTGCAAAGGCACATCAAAGTCAGACAGGTGGGACAACAGTGACAGCGAAGCGAAGGGAACTGCCATGGAACACTTCAAAGCAGCCGGACGACACCGATGCCGACCGACCGACCGCGTACCACAGTGCAAGGTCTGACGCCATTTCCACGCCTGCCGTGAAGCAACAGAGTCGCAAGGCTGCTTTCCCCTGGAACACTAGTGCGAGTGCGATCAAGGACCAGCAGAAGAAGCATCGCGAAGACCAGAAGGTCCGCAAGAACGACGGGACGCTTGCGGACAGACAGGCAGCGAAGAGCAAAAAGAAGCAAGTCGCTCGTGTCTTTCTTAGCGAGGAGCAACAGCATATCCTGGACTTGGTGGTCGAGCAGAAGAAGAGCGTCTTCTTTACTGGCTCAGCCGGTACGGGCAAGTCCGTACTGCTTCGCGAAACTATCGCTTCACTACGCAGGAAGTATGTGCGTGAGCCAGATCGTGTGGCTGTCACTGCATCGACTGGTTTGGCGGCTTGCAACGTCGGCGGTGTCACTCTGCACAGCTTTGCGGGCATTGGATTGGGCAAGGAAGATACACCTGAGCTCGTACGCAAGATCAAGCGGAATCAGAAGGCGAAGCACAGGTGGATGCGCACGAAGGTGCTGGTCATTGATGAGGTGTCAATGGTAGATGCTGAGCTGTTCGACAAGCTTGAGAACATTGCACGATCACTGCGCAACAACGGACGACCGTTTGGGGGCATACAGCTTGTCATTACAGGAGACTTCTTTCAGCTGCCGCCTGTACCGGACAGCGGCAAGGTGGCGAAGTTCTCGTTCGATGCAGGGACGTGGAATACGACGATCGAGCACACGATCGGGCTGCACCACGTGTTCCGTCAGAAGGATCCAGGTAGGTCAAGATTGCCATGGGACACCGCACAATAAGCTAACACATCACAGTCTTCGCCGGCATGCTCAATGAAATGCGAGAGGGCCGCCTCTCAGAATCCTCAATCCGTGCCTTCCGCAATCTCAATCGCGACCTCAAGTTCGAAGACTCCCTCGAATGCACCGAACTCTTCGCCCTCCGCTCCGAAGTCGAGCGCGCAAATGTGGATCGCTTGACGCATCTCCAAGGCCAGCCTCAAGTGTTCGAAGCGCGCGACGGCGGATCCATAGTCGACAAAGTACAGCGCGACAAGCTACTCTCAAACTGCATGGCACCCGAGACCATCACCCTGAAGAAAGGTGCGCAAGTCATGCTCATCAAGAACATTGACGAGAGCCTCGTCAACGGTTCGATCGGTCGCGTAATAGGTTTCATGGACGAGATGGAGTTCGACAAGTACTGCGTCAACGAAGAAGCCTACTCACAAGCTACCGATGGCGCGCCGCTCGAAGCTGCGATGTCGAAGGAAGACGCAGCCCGCAAACGCCTACAAGACAATCTCACCACTGCACGAAAGTACCCTCTGGTCCGCTTCGCCATTGCGGACGGTACGACGCGCGACCTCCTCTGCCAGCCCGAGACGTGGAAAGTTGAACTTCCCAATGGCGAGGTGCAAGCCTCGCGGTCCCAGATCCCTTTGATCTTAGCCTGGGCGCTGAGTATTCACAAAGCGCAGGGTCAGACCCTGGAGCGAGTCAAGGTTGATCTTGGGAAAGTGTTTGAGAAGGGCCAGGCCTATGTTGCCTTGTCTAGGGCTACCAGTATGGCTGGACTACAGGTGCTTAGGTTCGATCCGAAGAAAGTGGTCGCACATGAGCGAGTCAGGACATTTTACTCAAATCTGGCAAAGGTTGAGCTCATGGATGGGAAGGCCAAGGATGGAGATGCTGGGAAGAAGAAACTTGGGGGTAAGGCGGAGGACTACGAGAGGAGGTTCGTTGACGGAGATGTGTAGGGTGATGAGTGCATGGAAGAGGTGGCTGCTGGAGTCGTTTCGGGGCAGCGCGACTTGTGCTCGTGAGCCTGGTCGAACGGATGTCGAATCGCCCACGGAGGTTCTTGCTGACAAGATGTCATGTATGCTGTGCCGGAGATGCACAACAGGCGATCGCATACAACACAATCGCTGCCGCATGCGCAATGCAAATCACCCCACATCGTAACGCCAAGCAAGCTGCTTGTAATGCGGGACGATGACGGACTTTACGACCCCACCTCATACAGTACATGATCTACGCGAGCTGTGACAGTGCAGCGCGTCAACAGCGAGGTGACGGTAGCGCTGGCGCTAGAGTATAGCCTGGATAAGGTAGGTGTTTTCTCCATCTCATCCTCACGTCTATAACCTCTTGTCAAACTCTTACAGTTCCTAGCCTTTCCCTCTGAACACTAAACTCAGCTCCTACTTACTCGCAACCATGGCACAAACCGGCACCTCCAGTGGTCACCCGATTGCGACTCTCGAGGTACACTATGCACTCCATCCCCGCACAACTCCCAAGCTGACGAATATCTAAGGCTTCCCTCCTTCCCCGCCTCCCATCATCCTCCCCCATCCTCTTCGCAGCAAAGAAGTCCAAGAACTTGTCTTTCGAGAGCATCGCCGGAGCAATCTCCCGCTCCGAAGTCGCCACCGCCGCGCTCTTCTACGGCCAAGCCCAAGCAACCGAAGAAGATGTCGCTAACCTCGCCAAAGTCCTCGATATCCCCGAGTCCAAGCTGCGTGAGACCGAGCTGCTGAGCTTCCCGGATCGGGGCAGGAGTATTGATATGCCGCCGCGGGAGCCGATGATCTATCGCTTGTATGAGATTGTGCAGAACTATGGGTATGCGTTTAAAGGGGTTATCAATGAGAAGTTTGGGGATGGGATCATGAGTGCGATTTCCTTTTCGACGAAGGTGGAGAAGGAGGAGGATGATAAGGGGACTTGGGTTGTTATTACGTTGAGGGGGAAGTGGTGAGTCTGCCGATCGTTGTGATGCTGATGGGAGAGGATAGAAAGCTAACGGGTTGACAGGTTGCCGTTCACGAGGTTCTAGACAACGATGTTGTCAAGCACGGACGACGCTGTTGGGTCAGGAGGGACTGCGAAGAACAGCGAACAGGTGGTATGTGGGCACGAGAGCATAAGCAGATGGATTGAAGCGACCGTCTTCTTCCACCAGAACCACCACGCTGCGTCGCACTTGCCAATAACATGCGGCGTCACAGGCAGTGTCTTCTCACTTCTTCAATGTCTACGCGTCTTCTTGCCTCTCATTGCATAATTAGGCACTGTGTCGGCCGCATTTAGCAGCTACGTTGCAGCAGAGCGGCTCGACATCATCGCCACAGTGACTACGACTCTGCGGTCAACATCGGGCTGTCGCATGTGTTTTGTATTGACCACTGCTAACGGCGGCGACTATCGCGCCATATCCCTTACTTTCCTCCCCTTAACCGAGTCGACATCGACCGCCGAACAAGCGCTCCCACAGCCCCACACACGCAAGCAAAGACTGCACCATGGGCCTCACTTCATCGAAGCCATCGCCGCCAACCACCAAGACCACAGGGATAGAGGTCAAGCGCAATGATCTCTACTCAGTCAACGCCGGTGTGCCGCTGCACGAGCAGCCAGTAAGATACATTTGCCAATCTGAGGTAGCCTGCTTGAGTTCTGCTAATCGCAACATAGTGGGCCGACCCAAACCACCTCATCCACCACAAGCTCGACCACAACGTAACGCCAGTCCCCAAAACCCATCCCAACCCTCTCGCTCCTGCCAATCCAGACCGACGCAAAGCGCCCAAACTCAAGATCTCCCCACTCACGCCCAAGCCCTCACACGATGATCCCGATGCCATCCTCCCCGTCCGTCCGACATCTCCAGAAATCACCCTCCCCTCCCCTGCACCCACCAAACACCGCCTCTCCGCTCTCATTGATCTAGATGCAGTTGCTGGGGATGCGCAGGTCCGCAGCCCAAGCGGACACCTTTTAACGGCGAGCGAGGCGAAGGAAAGAGATGATTGGCCGAAGAGTGTGAGGGAACGGAAGGAGGCGATTCGGCGGAAGGTTAGTGAAGTTCGGGATCGCGAGGGAAACGAAGGGAAGAGTGGGGACGGGAGTGGGGAGAGGGAGGTATTTGGGCATGAGAGCGAGGTTAGTGTTGGGCAGGCGAGGGCGGAGCTGCAGGTGAAGGAAGATAGGGATAGAGCGGAGGAGGAGAAGCGGAGACGTGAAGCGGCGGCAGAGGCGGAGAGAGAGAGAAGAGCGCCGCTGAAGGGGAAGTTAGCGTGCGGCGGGTGCGTTATCATGTGATCGTCTCGGACTCGTGGCGACCTTACAGGTGACATTGAGGGATTGGTATATCACAATTCAAGCCTGCGATACGAACAAACGAGAGTGCACAATCCTCGTCGTCAACGAGGTGGTACATCACAATTGGCATTGTATATCCGAAGGCTTGATGACTGTTCACCGCATGAGGCGCACCGTTCAACTGTTAGCAAAAGGGAGCACCGGCTTGATGCAAAAGGGTTGGGTGCGGTATCTATCGTATTCAGTATGTACACTGCGCTTATCTCGCTCACTCGCGTCTCACAATAGCTCACTACAAACCCAACAACGCCTCGCTCGCTCGCTCTTGATCAGATCCCTTATGATAACCATCAAGCCTTTCAGCCCTTCACAGAGCTCCCCCACCTTATCCCGCCTCTCCCCTCCCCTCTCCCTTCACCGCCAGCCCCAACATGCGCCCTAGCAGGCGGGCTAGGCCCGTCCGCAAACCTGATATTGCCCCTCTGTCCTGGACTAACCTGCCGCGGCTCCCCACTCTCCTCTTCAGACTCGCTGCTATCTTCCTCCTTGCTGATCCCCAGCGCACCTTCACGGCGCCGCCGCTCAGCAGCAGTCTCCACATTGCTATCTCTCGCCGCTGCAGACGAAGATTGACTGGAAGAGGCTTGTGCCGCAGCGCGACGCCGAGCCTGTGCTGCTGTCTCGGAGCCAGGTGATACGTCGTCAGTAGCTCTGGAGCGGTTGGCGGAGGAAGAGGCGGGTTTAGGTTGTCGGAAATTCCGCACCGTAGAGGAGAGGTCATGGAAAGGCACTTGCTCGTTATTGGAATCAACCAGCTTCAAATCCGCGGAATCACTGCTATCAGCCCTCTCAATATTGCCTGCTTCTCTGCGGCGTCCGCCGCCACCAGGCGACTCGGCGTTGCTTTCCGCGTCAGGCTGTTCGTGGACTACAGGTACATTGCCGGAAACGCTCTTACCGCGCCCCTTTTGTGCGGCAGCTTGTTCGCGGGCGTCTTTGCGTGCTTCTTTCTTCACTATCTCTGGCGCGTCGGAGGCTTCCACAGCTTGCACCCGGGCCTTGGGGTCCATGCCGCGGATCTGGTCGATGAATTCGGCTTTGCTCATACGGCGTGTGCCAGTGCTGATCGTGAAGCGGAGCTGTTCATCATCTTCCTCGTCTTCTGGTGCAGCGGGTCGGAGACTGCCGAATCTGCTTGGCTTGGGTCGCTGTTTTGGTTCGGCAGCGCCCTCCTCGCCGGCTGCGGTTGTAGAAGGCGGTGTCTCATTGCCATCTGCCCCTCCGAGCCCGAGCATCTTGCCCATGCGAGCCACGCGTTGGCGAGACCGGTGGGAGTCGCCGCCGCCGTTATCGGCGCCGGGAATGTCGTACTTCTTGATGACCTCACCGTCTTCATCTTCGACGATGATAGTGTTGCCGTATTGATAAGCGCGAGCGGGTCCGTTCGTCTTGCGCGGCTCGGGCTTCGGCTTGTCCTCCTTATTGCGCAGACCAGCGAGTTTGGTGATTGTGCCTGCTTTGTTGAGGCCGCGACGCCAGTTCTTAGCAGGGCGTTCCGACATCTTCGGCTGTGGAGCTTCAGTCTCTTCTGGCCCGTCAACATCCCTGGCACCATCGTCACCGTCCTTGTCCTTTGCACTCTCTTCCCGCATCAATCGCTTCCCCTCCATGACTTCGCCCGCTTCTCGGTCCGCGGGATTCACACCGCTCTCATTCTCCACGGCCAGCACTTTACCATCCTCGTCCTCGAACACTGTGTCTTCACCCTGCTCGAAAATCTCGCCTGGGCTCTGCGCATCATCATCTCGCTCACCGCGCTCTTCTGGCGACTTGCCCTTGGGAGATTCAGGTTGGGAATCGCTCTTTGCAGCTAAAGTCTCAGAGCCGCTGCGACTAACAGGCTGACTGGCCTCCTCTCGCCTGGAAGGCCGGATGGCAGATTCAGATATAGGTCCGCCTGGCCCCCTGCCGTTGTCGAAGTTCTTACTCTTTCGCGAGCGATGTCGGCTGGTGTTGCGGCTTGGTGCACGACTTGGGTTGTCTTCCTCTGCCTGTCTGCGCAAGAAAGTCCCAGGCTTGAGATCAGCAGGCGACGGTCCCTTCTCCTTCTCATCAAGCTCGGAGTCATAGCGCGACATTGAGCTCTTTGATCGCGACTGGATGCGCGGTAGTCTCTCCATCCACGAAGGACCGTTCTCTTGCGCTTGAGTGTATGACATCGTCAGAGTGAGGGTGTTGATGTGCTTGCCAAGCGTGAAGACAGCGATCGAAGAGCCATGCACGACGATTGAAGTGATGACCAGGAACGTCGTGATTGGCCATATCAGCTCGATGATGTTGTCATGCGGGAAGTCCGGAGGCGGTAGAACCTCGAGCGGTGTCGTCTCTTCGGTCTCCAGCTCGGCCCTCGCCAGGATGGCGACAAAGATTGCGCCGACACCGATTGGGCCGAAGTGGCCAGCAAACAGTGCTTCACGCCACGTCTTGATATCCGGTATGAGCGGCTTCAGCGCCAGCATGATAGGTATTCGACGGAAGAATATGACCAGTATCGCAATCACCACAAGTCTCCATACATCGAGACCAAGGTAGCCAGCGTTGTACTGTGCCCAGGGGATGATGGTGCCGAAGTAGACGAAGAATGCTAGATTGATGAGCAAATCGATAACGTTCGAGACATGAGACTCCTCGGTCTGCGCAGTGAACCACCCGTCATTGCTGAACCCCACTCCAGCAGCGAAGCCCACAAGTAAGTCGTCCATGCCGAGCATTGATCCAGACCCAGCGCAGAAGAGCGCAAGAACGAAGTAGAATACGAGGAAAGACTCTCGGTCTATGATATCTTTCTCGTGTGCCCATCGGATCAGACGTCGCGCGATGTAGCCTACAGCAACCCCATATATCGCGCCGAAGAGACACTCGTACAAGATAGTGTAGCAAAACCAGTGAAGAGCAACCTCGTCAGGATGGCCCTTGTAGCGGATGATGTAGATGGCGAGATAGATGAATGGGAATGCCATGCCGTCGTTGCAACCAGACTCTGCTGACAGCAGATCTCGAAGATGCTTCGGCACCCGTTTCGCGAACTTGCCTTTACCGACGACTGACGCAGCGAGCACAGGATCGGTGGCTGTGACACAGGCTGCAATGCAAAGCGAGTCGAGCCAGTTCATATGATCCTTGAAGACAGCCCAGATGAATAGACTCGTGACGAGCCAGCCGAACGTCATGACCGGTACAAGTAAGAAGACCACAGATCGCCAATGCCGCTCCATGTATGCCTTGGGCAGTTCAACACCCACGGCGAAACATTGAACGACAAGCACAATGCGTGAGAACTCCAGTGTAATCTGATCGGTGTTTCCCCATGTCCCCGGATCGATCAAGTTCGCAGCGTGTGGGCCAAAGATGATGCCGCAGATTGTAGCGACGGTAGCCTCGCCGATGTACAGTCTCTCCTTTATCACCGACGACACCAGCATAAAAATTGTTGTAAAGCCGCCCAGGATGATGTACACCAAGTGCGGCTTGTTGACGGAGAGATGTTCCCACGCCATGTGGAAGGTGTTCCTTCTCTCCCTCTCACCTCAGTCCAGCGATCGGATGTTGTACCGGAATCCTTTCCTCACCTCCGCTCAAGTCGGGTATAGCGATAGTCGCGCGTCAAAGTTGTGCGCCGCGGTACTTCGATCCAGTCTGATGTCGATACGATTTCGTGGATGCATGCAGTACTGTGGTCGCGCCCAGTCGCCGCTCCCAGATAGCCGCGATTGGCAAGATAATCAAGTCAAGCGAGTCTTGCGAGTGAATGGCTGCAAAGATTGGCAGACCTTGATCAGCAGATGCTTGGGGGTGTTGGCATTCAGCGTGTAAGCCAAGACGAGGCGCTTGCTACCGCCGGCAAAGCTCCCGAGCGAACGTTGGCGTTGAGAGATATGCGTTGCATGTGTGCTGCTGATATCTGCCAGTTCTTGTACTTGCTGCGCCGCGAAAGTGTCGCAGCAACACAGCGTGTGTTGAGGATGATAATAAGAAGGCGTGGCGCAAGTCTTCGCCATCATCTAAGATCAATCAACCTTCGTCCCGGCAAACCTTGCCTAACATGACGATACTTTCTCTCGGCGGAACGCGCTTGCCGCGTGTGCCAAGCGCGTGTCGGTCTTGGTAAGCCAGTAACTCACCAAGCCCCGACGTCGACCACGCTTGGCGTCACGTGATAAGAGTCAACGCTGAAGTGTGTAATACATGAACCAGGAGGAGATCGTGCTGGACATGTGCCCTACCGAGATCCTGACTGAGATCAGTGACCCGTAGGCAAGGTCAACACCATTGCTGAAGAGACTAAGGATGAGAGGGAGGTAGGATATCACACAACAACGCGGCAGCCTCACACGTGCGACTGCGTGATTTTCGTGCTCGTTGACTAAGCCGACAGCTGCCGACTCGCATTACCCGTTTGTGGAAGCGAGCGACTTCGCCAGATACCTATTCGCTCACCACCGTGTTCAAACATCCGGAGAGCACGTTGACGCTGTTTCATAACACACTGTGCCAATCTGGTCTTGATACATGTAGGTGATTTATCACTTCCTTTCCGTCCAACTAAAACCGACCACTGCGGAATCTTGGCGGAACAAATTTCAGGTCTCTTTTCTTGAGACTATTCATCGAGTATATCCCCGGTCTCCTTAAACGACAGTGTCTCGTAGACGTTGCGAAGCGGGATCGCGCCTCTGTCAGTCAGTCGACAGGCTGTGCCGTCGTCCGCTCTCTCACAAAGCATCCGTATAACAACTCTCCTGGGTGCTGGGACCGAGCACTAAAGGCGAAAAGCCCTGGATTACGACTGGACCATTGGAATAAATCCTCAGGAAACAGCCGATATGGCTCATGATCCTCCCAACAATCCGCCCATCTCAGGCCCTCCACAATGCGCACGCTGTCCCCTCCCCTCCCTTGCAGTTCTTCGCCTGCACCCCCTCTGCCCAACTCACATAACGCAATACATTCACACCAAAACCATTAAGCGTCTCGAAACTTTCCGCACACGGTACTCTTCCCCCAATGATCCTCCCCGGCGACTTCTACTAGCTCTCTCCTTCGGCGTGAGCTCTACGAGTCTGTTGCAGATCCTGGATTTACATCTGGCTGGCCAACGGGAAAGGGTGGGGAGGGCGGGGGTGGAGGTACGGGTGCTGTGGGTGAGGGGTTTCAATGAGGGTGAGGAGGGAAAGGAGGAGGGGGAAGGGCAAGGGGAGGGGAGGATGCAGAGGTTAAGGGAGAGGCACCCGGCGCATGAGTTCGCCACGCTGGAGCTGGCTTCCGTGCTAAATCTCGTCCCTGGCCTCGCAACCTCTCTTCTCCCTAATCCCGACCTCGACGCCTCCACCCCAACTTCCCACCGTCTCGACGCCCTCCTGACATCTCTCCCCTCCGCCTCTTCCCGAGCAGACCTGAAACGCACACTCCTGCACCGCCTGCTCCTCCACCATGCCTCCTCAACACACTGCTCCGCGCTCCTCTACGGCAGCACGACCACCCTCCTCGCCGAACGAACTCTAGCCGAAGTCGCGTCGGGCAAAGGTTTCGCTCTACCCCAACTAATCACCGATACCCCCGCCACAACCTCGGAGGGCGGAGTGCAGATCCTGCATCCTCTACGAGATGTTCTGCGCAAAGAAATCCAGATCTACGCCTCCCTCGTCTCCCCCACCCTAACCTCTTTCCTCATCCCAGAGCAGCCAGTCGGCGCGAAAGCCGTCGTCAACTCCCGCGACGCGACGATCGAGGGTTTGATGCGCGGGTACTTTGAAGGCGTGGAAGAGGGTTTCCCAGCTGTGGTCAGTAACGTCGTGCGCACTGTTGGGAAATTGCAAGTCCAGCCGAAATTGGAGCGGGAGGAGAAGGTGGCGGATTGTGAAGTCTGCGGGCTGGATTTCGTACAGGAGGGCGAGGTGGAGAGGAGTAGAGTTTGTGGGGGGTGTGTGAGAATGCTTGGGCATGCGAGTTGATGAACGTGAGAGCTATGCAGGGTGGGAGGGTTTATATGCGCACTACATCTACCCTCGCGCGGCTGTGGACTTCGTGCCCCAAGACGTGGTCCGCCTCGCGCTCTTCGTCTGAGGCTGTCGAGCGAGGGTGCAGGGATAGCGAGGCGTAGGTGCCTGCTCCGCGGCGTTTGGAGAGGGTGCCGGGGTTGATGACTAGCACCGAGTCGACGACCTAGATCCGTCAAAGTCAGCAATGCGACTACAACCTCATGAATATCAAGACGACTGACCTTCGCAAATGCCGGCAACGCAGAAGGCAATACCAGCACATCAGGCCTGACACTCAACCACTCCCCCAACTTCAAAAACCCGATATCCAAACCCGCTCCAATCGGCAGCACGCCACCCTCTTCTCCAAGGCCCTCGAGGCCAGTGCTAAGCGCCGGCAACGCCTCCCTAGCCTGCGGCGGAAACACGGGGAAGAAATGCCTTTGCTCTATGACCTGCCCTGCGAGTCGTGCAAGCATGTCCTCCCCACTACCCAACCCGCCTGCAGAAGACTTGACGTTCTCCCTCCGCAGCTCGGAGAGGATGTCCTGGCTGCTTATCCCTAAGACTGTCTCGTTGATGCTGAGGGTCATGGGGTTCGTGACGACTTGGACTTGTTTCGGTAGCCCCAGCGGCCCCTTCGCAAACTTGTCTTGGGGCCAGGAGACTGCGGTGCTGATTGCGTCGCGGACGGAGGGGACGAGGATGATCGTTATCGTCGGCACGGCCTGGCAGAGCTGCTGTAACGGCACCGATATCAGCGCGCGGAAAACATCATTCAGCGTCGCGCGGTCGGGGTCAATGTGTGCTGAGGCTGGGAGATGGGGTTCAAGATCTCCGGCTGCGAAGAAAGGGTGTTCGAGGTCTAGGAACGGGCCAGTCAGGAGCAGGATATCCGGTTGTTGGGTCCGCGCGAGGTCTAGCAGGGCGTGCAGGGCGGCGAAGGAGAGGTCTGTGTCTGGCGTGTAGGGCCCGGAGGCTATGAGGTATTGGAGCGGCGTGGCTTTGCCTGTGGCCGAGATCGTGCGGTCTGTATGAATGGATAGCTCGGAGGGCGTTGAGGCTGCTGGGGGGAGTAAAGGCAGGGTGAGCGTTTCGGAAACGAGGAAGCTCTCGCCGTTCACATTCGTACCGCGCAACGCGACTATCTTTCCTGGAAAGACGTCGTAGCTCACTCCTGGCTGGAACTTCAACTGCACCCTTAGTCCGGCGCCCATGCGTCTGCTGGTCTCGAGGGTGATGGACGCGGCGTTGAGTTTGCCTGTTGGTTGATCGCAGGCTATGCGGCCTACTGCGACGATTTCCGCGGTTGACTGGGCAGCAGGGTTGCCAAAGGCGGAGTCCGGGAGTTTGTGGTGGTCTTGGACTAGCTCCGTGAAGGTATCTATTCGGTCGTCTAGAATTTCAGAGGCGGATGTAAGTTGCATGGCCATGCTCTTATACGCGAACTTCGGGATCTCCGTGTTTGCCTTCAGCAGCACTCGCTTCTCTATCCGCGGTTCCTCATCGTCCGCTGCACCTGCGCCAGCCAAATGCCCATTCAGCGTCTCAACAACCTGCCCAGCGTTCTGTCGCTCGGCGAAGCTAGTCACCGGCCCCTCCGCTCTACTTCCCGCACCATTAGGCGAACTCCTCCCATTACTCTTTACCACCTTCCCACTCGGCGTCCCCATCTCCGCCGCCTTCCTCTTCCCCCCTCCCCTCGCACTGCCACTCCCTGCCCCGTCACTCCCCGGGGTCAACCCCTCCATCATCCCAAACACATCTCCATTCCCTCTCACCGCGCCCCTCGGCGTCGCAGCCACAGCTCTCTTGACCGAAGCATGTGGAGCTTTCGCTCGTGATTCTCTTTCAAGAGCATCTTGCAAGTCTTTCTTGAAGTCTTTCACGGTTTTGAAGGATATTTGTGTGGTTTCTGTGCCCATTTTGATGGCGTAGGACTCCCATTTGTAGAAGAGCTCTTCGGGGGCTAGGGAGAGGAGGGAGGTTAGAGAGGACAGTTCGTGGAGGACGTCGGAGGGAAGGGGGGTGTGCGGAGAGAAGAGGGTGTGGAGTTGTGTGGTGGGGTCGTCGGCCATGATTGCTGGATGCGTGGGGAATATACAGATTTGCACAGCGTCTACTGTACTGCTGTAGGACTGTCAAAAGCGCAGCATGGGGAGACGCGTTCTGGCAGACGCGTAAAGTGGAGATAAGATGGATCAGATAAGAGGCGATGGTGGGGGCCGAATGCCGATGTGTGAGCCCACGACATGCTTGACTGCTGACATCTGCTTACGCATTGGCCTAGGATTCCATCCAGGCGCACATATGTGGGCCCGTCCTAAGCCTTACCTCTAAGATGTCTTCGTCACCTTATCTCGCCATTTTCATGACGATCCTCGCAATCGCAAGCCGGGATAGAATGGTAGGTGGCTTGCCAATGGGGGCTCAATCTCGCCCGCCCCAGGCGCCCCTGCATCTCGGGTCATTCTCACCGCAATTCCCGAACAGCAACGTCAATATACTCACATTTGTTCGTGGGCCTGTCTCTTTGTAGCTTTTCTCTCCCATAGTTCCTCCCACAGCAGCAGACATGGCGGAAGCTCCAGTAATCTCGGCTTCGGCAGCGGCCACACCGTCAGCGCCGTCGCGCGCCGAGTCCTTCACGTCTGCAATCTCACAGAATGGCACGCCAGCTACATCGACGCAAAGTACCAGCGCAGGCGCTGAGCAGGAAGAGGTTGGCTGGACAGCACCGGCTGGTACGCTGAAAGTGCCCATACCGCGACCATCTGCCACATCGAAGCCGCCAAAGCCGGCAGAGCTGAGCGCAGAGCAGGAAGTGAAGTACGTACTAATGAGTCTCGTATGTACGTGTATCGCGGCGCCTGACCACAATCTAGATACGCCACAGTCTTTGCCCAAGTCTCGCAATGGACATCCCTCCCCACCACGACCCTCAAAGGCGCCGCCTCCGCCCCAGTCCAAGACCATGAACGCATGTTCCTAACCCACGAATGCATCCTCCGCTACCTCCGTGCCACGAAATGGAGCACAGCCAACGCCCTCAAACGCCTGCAGTCAACTCTCTCCTGGCGACGAGAGTATGGCGCAGACACCTTCACCTTCGACTACATCTCCCCCGAGAACGAGACCGGCAAGCAAATAATTCTCGGCTACGACAACGACGCAAGACCGTGCCTCTACCTCAGCCCCGGCAAACAGAACACCAAGATGTCCGACCGCCAGATCCACCACCTCTGCTTTATGCTCGACCACGTCATAGACATGATGCCCCCCGGCCAAGAAACCACAGCCCTGCTCATAAACTTCTCGGGCGCAGCAGGCGGCTCCGTGCCCTCCGTAGGCCAAGCCCGCGCCGTGCTGAACATCCTGCAAGGCCACAACCCTGAACGTCTTGGTAGAGCGCTTATCTCGCAACTGCCCTGGTACGTCAACATCTTCTTCAAAGCCATCGCTGGCTTCATCGACCCGGTCACAAAGGAGAAGATGAAGTTCAACGAGGATCTGCGGCAGTATGTCCCGCCGGAGCAGCTTTGGAATCAGGCTACGGGCGATTTGGACTTTGAGTACGATCATGCTGTGTACTGGAAGGCGCTGCAGGAGGAGTGTGAGAAGAGGCGGAAGGCTTATAGGGAGAGGTGGGAGAGCGGTGGGAAAAGGATTGGAGAATTTGAGGAGTATTTGAGGGGTGGAGATGCGAAGAGTCTTGGACAGAAGTTGGACGAGGCGGGGAAGCTTGAGGGTGTTGATGCGGAAGGGAAGGAGAAGGTGGATGTTGATTTGGCTGCGGCGGAGGTTGCCAAGCTGACGGTTTAGATGTGGTGATGAGTAGGATGGGCATGATATTGCATTGCGAGGCGTTTTCGGCATGAGGGACAGTCCTCCACGGGCAGTGCAGCATTTTGCAGAACTAGGAAGGCCGTAGATGATGCTATGGCTTGCATGGGAAATTGCGAATCAGTCGTACACATCGCTGACCGGCGAATAGGTACGCGAGTAGCCTGAGGACGTCGAGCTCCTTTTTATACCCCATGTCCACATGGGAGGACAGCATCTGTAAGCGATATTGACATCTCACATCATACTGTAATTCTTCTTCTCACTCACTTAGGGGGGCTACCGATGATCACAAGGCTCACACATTCGCGCCTTCCTCTTACACTGTACGTCGTCACTGCCTTGTGCAGTCTCGGCTTTGGAACATCACAACTTCCTCTTACACCGTTCTCCAACTCCTTCCATCCCACCACGACTGTCATCCCTTCATACACATCTGCTACCACTACTCTCCCCCGTCCTTCCACCATGGCCTCCCGCCACCGCTCCATCCACTTCACCTCGAACGCCGACAACGACATCCGCTGCACCTACCGCTCCTGCACATTCACCTTCGCCACCACGAATGACATGAAAGCGCACAAACTCACCGACCCCGCGCACCACTACTGCAAAAAGTGCGACACCGACTGCCTCGACTGGAGTGACTTAACCCAACACAAAATCGACGCCATGGCCCCCTGGCTCGAACTGCACAAAGACCACCCCGACATCTACAACAGCAACCCAAAACACATCGTCTGCGAGTTCTGCGGCGAGGACTTCAAGTCTTTCGGTGGGAGGAAGGAGCATAGGAAGATGATGCACACGGCGTTGCAGAAAGTCGCTTGTGGCGGATGCGGGAAAGTTGTCGAGGGAGCGAGCTGGATGATCGCGCATCTGGAGAAGGGGCAGTGTCAGGTGATACATAGGTGGAAGTTTCTGCAGTGGGTGCAGGCGAAGTACGTGCAGGATGAGCTTGATAAGCAGGGGCGTTGGGGCGAGCTAAATGAGAATCTGGCGAGGAATCCGAAGTTTGCGCTTCCGGAGGCGGGGGCGAGGCCCGGGGCTATCGAGGAGGGGAGTCAGTCTGATAGGGAGGAGGGGGGCGTGTTGTTGGACCTTGTTGATGACGCGCAGGGGGGTGGAGTACGACCGCTGGATGTTGAGATTGAGTTGGTCGAGCTGCATGGGAAGAGGGTTCCATTGACGAGGGCAAATTTGGAGCAGTGGCCGAAGATACCGAGGAAGGAGGAGAAGGGGCAGGTGCATGAGTATTTGGAGAAATTGAAGATTGGCGAGGGTGATGATGGGGGATTGCTGTTGCCTACGAGTGACTTCACGAGTCGTCGTGGTGGGAACAAGGTGCAGTCCGGATCGATTGGCACTACTTTCTCGCCTCCTTCTACACCTAGCTATAGCGCCGCATTCCGCGCTGCCACCAACGAGGATGCCGACGACGATGATGCGGTATCCGTGGCCACCGCCCAGGCTAGCGCAGTGCTCGCCCGTCAGCCAGACTGGCTCACTAAGACCCCAAAGCCAGCTCCACCCGCCAGAGCCTGGGGCACACCCAACACGACCAAAGCGCTGTTCCCATCCGCTCGTCCCACACCGCCAGATGCCATTGCCCGTGCTCGCAATGCCGAGCGTGCGATCGCCACCCAGCCGCGCGACATCCGCGAGACACGCTTTTGGGTTCGTCCACCACCTCACTGCCCACTTACGCGACACGCCTACTAATGCACATCATGACAGGACCCCACCGACCCGTCCTACAACGCCGAGCGTTTCTTCGACCCCCTACTAGAACGCTACCAATGTCCCTTCCCCGGCTGCGATACCGAGCCCGTCCTCACGCCGACAGATCTGCACGACCACTTCGCGATCGCGCACATGCGCACGAAGTGGCGGTGTGAGGTGCCGAGCTGCTTCAAGACTTTCCGCACGACGAGTGCGTTGGTGGCACACTGCGAGAGTGCGAGTAAGTGTGGAGTCAGGGGGTGGGGTGGGCTGAAGACGGTACGTGTCTTACTACCAAACTCGTCCTGGTAATTCGATGAAGGTACTGATTATTGTGGCAATGCAGATGCTGGATACCGCTACCGGCGGCTTTCTGGCTTCGAAGCGCTTGCCGGAGCCGGTCATCTTTCGTCCGGACAACGCTGTGGTCAAGGCTGGGAAGCCGGCTGTGAATGGGCTGATGCCGACAATGTTCAAGGGGACTGTGCCGGGGCGGAAGGTCGAGGGGCAAGTGTGGGCTTCAGGGTGGTGAATGGACGGGCATACGAGCCTCCGATGAGGCTGTTACAGCTGTATGAGAAGTCAAACAGATGCAGCACACATAGTTGCTGAACCAGCGACCGACCGATGGCAGATTGGATGGCTAGTGGGAACTGCCGGTGCTTTACTAACCTCTGCTGTATAATGCCATGGACGCTCGGTCACGAGAGGCAGTGAGTAGCTAGTGTGACTGCACAGCCCAAGTCCAAAGAGGCAAGGCGGTACCTAGCTGCATAAACTGATAGCGATAACTAAAACTCGGCCCACTTGCAGCTTCTCCTGTTGAAGTACCCGGCCAACCCACTTTACCCAACATGAAGTCTCACCTAGCACAGCAGCATTCCAGACTGCGTTGTAAGGAGTCAAGCCGTTGCTAGATAGAACATACCTTTGTTGCGCACTTGGCTGCAAGTTCGGGATAATATGCCCGTGAGGTTGACCATACAGCTGGCTGGGCAGAGCGAGCACCATACATCAACAACACGAGAGCGACAATACCATCTACCAATGCGGTGCCTGTGCCGGCGTGTTGTTCATATGCATGTGAGTTTCTCGTGCTTCCCTCTTGTGCACGTGCTTTGATATGACGCTTCAGCCATGGATTGATGACCCATCGTGTACAGTTCCTTGGTTTGACGACGAGCACTAGTGCGATCGGGGATCGGCCAATGACAGCGCGGCAGCGGAACGAGAGTGTAGTGAGGAAGGTGTAACAAAGACTTGACTGCGAACCTGTGTGGGAAACGGAAGGAAGGAGCGAGGAAGGCTCACCTCTACTCCCCCATCTGAGCTCGGACCCACGCATGCTGCGCTAGTGAATTGTCGACAGAGATCAGTAATCGTACCGCACTATACAACGGACCTCCTCCATTCGCAGTGCGCGCTATTTTACAAGCCTTCCCCTATCATCGTCGTCGCTCTCGCTCCCCGCTTCGTCTTCGAGCGCGAACATCGTCTCGCCGTCCAGACTCGCTCGCGGCATAGCAGCCATCTTCATAGGCTTAGGCGCTGGCAGCGGTGAGACGTCGCGCGCCCCGTCATTCCCTCCGCCGCTTCGAGGAGCGTTGTAAGAGGGTACGGAGTCGTAGGCAGGCGGCTTTGGCGTAGCAGAGTCGTTGGCCTCGAGATCCTCCGAGTCAAAGGTAAGTGAGTCGCGGGAGGCGAGGTCGAAGCCATCGTCGTCTTGAGCGATCTGTCAAAGCTGTTAGCAAGCATAGCACGTGGTGGTATCACGTCAAACATACCTCATCACTCATAGCAAACCTCCGATTATTCGCCGTCGGCCGCCACACATAAGCGATAAACGCCACATCCGCGAAATACACCAGATTCAACCACCCATCCAGAATAAACCACCTCGTGCCCCAATGCTCCGGTACGAAGTCCTCGTCCCCTTGCCCGGCGAAAGTCCAGCTGTTGACGAAGAAGAAGGCGAAGATGACGATGATGGAGCTGAGAATGCACCACCATAGTTTCCTATACATGGCGGCTTTGACGGTCTGCTTCCGTTCCGTGAGGTCCTTTAGTGTGAGATTGAGCGAGTTCAGGGTCCAGATGTAGAAGGCTGTCAATGTGCCTGCTAGGGGCAGGACGACAAGGAGGACCAGCGGGCCGGCGTTCTCTGGTGTCACGGTCAGGGAGGCGACGGAATAGAGCACGCCGAAGAGGAAGTGCGTGATTGCTAGCCAGCGGACGTAGACCATTGTTTTGCCGAGGGTGTGTTTGACAACACCATAGCCCATGCAGACTATCAGGAGCAGGAAGAAGGAGAAGCTGTTGCGGGCAGCGGAGAGGATCGCGTCGACGACTAGAAGGACTTTAGCACCGGTGTTCAGGCCATGTCGATTCTGGTAGTCGTAGAATAGCCAGGTGATGAACATCTCGATCACGAGGAACACCAGAATGGCCGTGATGTAATTTTGCACGGCGAGAATATCGCTGCGGTTGAGGTAGTACAGCGCTCCCCAGCCCAGCCCAAGAAAGGCGTAGACAATCGTTATCGCGGCGTAAAAGGGCAGCTTCGCGATCTGGGCCGCGGGGAGCTCGCCAAAAGCATTCCGGAAGACTACCACGGCGTTGTAGTCTGTGTCGCTGTAGCCGAAGGTTCCGACGCAGTAGTAGCCTGTGCGCTTAATTTGGTAGGTTATGGGGTCGGGGTTTTTGAGGTGGACGGCTAGGGAGATGATTTGAGAGCGCGAGGTCTCGGTTGCGTTGTCTGCCGTTATAAAGGCGCCGAGCTGGTCTTGTTTGCAGAGGTTGGCGTCTACGCTGGGTGGGTCGCAGATGTAGATAGTCTGGATTACGGACGTCAGCCATTGCGCTTACGACTACGCTTCATGCCCAGTATACTCACATTGTCCGGCGGAGGTACCGGCTTTCCCACCAAGTGTCTATCCTGCCACTCAAACACCACCAAGCTGACCATCGGATCCTGATCCTCGGGTATGGCATCTTTGGGCGGTATGAACTTGGTGAGTATGAATGGATCAACAGCTCCTCCCCAAGCCTTCCTCGAGTACATGCCCGAGCATACTTGTCGATTCGACTCTTTCTGTGTCTACAGATATGTCAGTGGCTGTCCCGTGTGCCACTTCGCGCCAGGCATATGGGACGTACGACAGACTGCTCAGCAGCTTGCGCGACGACCAGGAGCTCCACGAGCACCGCGGCGCACAGCTGCCGCCATCTCCCCATCCCGCCCACGACAATCGCGTAGCGTTTTGCTCGTTTCGATAGACCACCCTGTACGGCTGCGCGACGCGTAGTCCCGGTAGTGCTTGCTGCAGATCCAGCTCCCGCAGCCTGGTGCTGCTGGATCAGAAGGGGTTGGCTTGACGATTATCCGCGATGTGGACGGTACAAGTCCTTCGTTCAGTGCAGTAGGACAACCACTGATGCTACAGCCAAGATATCGATCGAGTTTGCTGCTAAGGGGTTAAAATGTACCACAGTGAGATTGCCCGAGCATGTGCTTTCACGTCGGTTCCAACGTCCATGTGAAGACCGCGACTTCCATGCGCCAGGGACAGACTTTCAGCCCTATGAACATGAGCTGCCTCGCGCCTCGGCCTGGGCATACATGGGCATTTGCTACCATCACATACATGGTCTCGTCTTCATCAAATGGCCAATCTCAATATCTCTGGCACACTAAACGTCCTCCGGCTCTTCGCAAATCCGACACTCTGCCTGCCCCATTACACGGTCTCGACATTCGACAAGCTCCCAGTACCCCTGTCTAAAGCACTCCCGTCTCGACCAGATATCCGCGCCGTTGTGTTAGACAAAGACAACTGCTTCGCTACTCCTCACTCCAACATCGTAAATCCTCCATACCAGGCCAAATTTGAGGAGCTCAAGTCCGCTTACCCTGGATCGCAACTTCTCATTGTCTCCAATACAGCCGGGACTGGCGCAGACCCCGGCTTCCAGCAAGCTGACTTACTGGAACGCAACACGGGCATCAAAGTACTGCATCACGCGACGAAGAAACCTGGCTGTCATGGCGAGATCATGGACTACTTCCGCGGATTGCCAGGGACGAAAGTGACGATGCCGGAGCAAGTGGCGATCGTTGGGGATCGACTGTTCACCGATGTGATGATGGCTAACATGATGGGCGCGCATGCCATCTGGGTCAGAGATGGGGTGGTGAAAGACAGCACTACGGTAGGTGAACTTGTCATCTCATCCTTCAAGCAGCGGTATTAATCTTCACATTGTCCAGTTCGCGAGATTCGAGAAGAGTCTCGCCAGCTTCTTGCAGATACGAGGCTTTGAGGCGCCCATGCCTAAGAGCGACTTCGAATAGTCGAATGCTTGCCTCTCAGGCAGATGCACGAGATGTTTCTAGTCCGTGCGCCATTGCCGGCGGATTGTGCAAGGATTCTCGATTGACTGCCATCAGTCTGGTGCAGATCGCGAAGGTACTACCATTGGAGGCTTTTAAATCCATTCGACGCCATCAGTGTGGACGTCCTGCTCCTGAGGCCAAACGATTGTACCAATGCAGGTTTCTCCCACGAGGAAGGAGTCTGTTGTTGAGCCCTATGTAGGTATCCAGCGGCTCACCCAACTGTATTCGACTGCATGAGCAACGGTTTATACATCCAGCAGAATCAATAGCATCTCCCGCTTGCGGCTCTAGGAACGAACAACAGGACGACCGCCCTGCTGCAAGTCTGATCACCCTCTCTGCGGTGGGAGTCCATTCTCAATGACACTCTACACTCAGCTGAATACGCATACAAACACTCGCGGTACACTAGGTCGTAGCGCAAGACTCCTCAGACTTTTGATAAAGGAGGTAGAGATCTCCACTCGTGCGAGCATTAGAAGGACTAGCCGATGGATTGCAGGAGCTTCGCGACGGCGGGTTTGCATGACTTCGTGTGTCGCAAGCGCTACACCCGTATGACACAGCACAGCAGGAATCTGCGCAACCATATTTCGGGCGACTCGGGTTACCGACAAGGCGTAGCAGAGCGAGCTGGACCAGTGTCTACCGTGCTGAATCACGGAAAGAGCATTCACAGAAGTCGTAGAACTTTGGGACCCCCGTGAACGTGGCTTGCGTGTTGAAGTCTTCGTTGACCACGCGCGGGTAAGTCGGCAGCAGTAGCTGCAGGGGCCCGTGGTTCTCGACTCACCTGACTCGCCGTATAGTGACATTTCGAAGGAGCCCCTACAGTACAAGCGTCGAGGGGTTCGAGCCTTGAGTCAGAACATGCTCGGAAGCCCCAGGCGGTTGACCCACGTGGCGGTTTTGTAGCGCGCTGAACAACCCTGTACAGCATTACTCAAGCCTTTGTTTCAAGCTTTTGGTTCCATCGGAGTCGCACAGAACACTGGCCTCGCATCTAGCCAT
The DNA here is from genome assembly GCA_002077065.1 of Cryoendolithus antarcticus. NCBI lineage: Eukaryota > Fungi > Ascomycota > Dothideomycetes > Cladosporiales > Cladosporiaceae > Cryoendolithus > Cryoendolithus antarcticus. The sequence goes on from NAJO01000009.1 coordinate 1,087,879, forward strand.
GAGAACGCTGCAAGCCATGGCGGCAGCTGCAAACCTGTTTGTTAATCATTGGTGGACCTGCAATATTTATCAATAGGTGAGTCCCCAGGTCGGTGGATATTTCTACCCACGCACCGAACCTCATCTTCTCTCGCGTCGCTGCATACCAAGTTGTTTCCTACCTCTCACAATGCGTCGCTTCTTGATATACTTTACAGCCACGGCTGGTCTGACATCTGCAAGTGGCTCGACGGTCTGTTCCAGCAATCCCTATAAGCTGTTCCAGCCGTTCTCGACATACGCCCCGGCACAGAGCTTCTGCAGTTCTCGATTTCCTGTAGCTCCTGTCACAACAACGGCGACGGTAGCCGCATACGCTACATCTACTGTCACCGCAACACAGACTGCTTCGACTACGCAGGTTGTCCTATCGACACTTGTCTCGACTGAGACCGACTCCGTTACTGTCGACGTGTCAACAATTGCGACAGTAGATTTGTTCTCGACCAGTACGGAAACCGATTCCGTTACGGTCACTGTGACCGTAACCGGGGGCGTGCAAGCGAAGGCGAAGCGTACTGACGTGCCGACGGTGCCGACCTCGTTGCTCGCGAAGTGGCCACAGCGGACCGCAGCACCGACAGGTGTTGACAAGCGAGAGCTCGAAGCAAGGACACAGAAGACGACGAGCACATCAACGAAGACTACCATGAAGACGACGACGTCGTGCACATCAAAGACGACATCGAAGACGACAACATCGTGTACGTCAACGGCCACGACTTCCACGACGCAGAATGCCGTTTGGAGCGCTTTGGCAGCGCAAGCATCGGCGATCCTTAGCACTGGATGCTCTTGTATAGAGACGCCAAAGACCGTCACTGTAAGTCTGAACAAATATCAACTCTACGGTGGAAGTCACTGACTGTTCATATCAGGCCACGCAAACGAGCACAAGCACAGGAACAGTAACCAACACCGTCACCGTCACAAACGTCGCCACAAGCACCTCCTTCGGGTCCAGCACAGCTACAAGCTTCACAACAGTCACTAAAACCGTCACATTGACAGACGACATTTCCATAGTCCTAGCAACGACCACCAGCGCAACCGTAACCGCCACCGCCACCGTAACGCCGTCCTGTCTCAGCGGCAACAACGGAAACAGCAACGGAATATACACCTGCACCTACAACGTCCTTTGCAGCATGCAAGGCAGCTACGGATCCTTCGGGTCAGACACGCCGAACAACCAGGCCAACGGCGCCACGACGTTGCGAGACTGCTTGGTGGCGTGCAACAACGACAATTACTGCGGTGCGGTCAACTTCAATCAAGTCACCAATACGTGCACGTTCACTGAATTTCCAAACTTCTTGCTGTATACTTACACGGCGCAATACACTGCCGTTGCGGATCCTAGTGTGGATTTTGCTTACATCACCGGGAACTGTGTGGGCTGAGAAGTGTGAGTGCAACAGCATGGGGGTTTCAAGTGTCGTGCGTTCTGGCTGGTATGCAGATTGGGAACTTGTCTGACGTTCAACGATTTCATAGGTAGTCAGGCAGTATCTCGTATCTCACATAAAGTCGTAGACGCGTGTTTCCACTTCTTCAAGAGTCTGAAGCGTGGAATATGCTGTGATCACCTTGCCTGAGGGATTGAGACAATTCGAATGCCACGTCGGTGAAACTCAAGCTCGAGGCAGGCTAGATTGCTTTCTCACAGATGCGGAAAGATGGAATTCACGATTACAGGTGCAATTCTGGTGGCACAAGAGCGTTCAAGACTTTCCGAGAAGCGGAGTTCACTTGCTTAAAGGTAGGTCCTGACAGTGCACTGCTCGTGAGTAAGAACTGATGCTGAGTGAGTATTGTCCATTGTTCATGGTCTCGAGTGCAGGTAAGTCATGAACCATATCTTCACCGTGCGCGGTCGCTGCGTGACGTCGCCTGTGACTGTCGCTATACAGCACCACTACCCAAGAGCCCATCCCGTGAACGCCATGCTAACCTGCAGACCTAGTAATTGCCATACACGCTATTCCGTTGCCCGCCCTGCTGATGATAGAACCCTTGGCTCGCATATTCCGACTCGCCGTAGATATTACTCCTTCGCACGTCCGAATCGTCACCAGAAGGTAGCAGCTCCTTCACTTCCCAATTGTTCTGCTTTTGCCCAACACTGAACTCCAGATCCTCCTTTGTTATCGAGTCCCAGTATTTGTACACCATCATTACAGCCAGTAGATTACACACCGTGGCGAAGAACAAGCCGTCCATGTAATGCGCCACGTTGTCGCAGATCGTCTTACTGAAGACATACAGTATAACCTGACCGATGACGAAGAAGAAGGCGCCGAAGCCGATGTGCCAGAGTGGCCAGCGCTCCTGCAGCGTGCCAATGACGAGCAAGATCTGCATGACGAAGTATACGAAGACAAACAGCGCCGAGAAGAGGTATACCACAACGAACAGCCCGATGGTATTCTCCGGTCCCAGTCCAGCCCATGCCTTGAACGTCAGCAGCGAGACCGCGAAGCTGATGAGGAACATCACTACGCTGCTACCGCGTAGGAGCCAGACGGAGAGCGTTGTACCGTCTTCGTAGAGCTGGAAGCCGACGAAGCCGTTGATCATGAGGCAGATTGCTGTGCTGCTCGCGAGGCCGCACTGTGCGGCGACGAAATAGGCGTATGCGCTACTACCGGGTGGGACGACGCCGCAGTCGATAACGAGGGAGATCATGGTGAGGAGGGCGTAGGAGTAGAAGAAGGTCGTGATTTCTTTGCGGCCTGTGATTGCAATGTGTTAGCACTTCGCCCTGTGCCATTTCCACCCGCAGACTACCATATACATACCAACAGCCGTGAATTTGCTCCTAACATGTATGATCATGATCACGATCATGATGAGCGCAATGATGTGGGTGAACCCCGCCGCGCCTTGAAAGATGATGGTGTTGGCCAGCTGGATCGTTCGCGAGTAGCAAAGCGACTGTGTCATGTGTTTACCGGTGAGCGGCGAGATGCCGCCAACGAGAGGGCATAGTGGGAGGGGAGTCTTCTCGCATATCGATGCGAAGTCGCCGAAGCCCATGCTGGCGGGCGAGGCTGAGAGGGTGTGCGCGCTGGCTCGAGGGGGCTTTGTCGATGGGAAGAGTGGAAGTTTTCGATGGAGCAGGGATTAAGTCGCTGTGTAGTGATGTTATGTAACGAGCGTGATGCAGGAAATGCGTAGAATGGTGATCTCACAATGCGGTTGTCTTGATGTTGCGACTTTGGAGTGCGTGGCAACCGACGGGTACTCCCGGTGCTTGAAATAGACGTTTCTGCTGCAGGTACCATCGCACACGAGTATCTCATGAGTAAATCTATAACATAACAGGAGTCTTGTTTTATCGACCAAATTTGTACTTTCAACCACGACGATCGCTGGACGCCGACAGACGTTAATGCAAGTGTAACGCAGAACATCGTACCGACCGTGAGAGGCACTGCTATCGCTACAAAATCTGCAGTAACCTCTAGACACGGGCTGCCTTGAAGGGGGAACCATCATGGCCGACGACGCAAAAGCTCCCGGTAATCGCCGCGAGCGCCGCGCAGCAGCAAAGTCATCCTCTCAGTCCATAGCTCCACCAACGAAAACCCCAAACATCAAGATGGCCCATCCGGACCGCTCAGGTCCTAAAGGCAAGACCCTTTTGGACCTCTACGACGAAAAGAGGGACCTCCTCTCCCAAGGCCAGCCTTTTGACCCCAAACATCTCGATGGCGCCGTGCGCGACGAAGGCGGAAACATCCTTACAGCCGGCCTCGGCTCTCCGGACGATGAGCCGATCGGAGTCTTCGGCCAGGCGGTTTTCTGGTCTGTCTGCTTGGCGATGTTCCACTTTACGATGGACGTTTTGACGTTCAATCAGTATCGACAGGAGATCGTGTGGGGTCCGATCTGGAAGCGGACGTTTACTGTATTGCCTGTGCTCTGGTTGCTGGTGTATATCACGCGGAGTGAGCTTGCGCAAAGGTGGCAGGTTGCGAGGCAGGTGTTCTTCCTGGGAGTTGCGGTGGCGGCTGGATGCTATACGATTCATGTCGGCAACAACTTTGCGTACTATGCAGTGATGAAGCAAGCGCCACCGCTGGGGACGCTGTGGGTGTGGAGTGTGATTGAGATGCAGCTGCCGTACGCTGCGGCGAGTGTGCTGCCGGTTGTAGCATATCTGTACTTCAATGGATATGCCGTGTTTTGATGCGGTGTTGCAGCGGCAACTTTGATCAGGGTTTCACTTTCACCAGGTCGTTGACAATCATGTACCTGCTCACGCCGATCCATCCCCACCGGAACCATCTCATCTGACTCTTGTGAGCCGTTGTCATGGTCAGCTGCGCTGTACGAATGCCCATCGGCCCATTGACCGCCAGCAGCGGCGAGGGAAAGTCCTTCCCATCCTTCGTTCGCCAAATGCAGGTAAGCACAGTGAATATGGAGTCCACGATGCTGCTGTACTTGCGAACGACATTCGTCGACGTCAGAGTGTACAGCTTGACTGGACACTCCCAGCCTTTGTGACGTTGCATGAGCGACCCGAGGAAGACTTTCGCACCATGGTAGAGTGAGACGTGGTTCGGATGCCCACTGACGCCCTTCGCGTCAAACGTGATGACCACATCAATGAGGGCCTCCGGTGCTCGATTCGTGGGATTGGAAGCGATCGTGGGTGCGAAGTAATGCGCTAGTACCTTCGAGATCTCCTTCGTGTCCCATGTCTTAGTCATCGAGTCTGGAAATCGCTCATCCTCCACGACCACAACGTGCTCGGCCGACGTGATGCCCAACAATAGAGCAGACTTGACAAGCTCGGTCTTGCGAGTTTGACCCAGTCCGTCTGCGTCGCCGCTGCTTAGGCAAAGGATGAAGAGTTGATTGCCGAGAGACTGCTGAGTGAGGGTGATGACCGATGGAGCGAAGAACATTGCTTCGTCGTCTGGGTGAGCGATGAGGAGACATATTCGCTTGCCTCGAAGTGTAGGAAAGCCTGTGATCAGGTATGCTGTGAAGAGCCAGCATCCAACGATCAGCAGAGGGATCTGAGCGACGAGTGTCCAGTTCATCTTAATGCGGTACAGTCAATTGCTGGGAACTAGTACATGTAGTCTCCAGATGACACAGAGATAGTCGGCTCGATCATCGACGGATTAGATCGTCTCAAACGGGAAGGGACAGGTCGCTGACAACGAATGTTGGTCGACCTGTAAGTTTGAGAGTGAAAATGAAGTTGGCTACAACTTTCTGTCAGCACCACGCCCTCGAAAACCTCCATAATCCATTTGTACACCAAAGGTCGGACTCAAAATGAACGAAAACAACTTCAATATATTCTAGTACTTGAAATGATCTATCATAGACTCTTCAAAGGCTGTGCCCGACGTCCTATAATACCTCCGTTCGAGAAAGTCGAACCCTGTGGCCGACCACTGCAAGGTGGGCCGCATGCAAGCGACACTCTTTCATCTGAACGACCATCCTGCCATGATGCGTCCTTACGCGAAGCCATACGCTCTCCGGCATTCTGAGCCATCTTTCATGCTCATCGCCACCTCCGGATCTGCCTGTTGACATTCGACGAGCTCCAAGATCGCACCACCAGATAAAATCTTCCAATCGAGAAAGTCGCAAAACTGATACCTCTTTGGGCGATGACTGCAGGACCACGAAAAGGACTCGAGTCTTCGCTCGAGGCAAGCGGAAAGTCTCGGGAGTCTTGGTCCCCGTACTGGGTGCAGTCATTTCCGCGTGATGCCCAGAAGACTACATGTACGGTCTGCCTCGCTGTGATGGCCTCTCAGGTTGCTCAAGCTCATGTCTGCAAGAGCTTCGCTGCTCGATCGACCGCGATCTCACACATTGCCTGCACGAGTCAGCCTCGAGCACCCTCTATTACCTATCAGCCACAGCTCACCCTGATAGCCGCTATCCGCTCCCCACCCAGATCTCCGCCATCGATCCTCAACTTCATGTCCTCCATGACCTCCTGTCTACTCCGTCCGTTCACAAACACCACATATCTCAAGCCCGGGAACTTCACCTCGTACTCCTCATTCAGCTTAAGCAAAGCCGCAGCTTCCTCTTCACTACCCTTTAGCTGCGCCTGCTCAGCCGCACTCTGCTCAGACTCTACCTTCGTCGCGCCTAGTCTCGGGTGCGAAGACAGGATGTCCTCCAGCCACTTCGCATCAGAAGTTGATGGGGAGTCTGCAAGAGCACTGAGCTGTGCGCCCACGGCCGCGATGAGGTCTGGATAGGTCGAGAAGGTCTCGGATTGTAGGAGCGGTACTGAGAGGGTATGAAGCTGCGTGCTGGGCTCGAAGAGCAGATCTAGGACGTTGGCTCGTTCCTCTGTGGAGAGAGATGACACCGCGCTGGGTGCAGGAAGAGGAAGAACTTCCACGTCGTAGATATGCTTCATGGCTAGCCCGTTGCTCCAATTTAAGCGATGGTCGGTCTCATGTCATATGAGATGACAACCGTCTATGTTGGAGACTTCTATCAAGCTCTCTCATAGGGTTCGCGATAACGATAACGGGCGTTCTTCGGAGCCGGTGTGGCCTACCACATCAATGACAGAAGAAGCGGACCACTCGAGAGATCTATGCCATTGACGGTTGCTAGTATATATTGCACTGCAATAGGGAATTACCGTCAGTGCTACCTATGAGAGCTCCTAGAGGAGACAAAGCTCCCTCCGACGACGTACATAGGAACTTACTATCGCGGCGCTATATATATTAGCGTCCTCAAACATAGAGAGATGCTGAGCGGTCCGCTTCCCTTGTCACTTGCGTGCCTGCTTGGCGAGCTGCGTTCCGGGATGGACCTCGCATCCCCACAGCCCGGAGAATGCGCTGTCCAGCAAGGATAAACGTACGACAGGTAATCCACATCGGTTCATGGTTCGAGGAGGTTGAATAGAACACCGTGCGAAACACATGACCCTGATCTGCTCGCAGAAATGGGACAGTCGACGCGAAGTGAGACAAGAAGAAGGATAATGGATGATCTAGAAGACTTGGCAGCATCCACGAGGCTGACGAAAAGAACGGTACGGCACTTGCTCAGCTTTGGCGCCACGGCGGTGCCCCCGTGATGAGCTTCAACTCAATAACATCCCGAAGCTCCCCTGGACCTGCATGTAATGCATTCGAGAGAGTCTCAGCGTTTGAATCTCTCCGAATGCTGTACGACTTAGCAACGTAGTAAGAGCTCTGTACGTTCGCGACACGTCGATTTCGGATGTGTCGTCGAAGTAGACTTGTGACCGAGTCCTCAGGTGCACTTGCTGCAAGCGGAAACGCTCTGCAAAGGCGCATGATTCAGGTCTCGATTGCGCGTGGTTTCATATGCACGCCGTGTGCTCGGTCCATCCAGTGTGCGGGAGATCAGATCAGCCCATTTGCTGCAGCGAATGACAGAGCAGCGGAAGGCCGGACTTGGGGGCGGACGCCGCAGATGACCAGGGGGTGACGGTATTTTGAGTTGCCCTTATCCCTGTGCTCACGGTTTGATGTGCCGCCGGTGGATTCGCGACCAGGATTGCGCGGGTGTGTTGGTGGTACCCTCCGCGCCACCCTTTCGGCGCTTTGACTCTGGAGCGTGTCGAGGGCGAAGATTTGTGTTGATCGCGATGTCGTCCCTGTATCAGGTCTGACACACTGTTTGCCATTCTCATGTTTGTTAACGCGACACCTCTCGCTACTGTACTGTGAATGCGCCGCTATCATCGTTGCTCATGTCGTCGATACTGCGCCGTCACGCTGACGCTTCGCACCCCTGACCTGGACCACGCCGGCACTTGACCGCGATTACGTTACGCTTGCTGCCGCAATTACGACGGAGTTGTTCGGACGATGTCGCTGAATGGGTTGGATGCGCAGAACATATACGATGCATACCAGGCAGCGATTGCTGAGGCAGGCGGATGGTGAGTGTGGGTTGAGGTGTGCGCAATTGAGCGCAGGAGCTGAGGAATGATCGCAGGTTCTTGTTACGCTACGTGAACAGAGACTCGGTGGAATTGCTATCGCGCGGAAAGAATGGAGTTCATGAAGCGAGGAATGCGATCGCGAAGTATGAAGAGCAGTCACCGCTGTATGGACTGATCATCTATCGGCGGAGAAAGGTACTCATCAAGTACATCCCGGAAGGAACGTCGCGATTGCTTCAAGGTGGGTGAATATCGAAGACAGAGAGTGTCATACATGGCATTAGAAGATTAACACGCAAGTGCAGCACGAACGGCAGTCCACTTCCAGGATGTCCTTGAGCGATACTCCCCGTATGAGACATTGCTGGAGATTACGCAAGCTGACGGGCTGAACGATACATCGCTGGCATCTTCATTCCCACTACACACAGCTTCGCCTTCGGCCTCGAGCAGTCGGTTGCACGAGATCAGCGAGGATGGCGAGGATACGGGAAATGCAGGGAAAGGCATTCGAGGTCAGAACAATTCTGGCCAAATCTTCGGAACCCGTCAATATAAAATGGAGCGACGGGTGGATCAGCTGATGCGCCCATCAGACCGGCCGACTCCTTCCATTTACGTCTCGAGCGAAACGAGCGGTCGAACTACATCACCTCTGTCAGGCGTAACAAAACCATCGCTTTCGCAATATCTTGTGCGCGAGGACTCCGGTGGGCGGTCCATATCGTCGATTACTTCTCCGGTGCCTTCACCATACTCGGATTACGGAGGGTCGAATGGAGGGTCAGATCTGTCTGCTGCTAACGAAGTAGACCCAATGTCGAAACCCCAGGTGCCTGTGCAGGATGTGAACGCCTCGAATCCACTTGCCCAGAATGCGGTGGTGCAGGAGCAATCCAGGGTCGCAGAATTGCCTAGTCTGCCCTCACGATCATCAGCGCGACAAAGCTCGAACGCCAGTGATGCTAGTACTATGCGAAGAGAGATAGCGAGCGTGAAGTCAGACGAACTGACGCACGCAAACCCACCGAGTACAGAATCGAAAGCTGATGCACCATCGGAGACCTCACCCGGGATTGATGACCTGGTTCGCGCCTTCCCTGTGCACACCGAGAAGGCACCTTACGACGAGCCCTTCGACTTCAGCTACCTCGATAAGCCAAAGGTCAAACTCGCGCCCCGAATGGTGTCACCCGACAAGGCTAAACGTCCATCTATGTCTAGCATTAGCACGCTACCAGCGGCCTTTCGATCGAAGCCTGATCAGATCCGGCCAAAGTCGCATGGCCCGGCCACATTGACACATGCGCAGGTCATCTCATCCTATCCCGCGCCACCGCCAATACCAATCCAAGCAGAGTACACTCCGCGCCCAATATCACGAGGAAGTGTGAAAAGCATGTCTTCGCAGAAAAGCACTTCGATGACTCCTGATAAGCTCCGCCTGATGAAGGCGCTGGAACTACGGAAACGGCAGCTCAGGAAGTCTAACCCACAGCTACAAATGCCGCCACTTGCGGATGATGCCCCTGAGCTGCCCAGGCTTGTGGCGCCAGTCATCGAGGAGGTGCAGCCGGAAGTGAACGAGGAAAAGAGGACATTGGCACCGACGGAAGGCATGAACGGATATGCAGCGAACAAGAAACCGGACTCTGGTATCGAGATGAACTATGAACAACACAATCATAAGCAGCCTCTGGAGCCTAGAAATGAACAAAGTGTTCAGGGAGAGAGCATGCCACAGGCCACATCACCGCCACAAAAGGAAACGCAAGTCCCCGAGGACGAGTCCGAGCCGCCAATGGAGGTCACCAAGGTGGGGAGCGAGGTGCCAGAAGCGAAAGCGCCTCTCTCGGAGCCAACACTGTCAAATCCGTCAAGTGCACGACAGTCGGCCAGAATGAGCAGGCAGTCTCTCAAGAGATTGGAGACCTCGCCAGAAACGCCCACGATGGCTGCAGAGCCAGATACAAATTCGGTGCCGAAAGCAGTGCTGCCATTTGCAGGGCTTCGTGATCCACCCTCGACCGATAGTCCCACATTAGGTCGACCAGCTCCGGAACCTTCGTTCACGACTTCGCGCGAGCATCTGCTTACTGATGTGCCCTCAATCATCACCACTGCGTCCTCAAGACCTCCTTCGAGCAGCGGACAGAACGAAGCCGGATCCGAGCCGCATGTTGTAGAGACTCCCACCGAGGAGAGAAGCGCTCTCGACCAGCTAGAGCATGGCGACAACCTCGATATCCCGCCTCAGTCACCTAAGCGCAAAGGCAGTGATCTTGCAAAGCGCAGGCGCGGTATCGTGGAGCCACTACATATCGCAGTGGAGCGTCACAACATGAGCGATGGTGACTTGTCAGACGATGAGTTTCTCGAAGAGCTTAAAAGCGCGACTCTGCACGAAGCCAAACCAATGTCAGTCTCTAAATCACCTGGACCTGGTGCCCAGTTCTTCCCGCGCAGGCCGAGCAACCAGTCAATGGCCTCCAAAGCCTCCGCATCCGAAAGCCCGCAGAAGTCTAGCACGGTGAACAGTACTGTGCGCAATTCGCCAGATGTCTCACCAGAGTCAGTGCAGCCGCCTGCTACCAGAGAGTTGACTGGATCGCCGGAATCGTACAGGAGTCCTCATGCGGTGCACTCATCGACACTGGACCGTAGCGAGGGTGTGCCGATCTTGCGAAGACAAGTAAGTGATGGCATCACAAGGCGCATACAGGCTCTAGCAGAACAATCGTCACGCGATACCAGCCCGAACGCTGTACGAGTGCCTACAAGGCCCATAACACCCGAATCTGAGCTGAACAGCTTCATCGCCAACGACCGCCGTGCGCCGGCCCGTTCACCAACAGCGCGTACTGGGTCTTACCGAGCGCGTCGACCGACTGGCGACCGCGTCAGCGCTATGCCGATCGCGCCTTCCCAGTCAGAGACCAGCGCACCCGTGTGGAGCACTTCGCAAGACGTTTCAAGCAACCGTGACTCGGTCTCTGTAAGAGCTCGCATTGTCCGCCCTCAGAGCACCTCTTACGGCCAGCCACAAGCCGAAGAAGGCGCATCGGCCGAGCCCAATACCCTGCAGGAGTCCCGCATCGAGATCAGCCATCGCCGTGGTATTCCCACGCCAACATCGGTCTCTCAGGCCTTCCTCCCGCCTCTTGAAACCAGCGTACCCAAGAACGAGCCAGCGCCTAGTTCAAACAACCGCCGCGACTCCACCGAGTCCCGTATCCTCAACTCCGTCCGCCGCAGATCATACGGTCGCAATAAGGGCCTTCCACCACCACCTCTGACCGGCATTGACGCTGTGCCGACAGTCAATTATCCTCCGCCACCGCCGAGCAGCACAGGCGTGAGCTTCTTCGATGACTCGCCTGCCGTTGCACCAGCAGCCACTAGTCGCACCAGCAGGTTCTTCAAGCGCATGAGCAACATCGGAGGCAACTCAAAGCGGCGATCGATCGCTGCGCAGAGTGTAGGCAGCAGCGTGGCGAGTCCCACTGAGCGGACCGGAAGCGCAGCAGAGAGAGACAGGAGCGATATGCCTCCGGGCGTTGTGGTCGGGGATCTGAACGTTCAGTTCCCTGATACTTTGGTACGTCATCACATACCTCAAGCACGAAATCACCCTCGCTAACATGATATTCACAGCTCTGGAAACGTCGCGCCCTCTCCCTCTCCGAGACAGGCCACCTCTTCCTCTCCGCCGCCTCTTCAGAACATACCCGCGCTTCGCTTCCGCCGAAACGCTATCACCTGTCGGAGTTCAAAGCGCCTTACACGCCTGACCTGGACCGCGCGGAAATGCCTTGGAGTATCTGGCTGGAGTTTGTGACGTATGACGGGGGCGTTTTGCAGGTAGCTTGTGAGGATGCGATGGGGCAGAGGCAGGTGCTGAGGTTGTTGGGCGGGTATTGGAAAGCTTGGGTTGGGTAGTGGGATGGTGTTGTGAAGGGTAGAGTTGGGAAGGGGAGATTGGTGGGGGAAAACGGGGCGTGGACTGTATACATATGGAGGTTGGAGGTGGCAAGTCATGAGATGGACGACATACCCTATGGTGGACTTGTGATGGAACTTGTACAGACGTAATATCGAGGTTGACTGGGTACCTCGTACTCATTGTACACTTCGGACTACTACTGCTTACTCGTATGACCGGCCTTAAACCCAATGCGTACTCGTGCTTGGCGGCTCTGTGCGCGAAGCTCTGCAGCTTGCGATGAGCCTGGTACCCACTCTGTTTAGCGACTGGACCACGTAGTAGTGGGTGCCAAGTTCACGGTCTCGCATCGTGCGTCCGAATGTGAAGCGCGTGGCGTGAACCGAGCTCCACGGTCGCTCTCGCCGGCGGCAGAGGTCTTGACAGAAGGCTTTGTGGTGCACTACGCGACCGTAGTAGCACGAAAAGGCCAGGGAAATTACCACTGCGCGACGGAGTACGCAGAATTCTCACGAACCATACCGCGTGGGCGTAGCTTGGTCATGGTTTATCGTTTCCAACGGTTGCCTTTCAGTCCACCTCCGGCTCTGCCCACGGCTCCCCTAAACCCCTCAGCAACCACTCCCCCGCCGCCTTCCTAGCCACAACCTTCCCCTTCACCAAGCCCAGCGGCAACGGCCCAAACATCCTCGAATCCCGACTCCACTCCTGATTATCCCCCGCAACCCAACAATGCCCCTCAGGTACCTGCTGCATCACGCCGCTCGTCCCGGGAGTATCTCTCAGCACAAAGTCGCCAGGCATACCCAGCACGCGCTTGAGACTCTGCGTGTCTGCTTTAATCGGGTGCGTGAACGTGATCAGATCGCCGACTTGGAGGTCGCGACCACGGCGGTAGTGGCTGGATGTCAAGACCCAGTCGCCTGAGTTGTTGAAAGTCGGCAGCATGGAGATGCCGTAGACGGGGCCGTAGACGAAGAAGTGCGTGATGAAGATGTGGTAGCCTATGAAGAAGAGGATTACGTAGTTTGAAACACGGGCGATCCAGTAGGCTGTCGCTTGGATAGCCTTAGGAGTGGGCATGCGGAGGTCCCTGATTGAGGGAATGTGAATGGCCCTCAGTGTGGGAATGCGGAGGATCTTGATGGAGGGGATGAAGCGGGTGCGCCAGGTGGAGGCATGGCGGCGGAGTCGATGGATGGGGGAAGATCGGCGTAGGATGGGCAACCGGAGTTGAGGTCTATGAAACAGGCGCGCGAGCATGTCGACGCAGGGCGCACACAGCCTCGCTTCGACTGCTGCACATCTTCCACCCTAGGAAGCGTGGTCGAGGCCGTCTGATGATCGTCGAAAGTCGGAATCACTCCCGAGACGACGCCACATAGAGTGGCTGCGTTGACTTCGTGGCTGTGTAGCAGTGACGATGATCTGCAGATCTAGACCGGGCAAAGTTGCGCGCGAACGTGCTTGTCGCAAACAAGTATCGCGATGACATTGCAGGGAGGCGGTCAGCATCTATAGATATCCTCATTGCCTGCTCGAACATTTCCAAGTCTCTCCGTTGTCTTCTTGGAAATCTTGTTCGTTGTCGCAAGCGCCAATGCAACACACCTGAAGCGCGTGTTTCAGCATTGGAACGCTACACGCCTATCGACGCGAGGTACCAGACTTGGTCGTTGGCCTCTGCTGCTGGCCTCACTCAATACTTCAAGTGTTCATCTTCTGATCTACTGGCAACCCATCAGAATCATCCATAAAATCAATATCAGCGACATATCAACGACATGGCGGGAGTAGTCGGCAAGTATGCGGCGAACAAGCTGCTGGGCAGCCAAATGAAGAAGTATCAGAACAAGAAGGTCTCCGGAGGCGATGTAAGTACAACTATACACGCGCAGCATCATTCGCAGACTCTGACGAGATCCACCAGGACCCCTTTTTCGCCCTCATCGAAGACCCCAAGCGTCCAGGCAAAATGAAGAAAGTCAAGAAAGTCATTCCCGCCTACATCCCCGAGCACGATGCCTTAGTACTCGCGTCGGTCAAGAAAACCGCCTACCGTCTCGACATGTGTCTCTTCAACCTCTTCGGCATGCGATTCGGCTGGGAGAGCGTGATAGGCATCGTTCCAGGCTTTGGCGACGTGGTTGGCGTGCTGCTCGCACTGAGTGTGTGGCGGAAGTGTCAGAAAGTTGAAGGAGGATTGGACAGCGGGACGAACACGCAGATGCTGCTCAATATCATTATCGACTTCGTTGTTGGGCTAGTCCCCTTCTTGGGTGATCTGGCAGACGCGGCCTTCAAGGCGAACACCCGCAATGCTGCACTGCTGGAGCGTCAGCTAGACAAGAAGTATCGGCCTGGCGGTAGAGACGATCGCAATGTGGCTGGTCTTGACAGGGAAAAGCGTCAGCAAAATCGCAAGAGTGGCATCTATCATCCTCAGGACCCGCCACCCGCTACTGTGTTTGAGGACTTTGACGATGAAGCGGAGGATCGCAGGCAGTTCATGCGCGAGCAGGATGCTGCTGATAGGGTGAGACAGCCAGAGCGGACACGCGCGCCAGCTCAGCAGCAACAGCAGCGCAGCGGAGGCGGAGGATGGCTTTCGAAGTTGACTGGTGGCAATGCGCAGAGCGCAGATACTGGGCGCCAGCAGGCTGGAAACGTTAGGCGGTGAGCGCATGGCGTTGGAGAAACATGATGAGATACCCAAGTGGCGTTGCAAGTGATTGTGTGAAGAACATGGCAGAGCATGGAGTTCAATGAGTATGCAGTAATCGGTATTTTGTCAATTCGAGTAATCCTTCCCAGTCTGCGCCAAAGCTACCGCACTGCTCCTTCCTCGTTGCGCAATGTAGCCTGAGACGCGTCGCGTGTGGAGACCTCACCATGGTGAGTTCCGACCACACTTCTTCGTCGTCTCAACCACACCTCTCGAGTTACTCACGCACTCTCGTGTCCTGACACGAGGGAGCCTTTGACCAGTCACACTTCATTGAACGATAAAGCCCCATCATGGCGCGACGCAAGACTCCCGAGACGCGGCCAGCGCGTAGAAGTGGCCGAATCGAGGCGGCCAAGGTCGTGCAGCAGGCCGTCCTTGATGGACAGGTGTTCATCGACCCTGACGTTTCTGCTCGTACACTCACTGATTCAGTTTGCCAGAACAGAGTGAAGAAGCCGAAACGCTTTCGCCGCCCACAGCAACGGAAGGGCTGCCGTCTTCTCAATAAGCTTCCCGGCGAGATCAGGAATATGATCTGGGTTCGTCTCCATTTATTACAGTGGCACCATATATTTCTTTGACATGATGCCCAGCACTACGCCGTCGGGCAAGGCACCATCACGGTCACGAGCTCCGGCCCCGGCGAGCCCGCCCTCCTCAAAACCAGCAAGCAGATCCGCCGCGAAACCCAGTCAATCTACTACCGCGCCAACGAGTTCCTCGTCGAGATCATAGACTACGACGGCGCCGCGCTCACGCCCTTCGCACGTCAGCGCAACCACAATTCCGACCCAAAGTCCAGCTGCAAGATCCTCATGCTCGGCGACCCCAGCTGGAGCAACCTGATGCGCTGGTGCAAGGACATTTCGCAGACTTGGTGTGCTCTGGTGCCTGTTCTGGAGCAGAAGAGGGCTAGGTGTAGCTGCGGGCGGCATCCTGATGATCCGGATGACGATGTAGCCGAAGGGATGTTTCGCATTGCGATGGAGTTGAAATGGAAGGTTGGATGGGCGACCGTTGAGAAGGTGCTTGAGGGCGCGCATCAAGCCCTGATTGCGAGGAGCGATGACTGGGCTTAGCTCTTAGGCGGCGACGTAAGCTGGAGTGGGAGTCTGCTGTACGACTGATGACATGATGTACGATTGATGTAGCTCTGAACATGTATGTTTTGCTCGAGCTTCCCGTGTCCTCTGTGATCACTCTTCCGAACGAGATGCCCTTTCCACCATTAACCATCTCTCCGCCTTTTGACCATATCATCACGCCAACTCAAACATCCCAGCCTCCCACCCATACACCCTGTTCATCCTTCTCCCCACCCGACGCAGCCTCTCGTACGGGATGTTACTCTTAGGGTGTGGGTCGTGCACAATGATGGGACGACGCTCCGGGTGTGCAAATCGCCACTCTGAACCGCGCAGCTTCTCGGAGCTGAATCCCATAGCTGCCATGCCGTACAGGATTTCTCTCCAGGATACCTCGCCTGGTGTGCGGTCCGCGCCCACCACGAAGAACATGGTGTTGAAGACTTTGAGTGCGCGGGCATTGAGGCGAAATACCTTGGGAACGACATCTCCGTCGGAGTCGGATGAGTCGACTTCGGCGGGTTGGAGGGCAGGGTTGGGGATGCCCTTTGTCTTGGGCTTTGTTTTCGGCACCGCTGCGGAGTAATCCGACGTCCCGTCGGCGGTGTTGAGCGGCGTGACGCCGAACGTGATACTGTCACCTAGCTTATATACAGGTGGAGACACTCGGGTGGAGGCTTGCAAGCGCTCTACCCTAGGTGCGGTGCGGTATAATGATCGCGGCTTGCTCAGCAGCCGCCCTGTGGCCATCCCGGCGAGCTTTTCGGAGAATGGGCCGATCTTGCTGTCGAACTCGCTCCATACCAGGTCAAGGACCGCCTCAGCCGCTCGTAGAGCGTCAACGTTAGCCTGAGTGCGCCGTTGCTCGATCGGGTAGTAGAGGCGTCGGCCTTCGGGATGCCCTCCGTAGCCGATGTCCTTGAGGCCAAGCGCAACAGTGACCTTGACGGAGAGGCATCGCTTCTCGAAGGCGGCGAAGTCTGCCTTCATCGATGCCGCGATCTGTTCGTGACGCTGTATATATGATGAAGACAGAGGCTGATTAAGCTGCAGCACACGTATGCATTCGGTCATTGCGCCCAACCCAGCAAGTTTCACAGCGACACCAGGCGCAATGGGAGCTCCGAGCCTGCTGTCAGTGTCGATGGCCAGTTGCAGCTCGTCGATAACACCGGGTCTTCCGTGCTGTAGGGTCACCCTTCCCCACTCGCTAATGGCGGTGCACGACAGATCAAGGAACTCTCTGGCCTTGTCCAAGGGTCGTCCCACGCGAGATTGAGGCCGCGTACGATCGCTGTTCATGCGTACGAAATCATGGAAGGGCGCAGAGACTCCCAGCAGTCTCTCGATATCGACAATGAGCTTTGCAGCGACTTCGAGGACAAAGTGCCTGAATCGCAGCAGTGATTGTACGTAAGCCTGTGAGCTTTCGTCACCACTGCATTGTTTGCGCAAGACTTGCAAAGCATTGACCTGTTGCTTCAACTCTACCCATTGCTCCAACGCGATACAGCTACCGACAACGTCATCGTTGATCGCAGCGTTCCAGAGTGCATGATCTGAAGACTCTCTTGCGGGGAACACTCCATCCTGACCCGGGATCACCTCCCACCTGTAGGACGCGGACTCCTGGATGGACTCCTCATAATAGGCAGGGTCCTCGCGCAAGCTACAAATATGATCTGTAGTGGCATCGTATCGAGCCGACAGAAGACTCCTCAGGCGGGCAAGGTCCATGCCCTTGGGCGCCTGGTAAGGGACCTGGGCTACGATCCTGGCTAGAGACTCTTGCTCGGCATTGTGGGTCGATACATCAAGCGTATAGACCTCTAGGGCAGAATCCATCAGGGCATTGCCCTTGATGTCATGCAGTATGCCCATCACGCACCCGACTAAGAAGCGCATGTTGCGCTCTTGCACCTCCAACAAGAGCAACCCTGTCGCAATGGAGTACGATTGTCTCCATTGGACAATGCAGTCAATGCGCAGTAGCCCACAGGGTCGTCCAAGCTACGAAACACAACGAAATGATTGTCGATCGAGGTCGGCATGTGACTGTCAACGTCAGAGCCGATGAGATCCATGCTGTTGACATCCATTGTCGTGAAGACAAGAGGGTCATGTCGTGCACGCGCCTCGAGGAATGTGAGTAAGTCCTGCTTGTTACAAAGACCTTCTTTGTTGATCTCTGGCCACAACCAGGCATCGCGATGTAACAAAACGCGCGCATTGTTGACGGACGAGTCGATCCAGCTTGCGCGATTCGTCGAATGCATATCTCCGTCCCATGATTTCTCGAGGACGGCGCATCGTTGCTTCTTGTTCTTGCCCGACCATCGCTTGATAACGGTAGACATGTGCCGGTCCAGAATTCGTTCAAGCGTGTTGCGCTCTTGTCTCATACTGGCGGAGCGCGAGTCGAGAAAGGCATCGATGATGCTAGTCGCGTCAGAAGCACTCATCTTGCTCCATGCCGTCTCAGTCCGCTTCGCATCCTCGACCGGTGAGTCCGCAAGCGTAATGACACGGAACTTGACGTCCTCGAGACCGAACGGGACAGCCATGATGCTCCGATGCTTCAATGCGCGTCTCCTGCTGGTCCAGAAGCACTGAGGCCGTCCTCGATGATATTGTTGACAATGCTGAGTGTCATATGTATTCTGGAGCGCCGCATAAGCTCAAGCAGCTTCGAAGCCTTGGCATGAAAATTTACATGCACGGGCTTCTCAAACACTGCCTTCACTTGCGAGACCCATGCGCCACCGAGCCCTCCTTGGTGATCCGGTAATGAGTCATGTATATAGAGTATTGAGGGAGATGAGATCTGCAGGCGCAGCAAGTGGGGCGTGACAGTGACTTGTATGTGCCAGGTGCTTCACTTTCCCGTTTGTCTCTCGCTGACGCAAGGTAAGAGCCAGATCATGTGGCGTCTTTGAGGCGGCTTGCGGTGATTAGACGAGCTCATAAGATGTCTCTAGGACTGAGTCAAGGAATGATGAAGGCCGTATACTTACAATGGGAGGGTCCCCAGATCACTGGACGCTTCCTCACACTGCTCTCCAGCTCTGGCCACTTCCCCGAGATAAGTGTTCCCCAGCAATCGTCTCCAGACCTGTAAGAGCGCAATTTCGTTGGGCAGCAAGATGCTCGGAACGTAGCATGCAGTCCAGCGAACTCAGATGGCCCTGATTGAGCTCGCCAAGCAGGGTTTTGCACCTCTCACACTGGCTTCGCCACCTTCCTCAACTCCCTCGCCTCAGTCTTCTCATCCAAAAACTCCCTCCAGGACACCGGAACCATCTGATTCCCGCTCTCACTAACAGCCATCACAACCCCCAACTCATTCTTTGCCGTGCTGCAAAAATAGCTCCTCTCGTCCCCCAAACTGATGACCGTAGCCCTCACTACGTCTCCAACCCGGAAACTCTCAGCTACCTTGACCTTGTCAATCTCCGTAGCCCGGATATCCTGCTGCCGAATGATGGCTGGGAAGGAGTCGCGACAGGTATGCTCGCCGCTGGGCCCAAGGGCGAGGATGGAGAGATTGGCTTGCCGGGGGTTGGTGCGGGTTATGCGACCCAGGACTGTGGTGCCGGTTTCCGGGATGAGAATGCCGGAGGGACGGGAGACTGTAAGTGTAGCCTGGGAAGTGGCTTTCGAGGTGGAAGATTTTGAGAGAGGGCCGGCGAGGGACGAGTAGATGTGGCCGGCGTGGATGTGGGAGCCGGCGCCGGGGATGTTAGTGGCGGAGGGACCGAGGGGTTGGCCGGGGAGGACGATGGTTGGGGAAGACATGGTCGAGAATGAGTGTAGCCGTGTGTTGAAGTCTGGAAGTTCAAGCAGATTCAGCAAGGGCCAGATGAAGTTCAAAACGATGCTCTGATTCGCTCAGAGGCTACTGAAGCTAGCGATGGTCGCATTTGAGGCCCTCAACTTGGGTTTCACCCGTGCCAGCGCACCGGAATTCTGATGCGGGGAGTTTGGTGCGGCACATCAGAGCACATGGCCGCCGTATGCAAGTGCCGGACTGCCAGTCATGGCCACAGTAAGTCAGGCAACGTACATAGCGGGATGTATTGGAGAGCAGTGGCGCGTCTTGCATTCATTGAATACATAGTATGAGTAAATTCGTTTCAGCAATTGTCCAGCCATGTCTCACCAATTCCACCCTCCCGATAAGCTCTCACTCAAGGGCAAGGTGGTAGTCTTGACGGGAGTAAGTCTATGGAGGCACTAGCCGGGAGCTAGCTAATGAGGTATCACTATAGGGAGCCATCGGCATAGGCGCAGCCCTGGTCCGCCTCTGTCACTCAGCAGGAGCTCATGTCTTCTTCGGCGATGTGCTCGACTCGCCAGGCGAGGCACTGGCTCAGGAACTCCACTCCGATGATGCACAACTGCACTTCATCCACTGCGACGTAACATCATACGCCGACAATCTCAAGGTCTTCGAGAAGGCGTTCGAGACGTGCGGACGAGTCGATCATGCCTTCTCCAATGCTGGCATAGGCGAGCAAGAGAATCTCATTGATCCCCAGCTGACGCTCGAGAGTGTCCGGGAGGAACCGAAGAAGAGCGTCAAAGTGCTTGATGTGAACCTGAAAGGCCCTCTCTACTTTGCCAGGATCGCGAGCGTGTATCTTTGCCAAATTGCATCCGGCGACGACAAGATGTCCGTGGACAAGAGCCTCACGTTTACATCCAGTGTCGCAGGTTTTCGCGAGGACCCAGGCCTCTACGCATATGTAACAAGCAAGCATGGTGTGATGGGACTCATGAGGTCGTTGCGGAGGTATCGTAGATCGTTCATCGCGTCGATTCATCTCTAGCTGATCAGCCACCCATGCAGTGATCTTGGAAAGTACAAGCCATATCCAATCCGCACCAACACAATCTGCCCATGGATGACTCTCACCCGCATGGTAGCTGGAGTAGAAGGTCTCTGGGACGCCGCAGGGCTGCCCTCAAACACGCCCGAAGCAGTCGCTCAGATCATGCTCGGCGTGATCGCAGACCCAGCCCTTACTGGCGAGGCCATTTACGTCGAAGGCGGGCGTGGCTGGAAGCTAGAGGAGGGCAAGATCCGACTTCGGCCTCAGTGGCTGGGCGAACGCCAGACCAAGGACCTAGACACCGGCACTGAGGTCCTTGGAAGTGGCGAGGGCTGGATCGCTGAGCAGGTGTAGCTGCTGTATGTGGATCGCAGTCGTCGTGGGTTGTACATTGGTCGTTCACACACGCTTCTGTATCTTCGGCGCACGGATCTGACCTCTGAGCCAGTCCGGTACGAATGCCATGACGCCGACATCAGCTCCATCGGCGTTCAGCGCAGCGAACTTATCGCCTTCGGAGACGGTGCTGCCTTCACTCGAGACTATAAGATCTGTCATCTGCTCCAACCTGCACATAGCAAGTCCAATGTTGCCGATGCCAGCGACAAACTTGCCCGTAGCGCGATTGCGCTTGTCCTGCTTCTTGATATCCGTCTCGCTGTCGGGGATCGTAAGTTGTGCCGTGGCACTGTACTCCAACGTCTCTGGCACATCGCCAGTCACATCGTATAGTGATACTGGAAGAATTCTTCGCCGCACTACGCCAGTGTGGTGTGTCCGTATAGTGAGCTCCTGTCCAGTATAGCATCCCTTCTTGAAGTCTATCCCGCCCATGAGATCGATGTTCGCATTCAGTGGCAGCACATCCTCCCTCCTCAACTCCTGCTGTCCCTCAGGTACGCCTCTCAGATATCTTCTGATAGTGTACGCACTCAGTGGCGCTCCTTCCAGCTCCTCCAGTGACCCTGGCTTGCCTACTGGACTCCCTCCAGCACTCCCAGCAGGCACGAGTACCCTCCTTCCCATGCCCGGCGCCCTACAATCCACCAACCCTAACTCTCCATCCACCACACTCCCGCCCTGTGAATGCGCAGTCCATCTCTCATCCTCTCTCCAAACACCCCAAACCCTCATCTCCCCTTCCTCAAGCAACCTCAACTTGATCTTCGCCCTCAGCTTATGCCGCTTGACATGTCTCTCCAACTCCCCCGCCTGCGCAGCATCTACCTCCACCAGAAACCCCGGATCCTCGTCTCCGTGTGCCTCGTTGTGCCAAGTAGAACCAAGCGTTGGATACACAAAGACATCGTTCAGGACTTTACCCTGGCCTGTAAGGAAGGCGGCATAGAAGCCTGCGCGGGTATCGGGGCGGACGTTAGCGGTGATGATGCCTTGAAGGAACTTTGGGGCATCAGGGCCATGGATTGAGAGCAGGCGGCGATTCGTGAGGTGGGCTGCGCCGGACGGGGGCGGAGGGGGAGGGCTAGGGCTGGTGTGGGTGGAAGCGAGGCGAACCTGCGGACGGCGCGGAAGAAGACATCTTGGGCTTATATGCGGGCATCGGGGAGTTCTCATAAGCATATCGCAAGGAGGATAACACACTATAGAGGTGTAATGTTTTCCGGTTCGGTACCTCGAGGTAGCTCAGAGCAGAAGGCCGCTGATGTCATGCATCGAGGAGCGTCACGTCCAAAATGACCACACTATCAAGGCACAAGTTTATCTCAAAAGGTAGTTCACTATTGGATCGCAAGAAAAACGCCTAAGGACAGCGAACAATTTTGGCTTCCGAGAGGATGCAAATAGGTTCACTGGCTAGTGTCACTTTATTGCTGTCGGTAAAGAACGTAATTACAGTATCAGGGCCAAAGAAACAGCCATCATGTCTCATTCACTGCCTTCGAAAGATAGCGCAACTAGGTACCATAACCATCCTCAGACCGAACATCTTTATCCCTGATGGAGCTCATGTCGCGGTGCACCCGCAGCCCGCGCACTAGTGGTCACTGTTGCAATTGTGGTCTAGAACCCACACATTGTCCTGGCACTTGAGCTATCGTAGCATCAGTAAGTCTGCTATAAGACCAATGGTCTGACGATTTACAACACGGCCAGTACCACAGGCATACTTCTGCCCCTTGTCTGCTGCCTTCTTGCAATCATCTCCGAGGTGCTTGCCACCCAATGCGCAGTCGCCTGCAGCAGCGTAGGCTAAGGGGGGTTTGAGGGCAAGAAGAGCGGCCATAAGGGCAACGGCGTTGAACTGCATCATGGCGGACTGGAGTTGATGTTGCTGTGCTTGTAATGGAAGTGTCTAGTAGCTTGTGGAAAGTCTTGCTTGGATGATAGAGGAGAAGAAGCGAACAGAGGCTCGCCGAGCTCGTGTACTTAAACCCCATTTCTCGAATCAGTGCCTTGGGCAAGGTCACTAGCCCTGCCTGTTGGCTTCGAGAGTACCAACGCCCAGGGATAGGCTCCGAGCTAGTCATGTCGAGATTCTTTACGGACGTGCTGCGCCCAGGCTGGTTACCAACAACGAGGCGTCGTTGCTCGCAGCTATGTGCAGGTCATGATCGAGCTCTCCACCGTGTGGTGGACCGCCGCCGACGGACCAACAGGCTTGCTTCCTTGCTCAACGTGATCCTTCAATAGAACACGTACACCAGTGAAAGCCCAATAGCAGAGAAGAAGGTCGAGACCAGCGCTTCAGACGATATCAGCACTGCGTCCTATCGATAGTGTTGGCCAAGTGTTGGTCTCCAGTTGATAGACCAACGCTCCTTGCTCAGCATCCGAATGACGGAAGAAGCCGACCACCCAAAAGCTCCGTGCGGTGAATCATACTGGTATAGACTGCATCGCTACAGCAAGTTGCTGCTAGCACTGCCTAGGAGAGTTGTCCGAAGAGACCACACTCTCTCTTATAGCTTACAGTACGTATGTACACGTGCGGTGCGGCATATAATAGCAGTCTCGCACATGGTGAATTGCTGAGTGATCCACTTCTTTTGTCACTCGCGTGATCAGGCATCAGACAGGACACCGAGACGGCAAACGCATGCCGATGGGCTGCTAATGTCCAGAGAAGGTAGCAAGGTGCACTGGTCGAAAATGCCAGCAGGACCTCGATCCCCAACCGTTCTGACGGTGCGTTGGACTTCCACCCCTTGACCAACAATCCTCTGTCGTCACAAGACATGATCCTTCATCAACACCCGTATGTCAGTGGACATCCAACATGCGGGCTAGGTAGTGAGGGGCAGTGATCCAAATTGTTAGCATGGCTTCGTGTCCGCGGAGTCTTGGCTCTGCATCGAAAAGCCTAGACGTTGACTATCTCTGGATTAGTAGCCAAATGGGAGCAGTCCAAAGTGTCCGCACGCCAGCGAGGAGCCAACAATAGAGCAAGAGTGATTGCAGTGAAAGCCAGTATACAAACATCCAGCTAGGCGGAGTCTTGGAGTGAGGCACCTTTCGAAACCCAAGGCTAGTGCTGCCTCAGGCTAGCCATCTTTCGTGCATTTACTGCATCTGGCCAGTATCACAGCTCGTGCCGCTCCATGCGAATCCTTCAGATGAGTACCTGGATGAGAGTTTCAACGCAAGCTGCGGGTCAGGAAGATGTAAACAGGAACCTTGCTCGCCTCAGTGCCCGAATTGAAATCGACCGGATGGCCGTTGGCTTAAAAGTTGTTGGTTATTTATGTACACGACTTTCTGGTCCTGTCTTCCCATGCCAGTCTCGCACATGCCAGCACGGCGGCGTCCGCTGTATGCAACGCCTGTGAGATTGCTCCTGGTGGGAAGCGAAGTGCCTCTGCGCGCCCGCATTCCTTCTTGCTCCGTGTCTAATCTATCAATCGCTGTTCGCTTGAACGCTGCAGTGGTAATGAAACGAGACTCTGTCGGACGTGAAGTCCGGGGAACCCTCGATAGTGGCGATCAGAAGGCCATAAGCCTGTTCGGGTGGTAGTATCTGTATTTACTTGACGGCTTCAATGATTGAAGAAGCCCGGCCACTGATGAACAGGTGTCATCGCCTCCTGGGTGTTGCCGTTCAGCCAGACGTTCTGCGCCACATAAGGCAGGTGACCGGTCTGATCCTGCTGATTCGACTTGCTCAGTGGCTGATAACGCATCTGATTGAACTCGATGCTTTGAGTTCGATGTTGCAGCGCTGAGGAAGGCGGCGGGTACAGTAAGGTAGACACGTTGTGCACTGGCCGATACGGCGAGTCCCGCTGCTGCAAGTAGTACGATGGCGAAACCTGTGTCGGTGGATGTAAGGTTGCTGCTGATCCTGGCATTGCACTTGTTGGTGACGTTACCGCTGACCGAAGGTACGGACTTTGCTGTCTCGAGGGTTGCTGAAAGTAGGAGTGCTGTTGAGCGGATTCCAAGGGAGGGAGTGCGATGGCACCAGCATTCGTATGTAAGTGGGACAGAGCACCTTGCTGTGCCAAAGCCATGGCTCTGGCTAGGACGTTGAGGGGAGGTAGCTGCTGATTCTGAGGCGTAGGCAAGCCAAGACGACCATTGGTCATGCCATTTGGCGTGGTCGCAAGGCTTGGCAGGGTCAGTCGTGGGTTTTGCGTGGACTGGGCCGGATATGTTGAAAGCAAGTCTGGCAAACCACCGGCAACTCTTTTCATTGGTGGCTCAGTACCCTGATCGTCCCTGCTTCGTTTTCGTGGATTCGGCAATGCTGTGCCTATCACCGGCCGTAACGGTGAAGGTGGCGGGGTAGTTCCAGCTGTGTTGTAGGGAAAGCTGTGGTGCATCAGGTCCGTCCCGAACGGTGGAGATGCGTGATTTGACGTTGGTGGTGAAGGCAGTGCCAACGGTAGGTAAAGTGAGGACGCAGGCGGCAGAATTGGCGTAGGCTGCTGTCGAATTTGCGCTGCGTGCGTGGCTCGGTCGAAGTACAACGCATACTTGCCCAGCAGCGTCTGCCACTCTGCCCAGTCCTCTGCAGACGTCAAGAGCCAATACTTCATGTTGCTGAGGAACTCCACCTCCATGATATGCACTTCTCCCACGTTGATGCCTGACACCTCCGCCCACGTCTTGTTCGTGTATGTATTATCATCCAAGAACTTGTTACCCAGCATAAGAGCAACTGTCAACAGGCGGTATTCACTCCCTGGCTTTCCTCTGACCGCTGGATTGAGCTTCTTCAGTCGGTGTATAAACAGCAGAGCTAGGAGAACAACGTTCTGCGCTACTAACGTTGTCGAGAGGATCGTGGTGACCCATTTGCGGAAGCCAGTTGTCGGTATTGCGTCCTTTGATAGTTTTCGAGTCGGTATGAGCGTATCAGGTGACTTCTCGATCTGTTGCAGCAAGTCCGATGACTCGAACCAGAAGAGGCATGTGATCTGCTCGAAAGTTAGTGATACTCCCAACAACACAACCTGCCTGCCTGACTCACTTGTGCGGCAAGCTCTGAAAGACTCCCTCCGCTGCTATTTACAGACTTCGGGATCTGGAAGCCTGTGGCTATCGTGCTCTGGGACGATCTCCGGGACTGATCATGGCCATCATACGCTGCGCTTTTATGCTGCTGCTGTGGGAATTGAGATTGCAGTGTCGGACTCAGCGTGTGATTTCGAATACCCGCTGTCACACCAATGGAGCCGCCACTGCCGTTCAGAGTCTCGTACGGTGCGGACGTCGAAGCTGGTGCTCTGTAGCTGATGTGTCGTGCTGGCCCATCGTTGACGAAGGCACCATCCTCATAGCGGTGCATTGCAGCAGTGTCCGCATGGTAGGTGCCATGCATATCGGGTGGAGGGGTGAGAGCTCGGTTGAAGTCGCAATGCCAGCCTTCTGAACCTGGTCCAGCCAGTTGCCATCCGCAGCCAGTAGAGGTAGGAATGTGGGTGGGCTGTCGAGCAGCGAAGGGGTCGGTGAAGTGGATCGCAGCGTGGGTATACATGGAGCCCAACGACGAGCAAGTCGGTTAGGGAGGAAAGAGAAGAGAAGAGGCGGCGAGGATCCGAAGCGTCATGTGAGCCTTGATCTGTGAAGATAGCAGCAGCGAGGTGCGTTGCGCGTTATTGGAGATGTGAAGCTAGGCTCGTGATTAGGGTTGAAGTGTAATAGGTGAGAGGCTCGCAACGGGAGGAAGGAGCAATGCTTGTTGATTACGACTTCCCCAGTAGAGAAAGCCCAAGCAAGGGCACGAGCAGTGGAGCGCGTACCGGTATGTAGAGGCATTTGACAAAGTGAGGTACAGCTGGAGAATGCCAGTCAAGGATGTCGGCAACACACCTGCGGCAGAGAGATGAAGCGAGTGTCTCGTTCACGCCGTTAAGGTAGCATGTACTTTCTTACTGCAATCAGGCCAACGACAGCGCGGGCAAACGTAAAGGTTGTCACTGCTTGGAGCAGGCGCAGAGGCTAGTGGTCGGTCGTCAGTCATGGAGCAGCGGGTCTGCGCTCATCATGGATGGCGTCCGGAGCCATGGCAGCACGAGGCCAACATAAATGATGTTATGCTCCTTCCAGCGACGACGCGGCGACGGATGCACCAAGCAGCGGGCCTCAGCAGGCTGCGGTCCTGCCCCTGCGCCGCAGTGAGCAAATGATACGGGTGAATCATGATCGCTTCACGCGTCCATAGCAGGGCTCGGCTGATCCCAAGTCGGTAGATGAGGACTGATGTAAGAGAAGCTACAAGGGAAGGCTATCAAAGGCGCGAAAACCTAGAAGTCCTGGGCGCGCAAAAGGCAGTGCGCCCGCCGAGCTGATTGGCACTAAACTGAAGGCGGACGTGGCGTGGTACGAGGGCAGAGACATGCCACGAATTGCGATCCATACGATGCCGTCTCCGCTTAAAGTCGACCCGCCCACTTTGTGTGATGCTGGGCATAGCGTTGGTCCCCTAGCACGCCGGTGGCTGCAGCACCGCGAGTCCGTGACGCCAGCTGTACCGCTGTGTCAGGCACGCGAATGACAGAAGAAGCGGACCACTCCAGAGGTTGCCCCTGCTGGTATAGACTGCACCGCTATAGCAGATTGCTTCTAACGCTGCCTAGGAGAGCTGTCGGGGACGACCACACTCTCACTAACAGTTCAAGTACGTATCTAAACGTGCAATATGGCATATGATAGCCTGATCGTCTCTAGTGAGTTGCTGAGCGGCCCGCTTCTTTTGTCACTCGCGTGTCAGGCACAGTCATGCATCACAAGTGCTCCGTCATGTAGACGCCGCGCCTCGGAGCCAACACCCTGCTAGCCTGCGTTTGATGAGAATGCATCGTGTGCGGGCAAGAGACCAACGGAGTCGCTGGCGCGTACCCGCTGATGATCAGCCACCTCCCAGCGGCAGCATTCGCAGCTGTGCGAGCCAAACGGAGGAAGCACAGTGCAGAGTGATGCCTGCTGCTGCACGGCGGGGTGCGCGCCCGCGATCTGGCCGTGGTAATACAAGCTTGGGTCTCGCTTAGGATCGCCCGCTGGTTGATCGGCAGCGCTGGAACCCTCGCAGTCAGCACAAGCCGCTTCGTATTGGCTGGATCTCTCCCTGCGTGGGGCGCTTCCTGACAGAGCTCTGGATCCTTTCCGCTACGCCCGAGATGGCTGACTTTGCCGTATGCGAGTGCAATACACTCTATCACTGCCATGTATTTCGAATAGATTCTGAATATTCACAGCTCAACGCTAATATCTCCGACTGTGTACCGATTCACCGAGCTGCAGCGTCAGGGGAAGCAATCACCACTAAACACAATGCTGGCGCAGTCATCAACAGCGTATCACGGCGATCCGAGAAGTCAAACCCCTCCTCCTCCACCACCTGGTAGAACAATCCCATAGCGTGCGTGTCATGGCTTTGCATCAAAAGAGGCGGCTCATACCCCGGCCGGTTGCGAGGTTGCGAGTATTACGAAGCCTAACAATCGCTGCATATAGAGTGGAGGCGGGCGAGCACCTGCGGAAAGACCATGTCCGATCGGGAAGGAGTGTGACTTGGCAAAAGGTACACCACACAGGCGACGCCTCCGACGGGGCGGAGTGCAACAAGGAATGTGTTCCATGATACGAAAATATGATGACCAGCGCATCCCATTCCGTCGCTGCCGTGCTGCGATGAGCCGAGCTATGCGAGTTGCTGGTGTAGCACTAGCAAGTATGGTCAATGACACTTGGCTACGCCTCTCACATGCGGGATGCGTATGCCTTGAAATTGGTCTCATCGATTGATCAATCACGATGCAATCAATATTTTCGTGGTCCTTTGCCGCTCCGCTGCCACACACACGGCATAGCCTTGATTCATTAACCTCAGCACCTCGTGAGTCCTCACGCAGGCCTGATCAAGGTCATCCTCCGTGACCGCCGATCAGCAATCTGCTCATCGACAAGCGCGTTCGTCTGCGTCTCACCATGTCACCTCCACAGACGTTTGGTACCCACATATTGTCACCGCCTTGGGCTTCATGCACTATCCGCGTTTGCGCGCGGTAGATCTCAGCTAACCCCGATTCCCTCGGCGCCGGACGTGCCAATGAGATCAGACGCCACCAGCGTGGCAGACTCCGGAATAGATCCTGCCAAACGTCGCAGTCCCACCAGCTAGCGCTCGCCTGTATGATCGAAAATTCGATGGGCGAAAGGCGTACGCGTCGCAAAGCATGTAATGACATTGTGGCGTCAACGCTGGGCGCTGTCTCACGCATTTCTGGCCCTGGCTGGCCTTAGTAAATCGCCGCGCTGGGTGCTGGGGCATGCTGCAGCGTATCGCTTCCTTCGCAAGCCTATCGACGCACCACACATCGCTGCTTCTGCCGTGATATGCTAAATGTAAGGTACCGTTACGAGCTCTTCGTTACATGACACGACCCGTATTTGCGTTCAGCCTGCGATAGCACGCGCGAAGTGAGTGAGCAGGTATGCAAGGCCGAGGCGGCTGGATGGGCTTGTTGATGAACTTGTGCCTTGGTGCCGAGCAAAACAATGTCGCGTGGGAGGCGGTTTCCTAGGAAATGCTTGCCTACACGGCATCGTCCTGACTTCGACTACACCCAACCCCTTCATCTATCGGCTGTGAACGACTCGTCACGCCCCAACGCGCCACCCACGGTCGCACATCGGAGTCAATCAAGCAGCAGCATGAATGCGCACAAGCTCACCCGTCGTCCACTATCAACATTCGATTCGCATATCGCTATAGCCTCCCCTGCAAAGTTTGCAGCCTCGCTGATACGCTGACGACATCTCACACGCAGCAGTCAGCAAGCGTGACCATTCGCAACAAAGTCCGATACTCCTCAAGTCGAATCGCACTACGATTCGATGTCTCATCCGAACGAAAAAAGTCACACAGCTCTCCAGAGACTTCTGTGTAACAATCCACCAATCGGCGAATGCACGGCAGCATCAAGAATGCCACCACCTCGTGCACCTCCGCTTCCTTGCTAATGCCAAATGAATGCGGTCTATCTCGGCCGGATGCCTTTTCGTAACCGGCGATCAGCTTGTCTGACCGCTGCACTCCACCTTACCCTAGAGGACCCACGCTTGCCATGCTTTCTTCCTGAAACTTCTAGGCTTCTACAATACTTTGTACCTTCCCGAATTGGAACTCTGTCACGTTGTCGAAGCGAAATCATCACCAAAACTCACAAATAGACTTGGCAGCTTCGGCTTGAGACTTCTCTGCGAGTGACGCAGTTATAAGGTGAGAACTCCACGGCAGTCATCACTAATGACGCAGGCCTAGGCCTTGCACTGCTTTTGTGAGAGGCACATCGCGTGTCGTACCACCTCTACGCACGAGGTGCATCAAAGAGCGGAACAGCCGACAGACTTCACGACCGCGGCTGTCCGCATGCAAAGTCGACTTGCGTCACCTTCCCGTGAGGATTTATGCATGGCCGATCTTTCCCTACGAGGTTCTGGAGCCGCAGCTTGCTACACCGAACATCGCCTGCCACTATTTGCTCAACTGCGTCTCACTTCAGACATTCCTCACGATTGACCCTTGGTATAGTACATTCTCACTTGCATCTCGTCTCCGATCCTCACCAAAGCAAGCAAGAGATGCCGAGCGTACCGTTTAAACCCTGCGCTTTCAGCAAGCTGGTAGCTCCTCTGATGAATTACTCCACACCATCACGTTTGCTTTTCACGGCTGTTCCACCGGAGTATCCTTCGAAGGCGTCAGCGTTCAGAAAGCTTTTGTAATGGCGGTGAAAGACCGGCCGATCCGCCAGGGATACTACCGACCGTGGAGCACTTCATGCCCATGATCATGGTGTCCCGCCCAATCGCCTGGGAATCCCGAGCTCCGGCTGCCCATCACACTTCTTGCATGACAAGACCGACCGTATAGCCTGCTCTTCGTAGTGGACCTCAGCTCCAACTTATCTACAGCGTTGATGACTCGAGCCACCGACTGTCCCCCACGATAGATCTACAAGGCCGCATATCGTAGACCGTAAGCGCGAAGAGCCGAACAACGGATGCGTACGATACCACGAAGTTCTGTCTGCTGGTGCGAGTAAAAATACTTCTCGAACCCCTGATACTCATGCACGCGAGTGGTAAAAGAAGCGCACCACTCGAGGACATGACGCGAGTGACTCTGCCAGCGTACACCACACTGCGATAACGACCCGCGGTCAGTGCCAGCTGGGAGAGACCTCAGACTAGATGATAGTCTCTCCGACAGCTTGCATACCAAGTCACTGTTATGGTGCTGCATATACCGGCATTCTCCAACACACTGAATCGCTGAGCGGTCGGCTTGCTCTGTCACTCGCGCGCCATGGAATGAATCGTCATCAACGCTCTTCACTAACCAAGAGTCACCAACGCGTACTGCTACATGTGAATTGGACGGCCACGCACGTGCTGTGAGAGACGCACGTTTGCACAGACGGCATAACTTCATTTCACGTACTACCTACAGCTATCGTCCTACACATCCAACCGTACCCTCAGGAAGCCTCCACGAACCTCTGCCTGGTGCCAAATCCTCCATCTTTCCGCTCCTCTATCCGCGCGGTGCGCATTCGTAGCTGTGGCACAGGCTGTACAGGGCCGAGTGCAGGAGCGTCGTCGACATCGGCTTCGGACTCGTCTTCTGTTGTGGCGCCTGTGGAGCAGTCGTGATCGTAATCTTGACTTGTGCCCACTTGCTGCTCGTCGGTAGGTAAAGGCGTAGAAGTGGCAAGGGCCAGGCCATCGTCTTGCGAGGCTGGCAAACCTGAGGCGTCCTCTGCCTCAGGTTTGCCAGCTTGCACCAGAGATTCGTCTACCCTCGTCGACTGACTAGCAGCGATCGGCTCCGCAGTCCCATCTGCTATCGCAGGCGCCAAAAGGAGCATCTCTTCGCGTCCCTCTGGTGATGGTATGCGCTCATAGAATAGCATGAACACGCCTCCTTGGCCCAGCACGTCGTCTCTCGAGACAGTCGAGACGTCTTCGTCGCTTAGTCGCCACCAAGGCGCCTCATCATCTTCCACTTCGTGCGTCTCAGTGGCTGTGGCGTCGTCGGCGTCGCTATTTGGCGCGACGCTTCGATGCTGTCGGTAAGCAATATAATGCCCATTTTCATGCCTGCCGTAATGCGTGACCACAGCCTTGAGCCGATACAAGCACCCCCCCTCCCTCCTTTCTCCTGCAAGCATCGATATACTCGCATCGCTCAAAGCCCTCCCACCTTCCGTCCCATCTTCCTTCCCATAACCCACAACCCACGGCCCCAAATCCAACACCTCTGGATACCTCACCGCCGCATAATTCTTCCTCTGCGCGCCCGTCATCTCGTCAAACACACTCCGTTGCACATGCACGACTAGCCCCTTCGGTGGACGTCCGATGACAGCTTGTCGCGTCTTCGTGCTTGACACCCGATTCGCTTTGGAGATCTGGCAGGTTTTCGTCAGAGTCTTGTCGCTGAAGTCGTCGGTGTCCAGTGCTTCGTTGATAGCTGCCAGGCGCTCGGCCATGGCCACACGGAGAGCGGATGGGAGGTCAAGCAGTGCTTTGATGTCCGGCGATGTGGGTTCTGCAGAGGGCTCTGCCTGGCGAAGTCGGCGCCCGAGCTCCGCTTTTGCTTTCAGAAGTGTGCATTTCGTGCAGTCCACGTCTGTGATCTCTTCGAGCGCGGTATATTCGGAAAGGCAATTGGAGAGGTCGTAGCTGGGCTCGGCGCCTAACGGGACTGTGAGGCAGTTGAAGGGGATCATTGACAGGCCGTCGGAAGCGTTGCAGCGGGTGCAGGAGACGCGCTGGGCGAGGAGACCTTCGAGAGGGTTGATGGGTCCTGTGTGTGGGGTTTGCTCGCCCTTTGAAGCGCCGTCTTCGGTGACTGTCTCGAGCCCGGCCTTCGTTCGTGAAGAGCTGAATGCCTTCACGCCCTCCTTCTCCAGCTCGTCCACGATTTTACTGTAGTACTCCTGCGCATCCTGCTGCTGCCAGCTGCTCATGCTCTTGAGCTTCGCTGGTGTCCAGAAGTGCCTGCCATTTTGGCTGCCACCATTCAGCTTCCCTACTGTCTCTTGCAAAGCCGCGCTTGTGCTGTCCGTAGATTGCATGTCGACCCCAGCAATGGTCGCCAAATATGGCTTCAGCGCTTCTACTGCACTCAACCCTTGCAGAACGGAGTTCTGGTAGCAGGAGTTGTCCCAGTTCCCTAGTCCAGGCGGCGCATCCGACTGGACTTTGCTGGGCGCCAGGCTGAGTCTGCGCACTATGTTGCTCCCTGCTGCTGGTAGCTGCTGCAGCAGAGCTCCGCTACCAAGGCCGAGCAGACTTCTCATCGCCTCTGACTTTGCGGCATGAGTCTGGGACCATGTGCTGCTCTTCTGGCGCAGTTCGGATCGTTTCACGGCGCCGAGAAGGAGACGAGTGGGAGTAATGTCCACCAGACCGTTCCAGACGAGCTCCACAGGCGAGAGGATTGCGAGCTCGTAGCTGACTGCGACTTGGTACAGGACGAAAGCTGCGGCGACTACGTATGCGAGGAGATTCGGAAGGGCGGGGAGTTGGAGTGATGGCGAGACCCTATCTGGGAGGGCGTATCGTGTCTCCATGTCCAGAGCGCTATGTCGGAGTGCTGTAACAATACTTCCGACCAGATAGTGTCATGTAAGAGGATGTGGTTGTGGCAAGGGACCAATATGAGCTTTGTCAGGTGCTTGCGACCTTCACATGCCAAACCACGCTAGCGTGCGAATTGTTCAGACGAACAAAGCAATCTTTAGTCACTGACTTGCACACCTACATCGCTACCATGGCCAAACCCACCGCTCCCAAACGTCGCCCCGTCTCGACCCACTCCCGCGCCTTCCGCCGCGCCGCCTCACCCCCTCCCAAAGACCCCAACTCCACCTCCACGACATCCGCAAAAGACTCTGCCCCAGCAAACGAGCACTGGCTCTACACCGCTCAAGCCGCTGGCGTGCACAAGAAAGCTGCAAAAGGCAAGACACTCACGCGGCAGCAGAAGCAACGGCAAGTCAAAGCGCTGGAATTTGCTGAGAGAAATTCGGCGAAGCATGAGGTGAAGGTTGAGAAGAGTAAGGGACGGGCGAGGAAGGTGGCTGAGAGGGCTAAGGCTTGGGAGGAGATAGATGGGGTTGCGGTGGAGATGAAGAAGGCTGGGGAGGGGGAGACTGGTGGGGAGATGGAGGGTGGCGAGGATGAGTGGGAGGATGAGGGGGAGGGGGAGGATGGGGAGGGTGATGTCAGTGCTATGGAGCAGGGACTGGAGGGAATCATCGCCGAGACTAGCACTCGGCCGATCGAAGAACCTTCAAAGGAAGCGGCAGAGGAGATCGATGAGGTGACATGAAAGAACCTTTTTTCTGGGCAGACGAAATCACGCGATCATGGACGACCTCAAGACTCTGCTACGCCCGGATGTGTCTGCTGAAGAAAATCAGAAGCCATCGAGGGTCGAGATCGAGCTCAAGCAGAGTACCTGCTTCCTTGGGACGAAGGACGCTCATGAGTCAACCGGCAGGATCGCCTAATGTGCAGCATCCAGCGTTGGCTTGCCTGACGAGACGTGGCTGACCACGCAACGCGGACATGTATTGCTCCTAGAGGTCGACGGAGATGTGAACTAGATCTGTGGCTACTGGTCTGGTGGTGCTGCAATAGGCTGCTTGACAGCGATGCCGTCGCGGGCGGATAATGGCTCTCGAGGGCAGTATGCCGGACATCAAACCACACCAGGTGTCTACGAAGCGTCTTCTACAGCTACTACTGAATGTACCTGAATTCAGGATGAAGATATCCCAATTCATCCTGCTCCTCCTCTCTCATGCCCTCGATCCTGTGATCACGTTTCCCGGCAGCCCTCAACTTGTTCTCCCGCATAATGTAGAACATTCCGAACGTCGCCAGACAAGCAACAATGACCTGAGCGACCAGATTGATCGTATGTCCGATTGGGTAACGAGGCGCATCTGCAGAAAAGTCAGCATGAGAATTCGATTAACAATTGATTGCGAATCGATTAAGATATTACCAGAAAGTAAATAAGTCCATGTAGCGACAATCGCACCGAAGCTCCCGATTGCGACAATGTATCCGCCACTTACTGCCCTCACGGCGGGTCCGGCGGCGTTATTAAGGCCCCAGGAGAGAAATCCGGGACCACCGGGGAAGGCGCCAGCTGCAGAGAAGAAGACAGCCATGTACTTCAAGTTCTCGTTGTTGGAGACACGGAGGATCGTGAAGCCTATCACGCAAAGCAAGGGGAAGGTCGCGAGGTAGATGCCTCTCATCTTCGTGCGATCGGAGACGAATGCAACGCTGATTGAGATCAGGCAAGCGACGATGTAGGGTGGAACTTTGACGAGAGTCAGCACCACTTCGTTCCTCCCGTTTTGAGAAGAGGGCTTACCGCTATACAGCTGTGCCCGAGTCGCTGTCCATCCTAGATCTGCTAGGATCGAAGGCAGGAATAGCGAGAACGACTGCACGGTAACGTTGACGAAGAAGAAGCCGAAGGCGCACACGACGTTGTTCACATTGAACACTGCCATCTTGACATGCTTCCACTTGACCACCTCGTGAGCCTTGGCTCTGTGCTCGCGTGCCAGGCGTTCCGCGGCGATGAGCTGCTCCCTCGGTGTGAGGAACTTGCACTCCTCCGGCTTTGTCTGCATCAGGAACGGCGCGGCGATAGCGACGGCGATGGTGATGAGTCCCTCGAAAAAGAAGATGTTCCGCCAGGTGTGGATGGGAGTCGAGTCGGTGCCCCATCTGGGGATCCGCGCGAGACCGGTTGCGAATAATCCGCCAAAGGCTCCAGCCATCGATGCAGCGGAGACGAAGATACCGACTCGGAAGAGCAGCTCGCCTCGGCGGTAGAAGGAGGATAGGAAGAATGCGATGCCGGGCATTACGCCACCTTCTGCTAGTCCGAGCGCTGCACGAGCGACGCAGAGTCCGTTGAAGGACTGCACGAAAGCGGTGCACATGCTCACGATGCCGAACGAGAGGACGAGGAAGGGGATCCAGAGTTTCGGTCCGACATACTTTAGCACTGCGTTGCTGGGAATCTCGACGGCCGTGTAGGTGAAGTAGAAGACCGTGAGCGCCCAGTTGAAACGGTAGCCGACGAGGTTAAGGTCTTTGGCCATGCCTTGGATGCGTGCATTGCCGACATTCGCTGGGTGCGTGTTGTCAGCGTCCTCCTTGATTTCACAACAGCGTGCGGGGGTGACCTACCTCTGTCGAGGAAACACAGCAGATACAGCAAAGTGACGAGAGGGACGATACGCCAGTCCAGCTTCCTCCGAATCCGCCGTTCCTCTTCATCCGTCCACGTCAACAGTTCCGGCTCGCTCCCACGAAAGCCACCCTTCTCATCGCTGGAAGTCGGCGATGGGTCCCGAACCTCAACGCGAGCTGCTGCAAAGTCAGACTTGTCCATTGTGCTCGTCGCTGAGAAGCTCTGGCGCGGTAGTGACCGATGGCTCACGTGTGGGGTCCTTCATGATCTATATACCTGCACCCTCTTGGGAATCTGAGCCTGAGTCGATCTGCCGCTCTGACCGCGAGCTGCGCGCGTGGGGCCCCGGACTCTTGAGCTCTGGAGAATATGACCAGTGGAAAGCCCTTGTCTGGCCTGCGAGGAATGGCCAATGCGTGTTCTCGGTTGAGCTACCGCAAGAATACCGGGACAAGAACACGAGAGGACAAGACGGGAAAGAGAGACGGCAGTGAGGGCACTGGGAACGTGAAGAAATGTCACTTATCTTGCTGTCACTCGCGCATGCAGAGATGATGCAGTTCATATGCCGGGTCTTGGGTGCGTCTTGGTATGCTCTTGGCTTTGGCGGGCAGGCTGCTTGGCTGTGGGAGGGTGGACTTTAAGAAGGCGTCGAGCAAGAGGTGACACCCATGACGACCACGTAGTGAGCCGGTGTTGAAACGACGACCACATGGTGCTGATGGTTTTGTTACTCGCATGTTCTCGTAGCTGCGGAAACAATTGCTGGCTCAAACAAAGTCGAAGTCGAAGTCCATGTCCTTGCCAAGCCGCCTGCATTTCGCTGGCAAGGGTGCTGACATGGGTGCTCAGCATCCAGCCCAGGCGGCACAGACAGCATGATCAACTGACTGCGTTCATGCCAGCAGTAGTGACGACCGTGCGATGATACCAGTAAAGTATCAAACTGTGGAAATGATCTTCTTTCTACGTTACTGGCATCAATACTCCGGATGTCGCGACGTTTACAGCTGTCGGTAGCGATGACGGTCACGATACCGCAGCACGATCTCCATACTGGCTGCGCAGGCGAGCGACTCCGAAACCAGATCAGCTCACTGTGGAAGTAGTCAATTCTCTTGTGTCTTCCTATCGCACACATACACAAAGCACTCTCCCTGCTCAGGCAGGGTCGTGGCCGTCCTCCAAACTCCAGATCCCCTTCTATACCTCCCCGGCCAAGTCTAGCAGCTTATTCACACAGATCGGTTAGAACCGATGACTTCGTGTCTCTACTCCCGCGAGACGTCCCGTCCGAAGACATACGACTTCATCCAGTCCATGATGACCAGCACCCGGTTCCTCGCTACAGTAAGAAGTCAGCACACATCCTCTTACCACTTCACTCACAACAGGGCAACTTACTGCTAAAGCACATACTCAAATACGCGCTCCTCCAGAACAAATACGTCAACTGCCCACCCGACGCAAGATTACCAGTGAACCACGAAATATCCGCCACAGCCTTCTCACTCCCGATATAGGCCAGACTGCCCTGATGCGAGTACTCAAACGGTCCCATCTGCTTCACTCGCCTCAGCCGCTTCTGCAACTCCTTGATATCACCAAAGATACCGTCGCGCAGCTCCTTGTTGGCAGCCACAGCTTGCTTCTCCGAAAGCAGCGAGAGCTCCTCCTGAATCTCATCGGTCTTGGCCATCTGGTTGAAAAGTCGTGCGAGGAAAGCGCCTTCCTGCGACGCGACCTGGGCTGTAGGAGCGTAGTTCGCGATCGCGCAGTCGCCGATTGCCCAGACGTTCTCGGCGCCCTTGACGACGAGGTGTTCGTTCACGACGAGCCCGCGGCGGGAGTCCTTCTGCGCGGGGATCTGGGACATGAGGTCCTTCACTACAGGTCGCAGAGCGTTGCCTGTGGCCCAGACGAGGAGACCGTAGGGGATTTTGTCCAGCTGCTTCACTCCCGCCGCATCGGTGTACTCGGCCTCGATATACTTCTCCGTGACATTCTTGACCATCGTCTTTGTCCTGATCTCGATCGTCTCTTCCTTGAATGTCTGCTCCGTGTAATCGATCAGATTCTTGCTGAACATGGGCAGCACCTGCGGCAGAGCCTCTACGAGCGTGACGTGGAAGTTGTTGGCGATCTCGGGGATCCATTTGCGGAGATCGTTTTCGAAGAAATCTTGCAGCTCGCCGGCGAATTCCACACCGGTGGGGCCACCGCCTACGACGACCATGTGCAGGAGACGCTTGATCTCCTCTGGCGACTGATCCTTGAAAGTAGCGGTTTCGCAGCAGTCCATGATGCGTTTGCGGATGCGTTGCGCGTCGGAGACTTCTTTCAGGAAGCAGCCGTGCTCGCGGACGCCGGGGATGCCGAAGGTTGCATTTTCGGCACCTACACCCACGACGAGCATGTCAAACTTGACTTCGTTGGTGGTGGTGGCGCCTTTGATCTCGGATTCGTCGTTGATGTACACGATTCGCTTCTCGTAGTCGATCTTGGTAGCTTCGGCTTCGTAGTACTTTACAGCAGCCTTCTTGTGACGGAGGAAGTTGCGGATCGGCTCCATGATGCTGCGGTGCTCGATCGTTCCCGTTGTGCAGGATGGCAGCAGTGGCGTGAAGAGGAAGTAGTTTCGAGGCGATATGACAACGACGTTGTAGTTCTCTGTATCGAGTTTCTTGAGCAGCGAGACGGAGCCCCAGCCTGTGCCGAGGACTACGAGGGTTTTCTTCGTTGGGTCTGGCTCGGCTTGCTCGCCGGGGTGGCGGTTGAGATAGATGCCGTAGGAGCCGTAGACGAGACCACCGAGGATGGAG
Source organism: Cryoendolithus antarcticus (assembly GCA_002077065.1). Taxonomy (NCBI): domain Eukaryota; kingdom Fungi; phylum Ascomycota; class Dothideomycetes; order Cladosporiales; family Cladosporiaceae; genus Cryoendolithus; species Cryoendolithus antarcticus. The sequence goes on from NAJO01000009.1 coordinate 1,126,955, forward strand.
ATATAGGTTGCGCGCCACAGGAATCGGAGAACTCGGAACCGCTTCTTGGGTTTTGGTGTCGGGGAGAGGATTACTTGAGGTCCGCCGTCCGCGTAGCCTCGTCTGAAGCTTTGGCGGAGGGTCTCCCGTGGTAGTGTGAGCTTTGCGCTTGCTGTGAGGGAGGTTGTGGAGGGCTGCTGTAGGGTCGATCTCGTGGCGGATACCAAGCTCCTTTTCGCTGCCGGCGCAATGAGAGCCATTGCCGGCCTCATGGCGCACATCGGCCGCAGTGCTCCCGCCATACTGCACTGGCCGTTCTGTTGCACTGGCGATTGCCTTCGGTAATGGAGAGTGGAGAGTCAATGTCAACGAATCGAAAAGAAATGTTCGCACGTTGAGCTCCTAGATAAGCTCGCGTGTGGCCAAAGCTGCGTCAGGGTCTGTGCGCTCACCTCCGGGGCTCAGCGGCTACATGCACGAGATACCAGATAGAAGACAATAGTTTTGCGCAGCGTGAAACGGCGTGTACGTTCACTTGAAGGACAGAGACTATGATCCAGGACAGTACAGGAGGGCGGACAAGGGGACATGGATAAGATTCTTCGTTTCGCTGCACGCGTCGCCTGCATTACACCTTCTTCTACTCCTTCAGCCCCTCCGTCCGTTCTCGTGCCATTGCTCCGCGAGACAATCGTACAACCATGCCTGTCCAAGCGCCCAACGCCACGTCCGTTTTCCTACTCTGTGGCTCCCGTGTGCCCGCTGAGACACGTCGACCATGGACGCAGTGAAAGCAGAAAGCAACAATGCACCAATCGTGGGTATCTAGGGCATCTCTCCTGCCCGTCTCCAACAAAAGAAGGAGACGCCAAAGCTGACATTTGCTTGTCCTGTAAATGTGCTACTCGATCTATGCTAGCGAGGGAGTGCATCAACGAGCGAGTATAAACAGTGAGCAAGCACCGAGTGCAATGGCAAGCCATGCCGAGGCCGAATTCGAGGCTGCCGCCGAGGTCCCAGCAGCATCGAATGGACTTCCACCGCCACTAGTGTTGCCGTTCGAGGTTTGCGCGCTTCCCGCTGACGATGTAGTGGATGAGGCAGTCGACTTCGCTGTCGAGGGTGATGCGGACGTTGCTGCTGGTGATGAGGTCGTGCCGGCTACGAGCGCCGTTGTGGTGGAGGACGCGACAGAAGATGTGCTGGACTGGCTCGACGTGCTCGCAATCGATGACACCGGTGCGCTGCTCGACATCGTGCTCGACTCCGCTAGAGCGCTCGACGTGACTGGAGTCGAGCTTGGTGCCGCAGTACTGCTAGCAACACTCGACGACTGCGAATAAGCCTGCGTACTCGAAGCCGAGCTCGCAGCTGCCGCCGCCGAACTCGCCGCCGCCGCCGCAGCCTGCCCACAAAGCGACTGTGGTCCGTTCCCTCCCAAGTACACAGTAATGATGTTCTGTCCCGGGGGCGGATTAGCAGCGCACGCAGCTTGTATGGGTCCGATCATAGCCGCGAGTCCCTCGATGCAGCCGGTGCTGCACCCTCCGCCGCTGAAGTCTGAGCCATTGCAGGCGTCGATGTCTTGTGAGTAGACTGCTTGGCAGGCGCCTTGCACGCCTGCTGCTCTGGGTGCGAAGTCGGAGAGTTTGACCGTGGCGAGGGCGAGGGCTGGGAGCGCAAGGAGCGCGAGGGGTGATGCTGTGGTGCGCATGTTGGTGCAGTGATGTGTTGTTTGAGGTGTAAAGTGTGTATATGCGCGCGGTCGTGAATGGGGTCGCGTATGCGGCCAGGCGGATTTGAGTAAGGTGAATGTGTTTGTGCGCAGTGTTGCGGATCTTGCGGCGTGACGTTGACCACCGCGGGCTTCCTTGTCCTTCTCGAGCCTTCCCCTTCTACCGCAGGTCCTGGGCACTGCGCTTGCACTCCGTTCGAATCCAACGGCGCGTACGATTGCGCAAAGCCGGTGTATGCGCCCTTCGAGTAGGCTGTTGTAAGTAATGAGTGGACGTCGCTAGCACCAGGCTGCAAGGAGAGTGCAATGAGTGATTGTGTGAACGAGTGTGGTGTTCCGGTGATGTCGTTGTGGTGGTACAGTGCAGACGTGGGCAACGTGGGTAGGCGCGCGAGCGAAGGGAGAGGACTGGGGAAGGAGCAAAGCACGGTCCCTCAAGTTGGAGCTAATTCCAATGAGTGATCGGATTATTGCCGAATGCTCGCTTACCATAGTATCTGATACTCTGACACCTCTCTCAACCGTACATACTATCAAGATGACAACATGAGCGCGTACTCGAAACTTCCGTCACCACCAATTGCACGAATGCACTGAACAGAATACTGCCAAACGCTTGTATTGCGAGGTGCATGTTTGCAGGGTTTCATCACTAGCTTGAAACTCTAGTCACTTGCCCCTGGCGACATGTGTCCTTGGGCTCCACTGTGCTAACCTCGCTCCGTCGCATGCGACTGTTTGCCAGCGGAGTGTGGATCAGCCCAGCAGACGTCCACGAAAGTAGGACAATCACCGAGACCCTGCCCGTGAGCTTCAGCTTCGCAGGATAACACTGCGACCTCGCCAGTGTGTCGGGCAAGCAGGGTTGTGGTCGAGGTTGCACCGAGAAGCTGCCCATGCCATGCCTCACTGTGCTCCACGCGACTGCAACGGCAGCTGTCGTGGGCATCGGTCTCCAGTCAACTGCCTCATCGGCATCCCAGGCACGGGTTTCTTCAGTGAGATGAGGCCAGGGGGCTCGACCGAAGAGGACAACTCGTCTAATCCTCCGCGAAGTCAGCTCGGTGCAATTCGTGTGGCAACTGCCTCCGAGAGTATGCCCAACAATGAGTCCGCCTTTCATCATCTCTTTCTTCCTTTGTGTCCGCTTCGTCACAATCTCTTATGGCTAATGTACCGACGAGAAGGGACAATGGATTGAGGCTGCAAGTCATGCTCGAGTTTTATAGGGCCGCCATGGATTGTCGCGGCTCGGTATCGAGGATTCACGATCTGCACAAATTGACAAGAGAATCGACAGTACCACCAGGATCAGCCCTCACACACTGCAGAAGCCTTCTATCAGCTCAGGTGATCAGCATCTCCAATCATGGCCGGCACACCACCTCAGTTCCCTCCCCCAACCCCCAAGGCCACTTCAAGCTTCCCAACAACCACCTCGCCTATCGTCTCGCCCCGAGATATACAAGGTGACGGCGAGTCTGCGCGCGTAGTAATCATAATGGCGGCGTTGCGAGCAGAAAGGACCCTAGCAAGTAGGGACTCCATCGCCACGGTCCTTGCAGACGAGCCAAGCAGCGAGACGCTGACTGACCAGATGACGCAGGCGCGTGTGAAAGCCGAGTCGAGCGCATGGAAGGCAGCTGCACCGACGCCTCATGACGAGGAAGCTGCGTGGGTTGATGTAGCGATAGCGAAGAATGCCTTAGCCATAGCTGAGGCACAGGCGTCTCTTGCTGCGGTCTTGAAGGATCCCGACCCACTCAACCGTCATGACCGCGCAGAGCTCACCTTACAAAACCATTGGGAAGCCGCTTACCGAGCGCGAGAAGACGCTCTGGAGAACTCTCTCGAGCGTACACAGACGCTTCTCGAGGCGCTGGCTGAGTCTCGGCCTAGCAGCTCGGGCTCAGATGAGAAGAAATGGGAGGAGGTCGAGAGGCCGAAGGTGCTGGTCAATGGGAGGAAGTGGCAGGAAAACGGTGGCAAAGAGGCGAAGGGCGTTGTTGGGAAGGCGGGCGAGACGCTGAAGGGGCTGTTCGGAAGGAGGTAATGTATCGTTTCCGCTGTTCCATTTTGACTATCTCTCGTAGCGCCTTTTAGCAATGCATGGTCTTCGCATTTGCTCCATCTCCATGACCTCCTTCGATCATACATCGCAGAGCAGGCACGCCGCACTGGTCTTGCCATCATCAGGCTACCATTTATGCTGAGATGACCAATAGAGGAGCACTCGATCCAGTCAAAGTGTGCGGATCTGTTCCTGCACTGGCACATAGTCATGCTTCTAAGGTGTTTTGCGCAACGGCACCATTACACAGCGGCCAATTGGACCCATCACCACAGCCACCGCTTCTCCACGCCGAACAGACGATGCACGCCATGGGCCACTGGTTCCCGACGCTTCGCGGAGACGTGGGTGGGACGTTGCGTGCCGCTGTGCATGCTCAAGGTGCATCTACCTACACACGCTGTCAGCGTGCGGAGCCTCATAAAAGTTACAGCGGCTACATACCGCGGATTTCTAGTCTCGGGGCCGCGGGTTTCCGCGCATGTGCGCTGGCATCGTGCTCCGGAGGGGTGAATGTCAAAGATCTGTCTTCGTAACGGGCATGACATGCCATATCCGATCGGGACGGGGCTACTGCTTGAGCCTTGCGACTGTGGCCATGCCATCCACGGCCGGCAGGCAAGAGCGTGGTGAGCTGCTGGCGCAGCTGCTGCACCGCTCGCTCACGGGTCTGCTCTGGATCGTTTGGCACAGACTTGAGTGCCGCCTCGGCTTCTGCGAGAAGCTGCTGGATGACGCTGTTGCACCGTGAGAGACGATGGTCAAACTCTTCGTGGTTCGCTGCGAGCGCCGATTCTTGCATTATGTTATTGACGAGTGACATGCTGTTCGATTAAGTGGCGAAGTAACGTAGCGGGTTGTAGTAGACACGCTGGGATGGAGCAGTCAAGCATGGCGTGTATGTGCTTGGCGGCTACATGTCATCGAGCTCTCGAGTGACAAGTCACGGCCCGCTCGGTCAAGTGAAGTGAAGTGCTGAACTTTCACTTCTGTGAAATTTACGTACCAGCTCTGGATGTGCTCGCTATGCATGTAGCAAGTAGCTGGTGACGGACACACGCTTTACATCAAAACAGTCTATATTTCCTTCCCGAATCTGGGAGCTACACACCTGATGATTAGGCGCAGCTTTTGCGCAGTGAAAGTCGAAAAGGCCATGCTGGTTCACCCATCGCAAGAACGCTGCTACGCAGTACTGCCCCTTCAGAGGCCGAAAGGATCAGAGAACGCAAAGAAAGGGAACCTTCAATCTTCTCAGACCGTCAACGACGTCCGATGCATTCAATCAGCGTCTGTCTCGCAGTCACCACAAGCGCAAGATCCCCACCGCGAAGCAAGTGACGTACCTAATCTACTCCACTGCATCGCCGTCCCAGGAGTCGGCATCTGAATGCGATGGGGTAGGCACGTCAATATCCGGAACTGTGCTGACATCAGAATGTGATGGCGTCGGTACGTCAACACCCGGGAACGTGCTGCCAGAGTCCGCCGACTCAGCATTAGGATTACTTTGACCAGTGTTGCTGCGAAGCCACTTCCCGATACCTTTGTTCGCCTTGATGGTGTGATGCGGCAGATCATCCACAAGGCCGGCTGAGACGTCGCTCGCAGGGTCATTGGAACGGTCAAGAGCGTCGTTGCCTTGAGTGAGCAGATCCTTGGTCATCTTGCAGCAGCGCAGAAGACCATCGCCCGGTGCTTCAATTTCGGCATCAGTGTCTCCCGTTGTACTGGATAGGGGCGTCACTAGGACGTTCCTCGCAGCAGTGGACTTGACGACCTTCGGCGCCGGAGACGGCGTAGCGGGAGTCGCAATGTGGGACGACATGATGGTCGATGGCGGCGTAATCAAATGTGAAGGTGTTGCGGAATCAGTAGCCGTTTGAAGTGTCTTGGGAGGCGTGAAGGCTTTGATTTCGGGAGGTGAGGTCGGCTGGAAATCCAAAGGCTTACATTGCTTGAAGTACTTCCCTTTCACCAACACACTCATGGCTTCCCTCACTGAGCTTTCCTCCGAAAGTCTCGAGCCTAGCAAGGGAGGATGGCGGGTCTCCCCAGTAGCGAGGAAGTGACTGACTAACCAGACCGAGTCAAAAACTTGCGTATAGGTAAAGTTCGCATTGTCAGCATTGACTGCTGTGGTGAACATGGCCCAATTAAAAGTGTGATTTCGGGACTGCCTTTGCAAGTGAGCACTACGGGATCGAAAGCTTTATCGTTAATGCAATTGGTGATCAGTGTTGCAAGTCTGCGGAGGGCGCCTTCACAGCACTCCTTGCCGTACTCAGTGAGGACGCCAACCTTCCCAGCCAGATGGAGGAAGGTATTGACCTTCAGCATGCATTCTGCGCTATATCGATAATTTGCGGCGTGCCGGAGGAGAGCGGTCACGGTGGCTGGCGATGAATTAATTCGCTTGTAGCCGCGGAGCTCGGCGATCGTGAAGCCCTCCCAGACTATCAAGTACTCATCATTCTTCTCGCTGACGTCGCCAAGGAGCTCCGCACCGGACCCCCCGACGTCTTCACGATCTTGAGAGCTGCATAGTTCATCATCCGACGGCTGAGTGCTCGATTCCTCATCGGAGCCGTACCGTCGGCCGCTGCGTAGTATGCGAGGTATCATTGGCAATGGATAGTCCGGTAACCGAAGTGCCAGGAGAAGGGTATCTGGAGTCCTCCCGGCAGATGTTGAGGCGTGAGTAGGGTGACAAAGTGCTCAGCCAGCCGGCAGACTAGGCCAACGCGGCGATATATGTGACCTTCGCGGCCCATGGTTGTTGGGTTGGGCGGTCGGAGATCGGCATCAGGCATCGGAACCGCTCATGATCTCCACATGCTGAGTGTGCATGCATGTCTTGATATGAGTAAAGACATAGCCATATTGCCTGCGTTCGTTGCAAGGTCGAGGTCTGAGATGAGGAAAGTACGGTCTTTGACTCATCCAGCGCTGCTGTATTTAGCCAGGTTGACGAGCTTGCAGCAGACCATCACACTGTGACAGAGGTATGTGGCAGCAAGTCCCTGCCATACTCTCTCAGGTCTCGTCTTCATCTTCCTTGCCCATGACCACGTGCAGCGCGCGCCTTGACAGCGCCACATTCCGCTCCAGAGCACCCAGCTTGGCCATTGCAGCCATTAAGCTGGGATCCGCACTCTCCACTCGCACCTTGTCCCTCACTCGAACTTCCTGCCCACGGAAAGTGAAGGCCTGATGTGCCTCATCGTGAAACACAGGTTTGCCACCAGTGAATGCAGTCGTGAAGCGTTCCCGAAATGAGAGTCCGCTAGGTGCAGAGAGCGGCGTGTTAGTACCAGTGTGAGCATCCGAACCTCCTACAGTCCGCACGTGGAGGACTATAGCGGCCTCTGAGATCGACAGATGCAGTGACAGAATGGCTGGCAATGGTGGGTCGAACGTAGTGGGCTCGAGTGAGTCATCTGACCAAGACTTGTGGCCATCGGACCAGCCTTTCAGCGCTCCCTTGGCTTCCTGGATGTTCTCGTGAAGAAGCCGGATCTGGCTTGAGATGAAGTCTGCATTCCCTGCATCGCCGGTCCAGCGAGTGGCGTCTACGACGTCTAGACAGGCGTTGATGAGCGTACGGGCAGTCTTGAGTTGCTCGAGGACGATTGTTGGTGCTGTAGGAAGTGATGAGACTGATAGACGATATGCAGGCTGGCCTTTCGGTGGAGGTAGAGATGGCAAACGTAACTGGATATCCCCTTTGACGATCCGAGTCCCTACACGGGTGATGTAGCCTTTGAGGCTCTCACTCCGGAGTGATGACAGTACGAGTGTAGAGCCGGGCTCCTGAGGCGCCAGTAAAGCTGCACACTCTTCCAGACCCGATTTAAGAGAGGCGAGAGTGTCCTGAAGGGAGACCAGCAACCAGGCCAGTTCTCGGGCATTGGTCGCTTCGAGCTCTCTTGTCAGGTCATGACTTGCAATGGGCGGCCACGCGAGAGTCGACATGGTCACTTGCGGGCCAGTTCCGATGTCGATGATCCTGTCGCCGGGATCTTAGTGCGGTCGCTCTCACAATAACCTAGCCACATGTAGGGCTACTTGATCGCTGCAAGGATCGTGCATTGAGTTGCGTGAGCAGCCACTGCACAGCCACATCATGCTCTCCCGCTGTCAACATTATTGACAGCCTTGCTATTACACCTCCACCTCCTGAGTAATACAAGATCAACGTATGGAAACATATTTCCAAACACCTTGCCTTCGCCTACAAAGCACAGGCTACTCGGCATTCTCCTCGAACTTCTTCGGCGGCCGTCACTGAGCAAGCACTGTCAAGTCGTCTGGAACACGCGGCTTCGTAGTGACTGAGAGATCGCATTGAGTGGGTGAACAGAACAAAGAGAAGGACCCGAACCAGTACAGCATTTTGCACGCACATCAGAGGACGGCGCAATGACCGCCAACAACTACTATCACGACCCCTACGCGCGGAACGACTACGACAATACTGCACACCCTAACGAATGGCGAACGGACTCTTCCTTACGACCACTACCCTCTACCACTCCCTTCGACGACCGACAATACGGCTACTCCCGCAATCCCTCGCAGAGCTCAGACGGCGTCCACCAATACCCCTCGAACCCCTTCGACGAGCGCAACACCATACCCCTGGACCGCCAACAAAAAAAGCACGACTCCACAGCCAGCGTCGCGCCAATCCTCGAACCTCCACCGCACGACGATCCCTTCGTCCGAGATGCGAAGAGTGGACGCAGCAGAAGACGAGACCGCTGGTTCAAGGGGAAAGTCACATATGTCTGCTTCGTTCTCACGTTCGTCCAGCTCATAGTCTTTATCGCGGAGCTAATCAAGAACGGTATACTTACGAAGACTCCGATCGAGATCCATCCCTCTTTCAACCCCATGATCGGCCCTTCACCGTACCTGCTCATCAACATGGGAGCGAGATACGTGCCCTGCATGCACAACATGCCGAACGTGCAGAACGCGAGTCTGAAGATTATGTGGCCTTGTCCGAATGCCACGGCGACTACGGGAGATAGCGTGAGTTGCAGCTTGAGCGACTTGTGTGGGTTCTCTGGGGTGCCGAATCCGCATGTGGGAGGGAGTGTGGTGGACAGTCCGGCGCCGAATCAGTGGTGGAGATTCATTGTGCCTATCTTCTTGCACGCAGGGATTATACATATTGGTTTCAACCTGCTACTACAGATGACGCTGGGCAGAGACGTGGAGCAACTCATTGGCAGCGTGCGATTTGCGCTCGTCTACTTCGCAGCTGGCATTTTCGGGTTCGTACTGGGAGGCAACTTCGCAGCAACCGGCATCGCATCTTGCGGCTGCTCTGGCTCGCTCTTCGGGATCCTGGCCATCACACTCCTGGATCTGCTCTACACTTGGTCCGAACGCAAGTCTCCTATCAAAGACCTCCTCTTCATCGTCCTGGACGTTTGCATAGCATTCGTCCTCGGCTTACTCCCCGGCCTCGACAACTTCAGCCACATTGGCGGCTTCTGCATGGGTCTCGTGCTAGGAATTTGCATTCTCCGCTCTCCAACTACAATCGCGCGCCGAACCTCCCTCCACAACCCTTCCTACTCCGGCGTCATGTCCCGCCACGCCACCGCAGATGCCGACGAGGGGCTGCGAGGCTTCATCAAGCAGCCGCTGCAATTCTTCCAAGATCGACGAGGCGTATGGTGGGCTTGGTGGGCTGTCCGGGCGTTTTGCTTGATCGGCGCGCTGGTGGGCTTCATTCTACTGTTGAAAAACTTCTACGTCTGGAGGACGGGGTGCAGATGGTGCAAGTATCTGAGCTGCCTACCTATCAAGACTGGGGGGACGGATTGGTGTAATGTTGGTAATCTTGACTTTACGCCTACGAGTACGGTGAATGGGACGAGTAAGAGGGATTTGTTTGGGATGGGGTTGGAGGGGATGGGACGAATGTTATGACAAAGGCCTTGGATTACACAGTATTTTCTGGTCGTTCAGGATCTTCGCCATTCTTTCGTGCGGGTGCCATTGCGTTATACGTGACTTGCTCGACAATGCATGGAGCCTCTGGCGTAGATTGCCCATGACGTTACCGAGCGTGGCTGCCACGAGGTCCGGGCCGCAGCTGTGCCATAACCTGGAGAGCTCCATTCATCTCGAGTCTGAAGGCTACAACCTACAATCCATTGAACATTAGCGTCGCATAGTTGATCATTTGCCTGCTCGTCTTTCCCAGTTTGATCATTTGACTCCTCTGAAAGCAATCCACAATGTCACTGTTTGGCGACGACGATGCCGCTCCGCCCTCCACTCGTAGCGGAGGCGGCGCGAAGGCTACGTTGTTCGACGACGGCAGTGCCGCGGCACCCAGCGCAAAGACCTCCTCGTCTATGTTCGGCGATCCAGCTTCACCGGAGGACTCGTCCCCATGGGCTGGGTTCACACCGAAGAAGAAGGCTGGGCGCGGCGCGGGTATGGTCAAGTCACTTCTTGCAGATGCCAGGATACCAGAACTCTACGTTGATACATGGGATACGCTGGCAGCTGGACGAAGCGCGATTGAGGGTGAGGAGGCGAGGGACCTGCTGGGAAAGAGTGGCATTGGGAAGCAGCAGCAGGACAGGACATGGGAGCTTGTGTCTGGCGGCACTGGAGAGAGCGTAAGGATCGGCAGGGGAGAATTCAATGTGCTCCTCGCGCTGATTGGACTCGCGCAAGAGGGCGAGGAGCTCAGTCTTGATGCCGTTGATGAGCGGAAGGCGAAGCTGCCTACGCCTTCACTTCCAGGGCTAAAGAAAGTTGCGCCGGAGCCGCCGGCTACACCACAACAAGATCGCCCTGGCGCGCAGAGCCTAGAGCCTAGTACTGCGGGCGCGAAGGGCTTCAGTGGAGGATTCGGGGACGCTGATCCTTGGGGAAGTCCGGATGTGCATAAGGGACATAATCACGCCAACGGTGTGAGCGGTGCGCAACCACAACGGACAACGAGTACATTCACTACGACTGCTGCCGCGCCGAGTGAGGGAAACGGGAATGGAGTCTACGGCGATGTGCCGAGCAGCGCTGGTGACCCAGGATCGTCATGGGGCGCGACCAACAGCTACACTGCAACGAGCGCCGCTGGCTTCGGTGGCGCAGATGGCGATGGCGATGGCGAAGGGTTCGGTGACGAAGGGGTAACGCCGACAAGACGATCCGCCGCACCTCGACATGCCACCTCGAAGGGCGCCGAGGAGACCGTGACTGTGGCTATGCTAGAGGAGAAGGAGGGCATGTTCTTGTTCCAACATCGCAACTATGAGGTCTCATCGATCAGACGCAATTCGAAAGTCATCAGACGGTACTCAGACTTTGTGTGGCTGCTCGACTGCTTGCACAAGCGATACCCGTTTCGACAGCTGCCACTTCTACCACCGAAGAGGGTGGCGATCAACGGTAATCACATTGCCGCCGACGGCCTCTTCATCGAGAAGCGCCGACGAGGTCTTGCGCGGTTCGCGAATGCGCTAGTCCGACACCCAGTGCTGAGAGAGGAGCAGTTGGTTGTGATGTTCCTTACAGTTCCTACGGTAGAAGCATGCCCCCCAATTGCCCTGCATGGCTAGCACTGTACTAACATACAACACAGGAACTCGCCGTCTGGCGAAAGCAGGCTACGATCTCGGTACAAGAAGAGTTCGTCGGCCGATCACTTCCACCAAACCTCGAAGACAGCCTGCCGCAGAATCTACAAGACACGTTCGAGACCGTGCGATCTGGTGTTCGGAGAAGCGCAGATCTGTACATCAACCTCTGTACACTGCTCGAACGACTCTGCAAACGGAAAGAAGCGATCTCAGCAGAGTATGGCCGCTTTGCACTGAACCTCACATCGATCACCGAGACCACAACAGACATGTTCGCAATTGACACCAATGATGTACCCTTACTGAATGAAGGCATCAAAGCCACCGCCAAGTACCTGAGCACAAGTCAAGCTCTGCTAGACGATGAAAGCCGAGCCTGGGACGAAGGCTACTTGGAAGATCTGAAGAGCATTCGAGACGGGCTTGTCAGCTTGCGAGATCTCTTTGAACGACGAGATCGATTCAGCAGGGACAACATCCCGCAGCTCGAGAAACGCATCTCGAGTAACGAATCCAAATTACAAACCATCAAGTCCAAAGGCGACGCCGCGAAACCGGGTGAAGCCGAGAAGGTCGAGACCGCAATCACCACCGTGCGTCCTCTCCCCTTATCCTAACCCCCTTCCTTCATGTACACCTGATTGACACTCATATCAGGACAAACAATCCATCGTCTCCCAGCACGCACGCGGCATCTTCATCAAACAGTGCGTGCGTGACGAAGTCGTAACGTTCCAGCAGATGATCTGGCGGATCTCGAGGGCGCATCAGGAGTGGGCGTCCGAGAGGGTCAAGTATGCGGAGTTGCAGGCGGATTGCTGGAGGGCGCTTGTGGATGGCGTGGAGGGAATGCCTGTTGGGGAGTAATGAGATTGAGGGGATTGAGAAGAGTGCGTGGGTAGAGGTGGAGGGGTGTAGGGGTGTAAGGTGTATAGATTGTCTCGATTAGCATGTTTGTATGGCCGGTGCCAAGGCTTGCGTACCTGGTGCTCTGAGTTCGGCTGACCCCATTTCCTGAAGACTTGCAGTACTCTCGCTCTGACCATCTTACATCCATCTGGTTACCAGAAGCGGAGTCTCACACGATGCCAGTAATGCCGACGCTGCGAGCCAGTCCAAGAAAGGTGATATGGGCTGCCACCTGCAGCAAGACAGGGGTTTGTGTGGGATCTGCGCCGAGCCACCAACATCGCTTACAGAATGAATGGTGTAAACAGTAAGTGGCAATCGCTTACGCTGCAGTGGATTTCGGAAAACTCCTACTTCGTTCTGTTCATGTTTGGCACGATGGCACTTTTACACTATCTGGCGCGTTCTCATATTCCTCAGCATTATGTCACAGTTGGTGTATCGGCCACTGGACCCGACGAGGAAAGATGTTCGCCTTCTCCTTCTCGAATCTGGAACTGACACTGAGGAATTGGTCGCCTCTCTAGTTCATGTCGACCTAGACGATTCAACAAGACAAGAGTACCAGACCATCAGCTACGTATGGGGCGACGCGTCGCGACGAGCGAGCCTCTACATCGAAGGGTGTTCAACATTGGTCCCGGAGACTCCGGCCGCTGCTCTACGATGCATGCGATTGCCAAACCAGACTCGCATGCTGTGGATCGACAGTATTTGCATTAGTCAGACGGACCTCGAGGAGCGTGGGCGGCAGGTCAGCATGATGGCCGACATCTATCAGAACGGGACCTGTCTTCTGGCTCACGTCGATGTGCCTGGATGCGACTTTGACCTTATCATTGCGAGCATTGCGTCTGTACGTCGCATGATGAAGCACGAGCTTGACGAGATGGGAACAAGATAGGGCATCCTCTCTCTCCGATAGGGTTCGGAGAGGCTCTTCCATTGATGCTCGGTCTTGCAGGTGATGCCATACTGGCGCTGTGGCACTTCTTGAGCGCTGCTTGGTTCCGGTGAGGTGTGCGTCTTGCGTTTAGCTGGCATTGATCTGCGCTGACTACTCTTCTTACAGACGACTGTGGGTCCTACAAGAAGTCACACTTTCCATGCGCAGCACCATCTCAAGCGGTGATAAAGTCCTCGAAGTCGGTAATGTCTTTGACTTTGTCCAGATCATCCTCCTGGACCCTATGCGACTAGCTGCAGACAATAGCCGCAAGCTCATCTCGACAGAGAGTGCAGTGACGCTTGCGAATTCCAGCCGACTATTCCGCCAGTTCCATCACCACAAACACGACTTTCAGAGTCTTGTAAGCTTGAGTATTTCTACGAGGTCATGGATGAGAGAGACTACCTCTATGCTCTGCTTGGGCTGTATCAGAACGCTACCGGTACATCAGCTCTTCCGCCAGCTCTGAAGCCCGACTACCCTCAGGAAGTGTCGGAGGTGTTCCTCAGAGCATGTCAATTATCAATGATCGAGAGCCAGAATCTAGATATGTGGAACATGCCGTGGATGTTCTCTGCTGGCACCAAAGATCAGCCCTCTTGGGCCTGGTATGTTCGAGCCCGCAACTCCCCAGACAACACCCAGCTCGCTGATGCTGCGGGAACGGAAGGCTCACTCGGCCACGAGTTCACAGCCTGCGGCAGTAGCGAAGCACCCAAACCCACCACCCCGCACTTTTCCGGCGAAGGAGGCCGCGTGTTGTCCGTACAAGGCGTCTCCCCAGATACAGTCCACGTCGTCACCCCACCGCTGCTCGAGAAGTCCGATGAAGCACTATCGACCTGGCTGGTTCAAGTCATCGACCTCTTTCTCCCGCTCGCGCAAGCACGCGGCACGTCGATGCAAAGTCTGGGCACCACGCTCGTTGCAGCATGGCAGTCTACGGCCCGCAAAGACGGCGCTTCCGATGGCGAGGATCTCGTGGATCTGCTCAGTAGTGTGAAGCGGCCTAGTGGTGTGTCGTTGGTGACGAGGGAGTGGACGCGGTATGATAGAGCATACTACATCTCGCTCAAGCTGGCGTGTGTTCGCCGTCGCTTCTTCATTACGCGGGGTGGGTTCATGGGGCTGGGGCCTGGATCGTTGGAGGTGGGGGATAAGGTTGCGATGCTGGCGGGAGGGAAGTGGCCGTTTGCGTTGAAAAGGTGTCAGGGTGAGGTGGAGGAGAGGTACAAGCTCGTCGGGGCCTGCTATGTCCATACCGTGATGGACGGGAAGAAGGCGGATGAGTATGTCGAGAAGGGTTCACCATTGAAGCAATTCAGCGTCGTCTGAAATTGCGCTCGGCACCTGCACAACTACGAAGAAGCGGAACAAACAAATCAGGATCGAGACGATGTATATCAGCTGCTATCCTGCGTTCCTCCAGCAACAGTAGCGATAGTCTGGGCCATGGACCGGCCACGAAATACAGCATGCCTGCACCGAGGTGGAACATCAGCACGATCATCATCAGGAGCTGCTTCATGCAGCTACGGAATTACATTGGCGGTACGCATGCTCTCATCCAGCTACTGAACTCAATGCACAAGTATGTCGTGCTTTCAGAGGATATTTGCCTCTGCCAGGCCATCTGCGGAACTTCTCGGTGATGTGGCTCGACATCGCATTGCGTTCGAACGGAGCATTCAGGTGAGCCATCTTCAACAACTCTAGACTTTATGCCCGAGGATCTCTACAATGTCTGTACAGATCTGACCTATCTACGAATACATGTAATCGAGGGAATCATGTGCATTCATTATGCGCCGT
This sequence comes from Cryoendolithus antarcticus, assembly GCA_002077065.1. NCBI lineage: Eukaryota > Fungi > Ascomycota > Dothideomycetes > Cladosporiales > Cladosporiaceae > Cryoendolithus > Cryoendolithus antarcticus. Next base: position 1,142,023 of record NAJO01000009.1, read on the forward strand.
GTCGTGATGCCGTTATGACCGTTCGCCATGCGTGATCCCCTGTAATCAACGAACTCCTGCGCTATAAAAGTCAATGCCGCGTAAGGCAAATTCAATGAATGTGTCGCTACGATCAGATGGTCTGCATCGCTTGTGCAACGTGACAAAGGAGAAACAGAGACATGACCCAGGCGGCGTGCGAGGGCGCACCAGGGTCGGGATAATAGGCACTCGAGGTCGATGGCAGACTTCAAAGTGGGATCAAATGTCCATGAATGACGAAAGAGTGTTATCTCCCTGCCCGTAGTGCTGACCAGGATGCACCATGTTCGTCTGGCGCCGATTCTGAGCCTCCTGGCCAGCAGACTGTAGCCAACGCTGTTCCTGGTCTGATACTGACGGAGACTGCTGAGACTGCGGAGCGGACCAGCCGTCAAGCTGATGCACGGGAGGAGCATTGTCTTGCTGCGATTGATGTGGCGCTTGTGGATCATGGTAGATCGGTCGGTGCTGTGGCTGACCGAAAGCGTCGCCGAGCGAGGCTTGAACAGGTTGGGAGCTGTTGGCGGGGCGGACGGGATCGGAGCAATTGGCTATATCCGCGTTGAGAGCGTTGAAGTTGATTTTCAAATCAGATTGCTCATAGATCGGCGGGTCGGTCGGTAGCGATGACATTGGTGACAGCGACTGCTGCTGCATGCTGTCATTGCGATCCCGGCCATATGCGTAGTACCGAGTGTCCCATCGGGTGTCATGCTGGCTGCTGGAAGTGTGCGGCAGTGACGAGTACTGCGATTGGCTGTATATTCCCAGACCAGCTGGAGAATATGAAGCCGGTGGAGGGTACATGTCCATGCTCTGGTGCCCTGGTCCAGATGTGTATTGCATTGGGGTCTGCGTGAAAACTCCATTGGGCTGACTGAAAGGCTGTGGCACTCTTGTCGCACTCATCTGGGCCAGGGGTTCATCGACTCCGAGCCTCGAAATCATGTCTTGAGGATTGCGGGCTGCCGTTGACGGTACCACAGCCTGCGTCGTCGCATGACCAGAGGACCATGCCGCTGATGCAGGTGTGCTCGGAAGAGGGTCTTGAAGTTTGCGAAATTGCTCAAACACAATCGATGCCGCGCGTCCACTGGGACTTTGCAAAGTCCGACTCACTTCGAGAGCGATCGAGGCATCGAAGTTATAGTAAAGTGGCAGAAGGGCGTCGCTATTGATTGATTGCCATCTTTCAACCAAGGAAGGGTCCCTCCAGACGAGACCGTGAAAGAGATTACTGATCTGTCGTTTGATGGCGGACTTATAGTGTACGGTGATCCACATGCCCACGCTAAGATAGGGTGTGCTGACATGATCAAAGACAGGAACGCCTCCATGATTCGGGTTGTGAGTGAGAAGGTGGTTGATGTATGCGTCGCGATTGTAATATGGGGCGTGGGGACAAATGGCACAGGCCCAAAGGTCCATGCCGTCCTTGATGATTGCCGGGCATTTCCTGTAGTGGACGGCCAGGCTGCCTTTCTCCTTTGATTGCCAACAAGCTGTGCAAGGCACCTTCGATGTGGAATCACTATTCGGCCTAGAGGACGATAGACTGGTCCAGCTGGTATGATTACTCGAATCTGTCTGATCCGTGGAGCGAGAGTCTCGAACAGATGGCGTGCTTGGATTCGGGGTATCATGACCGGGCGTTGGTGGTCCATAATGCGAGAAAGTCCCAGTATACTGATTGAAACCCGGGTTCGGATACATGGTAACGATCGTGGTGGTGCCGCGCCGGGCGAGCACCTCAAATGAGTGTGTGTGATATGCGCTATGCGGTGAACGGCAGCAGTATGGTGTATGCTACATAAGGCTGCCTCGACTTAAGCGATGGTGATGTGCACGAAGGTGCGAGCGAAAGAGAGAAGCACTCGGCCAGCAGACACACAGAAAGATACTGCTCGGTACATGGTAGAGAACAGGCCAATGTGGCTACCGTTCGACGCCAACCTATATGAGTTCAGAGATACCGTCCCAAGGGGGGATTTCCCTCGGTCGTGAGCCAGCACTCCTCACGCCCCCTTAGTCGAAGTGAGTTAGCCTGACGGACTGGTCCGCGGTCGACACGGGTTCCTGCGCAACCGCTGCCTCTAATCGACGGCCCGGGATTAAAGCTAACGGTAGACGATGAATCTCGTTTTCCAGTACGGGAGGCGCCGCATCATCCCTGGTGCACTTGGCGAGTGAATGTTGAAATGACGACTCAACCCTCCGGCCTCTCACACCTTGATAAGGTATGGGAAAGCCACGGTGTGCGAGCTCGACGACGGCGACCTTGTCATGTGTTTGATGCCACATTGCATACGATAGGAAGCGTTGCGGACATTGATGTCAACTGTCCACGACATCGGAGCACATGGAACGGCTATGAAACGTAGAGTTGCCTCGCACACTCGAGTCCAGGACCATTCTCGAAGGCAATCTTCCTATTTAGCGGCCGTCCGGCAGACTAGGGGGCTGGCCATGTACTGTAGCGAAACGTTGCGGTCATGCAATCCATTCCCGGATACTCGGAACATCGCGACCGTGCTTCGGCACCTTGCGCTAAACATGGAAACGCAGAATCGGTTTCTCACGGAGCCAGGCTCTCCCACGTGCAAGACTCAGAAACTGAATTCGCGTTGCCATCTGGCGGTGCCCTGATGACGCGGTAATGGTGTTGCCCAAATGGACGGCGGCCTCCGCTGCGTGCATGTATATAGATGTGCTTGCCGTCGCGATCGGTGGTGATCGAACGCCTACAGCCACTTCGACAGCAAAGATGCAAGGTACGAGTGCACCAAAAGTCCAGCACGCGAGCATCTGTTAATCGCCAAAGCAGTGATCCCAAAACCGGCTAAGAACCCCGCGACAGCTCGCCTTGCGGCGAATCATAGCGCGTGCTCTCCGGCTCAACTATAATAATTTGTTCTCACTGACACATCCCAGCTTTGACAGCTCGGCGCGCCTTCACCAACGGCGATGGCAACGCTCAAAGCCATGACGGCCGCCACAATGGTTCTCAACATCCGTTCACTATGCAGCACGAAGCCGAGCGGGAGATTGGATGTGGCATTTTGCGTGGATTGGTATCGGGGATTGTGAGTTGGATAACAAGGTTCGGCCTCGACCAGATCGCCGGGTGTGCTTGAACGGTTCCTGAGCCGCGTGAACGGCCCGCGGTGCTTGTACGGAGTAGGGTTTCACTCTTGCATGAGCGGCCTCAAAGATGAGCGAATAGATAACGTCTCTAGAACAACGAGTCAGCGTGTAAGCCTGAGGCAGGAGACGCAGATCGTCGCAATGACAAGATACCCCACATCATCTAACATGTACTGTTGTTCACATGCGACCGTAGGCTGGGGAAGTCTGTCGATTAGTGATTATACAACAACTCCTGGTAATGTGCACATATAGCCAAGGCTGCGTAGACGTAACGGCATCGGTGAGATTTTGCAAGTTCACTCGTGAGCGACTGCACCTTGAGAAATCATGTGTCGTATCTCCATCGCGGTATACCGCACCTGCCAGGCTCTGCATTTTGAGTGCATCGGCAGCTACAGACATGTTGGAGGCAGTATCTCGAGTCCGCGTGGAGGAATTGCGATTGTTCAACAACCCAAGATGCCTGGCATAGGGCCAGGACCCTTCTGCTATGGCGTGCAAAACGTCTGGCTGGCGAAGACACTTTCTGTACATACGACAGCTCCAACACCAATGCTCCAACATCGCCATGCCTCTCGAACGCCCAACTCCAAAGCGCTTCTAACGCCCATCTTCCTCGCCGACGATTCTACCCCGGCCCCTGCGGCGTAACAAACCCCCCCGCAATCTCAACCCACTCCGGAATACAGCTCCCCTCCTTGACCTCCACCTCCGGAATATCCGTATCGCATCTACATCTGCACCCCACCCCATTCTCCTTCACATCGTCCCACTTCGCCCAGTACTCCTCCTCCTCAGCTAGCTCCTTCTTCATACTGCTATCACCAGCGCGGTGTCGCGCCTCGGCGATGGCGTTCATGTCTGGAGTGCCGAAGTATGGCGCGCGAGGCATCTGGCGCGCTGGGGCGTTGGCGGGGCAGTGTTGGATTGTGGTATGTCTGTAGCCGAAGTCGCGGAAGTAGTGGATGTCGCTTGGGGAGAGGAGGGCGCCGGCTGCAAGGGAGTGGATGGGTGCGTCGCCCCACTACGTGAGATTGTCAGTACATGCTGTCAGTAGCGCAAATCAAAGGAGTAACATACTCGCTCCATCCAGAACCCACCACTCCGATCCATCATGGTAAAGAAATCCTCATACTCCTTACTCCGGAAGAAGTCCAACCGCGCGATCTCAAAATTACTCCAGAAATGGCACATATTGTATATCTCCCCCTCCATTGCCTCGGGATCGATCTCCGGCAAAGTGCCCGATCCAGGCTCACCTCGTAGAATGTCCTCCGGCAGTGGCTTCTCCTTGTCGTACTTAGGGTCACCCTTGGGCAACTCTTCGATCTTCTCCTTCTCGGGCTTGGGCTCGACGAACATCTCCCACAGGCCCTGACTAGTGATGTTGTTCACTCGCTTATACGCCGATGCGTAGCGGAAGATGTTCGGTACTGTCTCTTTCAGCTCCTTCACCGCGATCGTGAAGCCGTAGGTCTTGTTCGCCTTTACCATCGCTGCGAAGGGATCGTAAGTGATGTCGCAGAAGTACTTGATATCTGGTTCCACACGCCAGTACCAGTCGTACTTCAGCAGCAACTCGTGCTTGTAGAAGAAGCCCGAGTAGAAGCGACACATGTGGTGATATGACTCCATCCCACCGTACATGATCGCTGCGTCTCCCTGCTTCGCGATCCCTTCTTTTGCTACGCGCGCATCGACCCAGTCCGGGTATCCCCATGAGCTCGGATCTATCTTCCCGAACTCGACAGGCGAGGAGGTGTAGTTTCGGATCGTCTCCTTGAAGGTGCTGTTGAACTCTTCGTTGTTCAGGAAGACGTAGGGGTAGTGGAACCACTGATTGAAATGCCGCTCTACGCTCTTGATACTGTCTATCACGCCCGGCAGCTCCTTATTTCTCGCCAACACCACAAAGGCGGCATTCACCCGCGGCGCGTTGACCTCTTTCTTCGGATCCAGACATCCCGTGGTAAAGACCTTGTCGTACTTTTCACTGATCTTCCTGATACTAGGCGGCGCTCCACTCGGTATTAGTCGTCCGGCGGGGGAGTCTGGATGTCGGACAAAGATCACCAGCACCAGTATGAGGATGATGGCGGGGAAGAGGAGGACGACGTAGAGTGGTACGCTGGTCTTGGAGTTGCCTCTTATGCGTATTCGTTTTCGAAGGAATTCCCAGCGGGGTGTGAGCTTTTCCGAGACTTCGCGGAGGTTTGTGTGGGAGAGGGATTTGAGGGTGGGGAGGTTTTCGTAGGAGGGGAGCGTGGGGAGGCGCTTGCGCATTTGCTCCATGGTGGCGGTCGTATACGGACTTGGACTGTTCTATTGCTACGGCCGCGCCGTGCGGTCTATGATGTTGTGTTCAGCTTGTGCGGCGCCCTCGAAGCGACGTCTCGGGAGTGCTGAGACTTGAGAATAGTTCTTGAGAAAAGCAGCAGAACGTGGCGGCGTGGGATCGTGATATCGTAGTTCGTCAACAGCAGTGCTTCGATAAAACCTCCTAGATTTTGGGACGACTGGGGAAAGGTGTATACGCACGGTTTGCTGTATTGGATATGAGGTGAAGTCTGGACGAACGTGGACTATAGGAGTGCAGGTGGTTGGAATTGTGGACCCTTGTCATTACATGTATGTGCGGACGCCCACCACATCCATGCAGTACAGTACAGAAGCCCATACAAGGTATGTTTCAAGGCAAGAAATTGGGCTGCAAGCAGGTGCAAATGCTCCTCTCCTATAATGCTAGGCTTGGCCTGACCAACGCCGTTTGAAAACGCGATGGAGAGAGATCAGTATAGCGGAGATTGAAACCATGAGGACCGCATGGAGCCATGCTCCATGGAATCGTGCTTTTGGCCATGCATAGACCACAAGCACGACACGCACTCGTATCTGAACTCGACGCGCTACATACTCACAGTAGGAACCTTTCTCCAAGGCCAGCACAACGCTTGTCCATGTTGCTTAGCTTTGCAGGATGTACTGTCCCGTCGTTGCGGGTGTCAATACGAGGCACTTGAACTACCACCATCGACTACCTCCTGCTTCCAGATCGCTCGGGTTACCGCTGGAACAAGGAGCCGAGACTGCTTCGAGGCCGTCTGGGAATGTGGGACCAAGACCTTGGAGATCTGTAAGCTGAAAGTAGCCGGGTAATCTCATGGCGAAGGGTCTGAGGACGGCGCATGGGCATTAGAGCCCTCTATATTCGGAGCTGACGACGACTTCATTTTCCAAGACCGTCCTCCAACAGCTCTCGATTTGCCATCCATACTCACGGAACAGAACGGATCCATGCTCGATCACCCGTTTTCCAATGATGCTGTCCAGCTTATTGCGACATGGATGCAAGATTGCAGAACCACTCATGGAGATTGTCTAACCACGCAATCGATGACACTACCGACTCGGGTATTGTGTGTAAGCAGTGAAGGCACTGTTGTACTCCAGCAATCGCATGGAGCTGATGGGGAGTATCTTGCATTATCCTACTGCTGGGGTGGTGTTTCCCAGCCCGTAACAAATCGATCTAATGTACACGAACGTCTTACTGAAGGATTGCCAGTGCAAGCACTACCACAATGTTTTCAGGATGTAATCTATCTCGCAAGACGCATGGAGATTCCATACGTGTGGATAGACGCCATATGCATCATCCAGGACGATGCTGGGGACTGGGAACGCGAATGTGCGAATGTGGATGCTGTCTACCACAGCGCTACTCTCGTTGTGATCGCTGCCTCGACGCCAAATCCGTTCGAACCCTTGTTCACGGAAAGAGGAAAACATCTATGGTACAAGCACACGTACAATGCTCCAGATGGACAGGAGACATCGATCACTGTGCGCGAAAAACGTCACAGCCAATTCCATCATGACGACATACCTTCAGGCACTCTAATCGCTGACCGTGCATGGTGCTACCAGGAGCAACGGCTCGCTCGCTGCTGCCTCGTCGTCACTGCAGAAGAGATGCGATGGCGATGTGCACAAGGCGTAGCGTGCGAATGCGGCAGATCTTCGGATGGTCCTACGGCCAAGCAGCAGCCCTGGCCGATTACCTCCCTATCGACCTAGCGAGCGGATTAATCGACATCCGGGGCGAAAGTCTGCGGTTCATGGAAAGAGCATCGAGCGTATCGGGGCCAGCGCAGAAGGCCTGCGAAGGTCATGTCATGTTATTTTGCTTGCATGATAGATGTAGTATTGTGCTCTCACCCTGCGAGAGCAAGAGCGGAGTTTACTCGCGACTGGGCGTGATGCATTGCAATTTTCGACTAGCGTTCTCTCGCCAACGGCACCATCTAGGCTTCAAGGACCTACCACTTGATAGTCTGTCAGAAATCCCTGGCGTCGTATACGGCACGGTAAAGATAGTCTGAGTGTTGCTTTCTTCGGATTGGTTCCCAACGCTGAAGCTTTCCAGTGGGGAGAAGGAGACCTTACAGAGCCTCGACCGCATGTCATATCCGGAGGCCAGCCTCCCGTGAAGCTTGCCGCTATTTGCGCAAACGCTTGCCACAATACACCGACCTGCGAGGTAATCCTGTACATCACTTGGGCAAGAGACACCCCACAGTCGACGTCCCAATCCTTCCAATTACACGCCTCCCCTATCTTGAGCCCCATCTACATGGCGGCTCCACATACGGCGGCGTCGGCAACTCGACCACAAGCTCATCCTCGTCCAGCACACATTCAATGGCCCCAGCCATCCACCTCGCCCCAGCAGCCTCGAAGCACCTCGCCCACGCCCAATCCGGATGCGCTGCCTTGATGACATTCACCTCAGCCCGCTGACTGTGGAACATAGCCCACATGCCACGGTACTCGCGCGCATCGCTGACCTTAGTACATGTCGTTTTGACAGGGTCTTTGTAGAGATAGGTTGTCGTTGACGTGTCTTCCGATTTGTACCATTCCGAAGCCCACGCGCCGCCGAGCTGTTCGAAACACTGTGCTGGAGGAAGCGTGGGATTGAGAGCCGTCATGCGCTCGACTTCTGGTGCGCGATCATTGCTCAGAAGCCAGCCGCCCAGGGGCGAACGCCTGGGGTCTGAGCAGTGGATTGCATCCACCATCGGCTGACTGCGGTCGAATCCCATTGGAGGCTGCTTGTATGGATTCATTCTTTCAGTCGGTCTATGGGAGATGTAGAGAGAAAGAGATGGGGCAAGGGTGGAGAGAATCGCGGGTAGGTGAAGTATGAACCGCGTGGAGAACGTTGCAGGTAGGGAGATGAGAAGCGTAGAAAATGCGGATGCGCGTCGCTCATGTTCGCCGTATCAGGGCATGCAGGCTCATGCGGCGCAGTCAAGGTACTTGAAATTTGCAACGTACCCTCTCTCCCCGCGGCACATACACTTTGGTGCTTTCTCAATTAGAGCACTCTGCTCGACTTTGCTTAGCAGTATAGTTCGGCGATGCCTGCCTATACCATGCGCTTCCGCTTGTATGGCGATGGCACACCAACCGACACTGCGGACCCCCAGACAGCGCTCATTATCGCGCAGTCTATGTAGATGGATCCACAATGGCAAGAGGGCGACATCGTGCTGCTCGACATATGCGCGGTAATGCATTCGCGCCGGGCGTGGTCTGCGAAGATGAGTGTTCTGGTTTCGCTATGGGACGAGCCTGGTCGCGCTGGCTACTTGGGGGTGCAGATGTACAACAAGAAGCTGCGTTCTAGTAGCCAGCCCCCCCATCTTGCCTACGCCGTCAACGAGCAGTGTGCGGAATATTCATTATAGGCCGTCAGTATTGTGCGTGCGAGCGTTCAGCAATCGTTGCTACAGAGCTAGCCAGCGATAAGGGGGATGAGCAACCTCGTGTCGTGGGCTTGGCGTGAGTTCTTGCTGGCCGCAGAATGATGTCAAAAGCTTCATGATACGTTCGTGTACACGTGCTGCCGTATCACTCACGAGGAGGTGACCTGTCTATGACATGTGAATGTCAGTGCAGGAAATCTGCGATGAAGTCAAGATCGGTGATTGTGAGGCTTTTTGCTGCAGTAGTGGCCGCTTCCCCGCAATGTCGTGTGGGATCCCCGGCTTTGGCGAGATCCCTGCCAGCAACGACGAGTTGACGACAGCCAAGAAAAGACGGATTACTAGACGCTCACGCTCGATGACACCAGAGACTGCTGTCTGAAGGCCACTCGACAAACGTATCGCACCGGCCTATATTCGTCTCAAGGTGCTGTCAAGGCCGCACCAGAAGGACGTGGCTTGGAGCTTTGGCCGTACCAAAACATCGTGCTCCTCCACAACCTGCATTTCGGTACTCGCTCGCCACTTACGTCGTCAGAAAGTCAAACATCAGCGCTCCATCGCTTGTGCAAGACTGCGGAGCTGCGCCATTGGTGCAGCGAGTCTTCCCTTCCGCTGTGGCATTGTAATGGCAACGTGCGTTTAACGTTGCGTTTCGTCCCAGCGATGCCGTGCATGTCACCACGCGAGCTTGCCCGCATTCTCCACATATGAGCTCAGTCTCCAGTATGTAGTACTTCATAGATAGGTACTAGTATCCTTAGCTGCTCTGTCTCCTTCCGCAAGTTTGTCTCAACATCTGCCAGTACAGTCGCCCAGCATGGTTAAACAGTATGGCAACATCTACCTTATTGCCGGGATCTCGGTCATCGGTGGTGCTCTGTTCGGCTTCGACATTAGCTCCATGAGTGCAATGTATGTCCTCAGAGTGTCATGCTTCTCTCACCCGGGACTGACAATCTCGAAGCATCGCCGGCAAGGGCTACCTCTGTTACTTCAACCAAGGCGACGAGCCATGTCTCGGCCCACGATCGGAGGTACAAGGCGGCATCACAGCTGCGATGGCTGGCGGATCATGGCTGGCATCACTTTGCTCTGGCTTCCTGGCTGATCGCATCGGTCGGAAGAAAGCGATCATGACAGCTGCAGTAATCTGGGTGATTGGCTCCATCATCGTGTCTGCCTCGCAGAATATCGCTATGCTTATTGTTGGCCGAGTCATCAACGGCTTCAGTGTCGGGATCGCGTCGGCGCAGGTGCCCGTCTACATCACCGAACTAGCACCACCAGCGAAGCGAGGTCGGCTTGTGGGCATGCAGCAATGGGCGATTACGTATGTTGGACTGCTATCGACTATGGGAAGCCCGCTAATGTACTGATCAGCTGGGGCATCCTGATCATGTTCTTCATTTCTTACGGCTGCTCCTTTCTCGAAGGACCGACGGCGTTCCGCGTCCCGTGGGCGCTGCAGATGATTCCAGCGATCATCCTATTCTTCGGCATGATGATCTTGCCGGAGTCTCCACGATGGCTCGCCACGAAGAATCGATGGGAAGAATGCGAGCAAGTCCTGGTACTCACGCTCGGCAAAGGCGACACGAGCAGTCCGGTAAGCTGCACAGCATGGAGATCATTGCGGCTATCCGGGTTCACTGCGACTCTGCCATAGGTAGCATGCTGACCAGGTACAGCTGGTGGCCCATGAACTCAAAGACATCAAAGAGTGGCTCGAGATCGAACGCCAGAGCCAGCAAGTGAGCTATCTCGAGCTCTTCTCGCCGCGCTACATCAATCGCACACACATCGGCCTGTTCATGCAAATTTGGAGTCAGCTTTGCGGAATGAGTATGGACACCCCCCCTGGACCCCCGGCAATGCCACCGTGCTAATTAGAGCAGATGTGATGATGTATTACATTACCTATGTCTTTGCAATGGCGGGCCTGACTGGCAATACCCTTCTCGTGTCGTCCTCGATACAATACGTGATCAATGTCGTGATGACAGTTCCGGCACTGCTCTTCGTTGACAAGATCGGCCGCCGACCAACACTCCTTTTCGGCTCTACATTCATGATGATCTGGCTGTTCGCCAATGCTGGCCTGTTGGCGACATATGGTACCGATCCAGGACCAAACGGCGTGGGTGGGATTAAGGAAGCCAGCGTCGAAGTTAGCGGAGCGGCGTCAAAGGCTGTCATTGCATGCTCATATCTGTTTGTCGCATCATTTGCGCCGACATGGGGGCCGGTGTCGTGGATCTATCCGCCAGGTAAGATGTATTCGAAACTCCTTCGTGACTGTGCTGATCACGTGATCCAGAACTTTACCCCAACAAAATCCGCAGTAAAGCTGTCGCGCTGGCCACGTCCGGCAACTGGGCCTTCAACTTTGCTCTCGGCTACTTCGTCCCCATTGCTTTCGTGACGATCAAGTGGAAGACGTATGTCATCTTTGGGGTGTTCTGCCTAGCGATGACGATCCATGTCTTCTTTCTCTTCGTAAGCTCACTTCCAACATCGTGCAGTCACACACTTTCCTGACGTTCGACACAGCCCGAGACAGCTGGCAAGCGTCTTGAAGACGTCACGGCCATGTTCGAAGATCCGCATGGCATCAAGTACATTGGTACGCCGGCATGGAAGACCAGAAGTGCAACCTTTCGCTCCTCGCGTCTTGAACATGAGGAAAGCGGGATGCAAACGTCGGATGATGACTTGTCGCCTGAGCGCAAGGAGAAGTATGAAGAGAACGAGACGAAGGAACATGTGTGAGCTTGTGCTGGTGAGAGTGGCGATTCTTTGATTCTGTGGTCTATGTTCACATCAGCTGTACAGCATTCATTTCGTGTATCTACCCTAGCGCTGCGTTCTTTCGTGGCACCGGCTGGGCTGTCAATTACTCTATTGCTGCGCGCACTGCGCTGCTTGTCCTTCTTCACCATCATCTTCATCTTCCCACTCACCAGCAGCTCGCGGGTCATCGCTACCTTTGCCAAAGCCATCGAGGTTGTCGACCGTCTGAAAATCGACTTCATCGACCGACTCGGGCATTGGGTCAATCGGTTTCACCTCTTCCGCTGGCAATGCGGCTTTGACCTTCGCCGCAGCATCTGGCTTTTGCAACCAAAGCCAGCCGTCTTTCGGGAATCGCACATTTACCACAAGATACAGATCACCCTTCGTGTCTGATCGCTTGATAGGCATGCCCTCCCCGCTGATCCTGAGTACTTCGCCTGGTCTCAGGACTCGCCCGTCGGTCGTTGTGTTCAGACTTATGCCTCGGCCGTCCAGATGCTTGAGCACTGTCCGATTGATCCCAGTAAGTGACTCGGTCAGATCGACTTCGATCTCCGCTTGCAAGTCCGCGCCTGCGCGATGGAACACCTCATGCGGTTCCTCTACAAGTTCGAAGATGATGTCGCCAGGTTGTTCGTCATCCGGGTCCTGATCTGCCTCGTTCGGCAGAACTATGCGCTCTCCTTCCCGGCTACCTCGCGGAATATACAACTCCAGTATCTTCTTCTCCTTGACCGTCCTGACACCTTTACACCTCTTACACTTATCCTTCTCAGCGTAGAACTCCCCTCTTCCCGCGCAAGTCGTACATGGCACCTGCTCCTGCGTTACCAGCCCAGGTCCCACAGGTCGCATCCGCATCTGCACTCCCCGGCCCTTACACGTGTCGCATTGCTTGGGCTTCGCCTTCTCCCGCCCTCCCCGTCCACTGCAATTCGTGCACACCACATTCTTCGTACTCGTGAACTTCGTCGTCTTGCCCTTGTACAACTCCTCCAAGCTCACTTCGTACTGCTGTAACTCCGGCTTTCCCTTCGGCCGCTTCCTGCCTCGTGCTGCTCCGCCTCCAGGCATACCACTGGGCATCCCAGGGAAGCCACCACCAGGCATGCCCCCCATACCACCCATGCCGCCGCCGGCGAACATCTGCGCTAGGATATCGTCCAGATCCACGCCACTGGGTGGGCCGCCGGGTCCGCTCGACTTGTCGAACGCGGCCATACCGTGCTCGTCGTAGAGATGTCGTGTCTGGTCATCGCTGAGGATTTCGTAAGCTTGCGAAATTGACTTAAACTTGATGTCGGCTTCCGCGCGCTCGTTGTCGGGAACTTTGTCAGGGTGGGAGGAGAGTGCTGCCTGCAGTCTCTGTCAGCTCGGGCGATTCCAAGGACTGATCGATGTAGTGTACTTTGTGATATGCCTTCTTGATCTCAGCCTTTGTCGCGCCACGAGTGATGTTGAGGACCTCTATCACCGTTAGTCTGGTGCTTGGGGCATGAAAAGTTCAAGATCGAATCCGTACCATACAGGTCCTCTTCGCCGGCGCTCATTCCGGAGGCGATTGTCTGCGCAGTACTTCAGCTCGCTGGCGGCTATAGAATTGCGATAGAGAAAAGATAGACTGAGAACTAGCGACAGCAAGGAAGAGTGGTACTGAAATATGTATGTGTGTGTTCGTATGTATGTCTATAAATTTCTTGTCATCAAGATGGAACATTCAGAGCCTCGGACTTTGTTAACAAACGCCGCATCGTGAACTCCGTCGGCACGATAATCACTGTAACTTTGCACATGAAGAGCCCATTGAACTCGGATGAAGCTATCTACCAGCAATGGAGCAAGGGCATGGATATGCTCGTCGTGCGCGCCGGCAGGACACGCCACGAGTGCCACATGCCTTCTCCGATATGGAACTCTGGAAGCCACTAAAGGAAGGGCCTTTGCCACGACTACCTCACGTCGCAACGATGCAGTCCAGCGAGATGGCAAACTCCCGGACTATCCTGCTCGGACTCGATTCGCTCCCTCTCCAACAGGCTACATGCACATTGGCGGGCTAAGGACAGCATTGTTTAGCTACTTACTGGCAAAACGGACTGGAGGCCAATTCATCCTCAGGATCGAAGACACTGATCAGAAGCGACTGGTGTCCAATGCGGTGACTCGCCTATCCGAGGACCTTCGATGGGCTGGATTGCAATGGGACGAGGGACCTGAAGTCGGTGGACCTTATGGACCTTACCAGCAGTCGAATCGCAATAAGATCTACCAGGAGCATGCTAATGCACTGCTCGATGATGGGACAGCGTATCGCTGCTTCTGTACACCTCAGAGCTCAGGCCATGGATCAGCCACATATGTGACATCTGGCTGCTACCACAACTGCTCGCGTCTGCCGGCGTCAGATTCACGGGCTCGTGCCGAAGGTGGCGAACAGCTGTTCACTGTGAGGCTGAAGCAACCCGACCACGTACGAAAGCGCATGTTCCAAGATCTCATTTACGGTAACATCAAGCGATTGAAGCGATCAGCTTCCCCAAGCGCCAGCACGGATGAGGATTCCGGCCTTGACGGCGCAGACACTATCCTCATGAAGAGCGACGGCACACCAACCTACCATTTCGCAAACGTGGTAGATGATCACCTCATGAAGATCACTCACGTCATTCGCGGCACAGAATGGATGGCCAGCACGCCGCTGCACTACGATCTCTACCACGCATTCGGCTGGAAGCCACCTGTTTTTGCCCACGTTGGCCTCTTGCTCGACAAAGATAAGGCCAAGCTATCGAAACGTAATGCAGACCTAGCGCTGGACGTCCGAGGACTGCGAGAAGACCATGGCGTGCTGCCGGAGACACTATGCAACTTCCTTGCGTTGCAAGGCTGGAGCAACCCGCGGAAGAGCGATGTGATGACTATGGACGAGTTGGTCGAGAACTTCGATCTCAAGTTCACTCGAGGCAACACCATGGTACTGATGGAGAAGCTGTGGTTCTTGCAAAGGAACCATGTGCAACTTCGATGTGAGCGCGTGAGCAATGGCGAGGAGCAAGCCTTGGGCGATGTACTCGACCATGTCGTCCAGGAAGTGGAGAGAGCTCACCCAGATTTCGCTACCAACAAGTCGGGCGCTCGGCTGACAGACTACTGCACAAGTGTGCTCCTTGCAGACGACAAGTCGTATCACAATGCAGCGCACTTCGTCGAGCGCAACTGGTACTTCTTCAGCTCTACTGAGGAGGTCAAGAGAAGAAGATCGACGAGTGCTGCAAGTCAGCTGGTCCCTGCGATTGACATCGACAGTCTACTGCAGGACCTCATATCAACCTACGATGCGACAACACCATACGTTGACGTCCCAGCTGGTTTGCGCTCCGAAGCCACCGTAGCGGAGCGACGTACCACAGCGGAACGAAGCGCTGCACGCATACACGCGTTGCTTAACCTACTCATCTGGCAGCGCATCGCTCCTGCCTCGGCCGAGACCAGAGCAATACCCTTTGCGGAGCAAGCCACTGACACCGAAGCGGTGGCACGCTTCCTGGTCGGTGATGCCGGCGCCGGAGACCTGGCGAAGGATTACCAGACCTGGCAGAAAGCTCTGATGCGGCACCTGAGGTGGAAGCTTGCGGCTGGGACGCCCGGACCTGGCATGTATATGGTCATGGCGGTGCTTGGGTATGAGGAGTGCTTTAAGAGACTGGGTCTCACGCCTGAAGCAGGGAAGGAGTGGTGAGATTGGTAAATTCTGTCATGACTAGAATTGTAGTATAGTGTACAAGTAGCGAACGACCCCGGCCTCGTGTACCATAGCAGCAAAGCGTATCCGACAACAGTAGACTTGAACACTGCACGCAGCCAAGCGAATGAAAGGCACTCAGCCATCGACTTCACGGCCCAACACCTCCCATCCCAGCAATCGCCACACTTCCTCCTTGAACCACTCACCCACCTCCGTTTCTTTCACTCGCGGTACAGGTATCCTTGCATCACCTAGCACCGGCATTCGCAAGGCCTCAAGAAGCATATCATTTTCCGGGCCTACTCCCTCAGTACCGAACACGGCGTTGACGAGGGTACGCTGCAGTCTTTCTTTCGCTAACACGGTGAGGTTCGTCTTCGTGATACTCCCGAGCTTGGAAGTGTACTTTGCTTTGGCAGACTTGCTGGTGCTGGGTGCAGGGGAGAGGAAAGTTGGTGCCATCGAGAGCGCTAACTTCAGCAAATGTAGATGATACGGCGCTTCGAGCTTCGCATACGCTGCGGCGTTCGTATCGGATACAGGAGCTCCAGTGATCCCAGACTGCGTGTCATCTGCAGGCACGAAAGTCTGGATACTCTCCTCGACCGTGGCTGGCGGATGCCCGAAGACGATTGCGTGGAGATTGTTGCCGAGCTTCTTGATCATCACGAATACAAGGCCTTCGAACAGTGAATGATGGCAGTCATGCCTGGCATCCAAGTGTCTCAGGATACTAGTGAGGAACACAGTGAAACAATTAAGGAACACATGATCCGCAATGTTGACCCGATTGTGTGCTTTAGTCTTGTTCTTCCGACTCGGTGCAGGTGTACTCGAATGGTCACCAGTGGTGTTTGTGATCTCGGCGGTGGAGATGATGTGAAGATTGTCGAGTAAGGCGTCAAACATCGTGATAAATGCGTGCGTGACCTGAGACTGGAGAAGATGACTGCCGTCGACCCGGCTAAGCTTCATCAGACCAATGATGACTGCACTTACGACTCGACCGGCCGCGGTCAAGACCGATGGTAATGCACTGAGGTCTTCCACTTCCATATTCGTGTGCTTCGTCACAGAGTCTCTGACGGGCTTCGGCACTGCTTTCAAGGCCAGGACGAGGTAGTATGTCATTGATGGAGCTTCATCTTGGACGTTGATGCCTGACTTGAGGTAGGTGTTGATCATGCAAAGGTGACCCATAAGCTCGCAGCCTGAAGAATGTGGTCAGTTGGGCCACTTACGACGCAGGAAGCAGCAAGCAGCAAGCATTACCTTCGCCGTTTAGCAGTTGATCGTCGAGATCAGACTTTATCTCCAAGTCAATCACTGAACCTCGACCAGGCGAATGGGTTCTCCTCGCTCTCTTTGGTGATCGTGGTATAGGCACGACATCTGCTGGTACCCTCTTGCGCTTCGCAGGTACAATCGTACCGGCTTTCATGATCTCGTTCTTGGCCTTGAGCATCTCAATTTCGCGCAGGCCATCCATCGTCGCAGCTTCGGAAGCACGTAGGGCCAGATCCCGTCTTTCGCACTCAGCACGCCAGTAAGCCGCCCGGTCGAGGTGCCGATAGGCTGCGCTGAGAGTGTTCTCGCGGCGACCTTTGGCGATGTGCTGCCTCAGTAAAGCGATGTAGTCTGCATCACTGTTAATGATGGTATGGACTTGGAGATAACGCACTACTCACCTCTGACGGTCATGTCGTCTGGCTTGTTGAAGACGACAGCCATTGCGAGTGCCACATCTCGATCGCTGGGGAGGCGGAGTACCTTGGACGTCTCTGTCGCCATTTCGATTCAGTGTATTCTTGTGTCATTAACCATGTGGTCCTGTGGAGACATTGTAGTCTGCAGAGAGCATTGGGAAGGTCTGATCTAAGTGTTCTGTCGAGTCGCGGAAGGCACACTCCCCGTACAAGCATACTTTGACCTCACTTCGTCTAAACTTGCCACAAAACACGTCTCGACTATCACCACTGGCACATCCGCTCTCATCTGGTACATCGTAATCTGATAAAATGCATAATCGTTCCGCATTTCGTTGGAGCAATGTTGGAAGATGTGCGTGAATTGATGGATGATCACTATGTCGTGAGATCTGCATTGCTCCGTTAACGTCAGACACATCATTCGAACCATTCGGTATTGTCTTCGCTTCCTGGATCCAGATCTCGAGTCTACGTGGTGAAGTCGAAGTCGAAATCTTGAGCTGCGTTGTCGCCTTCGCCTGACATGTCAAAATTGAAGTCCATCATATCATCGAACAACGTTTCTTGAGGCTTGTCGTTCCCCTGCTGATCAGTGACAAAGCCACTGAAGTCATCAACGCCCCCAACGCCTCCATCACCTGCGGTTCCAAAGATTGCGCCAAAGTCGGGCTCTGCTGTCGAACCATCTGCGTAATCTTGCAGTCCAGGAAGCAGTGCGGAGATGTTGTCACCGTCATTCTCGTCCTGTTCTGCGCCATTATTGATGCTGGCATTGAAGCTGGCGAAGTCGAAGTCCCCGTTCCCGTTAATTTCGTCGTCAAATGTGGTACCTGGCCCGCTACCCTGCCCGTCAGCGCTCAAAGGGTCGTTGAACAGTGAATCTAGGTCTGCATTGACACTCATGGTTGCAGTGTCAGGGGGAGCGTCATTGCTGTCTTGCTGATCGTCCTTTGACCCGGCTGACTCCATGGCCGTGTCGATTTCTAGCTTCGGCTCGACTTCTTCGGCTTTCGCAGAGCTGCTGTCAATCGCTTCTGGCTGCGAGGGACTCGCCTTAGGCTTCACTTCGTCTAGCTCAGCAAGTAATTGTTTTCCGGGTTCGGCGATCGCTTCAGTGCTCTGCGGCTTGATGTCTCTCATAAGTTCTGCCGACACGTCGACAACCTCTTCAAGTGGTGCATTCTCAGAGGGAGTCTGCGCTACAGCCTGTGCAGTAGCCGGCGCGCTAGTGTGCAATCCCTCCTTGTCACGGGATACCGCTAGATCACGGCGAAACACTGTTTTTGCATGATGCTAAGCCCTGTCAGATCTCACTCAGGTCCGTCAGCACAATGTGATGACCTACGAGCTCAGCATCCAATACATCAAGAGCTTCGTGAAACCGCAGCTCCGCTGCCGGATATTGCTTCTTCAATCGTGACGCTCTTGCCAAGGTCACCCCAGCGTCAGACTTGCTGCTAGCCGTAAGCAGTCTGCCTACTTGCTCGAACTTTGGAATATCAGCAAAATCGTACACTACGATGACTCGACTGAAGCTCTCTCACGATACTGTTGACTTCTCGCTGCAATCTATCGAGAGCCTGTGTCGAGTCTGCCATCCTGGGTACGTCGCGTCTCGCAAGAGTAGGTACAGAATAGTCCACGACTCAGGTCGCGAAACGGGTCCAAGAGTCGCTCCTGCCAGCGTGCTTCAGCAGAACATGTGCGGAAAGCGAGAGCACTTGTCAAGCTTGTGGACCAATATAAGTCTAATTCTCACGACCTTTTGAAGAGAAGTCGGCACACACAAGAGCTTCAGCTGATGACAAGAGAAGCTGGGGAGTGACGAACTATCAGCACACCTGTTTCGATCTGTTAGTAAGAATTGCAGAGTTGCCTGCCAAACTCGTAGCGTTTAGCCTCATAAAGCCTGAGGCACACACCATCAGAATGCAGGGTTCCCTTGCGCGATGGTTGAGTTTCGGATGCCGGGCCGGACCCCACTAGCAATTTGGGGTTCACTTCGCGCACCCTCAGCTTGTCTCTCTTCCCCGACCTCACTTCCATCGACTCGAGCAGCGCAACATCTACGACCTTTCCTCTCCTGTCTCTCCTTGGGTCTTCTTTGCCTGTCTTCTCTCTGTTAGTCTGCAGCGTTCAGAGTGTTTGCTGCCTTCCCTTATTTGCGTCTCGGCCATACGTGCGCCGCGTATACATAACAGCTAGGCGTATCTTCAAGACCTCCTCGTCTCATTTGTATGTTTCCTTGCGTACCTCACTTCAGTATGCTATCCTTGTCGTCTGACCCGTTTAGTCTCATCAGCTTGCTTGAGCCTTCTTCGGCTTCCCTATTCAGCAAGCCGTCTTTCATCATGGCTGACGCGATCAATGCTGCGAATGCCCTCGCTTCAGTCGGGCAGAATGGCTATGAGAATTCCGACAGGCAGTCGGGCATGCCTCCACCACCACAGCCGCAGCTCGGACTGAACATACCCGCAAACACAAACCCTGCGCCGCAAGAGTCGCAATTGATCACCTCTCCAGGCGGCACAGTTAGTCGCGCTGCGCCAGAACCAAACAAAAGAGCGTTGTACGTCGGAGGCTTAGACCCGCGAGTGACCGAAGAGGTCTTGAAGCAGATTTTCGAAACCACTGGGCACGTGCAGAATGTGAAGATCATCCCAGACAAGAATGTAAGTACATCCCCAGCAAGAAGCGCTGCGTTCACGAGTGAAGTTGCGCGGCAGCAACAGTGAGGATTGGGATTCCTCTCGTGATTTCGTGCTTGCACGTGCCGAGAAGGAACTCTCGTCTCAACTGTGGAACCGCACTTTGAGACACCGGACAACACTCAAAAACTACCACATACACCATATCTTAGACATCTTTGCTAATATATAAGTAAAGTTTCAGTCAAAAGGGTACAACTACGGTTTTGTAGAATACGATGACCCAGGCGCCGCCGAACGAGCCATGCAGACCCTAAATGGACGCCGCGTGCACCAGCAGGAGATTCGAGTGAACTGGGCTTACCAATCGAACAACACAACGAAAGAAGATACATCGAACCACTTTCATATCTTTGTCGGCGATCTGTCCAACGAGGTGAATGATGAAGTCCTCCTGCAAGCCTTCTCAGCCTTCGGCACAGTATCCGAAGCGCGTGTGATGTGGGACATGAAGACCGGACGCTCTCGCGGCTATGGCTTCGTTGCCTACCGCGATCGCGGTGAGGCTGAGAAAGCGCTCAGTAACATGGATGGCGAATGGCTCGGCTCTCGAGCAATCAGATGCAACTGGGCCAACCAGAAAGGCCAGCCATCATACTCCCAGCAGCAGGTCATGGCGCAGATGGGCATGACTCCGACGACTCCATATGGCCACCACACCTTCCCCACTCAAGGTGCTGGCTCATACGAGATGGTCCTCCAACAGACGCCGCAGTGGCAGACTACCTGCTATGTCGGCAACCTTACTCCTTACACCACGCAGAATGATCTTGTTCCGCTCTTCCAGAACTTCGGCTACGTCACTGAGACCCGCTTCCAGTCTGATCGTGGCTTCGCGTTCGTCAAGATGGATACCCACGAGAATGCAGCCAGCGCGATTTGCCAGCTTAATGGCTACCAGGTCAATGGGCGACCGCTGAAGTGCAGCTGGGGCAAGGATCGCCCACCTACTGGACAATTTGACGGCGCATTTTCGCCCGCCGGTCCCCCATCTGCCTACCCAGGTCTGCACACCCCGGCTCAGCCGCATTCAGCTTTCCCTCCGCAAGTCGCGCCGTACTTCCCTCAGTACGGTCAGCCTCCTACTATGTCGCCGCAGTGTGAGTCATTCACTTCGCTAGCCTAGTAAACCGTGTACTGACATCTCGTAGCTGCACCACCCATCGGCCAATTCCATCACCCACCTGCCGGCTCATGGCCTGCTGCTCAAACGCCACAAGCAATGCACCAGAGTGCTGGCGGGTGGCCGCAGGGCGGTATGCCGCCACAAAGTGCCGGTGGCTTCGGACAGCCACCCGCGCAGCATGGCTACCCTGGTCAACCGCCGCAAGGGCAGCAGCCATTCGGCCGTGGAGGATATGGCGGCTACCCGGGCTAGGAATCGAAGGTAGAGGATACGAGTCCTTACACGATCAAGCTCGAGTCGGCATGCTGAGCAGAGTCGTGTGGGTGTCGACCTGTCCGGCTCGGCAGCTAGGCAGTTTGGGCGGAAAATGACGGGGTTGCAGTGTCTGTTGCTACGTCGCGAGGGGCTGCGGTTCGTCGTGACAAGGCTCTGAGCCTTTGATAATCTTGGGCGGGTGATCTGACTTGAAGGCTGTCTTGCTTGATGTTGCACGCTCTACGATGGTAGCTAGATAGATGTGGGAGGTCGACGTGGTGATCGATAGGTAGCACGTGCAGGGGCGACTAGTGGAGATAAATCAAGTGAAAAGCGTGTCTTAACTTCCCAAACCTCATCTAGCTGTTCATGTCAGTGCAGTCTTGGTCATAACCCCGACCCAACCAGAGTACATCAGCCCAAGTTCGGTCGCGTGCGTAGAAGAAGCGGCCGATACGCCCGGCCAAGCAGCCAGCCGCTAGCGCGTGTCACTCCCGCGCCAGTAGACTTTCACCAATAAGTTCATCTGGAAGGCAGGGAGTGTTGACAACGAGGATCCTTTATTACACTCTGGACCAAACACATCACAGCGATGAGCAAATCAATATCAGCGCCGGCGCGCGTGCTTCGAACCGCCACTCGCGCAGCCCGTAGCGCAAAGCGCACTCGCTCCTACGCAACAGTCACATCCACACCATCAGAGAAAGAGCCCACAGATCTCGACAGCATCACGACACTCCCGAACGGTCTCCGAGTAGCAACTGAGGCTCTTCCTGGTCATTTCAGCGGCATAGGAGTCTATGTCGACGCTGGCTCACGATACGAGAACGATGGCTTACGGGGAGTGTCCCACATCATTGATCGGCTTGCGTTCAAGTCGACGGAGCAGCATACTGGTGATGAAGTGCTAGAGAAAATCGATGCGCTGGGAGGGAATATACAATGCGCTTCATCGCGGGAAAGTCTGATGTACCAGTCCGCCACATTCAACTCTGCAGTACCCGAAGCCGTCGCATTACTAGCAGAGACGATACGCTCGCCGAAGATCACGGAAGAGGAGGTGGAACGGCAGCTCGAGACGGCGGACTACGAGATCGGCGAGATCTGGGGCAAGCCGGAGTTGATACTGCCTGAGTTGGTGCATATGGCTGCTTACAAGGACAACACGCTGGGAAACCCGCTGCTGTGTCCAAAGGAGAGGCTGGACAGCATCAACAAGCGGACTGTAGAGGCGTATCGGAAGGCTTTCTTCAAGCCGGAGAGGATCGTCGTGGCGTTTGCTGGCGTGGAGCATGAGGAGGCTGTAAGGCTCGCGGAACAGCATTTCGGGGATATGAAGACGCCGAGCCTTACGACTTCGACAGCGACGCAGGCACAGCAGGTACAGCCGCCGTATCCGACTTCGCAGATGCCGCCGCAGAAGGATTCACGGCTTGTGTCAAGATTGCCGTTCTTTAAGAACCTCTCCACCTCTGCCTCGCAGAAAGCAACGATATCCCCACTAGACCCCTCGCGAATCATTTCCCACCCTCTCGACGAGCCTATAGCCTACGATGCAGTGAGTCAATACACTGGCGGCTTCCTCACACTACCTCCGCTACGAATACCCGCCAACCCAGCCTTACCACGAGTCTCGCACATTCACCTCGCATTCGAAGCCCTCCCCATCAACAGCCCAGACATCTACACTCTCGCAACCTTACAAACACTTCTCGGCGGCGGCGGTTCATTCAGCGCAGGAGGCCCGGGCAAGGGAATGTACTCGCGTCTGTACACGAACGTGCTCAATCAGTACGGATGGGTGGAGAACTGCATGGCTTTCAATCACGCATATACGGACAGCGGATTGTTTGGCATCAGCGCGGCGTGCGGCACGACGTATGTGCCAAGGATGCTGGACACGATGGCCCGCGAGCTCTCGTTGCTGAGTGCTGAGACTGGGCTGGGGAGACTGAGCGAGACGGAGGTCAAGAGGGCGAAGAACCAATTGCGCTCCTCGTTACTCATGAATCTGGAGTCGAGAATGGTAGAGCTTGAGGATCTCGGTCGGCAGGTGCAAGTGCACGGCCGACGCGTGCCGGTCAAGGAGATGGTGGCTAATATCGAGGCTGTCACTATCAAGGACTTGCGAAGGGTGGCTAAGCAGGTTTTCAGTGGCGAGGTGAGGAATCCGGGCGGTGGGAGTGGGGCGCCTACGGTTGTGTTGCAGCAGGGTGAGGAGGAGGGGGTGAAGTTCAAGGAGGTTGGGTGGGAGGAGATACAGGAGAGGATTGGGAGGTTTAAGTTGGGGAGGAGGTGAGATGGATGAGGGGGGACATGTAAGTGTAGAGGGGCTTGTAGCATAGCGTCTTGACTTCGAATGTACAACATAGACGATCCTTGAGGAATGCTCTTTGATACCAACCATGGTTCGTCGCTAATGTTTGGTCTCGGCTTTCTCCAACGCTCGGATCGTCGGCCGTGCATTTGCACGACGGTGGTGGCGTTTGTGACTGCGGAGATGCGTGGGGAAGGTGGAGTCAGCAGCAACATTGTTGTCTCCGAGTCCTTCACTTGTTGGCTCTACTCATCCAGCTCTGCATCTGTTCTGAACCTCTTCTCGTTGTTGATGAATTATCACCGGCGTATTGACCTCAATCCGTTCACTGCATTAGGTCGAAGGACCACCTCATCAACTACGTCACACCTTCCCATGTGATTGGAAAGCGCACCACCCGACTGCCGGCAACGACCTTGCCGCAGCAATCTGAAAAACGCATTCTACCTTACATAGATAGACTTGATACATCACGATAGACAATGCTCGGATCGCCAGCTCCTGCGGCGACGTTAATCACCACCGCTACCTCATCATCAGCGACGCCAAATCGCCCAAGTCGCTTGCGAGGACTGAGCTATTTACGGAATAAGACGCATACGCACCTGCACTCGTCCACAACTTCGAGGGGAGAGAGTAGTGCGGGGCAGGCGGAGCAATCACCGCCGTTGGTGAGGAGTACGAGCAGTCCGGCGGGGAGTCTGTTGACTGTTGCGGGGCAAGACACGAGAAGTGCTGTGAACGGGCGGGCGCCTGCAGAAGAAGCGGCGGGTGAGATAGTGGGCACGAGTACAGTAGCGGACTCGGCGGCGGCTGAAGATAGTGGAGGGAGCACGCCGACTGGATCGATGACTAGGAGTCGACTTACCAGTGCACTGGGCCCGACGACTGTGACTTCGATATCCGCGGGCGAGGGAAACATGGCTGGATCTTCTGCTGGACCGGCGAAGGAGGCTCAGCCTTCGATTCGATTCATTCCACATGTGGAGACACGGTCTTCGAGACCATCGTTACACTTTACTGCCGTCTCGAAGACGCTCACCGGGCCGAACACAGTCGTGCGAGTAGGGCGATACAGCGAGCGAGACACAGCTGCTACGGAGGAGAACGTGTTGCCTGTAGGCTTCAAGTCCAAGGTTGTGTCTCGGCGACACTGTGAGTTTTGGTGCACGAGTGGGCAATGGTACGTCAAGGACTCGAAGTCCAGCTCAGGAACGTTCCTCAACCACGTACGACTTTCGAGTCCAGGCGCCGAATCAAGACCTTACCCAGTCAACGATGGAGACGTCGTACAGCTAGGCATCGACTTTAAGGGAGGCGAGGAGATCATCTTCCGATGCGTCAAGATTCGCATCGAATGCAATCGAGGGTGGCAGAAGAGTCTGAACAGCTTCAATACTTCGACACACAAGCGGCTACTGAAGACTGCGCTTGGTACTGGAAAGCGAGACTCTGATGCTGCTAGCGTGAACTCGAGCGAATGCAGTATCTGCTTGAACCCTGTCGCGCCCTGTCAAGCGCTTTTCGTAGCGCCTTGCAGTCACGTGTGGCACTACAAGTGCGTGCGAAACTTAATTCACGGACCAAGCTACCCTAACTTCCTGTGTCCCAACTGCAGATTCGTGGCGGATCTGGAGGCTGACGTCGATCCTCCCGAGGAAGAGGAGTTTGAGGAGTTACCTACGATGCCTGAGGAGCCAAATCGGGAGGGGGAGGCTGAAGAGCAGAATGGCAGTACAGGTGTCTCCTCAGACGACGCGCGGAACGGAGCTGCGGACGGAAATGGCAACTTCAGCTCCTCAGACGAAGACACAGGCAATGATGTGACCACACCTAGTAATATGGATGAGCAAACCCGAATCGATAACATCGACCGTACAGCCAACATCTCTGACACCGAGCTCGCATCGCTCCTCGCGACTACCACGCTCACTCAATCCCCTCCCTCCACGGCAGCTGGGCTCCGGTTACCGTCGCTAGGAGCGGCAACCTCTTCATCTTCCACATCACTACCGGTCCCGATAGCAGCGCGATCGAAGCAGCGGAGTGAGGCTGATGGCATGGGAATTGGAAGTGCGACGCCTACTAGTACGATGCAGTTTGCGCTCGCAGCTGGGGTGAGTGTGCCTGATGGACCGATGACGCCGAGGAATGATGTTGGACCGTTCTTGTTTAATGGGAGTGCGGGGAGGAGTAGTGGGGAGGAGAGCAGGGAGGTCAGCTGAAAGGGGTTGCTGATGAAGGTGAAGCAACACAGCTGCAGTTGTTGATATACTCAGTGAGTGGTACTTGGGTCTCAGGTTGCTTGGAGCGTTCCGAGCGAGCGCAGGAATTGGAGGAGGCAAGCCTGATTAGTGAATGAGAGCTCGGCGGTCACGACTAATTAAATGCACAAACGACATGTCGACAACGATCTCCGGGGTCAGTCACGTAGCCTCAATAGCAGCGTTAGCTGGACATAACTGGAGGCAGCGGTAAGTATTCTCTAATTCCACAGTATGGTCACCGTTCCTTCCGGTTCATCTTTGCGCCGCTTCTCCATTACATTATATTCAATGTTCCCCACTTCGGCCTCCATCCCCGCAATATGCAGGTACAGCTCCTTCGCTCGTCAGCCAAGCCAAGCCACGGCTAAAGGTACAGAGCTTCTCCAAAGCCATGGAGAAACAGAAGATATTGTGTGGAGTCCCTAGCAAGTGCATCATTACCCATAATAATGATTGCGGGGTATGCGGAGCGAGTCGACACGATAGGCCGAGTGGGCAAGATGCATAAGACTGCGTCCAAGGCGCTGGTGGGCGAGTGCGCTCGTTTCGCGAGCAACACTAAAGTCATTCGCGATCATGAGATTAAGTAATACTGCAATCATCACTGCGGCAGTCGGCGTGGGTTTGGCAGCTGCGCAGAATTCTACGTACTACAACCCTACTTTACCGGGATGGCACTCGGTAAGCACTCAGATGTTGAACGATTTCAGCGAAGGGTACTGACAGTCTACCCCGGTAGGATCCGAGCTGTATATACCACGAGGAGACGTTCTTCTGCGCGATCTCGACGTTCCTCGCTGTGCCTGGGTGAGACCTTGGATATCAACGGGGTTTTCACGTGGGTAGACTGCTAAGATACTTCCAGCATACCCATATATGCCTCCAAGGATCTGATCAACTGGAAAGTCGCCTCGCATGTCTGGACTCGTCCTGACCAACTCGGTCTCCCAAACGCAGCACGAGATGTCGACTATCTCCAGGGCGGCTTTTATGCGCCCAACCTGCGCTTCCACGATGGGAAGTTCTATATCACGAACGTGTACATCTCCCCACTCGAGTATCAAGGTATTCTAGGATGCATCTTCACGTCCGACAACCTCTATGACGATGACTCGTGGAGTGACGCCGTGACCTGGAACGCAACGGCAATCGACCCGGATCTCTTCTGGGATGATGACGGACAGGCTTACTTGAGCTCGGCTGGCATCGTGACCGCTAAGATCGACCCTGCCACTGGCGAGATCGGGGCTCCGAAAGTACAATGGAATGGGACTGGTGGTGCCTACCCAGAGGGCCCGCACATCTACAAGAAAGATGGGTATTACTACGTCCTCATTGCTGAGGGTGGCACTGAACTGGGTCATCGGGTCACTATGGCGAGGTCGAAGAATGTTTTGGGCCCGTGGGAGGCGGATCCGAGTAACCCTGTATTGACGAACAATAATACGGCGGAGTATTTCCAAACTGTTGGGCATGCGGATCTGTTCCAGGATGGTAAGGGCAATTGGTGGAGTATGGCGCTGGCGACGAGGTCTGGGCCTGAGTGGGAGATCTATCGTGAGTACTCTTTCGCGACCAGTGGAAGCCGTTACTGACCGATCTGTACAGCTATGGGACGTGAAGCAGGACTTGTGCCCGTTACGTGGAATGAAGGTGAATGGCCCATCTTCTCCCAATTCCGCGGCATCATGAACGGCTGGGAATTGCCTCAGTACAGCCGCGCGATCCCGGGCCGCGGAAACTTCGTCCAGGATCCAGATGTTTACGACTTCCAGCCTGGTGGTCCGATACCTCGCAACTTACTCTTCTGGCGCTTCCCCGAAGACGGCAAGTTCACTGTCTCGCCACGAGGCCACCGTAACACCCTTCAGATTAGTCCTTCCCGTGCGAATCTGACCGGTATGCCTCTGTCCACCGACAAGAGCCTCACAGGCAAGACTGGACTGTCCTTCATCTCCCGCCGCCAAACCCATACCCTTTTCTCCTTCTCCGTAGACCTAACCTTCAACCCGAGCCAATCCTACCAAGAAGCCGGCATCTCCTCCTTCCTGACCCAACTAAACCACATCGATCTCGGCATCTCCCGCTCCAACGCCTCAAGCGGCTATGGCCACCACTCCTCGCCTTCAGGCCTCGAGTTCCGCTTCCGCATCGAAACAGCCGGCACGATCAACTCCACCATCCCATCCTCCACGACCATCACGCCCGTCCCTGCAGCCTGGTCCCACGGTCCCATCCGTCTCAGCGTCGGCACAGCAAATGCAACGTACTTCCTGTTTTCCGCCGCACCCGCATCCAATCCGAACGCGAGGATCGTGCTGGGCTACGCTTCGGCGCTGGTGGTGAGTGGAGGGAGTGGACCTTTTACGGGGAATTTGCTGGGCGCTTATGCGACTTGTACTGGGGCTGGTGGGAACAGCACGGGGTGTCCAAGTGGTGGGGAGGCGTATGTGGGGAGGTGGAGGTATACTGGGTGGGCGCAGCAGGTTGATAAGGGGGAGTGGGCGGTGGGTAGTACGAGTGATTTGATATGAGGTTTGATGGGCAAGATAGAGGGAGTGACAGAGGAATGATGATATTACGACGCTGACCTAGACTATGAAGAGGGCGAAAGGAAACCACGACCCCATACTTTACGTCAACTGCCACCCCCGAGCTCTGAAGTAGACACTTCACAATCTCCAATCCCAGGGTTCGCTGTCACAGCGAGGAAATCGAATGTGCTAAGTCGTCAGAAGCCTTAAACAGAAGCCTGACGCAAATAGTCGAACAGCGGATGTCTCCCAAGTTCCGGACAGAAACGAAGCAGCTGCACGCGGTGAGGCTCGAGTTCGGCGATTACGCCTTCCATCGGACGGAAGTGTGATGCACGATGTGTTTCATCACGCGTAGTACACACCCTGCACGCACTATGTCCCTTGGACAGCCACTCCCTCTCAGGCTTAGCCATGTACGTTGACCATCCGCGATGTGTTGGAATGAAGCCTGCGATGAAATGATCCTTGAGTGCCGGGTCCTGCTCGAGCAAGTGTTGTATCAGAATATGTTGTCCGATAGCATTACCACTCAGAAGCCTAGCAGAACATGAAGCCATGGGACACGCAATGGAAGCCGTTATGTCGCCTGGAGCTCCGTCATGGGACGTACGAGCGACACAGACTCCATCTGGTAGAGCGACCACGGCGTTTTGGTACTCTTCAAAGGTATGGGTGGCGATGTGAGCAAGGTAGCGGTCAAGCTTCATGTCCTTTGCGCACGTCCAGATGGCGCATCGATGCTTTGAAGCTGCATTAAACACGGCAGAATGTCCGTGCAGCAGCTGTCCCTCCCGACAGTGGCTCAGATGAACATGAAACTCTGCCAGCGATCTCGGAGTCAATTCCTCACATCCTGAGCCGTGACAGCTAAACATCGCCTCAGGTCGGTAGTGTAGGTTGCGAATATGGTCTGTGAGCTTGTCCTGCCTCACAAATCCGCGTGGTAGATCTCTCCTCAAGCAGCCAAGTGCAGGGCATATGTATCGCCTGTCTCGATCATGCATCGAGGACATATGGCGTACGAGATCCGTCCCCCTGCCGAACGTGCAATTACACTGTGACTGTGGACAGTGGACGCGCTTCGTCGACACTTCGATGCTCGACGACGAGGCCACGGACATGCGTCTAGTGAGCGTGCTCTCGGTAATACCGGTGCCTTTCCCGGACTGCTCAGTCGTATCCTGCATCGGCAACGGACCCGTAAATGCAACCAACGCGCAGCTTTCGTCTCTGACTTGCTGGCTCGCCCTGATTCTAGCGTCAGCCTTTTTTTTCCTAGCTCCACTTACCTTTGCTTCCCGGCATCTGGCTCAGGCATCCCGTTAGGGAACAAGAACGCCTTCTCGCGGTCCAGAACTGATTGCCTTACCCAATCATATTCGCCATCTTGGTCCGGCTGCGTTAAGGTGCATTGCGTACACGGCTGGATGCAATCCGACATCGTCGATTGGTCGCAGCTTGCAGCGGCAAAGAAGGCAACCTGGAATGCGAGGTTGGCTTGGCTGGTTTGGTGACGTTGCGAGCGTTGTACGTCGAGCTAGCGGTCGTCGGTATTGTGTGAGAGGCTGCGAAAAGCTATGAGAGACTGGGAGTGGGAGGGAGATTGGCTATATGCTGGAGCGCCGTCGTCTGAGGTCGTCTGAGGTCGTCTGAGGTCGTGTGTCCAAGCTTCGCGCCCCACTTTCACGGAGGGCATTCCCCTTGTTCGCTGAGATGAGTGCCGCTTGCGACACATTGGAATCGCATACCGTACTATATGCGCACCGTTGATACAACTCCACCGTCAGTCGACTGGGGTCTCAAGTGTCACGTCTTTGATGTTTATGGACGTGACAGTTAGAGAGGCCTACCTTGTGGACAGATACTCTGCTACCTGATAAGTGAGAAGAAGACAAAAAGAGAAACTTGATCTGTGATTCGCGCCTATCGACGAGGCTGATCCTCATTAGACTTCTACGGGGCTACCAATTTTTGGGGTAGTTATTGAGTTCATATAGGGATGTTGACGAGATCAGGAATATCGTTGGACCCCGTGGACGTGTTCTACAATCCGAGGCTGCTGCTTAGTCTCGGAGATAGTCGTAAATCTGATGCACCGCCAGATCCGGACAAAGATGAAGCAGCAGCACGCGATACGGCTCCAACCCAGCAATCACGTCTTGCAACGGTCGGAAGAAAGACTGAAAATGCCGCCAGTCCTCCAGGCCGCACTTCCGGCAGACACCGCTGGACAGCGTCCCCCCGTTGGGGTGGCGCATGTGCGGTTTACGCCAGCTCAAGTTGTCGACAAAGCCCGTTAGGAAGTGCTCCTTGATTGCTGGGTCTTGTTGGAGGAGGTGCTCGCTGAGTATGTGCTTTGCGAAGGTCTTCTCGCACTCGGGCCGGGCCTGGCAAGAGCCCAACGGACACTTGGCTGGAATGAGAGTGTACGGCTGAGCGTCTGCATCAGTCCCAGGTGGCGTGAGAAAATCGGCTGCTATGAATTCGATCCCCTCTGATGCCAACTGCTCGCTAGCAGCCTGTAGCTCGTCGAGAGAGTGAGTCTTCAGGTGATCAACATACTCGTGGCCAAACTTCGATACACTGCATGACCAGATACGACAGCGACGCCATAGACGTGCATTGTGTATAGCGACCGCTATGCTGATGTCTGAGGTTTCATGACGTGAGCGCCGAAGCCATCGAGGGTGTTGCCCGCTGGGAAGCTTGACCTGGGCGCCATCGATGATGTCGAGGTGGACGGCCAGTTCGGGAAGCGAGAGGTTGTCTTGACTTTGACAGTCGCGACCGAAACATCGGAAACTTGCTCCCGGCTGGTGGTGTACGGTGCGGATGTGCGCTGCTAGCTTATCGCCTCGAGTGAAGGTTGGTGCAGCGTGTTTCTTGAAGCAGCCGATTGCAGGGCACGCGAATCGCTTGGCTCTTTCATGAAATGACACTTTGTGGCGTGAGAGATCGGACTTCCTGCTGAACGAGCGATCGCACTTGAACTCGGTGCAGAGGAATCGAGTCCCTGCTTGACCCGGTGGCGAGGCTAACGGAGACACAGGTCCGGAACGTTCACTCTCGCTGGAGCATGCCACAGCCTCAGCACCTTGACTGAGTTGACCATCTGATTTGGAGCCTGAGGCATGAACCTCCTCCATAATTAGATTGAGCGCCCTGCGACTAGCGTCAGTCTTTTTTTTATTACCCCACGCACCTTTCTTCTCTCTGCGCCGTCTCCGGAAGCGCCTCAGGAACCATAAGGCCCATCTCCCGCGCCAGCACAAGCCGGCCTACCCAGTCATCTCTCTCAAGATGCATTAACGTATGCTGCGTACCGCTGGGGGCGTGTGCTGACATTGGTGATTGGCCACAGTGCGCAGCCGCTTGAGCGGGGATCAAGACAGCCTGCATATCGGGGGCGGATCGGCCGATGGGAGGGCGTCGGCGGCGCGGTCGGGTGCTTGATCCGGTGATGTGGGAGTCGTGCTTTGCGTGTGATATACTGCAAAACATTGCGGTCTTCTGGGTGTGGGTTGTCAGGCTACTATATGCTCGAGTCCTCCGGTGAAGTCATCTGTGTATAAGCTTCGATAGACCCACTGTTCTGAGGTGAAGGTGAGGCAGTCACTGCAGCATGCCATCGTTGTCACATTGTGGCACGATAAGACGACCAGTGCACGAGAACTCTGCTGAACACGACGACGAGTAGGCGTAAGACCGGTCGGATCTGCGGCCTATCTGGAACGGTTTTGCTCGATCTAGGGTAGCTCAGTAAGCATGCTCTCCAAGATATCGTCTTAGGTTTGTTGGCGATGCTTTGCGCTTTTAGAGACGAGTACACCATGACATGGCTGTGGCGGAGGCCTAAAGTGCAAAGTTTACTCTGACTATCGGAGATGGAAATTACCCGGCCCGCAGCCCTAGCCAAAAACATGGCGATCCAACGATGTCAGCAAGCATCTGTTCGGTCAGCCATCGTCCTCGTCCCACTCAGCATCGACATCAGCCCAACCCATGCCCCATCGCTCTCCTCCGCCCTCACCACAAGATCGCAAGTATCGTGCCTGCTCCCTGGTTTCGCGCCAGCAGCGCGTGGTGAAGTCGTCGCTCACTGACACCAGGTGGCCTTCGGAGGTGAAAGTGAGTGAAGTAACTTCTTTGCTGTGGCCACGCACGAGTGCAGTGCCGTGCTCATGTACAGGTGGGCCTGTTGCAGCACTCGAAAGCCGCGACGACCGTCGTGGCAGGGTGGGAAGCTCTGCCTCATCCTCTTCGGCGTCCTCCACTTTACGATGTCGGTTACCTCGTTGAGGCAGATGTCGTTTATCTGTAGGGAAGAGTATTGGCTGGCCATCGGTACTACCCACAGCTAGAAGCTCTGACTTGTCGCCTTGTGCCGGCCTGATCGATGCGCGCACGTAGAACGTTCCTACACGAAGAGATGGA
The DNA here is from genome assembly GCA_002077065.1 of Cryoendolithus antarcticus. Classification (NCBI taxonomy): domain Eukaryota; kingdom Fungi; phylum Ascomycota; class Dothideomycetes; order Cladosporiales; family Cladosporiaceae; genus Cryoendolithus; species Cryoendolithus antarcticus. The sequence goes on from NAJO01000009.1 coordinate 1,174,856, forward strand.
TGTCTCAAGCCGTAGAGCGGCGCAGCGCCCATACGACCTTCTCGCGCTGCTCGTCGTCCAGTAGGCTTGGTGGACATCTCAGGTGCACAGCCAGACACGAGATGATTGGTAGCATATGCATAGACGACTGAGTCTCGGCAGACAGCGTACACCCTGGCACCATCACCAGATAGTGCTAACGCGCTGATGCCAAAGTGACGGCCATGATTCTCAGGAACAGGCGTGCTGGACACAGGTATCGCGTTCCCACGACGGCCGGCATTGCGCAGATCCCACAGCTTGAGGCTCGCATTTGCCTCACTTGCAGTGACGAGCATGTGGCCACGACCAGCATTGAGATGCTGAAAGGCCGTGACAGAGCCACGATAGCCGTCATCTGCTCCAGCCCTGGAGTTCGCATCCAGACCCACACGATTTCGGTGAGCGGCCCCGATCTGTATCGAGTACTTGGAGTAGAGTGTCTGCGCATCTGACTTGTCAGAGTCTGCCGGCTTCAATATTTGCGTCGCCGTCTTGGTTGAGCATCGTAGGTCCCAAACCTGCACGCTGCCATCTCGACTGCTCGTTGTGAGCATCTTGTCGTCTCCCGGGTGAAAGCGAATCTGCTTGAGACTGCCAGTGTGTCCAGTGAGGTTGTACATTGGCCTCTGAGTATGCATGTCGAACACTCTCGCTGTCTGATCGCCAGATGCTGTGGCGAAGGTGTAGTCGTCCGAGCTGAACGCCACGTCCATGACAGCATTTCGATGCGCCTTGAAGTTGACATGGGGCTTCCTGAAGTCGGCACCATTTGCTGTGTCAATGAGATCAACACTGCCATCTTCGTCTCCGATAGCTACCAAGCTGTTCGTGTTGCAACTCGTCGTGCAGAAGGGCAATGCTTGAGCATGGTAAGGATGCAGATCAGCTGGTGTTGTCACGAAATCGGCTGTCTCTGATCGCCAATCCACTCCATGGTCTGTCCCTCGCCAGCCTCGTGCAGTTGATGCATATCCACCGAAACTCCTCTCGAGGATCCTTCGAGCTTTGCCATCATGTCGAAGTGTTCGGATTGGTAATGGGAACGGTCGCAGCGCCTCCAGCCTATCAGGTAAGTCATCCTCGTCTTCCTCGACGACCTCTGATCCCGCTTGGTCGACACAAAAATCGATGTCGCCTGCTGCTGGGTGTGACCTCCGAAGCGGAGATGATACCGGCGGCGAGCTGCATATGTCAAAGGATTGCTTCCTGCGCTTCGTCGGGCGCGAGGATAGGTTATCGTCTACTTCGTCACCCAAAACACCCTCCGTTTGCGTCGCGTGCCGGGCATTGATGGCATTGCGTGTGATATCTCTTAGCTGCCTTCCAGCTCTGCTTGGCCTTCCTCGAGTGCCTGATGTCACATTTCGAGGCGTGAAGAACTTGGTGAACCTCTTAGGCGTGACTGTGGGTGGCTTTCGAAGCTTCGTACTGGCAGAGACCAGTGAAGCATTCTCGCCACGGTACTTCAGTGGTGAAGATGCCAGGTCCTCGAGGTTGAGTAGGTCAATATCGCCACCTATGCTTGCTTGTGGTGACGAGAACGGCAGGCTCGCCATAGTGAATGATTCCGAGACTTCAGATCATTGCTTCTCCATGACCGTCTAGACTATGCGGCGAGATCACGTAAGATAGGCGTACTTCGACCACTTTATTCAGTCGCGTCCAGGACGCGTCCAAAATTCGGTCTATCTTGCCCCCGAATGCCGACGGGCGGAATGCATCCGCGAAATTTTGTGGTAGCTTCAAAGAAGTTTAGAGATGCAGGTGGGAGATACCATCGAGTATATCAAACTACATTGCTCATCATGTCGTCCACAAAGCGCAAGGCCATCACTGATGATCGGCCGCAGAAGCGAGTGAAGGCAGCGAAGCCTGAGGCCGAGTCGAGACCTGCAAAAAGTGGCGCAAAGCCGGCAAAAGAGAACAGGCCGCCCAAGCCAGAACCGAATGAGCGACGAGGACCCGTGAAGTCGGTGCTGCAGCAGGAGGAACGCAGCTTTCCTCGAGGAGGCGCCAGTGTCTTGACTCCCATTGAGACGAAGCAGATCCAGGCTCAAGCTGAGAAGGATGTTCTCTTCGAGCAACAGACTGGGGAGAAGCCAGTGCGGGACGAGGATGACGACTTGTTCGATGATGTGGCAGAGGCACCGGTCAAGCAGAAGCGGCAGGCCCGCAAGGAAGATGACGGGGAGAAGAAGGTGGCAGCCACCAGGATCCAAGGACTGAGCTACAAGACTCTCGTGCCTGGTAGTATCGTCCTGGGCAGAGTGACAGGTGTCACGGGCAAGGACGTGGCTGTTGCATTGGCCAACAACTTGACTGGCTACGTTCCGATCACTGCAGTGTCAGAACGGCTGAACAGGCGGATCTCTGATCTACTCGCGGAAGACGTGCAGGAGGATGATGACGACGACGACACTGACGTTGACCTGAAGAAGCTGTTCTTTGAGGGTCAGTGGCTACGCGCCAAGGTCACGTCCACTGGACACGACAGTACAGATCAGAAGGCCAAGCGCCACATCGAGCTCTCAGTCGATCCGGTGCAAGTCAATGGTGGACTAGAGGCAGACAGTGTTGTCACTCACAGCATGCTCCAAGCGAGTGTGCGCAGTGTTGAGGACCACGGTGTCATCATGGACTTGGGCCTTGCAACAGATGGCGTACGAGGTTTCATCAGCAAGAAAGAGTTGGGTGCTGCGTACAAGCTCGAGGAGCTGGAAGAGGGCCAAGTCATGATGTGTCTCGTCACTGGCAAAGGTAGTGACGGCAAGGTACTCAAGCTTTCACCAGATGCTGCACGATTCTCCGCCCACATAGGCAACAAGCAAGCTCCTGTTGTCACTGAGGCACCGATCGTAGATGCTTATCTGCCGGGTACGGCTGTCGAAGTCCTTGTCACGGAGTGCAGCCACGGTGGCGTCGTGGGCAAGCTGATGGGCATGGTCAATGTTACCGCCGATCTGGTGCACTCTGGTGTCGGCGAGGACGAAGATCTCTCCGTCAAGTACAAGATCAGCTCGAAGATCAAAGCACGTATCATCTGGTCATTGCCTGGTGATGACGGTGCACGAAAGCTCGGCGTCTCACTCCTCGAGATATTGACGACTCTACCACCACCACCTGATAGGCTGCCTGAGAATGCAAACCCAAAGTTGAAGGCGCTCGCGACATCTGCATCGCAGAAGTTCCCAAACTCAGCTACTATCGAGGATGCGAAAGTCACGCAGGTCATACAAGATCGCGGCATACATCTAGCACTGCCGTCCTTGACTGGGCAGTCGGGTGCCACTGCATTCGCGCACATTTCGCAAGTGTCAGATGCGCGTGTAGAGAGCTTATCATCTACTACAGGCTCCTTCAAGGTTGGCTCAAGCCACAAAGTACGTGTACTGAGCTTCAACCCGATCGATGGTCTGTACTACGTCAGTCTGAAGCAGAGCATTCTGGATCAGGCATACTTGCGACTCGAAGATGTTGCGGTTGGCGAGGTTGTACAGGGTAAGGTCGACAGGCTGCTTCTTGGTGGCTCGAAAGGCATCACTGGTGTTCTGGTCAAGCTTAGCGACAGCATCACTGGGCTCGTCCCGGAAATGCATCTGTCAGATGCGAGACTCGAGCATCCCGAGCGCAAATTCCGAGATGGCTTTCCAATCACTGTGCGCGTTCTGTCAATCGATCTCGATAGACGACAGATTCGCCTGACAGCGAAGAAGTCGCTTGTGAGTGATACTGAGTCAGCTATCTGGAGTAATTACGAGTCACTACAACCAGAAATGGAGTCCAAGGGCACAATAGTCAATCTGCTCGACAAGGGCGCAGTTGTGCAGTTCTTTGGCGATGTGCGCGCCTGGCTGCCAGTGTCTGAAATGAGTGAGGCGTATGTTGAGCGGCCAGACCGACACTTTCGCATCGGGCAGACTGTCACTGCACGCGTTGTCTTGGTCAGCTCAGAGACGAAGGAGATGAAGGTCAGTTGCAAAACTGGTGGAGACATCGACGACGAGCAACAGGATGCCTGGGAGGCTGTGCAGGGTGGTCAGATTGTATCTGCCACGGTCACGGAGAAGACACTCGACAGCGTACTTGTCGATCTCGAGAATGGTCTCAAGGGTATCGTACGCGCAGCACATCTTCTGGATGGCTCGGCTGCGAAGGCGGAAAGCGCGCTGAAGCGGATTCGAGTCGGACAGAAGCTTACAGACTTGCTTGTGCTCAACAAGTTTGCACGCAGCAGGCAAGTCATGTTGACCAATAAGCCTGGCTTGGTCGAAGACGCGAAGAAGGGCGCACTTATCAGGTCCTTCAAAGATGTGAAGAAAGGCAACAAGGTGCATGGCTTCGTGCGAAGCGTCACGCCCGAAGGCGTGTATGTCGAGTTTGCGAATGGCACAGTCGGCTTAGTGCTCAAGACGCACCTTGCCCCGGAAATGCTTGGGCAGGCTGCATTCGGGCTCAGGAAGGATCAGAGCGTCACGCCTTGGGTGTTGAATGTTGATGCAGTTAAGGAGCGGTTTCTGCTCAGCTTAAGAGAGCAGAATGTTGACACTCCGGCAGCAGCACCCGCCGCAAGTCAGTCTGCCGCCGATGCACCAGAGCTTGTCAACCCGGTAGATCCAGCGTTGACGACCACCGCTGATCTCAGCTTGCATACGGTTACGAAAGCGCGCGTAGCGTCTGTCAAGGGCACTCAAATCAACGTGAGGCTAGCCGATAATGCACACGGCCGCATCGATGTGAGCGAAGTCTTCGACTCCTGGGATGACTTCAAGAACAAGAAGGTGCCACTTCAACAATTCCAGCCGAACGACATTCTCGATGTCAAGATTCTTGGGATCCACGACTCGCGAAACCATCGCTTTCTACCGATCACGAACCGTCAGAACAAGAACCCGGTGTATGAGCTTTCTGCGAAGAAGAGCCGAGTACAAGACGGCGATAGCAGTCTGCTCGGCGGGCTTGAGGGCATCAGCGCTGGTGAGAGCCATCTGGCTTTCGTCAACAACCATGGCGATGACTGCGTTTGGGTGAACCTCAGCCCTAGCGTGAGAGGTCGCGTTGCGTTGATGGACTTGTCGGACGATGTTGGTATGTTGAATGATCTGTCAAAGCACTTTGGCATCGGCTCTGCACTCAAGGTCAAGGTCAAGAACGTGATGCCACTCTCGAACCGACTGGATCTCAGTGCGCGGTCTAGCGAAGACGCCGAGAGCGTCACAATTGATACGTTGACGCCCGGGAGCGTCGTCGCTGGCCGAGTGACCAAGGTGTCTGAGAACTCGGTCACTGTCCAGTTGGGTGACTCTATCGCTGGTCCCGTCACTTTGACTGAGCTCAGCGATGACTTCGACCAAGCCGATCCCGCGCGTTACGCCAAGAACGAAATCGTGCGCGTCTGCGTGCTCGACATCGATAGACCCAACAAGCGGGTATACCTCTCCCTGCGTGCAAGCAAGGTTCTCTCATCGACTTTGCCAGTAAAGGACCCGCAAGTCCCGAACATCAACGCCTTGAAGGCAGGCGACATCGTCCGCGGCTTCGTGAAGCACATCAGCGAGAAGGGTGTCATTGCCTCTCTTTCCGCTACAGTCGATGCGTTCATCCGCGTCGCCGATCTCAGCGATCTTTATATCAAGAATTGGCAGTCACACCTGACGCTCGACCAGCTTGTACGCGGCCGCATCATCTCGGTCGATCCAGCGTCGAAGCATATTCAGCTCTCTCTCAAACAATCACAGATCGATCCCAATTACGTGGCACCGCTGCAGTTCAACGACATCAAGACGGGCATGATCGTCACAGGCAAGGTTCGCAAGGTTGAGGACTACGGCGCTTTCGTGGATCTCGACAACTCTCAGCCTAGGCTCAGCGGTCTATGTCATCGCAGCGAGGTTGCGGACAAGTTTGTCAAAGACGTCAGGACGCTGTATGAGGTTGGCGATATTGTCAAAGCGAAGGTGCTGAAGGTTGAGCAGGAGGGCAAGAAGATCAGTCTGGGTTTGAAAACTAGGTACTTCAAGGATGACGGCGCTGAGAGCGATGATGAGGTGGTAAAGACGAATGGGCATGAGGTCGACGACGATGAGGGAAGGGAAGACGCCGCTGCGGGCGGTGTCGAGCTCGACGCAGAGATCATCGGGGCTGACAACGACGAGGAAATGAAAGACGATGTCGATCTCGGCGCTGTTCGCGACATGGACGACAGTGAAGAGGATGGTGTAGCAGTACCTGCAGCGGACGATTCGGACGATGATACGGCTGTCAAGCTCACAGCTGGACTATCTACCAATGGCTTCGACTGGTCAGGCAACGCGCTCAACACTACCACCGAAGTTGACGCTTCCGACTCAGAGCCCGATAGCACCACCGCAAAGAAACGCAAACGTACCAAACCCGAGATCAAAGTCGACCTCACAGCCGACCTCGACGCCCACGGCCCGCGCAGCACCTCAGACTTCGAGCGCCAGCTGCTCGGCCAGCCGAATGACTCAGCCCTCTGGATCCAATACATGGCCTTCCAACTCCAACTCGGCGAAGTCCAGAAAGCCCGCGATCTAGCCGAGCGCGCACTCCGCACGATCCACATCCGCGAAAGCGATGAGAAGGGCAATATCTGGATCGCCTTGCTGAATCTCGAGGCCGAGTACGGCGACGAGGAGAAAGTCGATGGAGTCTTCAAGCGGGCTTGTCAAGTTCAGGAACCGCTGAGTATGCACGAGAAGCTGGCGAGTATCTATATCGACTCTGGCAAGTACGATAAGGCGGATAAGATCTTTGAGCGCGCAGTGGGAAACAAGAGCTTCAGGGCTGTGCCGGATGTGTGGTTGAACTATGCTACCTTCCTCATGAGCACGCATGGTAAACCCGACGAGGCCCGCGCGTTGCTTTCGCGAGCCCTGCAGAGTATCGCCAAAGACGAGCACCGCCTTCTCACAGCCAAATTCGCTGGTCTAGAATTCCGCAGCGCTGGCGGCGACGCAGAACGCGGCCGCACGATCTTCGAGACGCTCGTCGGCGAGTGGCCGAAGTGGACGCAGGGATGGGATATGTGGGTTGATCTTGAGCGTGCTTGCATCGCTGAGGACAAGGAGGATGCTATCGCGCGGTGCAGGAAGTTATTCGAGAGGATGAGTGCGGTGAAGATGAAGAAACGCCGGGCAAAGTTTGTTTTCAAGCGGTGGTTGGAGTTTGAAGAGAAGGAGGGTGCGGAGAGAGATGTGGAGAGGGTGAAGGGTGTGGCGAAAAAGTGGGTGGAGGATGAGGCTGCCAGGCAGGGTGGTACGGATGAGTAAGGCAGTGTGATTGATAGAATGGGTGTACATTCTGTGGAAGACATGAGGTCCATCGAAGACGCTCGGGAATAAGATTTGCGGCGCAGATCTAGATGTTGCTCACTCTCACGTGGCAAGGTACCGAGTTTCGTCACCAGAGCTTACTTCCACCCGACCGCATGCACAAGGCGGGGCTGGATTCTAGAACGGCGATGGCATTTGATGAGTACACAAATACACGTGTTGCCAATAATTTAGGTCAAGTAAGTGAGAAAGCAAGAATTCTTTCGTTTCATTCCTGTGTTTTTTTCGTAAGATATCGTAGACGTCTAGCTGTTCTCGCTCACTGTTTCCCATCAAATCATACCAGAGACTCATTTCGCAACCAGTCATGGCCCAATCTCTCCCCAACATCATAGCCTGGGACTACCAATTCGCGCCCAACGCCCAGAAAGCTCGCAATTACCTCTACGCCACCCAAACACCTTTCAAAATCTGCGAGCAGCCTTTCGTCATTCCCCGCCCAATCCTGCAGAATTTGGGAATTACCTATCGTCGGGTGCCTGTACTGAGTATCGGCAAGGATGTGTTTCCTGATAACACGACGTTCATCGATGCAATGCAGGGGTTGCTTCAACCGCAGGGGAAAGGATTGAAGAGGGGAGCTTTCGATCGGGCGTTTGAGCAGTGGGGTTATGTAGGTCCCTTCTCCGTTATTATCGCTAGAGAGTGGCTGACGAGCGGTGTAGCGCAGCTTCTGGATCGCACTCCCATGTTTACCAGCCGAGTTCATCACGCCGCAGCTGGCCAAGGATCGCGAAGAGCTTTTCCCGGTCTTTGCTCGCGAGGATTTCGGCTCGCTGCAGAACAACGGCAGGTCTGAGTTCCGTGCTTTCCTGGAAAGTGCCGAGAACGACTTTCTCAACAACGAGGGGCCTTGTATTGGTGGCGGGCAGGAGCCGGCTCTGGCAGATATTCATGCCATCTGGATGATCAAGTGGTGGATCCAGACTATTGGGCTGAGTGAGGACGTTGGCCATGGGAGGAAGGAGTTGCCGAGGATCCATCGATGGTCTGTTAAGCTTGACCCGGAAGAATGCCGCTCCCATGCTAACATAATGCAGGATCGAAAGCCTGCCGAAGCAAGCAGACGCGCAGAAAGACGACATGCTCTTCAGTGCCGAGGAGGCAACCAAGCAGATCTTGGGTGACAAATACGCCCTCCCCGACATTGGTGTCGACACGTCAGACGTGCTAGGTCTGCAAGCCAACGACGCCGTCGTAGTCGAAGCCGGCGATGCGAAGCCCGGGAATTGTCCACAACACGGCAAGCTAGTTGGTCTGAACAAGGTCAAGTTCGTGATTGAGCTGGAGAACGGTCTGCGAGTGCATTTCCCAAAGGTTGGGTACTTCATCAAGAAGGCAGGGGGGCAGTCCAACGGAAATTCGTGAGCCTGCAAGGTGCCCGCAGAGTTTGTAAGGGCGCGCGCAGCAAAGTCCCACTTGCTTGCTACTTATCGTCTTTACCAGCTTTAGCGTCATCGAAAGCCTTCTGTCGCTGTCTGTTATTCCAATTGAGTGTTCTTGAGATACTGTCAACCCAGTCCTCTGTCCGGCGATCGAGCGGCAGCACAGTTGGGAAAGGGAAGCGCGATGCTGAGATCGTCACGTAGTCACCGGGCTTCAGCTCGCAGCGTTCTTTGCCGTCAAAGCTAGCCCAGCAGCTTGCTCTGGCGTCGTATGGCACACCAAGTCTTAGTACCATGGTGTCAGGTAAGATGATAGGACGGAAGCTGAGTGTATGCGGCGCGATCGCAGTGAGAAGTATGACGGGGTTATCCGGATGGCAGAGACTGCCTCCAGCCGCCAAGTTATAGGCTGTCGATCCAGTGGGCGTAGCCACAGCAATGCCATCAGCCTGCACAGTGGTGAAGTGCTCGTCATCGCCAAAGACTTCGATAGTGCCCATGGTCGCGCTCGGACCACGGTCGAGTACGATGTCGTTCAGAATGTTGTGTGTACCCATGGGCTCATGAGTGTCAGCCTTGTCCCTGTCATCACCAATCAGTTCTTCGATGAGATCCCGTGATTGGTGCTCCTCAACATCGTCGCGAGGTCGAGATCGCATGATGGTGCCTTCGAATCGTAGTCGCAAAGACACTGTTACACCTTCGGAGAACGCTCTGGTAAGTGTCTTTTGATACTGATCAAAGTCGAACTTCGTCAAGAAACCCAATGATCCGAGTGCGAATGACATGACAGGCGGTACAATGCGTTGGAAGAGCCATGAGGCATAGAGCACAGTGCCATCGCCACCCAACGCAACCACAATCTCAAATTGCTGCGGCTTCTTCTTGCAAAGCTCGTCGTTCCAGTATTTGATGCGGTCCTGATGACTTTGATCAAGTCGCAAGAAATCACCGTTATGGAAGACCTTGTTGTTACGCATGGTGTCTTCGACCCAGACGGTGTATAACTGGCCATCTGCGTTCTGCTGCTGGAGCAGCCACTTGGTCACTTCTCGGGTGTGAGCAATAAGCTTCTGATCATGAGCTTTCGTCAGAATGAACACATTCTTGACCTTGATCAGCAAGCGGAGATGCCCAAGACGTTTCGATAGCTCTCGAATATTGAAGGCCATGTCAGATAGCTGCTTCTTCGACAGCAGTCGAGATTGTCGATGCACTTCGCCATTGTGGGGCGTATCGGCTACCTTGTCAGCTGGTCTCTGTGCAGCCTCACCAGCAGGATTCGGTGTGTGCGTTTCCTCCCTGGCTCGCTGAGACAGAAGAGTGTGCACAAAGCAAGCTGTGTTTGATCGAGCTGATCCCGGTCTTTGATGGCCGTTGCGTGGGTCCGAGATGATTGAGGCTCGACGTCGTCGGGAGTTCTTGCGATCAAAGATCACCTCGAGCTGCTCATGCAAGCCTTCCGAATCGCTGTTCGAGTGTGCTGCTTCCATCTAACATATATGTAAGTGCCTAATGCTGGAAAACACGGGATCTCAAGAACTCTTACATCCTGCATCTCAGAGGACAGTAGTGTCATCGCATCTTCTCGGGCATCTTCGCCGCCTTGATCGATAGACGACATGACGGATGGTACTACAACAAAGCGATGAGATCGTCGAGAAGAGACCACTTCGTGACGATGTACTTGGGTTGGTGGTCCGAGCTTATAGTAAGAGGATTTTGGAAGACCTCACGTCCGCCTAGAGTCCTCCACTAGAGTTTGATAAACTTTCAGACGGCAAGAACTAGTGTTGTCTCTATAATAATGATAGGAGATATTCTAACACCAGTGGATACGCGCGATTCGCCTTGAGGCAGTGTCGCCAGCTATCTATGTACACCACACGACCACGCAAAGCTGACTAAAGCTGACCTTGCATGGTGGCACTACAAACTGGCTCACGACACACGGGGACAGACGATCGAGACTTGGGGGTACAGGCGAAGTGCTGGAAATTTGCTCGAAACTTCACAACAAATCTAGACAATGGCGAAATACACAATCACACCCTGGCGCCACCACTCCGACCTCCTCACCGTCCGCTCCCAACTCTACAGCCCAGATCCCATCCTCCGCCAAACAGCAGTCTCCCGCACAATGGCCTGGAAACTCCGCGGCAACCTCCCCCACGCCGTCGAATCCACAGCCCTCCTCGTAGATGCCTTCCTCCACCACGCCTTGCCCTCAAACTCCCCCTTCAGCATCCGAGCAGTCTACAGCGCGGCGTTCACGCGTTTTGTAACGGGTTTCTGCGATATTGGCAGGAACCGGGAACGGGCGCTCGAGCCAAGCAGTATGCTGGAGATTGCGAGGCAGATTGGGATGCCGGCTGAGTTTGTGGCTTTGAGGCATGAGGCTACCCATGAGGATTTGCCGAGTGTGCAGCGGCTTGTCGCGGCGTGTGAGCAGGCGTTGGAGTGGCTGTGGGATGTTTACTGGTCGAAAGTTGATGCAGTCGCTGTTGTGGTGGCAAAGCAGGCGGAGGCTGTGGATGTTGCACACGTCACCGTCGAAGCGAGGCGAGTCTTTCGAGACTTCAGAGGAGCGAGGAGGACAGCTTTGAAGAAGCAAGGAACGCACTCACAGGAAGCGCGATTAGTGGTTACAGAAGCCGCAGCCAACCTGCGATCACTTTGTTCCAATAGAGCTGAAGCTACTGAGACCGCAATTGCCGTATTGGTAGCTGACGAGCTGCTGTACCCTTCCGAACGGGAGTAAGTCTGGCCCTCATGATGGCTCATGGTACTTGTACTAACTCGTTCAGGCTGGGAGCTCCACTTGGCGGCGCCTTCATGATCTGGGACGACCTTCTGATCGACATAACCGATAAAAGCCCATCGAGTCTGCGGGTACTGACGAAGACGATGTTCAATCGCATGATCTCCCCTGCCATCACGAGAACGACTAGCGATATCGGAAGCGATGCATTGTTCATCTGGCTAGCGCACATCGCATCGTCTGAGGCGTGGCAAACTGTTCGTGAAGGGACAGGATTTGACGTCCAGACTGATGTAATGCGAGAGTGCTGCCTTCAGCCCGGGCATTGGTCGTATCTCTTGGGCACGGCGTTGCTGAAGAGCAGCCGTGATGATATGTTTATCGAGGCGTGGTCAGATCTACTGCGGGCCAGCGCTGTCAATACCGATGGTGTCGAAAAGGGCGTCAATACGCACGATGTCTCAAACGAAACATCGTCACTGACCAAGATGGACGCCGAGGCTGGGAAATTCGCAAAGGCCAGTGATCTCACAAGCTCCTGGCAGCAGGCCCTCTTTGCACCTCAGGCAGCAATCGGGGTCGTCAGATAGCAACGAAGTTCGTCCAGATGACTACTACCAATGCAGCCAGCACAGCAAAGATAGCCTTGTCAATCCATGCCGGGATACTGTCCGCCTGCACGGGCACAGGTCTCGCAGCATGTGCTTGCTGAGGAACAGCATGTGCCACCGCTTGAGGTATCGTTGGCTGAGCGGCGAGCGGATCGCTGGCCGGTGCCGGAGTGGGAGCTGCATCCGCAAGCGTAACCGCAACAGCTGCAGGCGCAGCACTCTCCACCCCCTTTCCCGCCTCCACCCCCTTTCCCGCCTCCACCCCCTTCCCCAAGTCCTCCCTATATCCCAGCCTCAGCTCCTCCGGCACGACCTCCTGCTTCACTTCCCCACCAGCCTGCCTGACAGCCTCGTCCTGCCCCTCCATGATCTCCACATTCGTCTTCCCACAACTCCCGCATCTCCACGCCCCGCTCCCCTCCGCAAACCTCCGCCTTACCCCATCACTACTCTCCATCCCCCCCAACTGCCCCTTAGCATCCGTGTCCATGAAACTCCTTATCGCCACCAACGCAGTCCTGATCCCCCAAGCAGGCTGCCAGCTCTCCTCATGATGCCCCGAAATACTCAAACAAATCTCCCTATTCACCTCGAACCTCCCCGTCGGCGTGAGGAAGCGAAAGGAAGGCGGTTTGAGAGGGTAAGCTGGCGGGAGGACTATGCGGCCATGGTATAAGCCGCCTTCGAACGGGGAGGGCGAGGGGGGCCCCCGTAAAGTGAAGTGCCATTCGAAGAGATCTATTTCTAGGGGTGCGGCGGCGTAATCTGGGGAGGGGGAGGAGGCGAGCTCGGAGGCTTCGCGGAGAATGCGTTTGATTGTGGGGGATTTGGAGGAGAAGCTTGGGGAGGCCATGGCGATTTCGGGACTGATGGTGAACTGGGTGTGATGCGAGGTGCGAGACGGGGCGAGAAGGAGGACTATGTTGGTATCATGGTGGAAGAGGTAGCGGTAAGGTAGTGCAGAACAGCCACTGTATCAGTACGAAGGTTCAGTCAATGTATTGTCATGATAGTGGAGGACAGATTGCAGCACTATATGCAGGTACCGTGTAGCTCTGCTGACGGCAACACCAGTCGTCCCCAATGTAGTCAGCACTCGCAGAGAGCATCGACAGCAGCGTACGCTTCATATTCTCTTTGCTCCGCATCACCATGATATGCTTCGCTTTGCGTGCGAGATCTTATCCCGGAGTAATCTATCATCTATCGTTACATCGTCCATTGACCATCAAGTCATCACCCGAGCTTTGCTGCAGCACCCTCGACCCTCGCAGTCACATCATCTAAGACAGCGAGCTCCGCGATAGCCTCATCACTGCTCTCCTCTCCTAGCTCACCATTGGCGCCCAATGCGGCGCCAAACCGTTGTGCTGCCTTCTTGAGAGGCTGCACGAAGTCCGCCATGATACCGCTGCTCTTCCACCATTGTTGGATATTGAGAAGCTGCCTCATAGGTGGCGCAACAATCAGCGGGTACAGAAAGTTCATGCTCGCCAGGTAGAACGACAGCTTCGCTGCAAAGGTCATGTATGCTGCCGAGACAGGTGGTGTTAGAAGGTCGGCCTCGACTGAAGGGAAGAGGAAGGGTGAGAGCGACTCCAAGGCCTTTGGTGTCGCGAATATCGATGTCTTCGCTGAGTTTTCATCTTCCGAAAACACTGCCTCGAGTGTTTCCCCCTTCATCCAACCCACAGCGCTGACCTTTAGATTCTCAAACGGACAGTGTTCAAGCGTGTCTCGTATGAAGGCCAGTCTGACTTCGGCGTCCGGTTGTGAGCGCAACACAGTGGTAGTGAGGTAGTGAGCGTGTCCTCGAAGATTCGGCGAAGGACAGTTGGACGACAGCAGAGCTGTCAGCTGAAGGTATTGATTGAAGTCTTCATCGCTGTCAGGCGAGCCTATATGATTGTACTCGAGACAGAGCAGGCCGAGGGTCAGACAGGCATCGATCAGAGCGTATGGCTCTGTGCCGAGAGTACCCGTGCCTGATGCCGGTGGCGAGAGGCAATTTTGTAGAATTGTGAAGTGGGTTGGGAACAGGCTGATAAGATCAGTACCTGCGCTAGGCTCAGGTTGGTACAGAACGCTCGCGGCTTGACGACCAGCGTATAGTAGTAATGAGCCGATGCGTGAGAGTGGTATGTCGGCTGCCGAGTTTGGTGGGTCATCTTCGTCGCTGGTGGTCGTTGGAAGATCTTCGGCAGCCGTAGCTGCTGCGAGGACATCGCTGTCTTCGATCCGTAGGTCCTTCGCCAGCATGCCTAGTTGCGCGACAGCATCGAATCGGATATGTAGATGCTCCTCGTCCGCGAAACGCGATGTGATGGTGGTGGTATGTGGTATAACGCGAGCAGGGTGTAATCTCTCTTGTATACGTGAACACCACGCGAGGCCTGGCGCATCGTCCGAGGCTGGTATGTTCAGCATATACTCCTCAAGTACGTGCGTCACGAAGGATTGCCATAGCTTCGTTTGTATAGCGCTGTCCTCGGGTGACGCGGAAGACGTTGTATCGGCCTCGGGATCGGCAGCATTGGTCGAGGTCGCGCTCGACAGAGCTTTCTGCATCGTACCGCTGCTTTTCCGTGATGGCAGAGCAGGTCTCTGAATGCCCTGAACGGACTTCACGAATTGCACAATAGCCACGATCATGTCCTCGCGGTGGGTAATCGAGTTCGAGAAGCTTGCCAGGACTGCCTGTAACGTAGTACTCAAGAAGCGCGAAGGGAACTTCGTCCTGATACGCTTATGCAGAATCGAGAGCATCGATAGCAATGCGATGAACTGGCTGACCTGCAATGGCAGGGCAGGAAACGCCTCCACTGCGTGTGTAGGCTCTGAGCTTGACCCTTCTGTGGCTGCAGTTCGAAGTGGCTGCTTCGAAGCGCCTGATTCAGTCTTCTCCAGGCCGTCTTCAGGATCGTCGATAAGACCATAGTCGATCAGTCGCAAAGATTCAGTGACCTTGAGAATGACCTCGCGCGGGTTGCCCAGACGAGCGATGTCCTGAAGGCACTCGGATGATTTTGGTAAGAGTGGTGCCAGCAAGTGGACGAGATCCCAGCCGATGTTTGTAGTCAGCGTTTGATCCTGGAGCACTTTGTGGAGGACTGGGAGGTTGTCTTCTGTGAGGTAATGCTCGACGATGGTGAGATAGCTAATGTAGTCGGTCTCTGGTGGAAGTGCTTTGATGAGCGGGTTATCGCTCTCGGGAGCGGCCATGACTCGAGGCTGTGCTTGTGAGTATCGTTCTCCTTGCTCGACCTTCCGTATTCTCTTGTCGTATTCAATTGCTAATGTTAATCGAGCTCGGTCAGTGTCTGGAATAGACCAGTGTCGACCTGAACTACGCGATGACGGTGCTACTCAGACAGCTGACTATCAGTATCCCACGTTCTAGGAGCTATGGTAGCAGGACCCAAGTAAGTCGACGTGCGCTGTATAGTCATTTGTCTAGTGAACGGAGGGATGCTAAGCCATCTGGGCGTTCACTTCACCTCGGCGCACCTTCCTTGACCGAACGTGCTCCACAGAAAAGTTCTGGCTGCACCTGCATCCAAACACCTCACTGCACCTCCAATCGCCCAACATGGCGCGCAAATCCTCGACTCCCACAACAACCACAACTTCCACCCCCGACACCCGCACGGTAGCCGCCTACAGTGCCTCGCAACCTTTGTTCGATAGAATCCGCGCTTCAGTCACAGCTCTAGACGAACAGAAAGCACACCTGATCACAGCTCGCGTAGTCGTACAGCAAGTGCACGTCAAGCTCCCGAACGGCGACGCTGAGAATAACGGGCTCGTACATGAGACGTACATCGATCGACTGGTGAAAGCATGGACGACTACGACGAATAGCTATCTGGGCGTTTTCGAGGAGCTCCTGAAGCTACAGGCGCCTGATGAGGTGCATGGAAAGGTCGCAGGGCCGTTGTTCGAGGAATTTGAGGCGCTAAAGGGTAGTGTGGAGAAGGCGAAAGAGGCGGTGCTGGCTTTCAACCCCGCCGCAAATCCGCCCCGCGCTGCGCTTGCAGCAAAGCGCTTTGCCTCAGCTATGGACGACGGTGACGAATCCACGTCCGAGACATCATCGAAGCGCGCCGACCTCGAAACTCCCAAGCGCATCGAACAGACGCAAACCCCAAGGCTATCCAAGCGACAGCGCAAGATCCAAGTAGCTCAAGATCGTCCTCCCGGCGTGCGGCCGTGGGAGAAGCCGAATCAGCGTCAAGGACCACGGCAACAGCGGTTGGCATTGCGGAAAGCGAAAGAGGCAGCCGCATCGTTCGAGCAGACCGGAGCGAACAACACACCACTCGGAGCTCGACAGGCGGAGCCGCAGGTGCAGTACGAGGACGTCACAGCCGAGGCGAGCGCGAGGTTGCAGGCGAAAGACGAGGGGAAGAAGGCGAAGAAGCGGAAGAGGGATAGTGTTGGTAGTGGGGTTTTGGCTGCTGAGGTTGGAGGGGAGGAGAGGGCTGTGCAGATTAGGGATGCGGGGTTGAAGGAGAAGCCTGCGAGGAAGAAGGTGAGAGATGCTGAGGGCGAGGGTATGAGGGTGGATAGTGTTGACGGCGAGAAGAAGAGCAAGGGGAAGAGGGTGAAGGCAGAGGATGGGGGTGTAGAGGAGGGAAATGAGGTGAGGAAGAAGAGGAAGAAGGTAGAGTGATTGAGACCTCCATGGCCCAAGTGGCTTTACGACTCCTTCGAAGTCTCTTCCTCCCCATCCTGATATGGCCGCAATTCGCTACCATGGCTGATTTACCGCACTGACCGTTCCGATGCGACACCACGCCGTTCACACGAGCAGCATTCGATACCCACCAGATCAATCATCTCACTTCAGCAGGTCCGGTTCACGTAGGGGATCTGATAGCGCATTCATCCTTTCCGTGCGGCCATGCGATCCCACGAGTGGATGCTGCTCTCGGCGTCGGCAGAATTATTAAGCATAACGCACTGCCGGTGTAGAGCTAGGACCTTTGTGGCATGCCGAGACGCTGCAAAACTGGGCTATCACTCGTTCTTGTAAGTAGCAATGCAGCAGATCGAGGCACGAAGAAGCTATCGCACAGCAGATATGCTTGGCATCGAGTCGTTCCAGTCCATTCAGTCAAAGTCGCGTCATGATCCGAGAGCGTGTGTACCTTACGAGATGTCAGTACTATGAACTATGAGACTCTCCACATGTTAACCTCAATCGTATGGACTACTGTCAGACTAGTTGCGTATGTGTATGTCATCCTCAATCACCGGGGTGAATTAGGACAGCTCCAATATATGAAATCATCACAAGCATATCGGGCATAGGGGGGATGTATAGTAAGACTTACTCAATGTTTCTCGAGAGCAGAACCTGGAGTTGGGATTCGAGCCTGATCCTGGCCTTGTTCAACATCGGATACCCAGTCGCTCGTGAATCGAAGATCATGACGCAACGACTTGTCTCAGTCCTCGTCAAAATCCAGCTTGACAGGTTTGCCCTTCTTCTTCGCTTTCTTCGTGGTCTTCTGCTCGCCTTGAGGTTCATTCTCGACTTCCTCGTCTTGCCCTACGACTTTGGCAGCTTTTCGCTTCTTCGCCACAGCTCCATTGACAGCTTTCACCTGCTTGCCATCACTCGCATTTCTGTTGTCAGGAAGTGCACCCGACACCTCAGCCTCATCCTTCGCATCTAGCTCTCCAGTGACTGTACCACCAGCAGTCTCATCCGGTGCCTGCACCTTGGTAAGCTCTTCGAGCTTCTCTTTCGAGACGTGCTCGCCGATTTCGTCTACCACTGTAGGTCCATCGTCGTCGTCGAGGTTCTTAGCTTTCTTCGGGCGAGCCACCTGTCTCTCGTGTCGGTCTGGGTCGTCATCAGAGCCATAGCCGGTATTCTTGGCGTGAAGACGCTGCAAGAACGGCGGAAGATTGGAGTCGTAGGTTAGGTCTTTGGATTTGATCTTGCCGGACATGTTATTCATGGCGTCCGCGGTACCTGCGAGTGTCCACGCTCACATGCGGATACCAAGTCCATGGTCATAGCTTTCACACATCATGCTCCTGCGTCTTCGTGGTAATTGAACTGGACCTTTTCGCTTCATGTGGAGTCTAATATCCTGAAGCCTCAGGCATGAGTACCTTATGCCAAGCAACGCCGTTGACTGCAACAGCGACTTTTTGTTGGTACGTAGAAGCTTCAGGAGGCTAACACTTTCGCGCTACATTGTCCAACCAAGCGCACGCAACCCCAAACACCAACGACCCTGAAAACTGCATCTCATTCCACATCCATCATGGCGGACGAAGTGAAGACCACCGAGCCCAAGATGGAGGGGACCTCAACATCCACCCCCTTCGCTTCCGAAGAGAAGCCAAAGACAGTCACCGAGAAGGCCGCCGAGACCGCAACAGCAGCCAAAGACAACGTGTTCTCCATGTTTGGTGGCGGCGGTGCCAAGAAAGCCGCCCCCAAAGCCGACGACGACGAGGAGAACGACCGCTCCGGCTCCGCCAAAGCCCAGAAAGCCAAAGAGGCAGCCGAAGGCGGCGACGAGGACGAGAAAGCCGACGAGGAGGAGGCTGACGTGCACTTCGAGCCTGTTGTCCATCTGACGGAGAAGGTGAACACGGCTACGAACGAAGAGCTGGAGGAGCAGACTTTCAAGATGAGGGCGAAGTTGTTCAAGTTCGATCGTGAGAGCAGGGAGTGGAAGGAGAGGGGCACGGGGGATGTGAGGTTGTTGAAGCATCGGGAGAATGGGAAGACGAGGTTGGTTATGCGGCGGGATAAGACGCTGAAGGTTTGCGCGAATCATTATGGTATGCTGTGTATCCTTTTGTGGGAAGGTATCACGTTGCTGACCACAGTCTAGTCGTACCCGACATGAAGCTCTCGCCCAACGTCGGCAGTGATCGTAGCTGGGTGTGGAATGCTGCTGCTGATGTGTCAGAGGGCGAGCCAGAGGCTCAGACGCTCGCCATCCGCTTCGGCAACTCGGAGAATGCCAACCTGTTCAAGGATGCCTTCATCAAGGCGCAGTCGGAGAACGAGGCGCTCTTCAGCAAGACGTCGTAGGCTAGACGTCATCATCTGGCATGTCACCCTCAACATTTAGCGGGTGAAGGAGTTACGAAGATGCCACGGGCTATTGAGACAAAATATCGCGACCATAACACTGCGAGTCAATCCTCCACGCCCACTCAGCACGATCAGGCTGCACAACCCCGCCATCAGTGCTGCCGGCCCATGAGCGCTCCGGCCGCTCCACACACCCTATGCACTGCACCGCCTCACGAAACCCACATCACGCATCAGCACCAGCGTTAGCATAGCACTGTCTTCGCCGCCACCTCGATCCGGCGGCGTACCCTTAGATAGATACTGAGGCGGAGCATATGAAGCTCTGCCCTTCGTCGCCCTGTTCCCATGACATTCGACTCACTTTATCGATGATCAGGTCCCTTGCCTCAAGAGACGCTTCCAAGGAACGCTTCAGTGAGCTTTGCTCTCACGGCGCATCAAAGCTCGAGTGAGCCTGTGTACTCTTTACCACAGCATATGTCATGCAGGGACTCCGTGTTAGCACATGCTTCGAACGCTGCAGCCTGTAGTTCCTTTATTGTCTTATTAGAGCGACCATCACTCAGTACACAATATGCCAGTACCAGCCCCCACGTTCTGAAGCTCGGCCTTACATACCTCCCACCATAGTTTGACCTCGTCGACACCACAAGCACTCTAAGCCCACCCATACACCATATCACTTCCTCAGCAAGATCTCTTACCGACCAATTGACTCTGCTACTGGACGCGACCACTTTCCGCTACCAGCGACGACCTCACACGCAAGAGCGCCCTCACCACACGTCTTGCGCCGCGCCCGCTGGCGCACCCTACCAGCACCATGCCTGACGTGCGATATCCCTGAAACATCCCTCCTCATGGGCCCAAACTGACACTCACTGCACAGGTCAAACGCACCGTCCGCGTCATAACGCAACAACGCACCACCGACGAGACACCCGAGCAAGAAGGCTTCCCCATGCGCGCCTGGAACATCTCCATCCACCTGCTCACCCCCTCCGGCGACCTCCTCCCCGCAACATGCTACGAGAAAGTCGTGTATCTCCTGCACGAGACCTTTGGCCCCAAACGCATGCGACAGACCTTCAAGGAACCGCCGTTCACGATCCACGAGAAGGGATGGGGTGAGTTCGATATGAGTATTCTGCTGCAGCCGGTGGGCGGCAACCGGAACGCGGAGCAGACGCTACAGCATGATGTGAATTTTCAGAGTGGGCCGGAGTATGAGAGTACGCATCAAGTCACTTTTAAGAACCCTAAGGGCGCGCTGCTGGAGGCGTTGAGGGAGAGTGGGACTGTGGGCGATGAAGGGGCTGTGAATGGGAAGGGTGGGGCGGTGGGTGGGACGCCTGGCGCGGGACCGAAGAAAGTCAGGAAGGCGCAGAGTAAGAGCGTGGATATGGAGAAGCTTGCTGAGGCACTGCCTATGCTTGGGGAGGAGGAGTTGTTGCAGGTTGTGCAGATGGTGCATGATAATAAGACGGAGGAGACGTATACTAAAAACGATGTTGAGAGTACGTGTTTGTTCTGTGAGTGTTGGGTGGTGTGTTGAGATTGCAGGCTAACAGTGTGAACAGACGGCGAATTCCATGTCGACCTCTACACGCTCCCCGATCCGCTTATCAAGCAGCTATGGGACTTCACGACAAGCAAGGTCGATATGAGCCAAGTCGCTTAGGACTCTGACTTTTCTCATACGCCTCCCGAAATCTCGATCGGGGTGCGCACCACGCACTCTGCAGCACCGGCGAAGAACTTACGGAGTCGGTATGACTCGTTATCTCGACACTCGGTGTGACCAGCTTGAGGAGCGATAACGATCGTCAGGCATGGAGAATACTGAGTCGTAGCATCACGGCAGAGTGACGGCTCGGCGACTTGATGTATTCATAGGACTTCGTCACAATCTGGTGCCGTGGGGCGGGTACTTCTGGGCGTGCACTTGGGATATGACCAAAAGTCATAGTGGGAGCGACGGCGTTCCGGATGAGCTACGAGCCATGGCAACGATCTGCTAGCATTCGGTACTTGGAAGTATGACTTTATTGACCTCTCACCTTCCTCCCTCCAGATAATCGTGGAACACTGATACGTTGACACCTGCGATAGTGTCTCGTGAGGCCGCCGAATCGCTGGAAGAGACTGTAGCGACTGACGGAGGCAACGGTGGGGAACTAACACGATCCTTTCCGGCTACCGCCAGTCTTGGTAACACGTTCAGCCTTCGCAAGCCATGGCGAAACATCGTGGTCAGTTGCTCAATAATTATGGTTCCCACATTCGCCCCAGGACAGCCGTGCCAACGTTTCGGCAGATTCACGAGGGCTCCGAAGAGCTTGCGCTCACGAATCCTGGCGCCATCATGTATGGCAACTCAAATCGGCGCAGATTCAACAAGTGACCAGGCGTGTTCTGCTTTCCCAAGTTCGAATGTGTACCTACATGAGACTCGGATTCGGCGAAGCTTCGGCAGGTGTAGTAACCATGCAGTGCATACCGAGACAACTCTAGAGCAGAACGTGGCGCTAAGCTAGCTTCAATGCAGACTGCTGACAAAAGACGTACCGATCGAAAGACCACGATCTTGATCAAGCTGGTGGTGGGAGGGTGCAGGCCGTCCACAGCGGCTGCATCGCCTCTGCCGCAATGTTATAAGGTGTAGCAACGGCAAGTGCGCCTCGTCAGTTTAGCTTGCTCATTCCCTCCCCGAAGTTCAACACAACGAGGAATCAGACGAGCGGCAAAGTCATATTGTTTACGTTGTCGCTTGATTCGAGTCGAGCATCCCACCGATCTCAGCATCATGAGTCGCATTCTCCTGCCCTCCGAAGGCGCTCAAGGCGGCCCGCATAGCAACGACGCCACTGCTACATGCTTCTGCGGTGCCGTACAGATCCTCTTTGTATGACATGGCATTTGATCTCAGCAATGGGTAATACTGATCATCGAACGCAGCCCACTGAGGCGCCTGGCTTCGTTGACAGCTTCATCTGCACCTGCTCCGATGGTGATTTCACCTCCTTGCTACAGGAATTCGCAGGCCTCATGCTCATCCTTCAATCTAGACCACAAAATCACCGCCTCAATGTTCGCCTCCAACTTTGTCGTTCGAAAAAGCCACACTACCCACGTGCGTGGCAAAGATAAGCTCACCAAATTCGCCCAGTCAAAGACAATCGCTAGCGGCAACACAATGGAGAGCAACTTCTGCTCGATTTGCGGCACTTTGATGTATGGCATCTCTTCCGGATTTCCGGGTTTGCTGATCACGCGGATTGGCACGATCGACGACTTCAATCTGATGGAGACGAAGATCAAGCCGAGGTTTGAGATGTATATCAAGAGTTGTGTCGCGTGGTGCACGGGCGCGGGGGAGTCGGGGGTCAGCCAGTTTGAGGGTGCGGGACCGCTGGGGGAGCCTCATTGATGACCCGTTGTAATCAATTGAGTGACTGTCTACAAGTATTATATTGGTGAGATGGCTTGGCCGCCAGGGTAGTATAGGTAATCGCACAGGAGAGCGACTGGTGCAGCACAGGTTTCAAGCTACTGATCCTTTGGTAATCAGAATGCTACATGGTTCGCTCGAATCGGTGAGCGCCAGTGTGGTGTTGTCACTGATATCTCCCATCGTTCCGGTGACTACACAGCCTCGTCCGTCGGCATCATATTCGGATGGGATTCGATAGCCACTGCTTCGTCTCCCGATCCAACAACTTCGTCTCCGCTTCCCTCCACTCACGCCTCACAATCTCAGCTCGAGCCGGCGAGCGCGGCGTGATCCTGGCAGGGAATTCTTCCGGCATACACACGAAGCCTTGAGTGAGCTTGTCCTGGTCCGGAATGACCGGCTTGCCATCGACTCCCTCCATCGGTGCGATATCAAACGCCCACAATAGCCTCGCAATACCGAGCCACAAGCTACGCTCGGCGACGTGCATACCAGGGCATATCCGGCGACCGGCGCCGAAGGTAAAGGTGTCGCGCTTCGAGCCATCTGGATTCGATGCCGAGTCGAAAAGCGAGAGATGATCGCTTTCGTACCGACTCGGCCGGAACTCGCGTGGATTTGGAGCTCGCTTGGGGTCCATGTTGATGGCCCAGACATTGTTGAGCACGCCTGCGCCTTTCGGGATGAAGAAGCCCTTGTATGTGTCGTCTGCGTTAGTCGCGTGAGGTACAGCTCCGAGAATTGTGGTGGGCATCCAGCCTGAAAGTGTCAGCAATCGACAAATCGATCAGCAAGGCGGGATGGCAGGCTCACGTAGTGTCTCCTTCATCAAACATCGGACGATGGGTAGCTTCTCGGCATCGGCCATGGTCGGCAGCCTCTCCTTGCCAACAACGCGGTCTATCTGCTCCTGTGCCTCTCGCTGAACTTCTGGATAAAGCAGCATTGCCTGAACGAAAGCGTAGAGCGTATTCGAGGTCGTGTCTGATCCAGCTTCGAGTAGGGTCCCGGAAATGTATGCCTGCCGATGAAAGAGTCAGCGAACTCGTCCCCTACCATCGTCGGATACGTGACTCACCGCCTGAGCATCGCTAAAGCCATCCTTCTCTTGAGCCTGCGCCATGCCAACACAAAAGCATTGGCTGATCGTCCCATTGCGGATCTCTTCCTTCGCACGCAGCCAGTGGCCTAGATAGAGTTCTCGTTCTGCCTTGTGAAGTGCCTTAGCCTTTGCTTTGGTCGGTAAGAGGAAATCAGGCAGTCGCCGAAGCAAAGGGAAGAAGTCGATCAGTGCCGCTGGGCCAGTCTGATTGATATCGGCGAACTCGCTGAACCCATCGAATAGCTGCTGCATCTTGGCATCCTCATATGTGGGTGTTCGCCATCCGAAAACCATGGATGTTGTCAGTGCGTTGGAATAGCGTCGGATGTGGTGGAGGAAGTCATTCGGAGTGTCGAGGATGTCATTAAGCATGTTCTGGTTCTCGAGCTGCTGATATGGGACATAGCGAGCGGCAATGTTCTGGTTGAGTAGGTTATGCACCATCTTCCTCATCTGTATCATGTAAGATTTCTGTAACCCAGGGCTCACTCTGCCATGCTCACCATTCGCCAGTGAGAACCATATCCCTGCAAATGAGTTAGTACAACGCCGCCTGCGGTAATGCGACATTACCCACCATCATCAGCATTCTCAACCCATCCGAGCAAAGGGTCTGCCCAATGTATAGTTCTGGTCGATCAGAGTACGTGCCGCTCCGCCTATCGAGGAGCTCCTTGACAGCCTCATCGCTCGACAGGACGATCATGGTTTTAGTGCCCAACATCAGACTGTAGCAATCGCCATACTTCTGTGCCCATGCTTGGAATTGCAGATGAGCATCTTTCGTGGGCATCTGGTGGATGTTGCCGAGCAGAGGGATAGTCGGCGGTCCAGGTGGGTATCCCTTTGGTCGGCGACCGATGCGCAGTAGGCGTAGAGTGCCTAGTACCAGTGCTAGGCCAGCTATGGCGATGATGAGAGTAGAGCGATCCATGGCGCGAGACTGTTTAGCAGCAAGTGCACTCAATTTGCAATGGTATGGATCGCAGGGGTGACCAGCTTATGTAGACTCCGGTCTTAGATGGGATCGAGGCCATGATCTGCGGCAGCCCATGTGGGCATACCCCAGGTGCCGGCGACAGGCATGTTTCTTGGCTTGCACACTCGTTGCACACACGAACAGCTTGAGCTTCAGTCGAATATACTTCGCGTACTTGCGGGGGTGGGCCAAGGTGTTCCAATGTACCCCAGAGCTGTGGGAGGCTCGGTGGGAGGTTCGGACGTGGGGGTGGGAGAGACTTCAAATGACAACCTTCTGGAAGTCAGCAATAAGTCGATTCACCTGCTGCATGCTCGTCTCATCGTAGTGCGACAGTATATTTTCGGTCTCGTCGGCGTCATTGCTGCCGTCCATCGTGAGTGGACTCAGATTTGCCATGGTCGGTTGCGCGGCCGCTGCCATCTTGTCGGTCATGAGCTTCGCCAGCAGCCAGTACTCTGGACAGAATCGCGAGAAGCCAACACGCTTCCACATGGTCTGTGGTGTTGGTTCTGTGCCGATCAGGGTATCATGGTGGAGAGATTGTCGATATGTTGTCGAGTAGATCCTGAATGCTTCCATCCAATTGAGAAGTGCATTGCGGACTGGTGTCAAGTGTAATTCCTGACCGAACGACTGCCGGATTTGAAATATGATAGAGTGCAAGGCTATGAAGTGTCAGCTAGGGTGAGATTCTAGGCCCATGATAGACTTACACGATGTCAACACGAAGAGGTTGAGAGGTCCAAGATCAGCCAGCGACAGCTGTAGGGGGACGTCGTTGCTGCTGTGGCACAACCTTCCAACTATGTCGGCTAGCACCAAGCCTGTGGGACATGTTTGCGTAATAATCTGCTGATAGCACTCGAGAGACGACTCAGCTTGGAAGCACGCTTCATTGTGCGCAAAGTGCATCCTGAGCTCTTTGATTGCGATTCTCGGTGGAAAATTGTGGAAGATCACGAATGCGGTATCCAGCAAGAAGATCCAGAGTAGCACCCTGATGAACTGCTCACGGACCGCAAAGTCGTGCCATGAGAAGTCCGAAGCGAAGTGGTAGTCAAGATGCCGAGCATTCGCAAAGCCCAGATCTCGTGCTCTCGCCACGACCGCACTGTAACGTGAACGCCGTATGCGTCGTCGACTCGCGACGCTACCTTCCCAATTCTGATACAAGCAGACAACGTAGGCAGCTTGCAACACTTGCACGTCTGCCAGAGAAGGAAGGTCATTCTGCGCATCGTCGTTGGCGCAGACGTCGAGATCGGCAAAGACTATGTCTTCGACAGTGTTGAACCAGAGCCTTGCAGAGGCAACGTCTTCAGCAACGGGCGAGACAGCTGCGCCAATCACTGCCATCGCTGCGACTAGTGATATTGTCGCAGTTGTGATGTCGAATGAGCAATGTACGAAATTGACATTGGGATGCCAGATGGCCCAGTACAGCGAATGATAGAGTCGCAGTCTGTCCGGCGCGAACAATCTGCGACACGATTGCTCCGTGACTTTCGACCATTCGTGCTCGACTGGGCTGTTTCGTGCCTTTGTACGAATAGTCTCGCATAGCACGCTGATGATCTCGTTGGATTTGGCCGTCAACGTCCCATTTGAATCGCCTGTAGAGTATTGCCAACGATCGATCTCATAGTGAGCATACGTCTCCAGCCTCTCTGCCTCGGTGCCGCAATCAAACGATCCAGTGAGTCCAGTGTTTCTTGTGAAGCCTTCCAGAAAGCGTAGAGCTGGCTCCGTACTCGCCTCTGCCGAAGCGTTGAAAGCTGGCACCGGTGTCACAGAGAACAGATCCTCATTGCCTGGTATACCCTCAAATAGCGCATCAAGGAGCGTCGAGTCCTCCAGTAGACTGAAGTCGAATTGGAATGGTGGTGGTGCTGGTGTCGATTCATCATGCGCAATGTGTGCTTCGTCAGCTGTGGCTAACGAGCAGGAAGCCCGGCGTTTAACACACGCTCCACATGGCTGCTCGAGATCGCATGCTCGTTTGCTGGCGGCGCATTGCTCGCACGCCCGTCGCACAGCATGAGAGAGCTTCTGCCGTTTGCCAACGCAGGTCTGCTGATGTCGGCGCAATACGTCTGAGCGTTGGAAATCGGCATGACAGAGCTCGCAGATGTAGGGTCGTGTATTGTCATGGGACTTGAGATGGCGCTGGAGGTGTTCAGGACGCTTGTAGCTGCGGTCGCATTGTGGACATTGGTAGGGCTCAGGTGAGTGAGTTGCGTCGTTCATAGCTCATTCTCGGATGCGGCTCAGCGTGAACGTAAGGGTGAGTCGGCGTGCTGCGCGTCTCACAAGGTCATGCTGCGGAATCCTGCATGGAGCAGCATTCCTCCACAAGAGCAGAACGCCGCCACTATCGCTAGATCTGGTCAGCGATGAGCTACTAACGAGCTATTGCTCAGATCCTTGTTGTTATTGATGATCAGCGGCTATGTTATTGTTAGTATAGTGTGGAGTGGAGATGCGCATGGCGCCCAAGTGCGGGGCTGAGGGTTTGGGGGATCTAGTAAGACATTTAGCTATATGATGTGACCATCATTCCTTCTACCTCGATGAGTGTAGCCGCGAAATTGTAATGCACATGAAAGGCTACAGCCCTTCTAGACTCCGAAAATCTCTAGGATGTATAATCACGTCCTTGTATCACCCCAGCCGCACCGTCGAAATGGGTATACCCCAACGCGACATGTACCCATCCCGCTCCCTCGTCGCGGGAGAAATTGCAGAACACAACTCACAGCATACTCTTCACCCCCTCCAACCTAAACTTCACGTCCCTCAACGCCTTACTCGTCGGCTTCCACTCCTCAAACTCCTTCACCAGCAGCATGACCTCCTCTCCGAAGTCCTCCTTGACCAGCTTCTCTTCGAGCAGACCTCGCACGGCCCAAGGCAGATTGAAGGGATTCGCTTCTTTCGGTGCAGAGTACGGCGCTATGACCGCGCCGATGCCAGGGAGCGAGTCGCCTGCACTACCTCGACGGAGCTTGTTGGCTGCGGCTGTGGTGGGAGGGTAGCCTGAGATGCTGGTACGGCGGGTGGAAGCTGGCTTGTTCGATGGGGAAGTGCTGGAGGACAGCTTTGCGGGCACCGCCACGTCTGTGCTCTCGAGCGCGAAATCAACTGCTAGGCGGTAGACTGCTAGGTCGTCGTAGACTCGACTATGGCCATCACCTCCTACTAGACTGCCTGCCAGAGGCGCTGAAAGCTCCCGCAACAGCCCATGATCGCTCACGCCTCGATTCCTCAACTTCGTCGCGAATATCACAAGATGCGTGAGGAAGTTCGGCGCATGCACACGTCCGTCAACGAAGACTGCACGGTTGACGTACGCATGAGTAAGCGGACAGTGCAAGCTCGACTCGAGGCTCACGAGCTGATCGTCAAGGCTGCCAGTATACGTGATGCGCACGCCGTGGCGGAGGCAGACGTCTAAGCTCTCTGCGTATGATTGCGAGACGCGCGAATCGCTGTCGCAGAAGTCAAAGAGCTCGAGTGCACTGCCACCGAAAAGACGGGATTTGTAGTCCATGAAGGGACCGAGGTTTATGCCTGCCATCGCACAGATCCCAATCTTGGCGTTCGGTGCAAGGCAATTGAGTTTTATTAGCTTGGCTACCAGAGCGACAGCTACAGGCACGCCTTGACTGTGACAGTTGACGAGAATGAAGTCTGCTTGGCGTAGATGGCTTAGCCAGTTGAGCATGAGCTTCCAAAGGGTGTTCACGCGGTCGCCCACTAGGCCCTCGCCTTCGAGCGCAACTTTCTCGACGCTGACATCTTTTACTGACGGCTGATTCTGCTGACACCATGCTTTGATGGCTTCGGCGCCGGAGTTGGCGAATCGGATTGAAGTTCCCGTGGGTTGTCCGAGCACTTTCTGGATCAAGGGCGCGGGAAAGAAGCCGTGCACACCAAGCGAGATGGCTTTCTTGACAACTGCTTTGGTCGGCGATATGTAGACGTGAGGTACGGCTGGTACGCTTTCGTTGATGTGTAATGTTTCAGCTAGCCATGTGCCGACCTGCTGGATGTATGTCGGATTGGGTGCAGGACTGTAGCTCTCTGTAAAGGAGGGCAGAATGAGGTTCTGCCGTGTTTTCGTAGCAGGTTTGGCGCCCTGTAGTATTTGTGCATTGCTTATTTCCGCGCGTGCGGGAGCATCTGTAGTAGGCTTGCTAGATGGCAGGGGGATTGTCGAATCCTTCGGCGTGATCTCACTACTCTCCTTGTTGCTACGCTTTGGCTTGAGCAGCCCGCTAGCGTCACTCGGTAGAGGCTTACTGGACTTCGGCTCACGCTGCTCGTTGAATTGTGCGGCCTCAGGATGACTCTGACTCGGCGTATCAGCAACAGCTAGCTCGCCAACTTGTCTCGCAGTGCCGCCAGGTGTCGGACTCTCGTCCTTTGAAGTTTTGTCTTGTGACCAGAAAGCCCAGCCTGCGGATTTCGGTCGCTCTGCAGCAGTCGCATCAATTGCGGACACCTCAGTCTCCGCGACGGCCTTGTTGGCACTTTGATCCGGGACATCAGAAGTACTCTTCATTGCGTCTCCTTGCTGTGGGGCACCTTCCGGCGTGGCAGCGTTATCGTCGACAGCTTGCTGGTTCTGTGCATTGCTCCACAAACCAAACCAGGACCGCGAAGAGTTTCCCGGTGCGCCTTGCACGATCTCCAGCGGCACGTCTTTTGGAACGCCACCTGCAGGTTGTACAGAAGGAGTCCCGATATTTGGCTGAGCCACTTCGTCTTCGGGCGTTCCAGGTAGTGGTGTCGTGACTGCTGCTTCCTGATGTTTTGTGCTGTCCGTCTCGTCGGGACTAGACCACCAACCGAACCATGTCTGCGGTCTGACAGCACTCATCACGCTCTTTGCGTCCTCCGCACCGGCGGTGTGTATACTTGGCGTGGGTGGTAGACTTGCTTCCTCAAGGACCACCGGCTTGCGCTCTGTCGTAGGAGGGCCCTCAGACTTCGACTCGCCCTTACTCTCGGCAATACCATCCAGACTTTTCAGCTTCTCGCCGGACGCTGCTCGCGGCCTACTTTGGTCACTAGCGTCACTTGTTGCATGTACTCGAGTAGGCTCAGCGACCAGTGGAATGCTCTTCCTACTGCCGCGCATGCTTTTGGACATGATGTGGCCTGGCCGTCTGCTGGACTCTGCGATTTGTCTCCCAGCCTCTGCCAGTGCTTCTGAGGTCACGCCCTGTGCAACCGAGATGGACTCCCGGGCGGTCTCAGTGAGGGGACTTGCTTTTGACCTCCAAGCTGCGCCGTACCAGCTGTCTCGCGACGATTGGGGCGTTGAAAGAGCGCCATTACTATTCGGTGCATCTCCGTTTGCGATTGTCTGTGTAGCACTGCCTTGACCGAGCGTACCGACTTTTGTCGTATCTGCGGTACTTGTTGCCTGATTGTCGGTGTTGACTGGCTCTTGCGAGTTGAGACGCGACTTCTTCCGCTTCGGCGCCATCACGAGGAGGGAGTGCGAGGAATTGTTGAAACCACTCGCGATCACATCCGCAGAGCCATACGTCGCGTCGATTAGAGTCTGACGCGTGCAAAGCAGAAGTACCTGCTGGAAGTACCTGCTGCATGGAGAGGTCGGTAAAGTGACGTCCTGCAAAACGTGGGCGATAAGGTGCGGTCCGCTGCGGATGTGGAGAGACGCCGAACCCCGAGTGTGGGGCGCGACAGCCGAGAAAATTACAGGAATCGTTCTGTGGGATGTTCGTCCATCTACCCGGCCACGTTGTACTTTCGCCAGGATATCACTAGGTGGCAATGGCGATCCAGAAGAAAGTACGCATTACTCATCGCTCGTTCCACAATACGCGACTAACATCGCTCCCAGCACGCCAAAGCGCGCCTGGACAAGTACTACTACCTGGCCAAAGAAAAGGGCTACCGGGCACGTGCAGCGTTCAAGCTGATCCAGCTGAACAAGAAATATGGCTTTCTCCAGCAGTCGCGATGTCTCATCGATCTGTGTGCGGCGCCGGGATCGTGGATGCAGGTCGCCGCCGAGACGATGCCTATCAAGAGTCTGATTGTGGGCGTCGACTTGGCACCCATCCGGCCCATACCCAAGACGATCAGCTTTCAGGGTGACATCACGACTGACAAGACTCGCGCTATCATTCGCGGTCACCTCAAGACGTGGAAGGCGGATACCGTGGTGCACGATGGTGCGCCGAATGTGGGTACAGCGTGGGTGCAGGATGCCTTTTCGCAGAACGAGCTCGTGCTGTGCTCATTGAAGCTGGCAACTGAGTTTCTCGCTCCGAACGGCACTTTCGTGACTAAGGTCTTCCGATCGAAAGACAGTGCCAAGCTGGAGTGGATCTTCAAACAGCTATTCGACAAGGTCGAGCAGACGAAGCCTCCTTCCTCACGTAATGTTTCTGCAGAAACGTTCTACGTCTGCCGAGGGTACAAGGCGCCAAAACATCTTGATCCGAAGTTCCTGGACTCGAAGTATGCTTTCGCTGAAGTTGAGGAGGCGGCAGTGAACATGGAGGCACGTGTATTCAATCCTGAGAAGAAGAAGCGGAAGCGTGATGGGTACGACGAAGGAGACTGGACTCAATTCCACGAGGCTACTGCTAGCGAGTTTGTAGAGGCAGCTGACCCGATCGAGATGCTTGGACGGCTGAATCGACTGCACTTCCGACAAGAGGGTGCTGGAGACATTGCACTCGCGGCACTGGACAAGCTGCCGCAAACCACCGAGGAAGTCAGACTCTGCTGTCAGGATCTGAAAGTGCTAGGTCGGAAAGAGTTCAAGCTGCTGCTGAGGTGGCGACTGAAGGCAAGAGATATCTTTGGCTTCCGCGTGAAGAAGGAGCCAACATCTGCCGCCGCTACAGTCTCTGGTACGAAAGATGATGTCATCGCAGAGGGTGCATCAGGCGAGGAGGTGGCTGTGCTTGAGCCGATGGACGATGAGCTGCGATACCAGGCTGAACTGCAACACATGAAGGAGTCGCAGGACAAGTCAAAGCGCAAGGATCGTCGCAAAGAGAACGAGCGCAAGCAGAAAGAGATCGTCCGAATGCAGATGAACATGACCACTCCTTCCGAGATCGGTATTGAGGCTACAGGTCCCGAGGGCGCAGATGCGACGTTCAGGCTGAAGGATGTGGACAAGACTGGGATAGCAAAGCAGCTCTCCCGCGGTAAAATGCATACTGCTGTCGAGCCGGAGAAGAGAGAGGAGACGGAGGAAGAGAGCGAGGACGAGGATGGCGATCGGTTAGAGACAGAGCTGGATGCAATGTATCAGGAGTATACTGAGAAGCGGCAAGACCGTGATGCGAAGGTCAAGGCGAAGAGGCTGCGCATTCAAGCTCAGGGTGGCGAGGATGAGGACTTTGAGGGTTTCTCCGGCGATGAGGATGCTGCCGCAGAGAGCAGCGATGATGGACTCACGGAGGACGATGATGATGAGCTGTCCGATGAGGATGGTGACGATACGCTGATGACCGATCTTGCTGAACGTCCGGCGCCGCGGAAGGATGGTCTTACTACTCGGGCTGCCACATTCTTCCAGCAGGACTTGTTCAAGGACATTGGAGGCATTGACATTGGTGCGGATAGTGAGGGCGAGGGCGAGAAATATACCGCTGAGCGTGATAGTGGGATTGACGTTGAATCTGGCTCACCTTCGCCAGATGACGAAGATTCCACCTTTGCCGCATTCGATGATGACGGCAGCGAGGCTGGTGATATCTCAGACGCTTCCTCAACAGGATCCATCGAAGAAGTACCCACCGTCGATGCCGCGTCAAGTGAATGGGCTGATGAAGAAGAGGAAGAGGATAAGTCTCGCCCCAGCATCGACATCATCACCGCCGAAGCTATGACCCTCGCCCACCAGCTCGCCACAGGTAAAGTCACGAAGCAACAGCTACTAGACGACAACTTCAACAAGTACTCTCTGCGCGACGTTGACGGCCTGCCAGAGTGGTTCTTAGATGACGAGGGTAGGCACTCCCGCCGTCATCGCCCGATCACCGCCGCTGCAGCACAAGCCATCAAGGAGAAGCAGCGTGCGCTGAACGCTCGGCCGATAAAGAAGGTGCGCGAAGCGAAGGCAAGGAAGACTTTCCGCGCTGCGAGACGGCTGGAGAAGCTCAAGAAGAAGAGTGAAGGCCTTGCTGAGGGCGATGATCTGTCCGAGAAGGACAAGGGGCGGGAAATTGGGAAGTTGATGGCGAAGGCCAAGAAGGGGAGCTCGAAAAAAAAGCAGCCTGTCAGGGTTGTGGTAGCTGGTGGCTCGAACAAGGGTAAGGGGAGGCCAAGAGGCGTGAAGGGGAAGTATAAGATGGTCGACAAGAGGCTGAAGACTGATGTCAGGGCTGAGAAGAGGTTGAAGAAGAAGATCAAGGGTTAGAGGGCTTGTGGTGTCCCCCACCCGGGATGCCGATGCCCGATCTATGATCGACAGACTGTTGTAAACGTCGAGTATGCACACCCTCAGGACACCGACTGGCCGCAGCCCGACGACCTCACCAGCGCAGGCCTGCTCGATCCACTCGGTTGCGAGTCCCGCTGGCTTCACACTGGGGCTGGCTCGCGGTCGATCAGAGCTTGAGTATCACGGAGCGGTTTCGAATCACGCTACAGTCCCTCTCAAGTTCCATTTGCCGTAGTTGCAGCCTGAACCAGCTTCTGCGCCAGCCACTCGTCGGCCTTTCGGAACGTTGTCTTCATGTCGTTGTTCACAATACCGCTGTCAGCAGCCTGGATGCCTGCATTGATCTGCGAAGCAAAGTCAGTAAGCTACACTCTATCTGATACACAAGATCAGCATACCGCGCCCCACATCTTCCACGCCTTCTCCAGATCCCCCTTGATGTCTGTAGCATGATTGAACCACTTCGTGATATCCGTGCGCTTCTCATTCGATAGCTCGTCGAGGTAGCTCTTCACTACCAAGCTCAGCCCGAGATCTGGCTCGCGGAGGAGTGGCAGATCACTGCCGAGGTCGGAGTAGTCGAGAGGCTTGTGGTCTCGTGAAGCAGCACCCTTGAGCAGCATGCTGAGAGCGTGCATCTCGAGCAGGTCGCGAAGGGCGCCGCGGGTCGCAGCAGCCATCTGGTGATATGCAAGGAGGTGTCTTGACAGAGGCCCAGTGAAGCCGATCTCGCCGTGCTGGAAGGTGCCGAGGCATGCGATGCGGCTGAGCAGGAGTGTGTTGGCCTTGTCTGTGTCACTCCCACGCATTGGTGCTCCCTGGTAGCTTGTGGCGGGAAAGAGGTTGAGTGAGTTCAAGGCATCGAGACGATGAAGTTCGAAGGCGATGAAGATAGCTTCTTCGGCTTCGCGGGGGTCCTCGCCGATGTCAAGGTACTCAGTGCTTTTCGCGTGGTCGAGAGCGACCTTCAGCGCTTTGCCCCATGCGGAAAGTGTATGGTCATTGTTGATGTAGCCGCGATCTTCGAGGAAGCGGAATGTTGCGTTGCCAAGAAGTTCCTGCCGAGTGGTGTATGTGCCGGTGACAGGTTGTGGTAGCGATTCTGTGATCGTCTTCTCTGGGATGCCGGGTTGGGAAAGTATGGAGACAGCTGCGTAGAGTGGAGATCGTTGCATCTCGAGCTGATCACGTTAGTAACGCTATCCATTAGCAGAGGGAATCGGCCTGACTTACACCTTCTGCTGCTGCACTGCGCGCGATGACATCCTCCTTGACGTGCCACCTGTCTGCCGCCTGACTCGACTGCAATGCATCGGGCACATCAAGCGCCTTCTTACGGTCCATCTCGTACCAGCAGACGAGCTCCACATCTGTGTATTGGTAGTAGTTGTGCAGCGATCTGCTCATGAGCGCCATACTCCGCGTACGGAGCGGCGCCAGCTTCTGCGAAACAAGCGTTTGGTAGGGTCTTGAGCTCCCGCCATCCAGTGGCGCAACCTCGAACACCTCCAGCCGTGTCCGCCAATTGAGCACCCTCGGACCCACAACACCACGCGAGAGGTAGTAATAAATGTCGTCCGGAAGACGCTGTCCAATGACGTCGTGCAGATTGTTGGGTGTTACCTCGCCGTGCTTGGTCCGAGGTTTCCCGGTGTGGTCGATCCATAACGCATGGGTGACAGCGGCCCGCGCCTTCTGAAAGAGCAGCTTGTACGCTTCACTCTTAAGCGAGTCGCATGCAAGAAGTCCGTCGTTATTGCATCGTGCGAGAAGCTCTCTCGCTGCAAGGAGTGGCGCTGGGTTCAGATCGATCTCTGGAACCGGTGGCGGGGCGAGGATGGTCAGGCCAGACAATAGACACAGATCGACGAACTGATCATCGCTCAGGTTGAGCTTGGCAAGGCACTTGGGTTTCTCGGCCCAGACGAAGACTTTCGTGTCCCAATCGAGACTGAGTATGACTCTCGATGCACCGTAGAGTAGGCACGACATTGAGCCGACGACAGCATCGGCGAAGTTCTCGTTGTGTAGTGCTACGACTTGGGTGGCTGCAGCTGATGGCGCGGTTTGTACGCGCACGCCCTTGGTGTGTAGGTAGCTGCGCAGCCAACGCAAGATGTGATATGTACCGTAGGTACCTGCGTTCCTGTCAGTGAATTGAATGTCACACTCGAGGATCAATACAAGACTCACATGACTTCCCAAACTCAGCAACAGCATCGTCAGCTTTGCTCTCGCCATACAACCGCCATGCTTCGTCCAAGCTCGCTGCTGCAATGCGGCTCTCCTTCGCGATCGTAGCGCGGTCTCGACAAGCTAAGTCCAGTCCGTTGAAGACAAACGTGGGAGTGATACCAGCATTGCGGAAGCCTTCCAAGTGCTCGTTGACGTGCTTCTTAAGCGCAAACGGAAGACCGCCAAGTGCTGGAAGTAGCGGCTCGCGGGTTGTCTGCGCGGTGAGTAGCGTGTTCAGCCAGTCCTCTGCGTCGATCGCAACGCGTTTCTCACGAAGTTGATCGATTTTGCCAGACACTGTGACACCGTCGTGGGTAGCCCACTCCTTGAAGGCTAGGGTGTGGAGGCCCATACTGGTGGTCGAGGGGCAGGCTACAAAAGGATCTTTTGGTTATCGATACTCAACTAGCAGCTGTATCACTCAGATCGTAGAAAGTGTAACAATTCGAGAGCAAGTGCAATCGGTGATATGTACCAAGTTACGAGGTAATGTTGATGTGAGTCTCGAAGCTCAGGTTGCCATCGGCGCTACTGCAGGTACGACAGAACCCCTACTAGTGGGGATGACGCTCTGCTCACGACTTCACTGTCACATGTCGCCGTGACAGCACTGCTCTCAAGGTCTCTTCTTGGTATGATCAAAGACCATGATGCTGCTATAGTGGTGACCACCACCGTGTGAGCGACAGTATGGCCACAACGGGAGTGTAGACATCGAGCTGTAATCCCTGGCCCAAAATGCGCTCTCACTTGACAGGCTTACTTTCTGGTGGTGTTGTATGCGGACTCGGTATTGGAGAGATCGACAATAGGCTTGCGAGAGAGGAGTCTAGTGTTGCTACACGCGCGTGTGCTCTCAATCATGGCTTTCCTCTGCTTATGATACTATACCTTACGCTGATTGTCAAGTTCATTACGGACAGCAGCCTAGGAGAGGCGCTTTCATACATTCTCCGCCGGGGTATCATCTACTTTCTCCGTCTCAAGCTTCTCTCTCCGACGTATCTCCGCTTTCCTTAACCTCTCCAACGTGGCATCTAAACCCACAATCGACTCTGTCGCCACCTTTGGGATCTCCACCTCGGGCTCCGTCCCTTTCAACCACCCGATATCTTCCACATGCTCAACACGTGCATTCACCGCTGCTCGTGCTCCCACAACATCGACAAAAACTAGCGTCGCGAGCGTGAAATCCGCCCTGTGCTTCTCTCCTGGGACCTTGATTCGCTTGTCTCGTAGTACCATGTACTCTATCTTGCCATAGCGAGAGAACGTTTCCATGAGAGAGGCTTGTGTCAAATGGGCTGTTTCTGCGGTTTGCCGGAATCTGAGCTTGATCGATCGATCTATCTCGTCCGTGACCTCAGCTTGTGGTTGTGTCGTAGTCTCGGCTTCTTGCTCCTTCCGTAGCTTCGCCGTCAATTCCTCCCTTCTTCGCTTCCCATCTGCGGCTAACCTTGCGATTTCCCTCCGATACGCATCATCTTCCACATCATCACCGCGCTTCCTCTTCAGTGAAGCGTTTTCACGTGCTTCCAACTCATCCTTGAACTGCTT
This sequence comes from Cryoendolithus antarcticus, assembly GCA_002077065.1. Taxonomy (NCBI): domain Eukaryota; kingdom Fungi; phylum Ascomycota; class Dothideomycetes; order Cladosporiales; family Cladosporiaceae; genus Cryoendolithus; species Cryoendolithus antarcticus. The sequence continues at coordinate 1,211,825 of NAJO01000009.1, forward strand.
CCTTCGACCCTCAAACTGCTGCTCTCGCTCCTGTCGAGCTTCCCTTGTCCGCCTGGCATCGTCGTAGGCTTCTTTCGACGCAGGATCTGATAATACGTCGAATGCGACCTGTAGGTCGTGAAACTTGGCTGCAGCGGCTGCGTCTGAGCCTACTTTGTCCGGGTGATATTTCAGCGCTGTCTTGCGGTATGCGCGGCGTATTTCCGCATCCGTGCCGGCATGTGATGAGATGCCAAGGAGCTCGTAAAAGTCTTCGGTGGTGTTAACGCTCGGGTTCATGACACCGTTTCCTGTGGTGTTGTAGACTTACCTGCAAGGAGTCGAGAAGATATACCAGCGACAGCGAGATGATATATTTTGTGGAGACCAAGGATGAGTCAGCCGTGAACCTCTATGGCTGAATGTCGGATGATCGGCGCTTCGACGATACGTGAGTGAGTGAACTAACACACAAGAGACGCTTCCTTGGCATGAAGCATCTCTCTGGTTTGATACCTCGGGTTCTAGCTCGTACTGTGCTGTGTATCATTGCAAAGACTAGCTGCACAATCCGGCAAAGGGGTGGAAGACTATACCTGTGCTGATCATTAGACGCGGCAATGCGCAGTCCGTCTCTCGACACTGGTCAACATGGCAGAGGCGAAGATGACACTACTTGACTGTATGCTTTGACTGAACAGCTGTTACTGGTATACACAGTACTAACATACGTTCCAGGGCTGGACGACCTGACAGTCCGCTTCCTACTCAATCTCCCCCAATCAGAGCTGTCCAGCGTACCGCGATTATGCTTCCAAGTAGAAGAAGCGCACTGGTTCTACGAAGATTTCATTCGCCCCCTAGCAGCAGCTGCTGGCAATCAGCTTCCCAATTTGCCACTGAAGCAGTTCTGCCTGTTACTCTTTCAGCACTGCCCACTGCTCAGCGGCTTCTCCGATGATGAGCACATCGCAGCATACGAGGAGTTCCTAGCCTACAAGGTCCGCGTACCAGTGCGCGGGGCCATCTTACTGGATGCCAGCATGGAGCAAGTGCTGCTCGTGCGAGGATGGAAGAAGGGGTCCAGCTGGTCGTTTCCGCGGGGTAAGATCAATAAGGATGAGCCTGACCTGGACTGCGCGATACGAGAGGTCTGGGAGGAGACTGGATATGACCTGCGTGCGTCAGGACTGATCGCCAAGGATGAGAGTGCTGTGAAGCATATTGATATCATCATGCGCGAGCAGCATATGCGGCTATTTGTCTTTCGCGATGTACCACTGGACACGGTCTTCGAGACGCAGACCCGGAAAGAGATTAGTAAGATCCAATGGTACAATCTGCGCGCGTTGCCGGGGTTCGCGAAGAAGGGAAGGCAGGATGTCGATAGCAGTAACGCGAATAAGTACTACATGGTGGCGCCTTTCTTGGGTCCGCTTAAGAAGTGGATCGCGCAGCAGAGGAGGAATGACTTGTTGAATGAGGGGGTGGTTGAACAGCCTCCTGTTGCGTCTCTGGCTGTGCCTCACATGGACCTCATTGCGGAGGAGTCTGAAGGACCTGCTGAGATGGCAGCTGTCATTGATACGCGCGATCGATCGGAGGAGCTGCGCCGGATGCTGTCCATTGGAGGGTCTGCACTTAATGATGAGACGAGATTGTCTCTACAGACACAGGCTACGCAAGCCGACAAACTGCTCGCTATGCTGCAGGGTCCACAGATGAGGTCGATCGATCCACCAGTATCGCGGCCGCATGTGGAGCGGGTCGCAACGGGGACGCAATATGTCCTACCACCTATGCCTCACCCAACAAGGCAACCCTCCGTGGGTTATCAGCAGGGTGCGCAGCAAAGTCTAGCCTTCAACCCTGGCCAGCATCGCGTGCAGACATTCAATCAGCCTCAGCAGGTGCAGCCTAGTCAGAATCATCCATCATACCCGACCGCCACACAACGGCTTCCTCAGCAGATCGGCCAACACCCAATGGATTACGCAAGACTCGTGAGCCCTGCCATGCAGAACGATGCGCATCCTCGCCCTCTTAGAGCGCAACTTCCACTACACCCGTCAGACGCAAGAAGCCGAACGCATGGTATGATTCAGCCGCCTGCACAAGGTCCAGGTGCCATTGCAGCTGGACCGACAGTACCCAGCGCGTCGCGATTGCCGACTCCGAGTCTCAATGCGCAAGCGGCTTCACTTCTCGATGTGTTCAAGTCAGGAGCCAGGCCAGCGTCCGCCATGGTACAGCCAAGAACGGCTTCCGGAGTAATAAACCCACACCAAGCTGCCCTTATGGGACTCATCAAGCAAGTGCCTGCTCCGCCGCAGCTCCCACCGCAAGACCGCACACACGATGGCTCCACTAAAATGGCATCTCCAACGTCGAGCGATGTCACGGTCAAGGCTCGCGCGCGTCCTGTCCGGAAGACCACTTTAAACGAGATCACGCGCACCCTGCCGAAGATCAAGAGACCGTCTCAGCCGTCACCTGTTGCGCAGGAAATTCCAAACAGCTTCGGTACGCCTGCTGCTGCTCACCAAGATAGTGCACAGCGTGTGATCGACAACACAGCGCCTGTTCTCGTGGCGAGTCCATCGAATAGTGGCGCGAATGAATTGCACGTACCACCGCGGAGTGGTGGAGGCGGCGACAGCAACGGCACAGCGACACCGCAGATCCAAATCCTCAGCAGGTCGGCAAAAGGCGCAGAAATGTCGGCTGGTCCTGCAGCTATGGCACAAGGCACACTACGAAACAATGCTGCAAATCACGCCATGAATGGCAATCATTCTGACCCTCCAACATCGAGGACCGTGGCTTTTCACAGTGGTACCGCTGGGCAGCAGGAGCGACTTTTGACCTTGCTCAAGCGGCCAGCCGCGCAAGAGACGTCGCCTTCACGGCCAGCCAGCAGCGCTCCGCCAAGTCAGCCATCAGCCACTACTAGTAAAGACGCTCTGCTTGGCCTCTTTCAACCCAAGCCGCCACAGTCTGCAAGCATACCAACGATCGCCTCTAGTCCACAGCCACCACGAGCGCCCTCACTGCAGCCGGAGACCAGGTCTGCAATAGCAGTCTCTGCGCCGATACACACATCGCAAGGTTTGACTCTTCTCAACCTTTTCCGCAAAGGCAGTCCGAGTACAGAAACACCCGTATCACCTTTTGCGCTTGGGTCGCCGGAGCAGGCACGGCATCAGAAGCTTCCGTCACGGTCAAGATTGGGAGAGCCTGGGACGGAACAGCCGAAGGGTAGGCTGGGCAGTGTGAGCTCGTCGGGACGGGGGACGCCTACTGTTACTACACCTACGGAAGCAAAGGACTTTCTGCTGGGGTATCTGAATGGCGTTGTAGAGAAGGAGGGACGGGGGAGGAAGTAGCGTGTTGAGAATTCTCACTGCATTGTGTGACTGATGTCCGACTGCTGTCATTGCGTAGTCACTAAATGATCGTCATCTTGGTCAATGTCCTCAAATAATGCCGTTGTTGCTGTTATCAGCGACGTCGATCTAAGCTCTCCCACATGTTAGTGTTGCCAGCTTCGACTTGATATCCTTTTCTCTCCCACACCACCAGCATGATATCAATATAACGCCCCGCGCACCGTCGCGCTCGCTTCCAACATGAAGAAGACGCTCCTCCTCGTCTTCGTCCACGGCTTCAAAGGCAGCGACGACACCTTCGGTCCCTTTCCCCAGGACCTCCGCGCATTGATATCCACCACCCTCCCCAAGCTAGACGTCCTCAGTATCCAATACCCGCGCTACGAAACCCGCGGCGATCTGAAAGAATGCGTCTCGCGGTTCAAGGAATGGCTGCAGAACAAGGTTATCGATCTGGAGGTTGCGAATGGGACGCCCAGCCCGACTGTGGACCCGAGTGTGCATGTTGTGCTTGTGGGGCATTCGATGGGGGGCATCGTGGCGGCGGAGACCTTGTTGAGTATTGCGAGGGATGAGCCGGTGCCTGCATCTGCGTCTTCGACTAGTAAGGCGCGGAATGGGACGGAGTCGGCGAGTGGGAGGCAGAGTCCGGTTGGTGGGTTGAAGGCGCCGAATAATGACAAGGCGGGGAGGTCTTCCTCTGCCCCTCCATCAACGGCGACGCCGACGTCTCTCTTCTTTCCTTACATCGATGGTGTACTTGCTTTCGACACGCCCTTCCTCGGTATCAGTCCTGGCGTCCTAGCGCACGGTGCAGAAGAGCAGATTAAGCACGCTTCCACGGCTTACAAAGCTTACAACGGAGCGAGCGAGCTCTTCGGCTGGGGTAATGCTGCGAAGGCTGCTCCTCAGCCGACTGCTAATGCATCGAGTCGCGGTCTACCTGCACCGAGCAGTAATGGCACGAATTGGGGAAAGTGGGCCATGTATGGCGGTGCTGCGGCAGCTATAGCAGGTGCTGCTGGCGCGGCTTACATGAGCTGGAACACGATCAATCAGGGTTTGACCTGGGCGGGAAGTCATCTGGAGTTTGTGGGATGTCTGGCACGGGGCGCAGAGCTGCAAGAGAGAGTTGAGAGGGTCGTGGATCTCACTCAGACACATGGCGTGGGGTTCTGCAACTTTTATGGTGCGCTCGGGGAGAAGATCACGAGTAAGACGCAGTATGCTGGCGCGGTCGTGGGGCAGGATCGGACGTTTTGTGTGGTGCCTAAGCAGTCGGCGCTGGCCGATAGTCCGACTGGATCGAAGAGGTCAGCAAAAACTGCAGGCAATGATGACCGCAGTGCGAAGCCGCCGCGTAAGAAGCGGAAGCCGCAGAATGAGGAGGAGATGCAACAAAAGATGGAGCAGGAGGGTGAGGAGGTTAGGGAGTTTGCCAAGAATCCTACGAAGCGAAAGGGCGAGTGGGTAAAGTGTGTCAATGACATGGCTACAGATGAGCTGAAAGCGCATACGAGTATGTTTGCTGCGAAGCGGAATCCGGGTTACTTTGCTATGTTGCCGCTTGCGAGGGATCGGGTGGTGGGGTGGGTTGATGAGGGGTGGTACGGTGGTGTTGACGGGGATGGGAAGATGCCGATGCATGAGAGTGATGATGATGGACAAGGTGGTGATGAGGGTGAAGACTCGAGGAGGCGAACGGACGACCGCATGACTTGACGATGACTGGACATTCCTGCACGAGGTGGTTCCATGCTAGATGATACCGATATTGCCAAAACGCACGGCAGGGTGTCTTTCCGCCGCTAGCTATCGACTAGACTGGGTTCTGGGCAGTACTATCGCTGCAGACGACCTCTAATTGAATACCATAGTTCGCAGCGAATTGTCCGGATCTCATGAGTCCCGCTGGATTGATCATGTGTCACAAGGCAGCTCGTCGATGACACTTGACCGCGAACCAGACAGTCCTCGCCCGCAATTCGAGATGACTAGCTCGGATTCGTTGCCCAGGGATGACCGCCGAGACCACAGCATAACATGATCTGACATCCTACGACGGCGGCACCACTGACACAAAGCGAGGATCCCCCCACCAACCCCTCCCTCCACCTCACCAAGCGGTACTGTGGCGGTGTGCTCATTGACGCATTACCAAGATGTGTCGAGCTGCTCGTGGGTGGATTTCCAGGATTAATGTGTGGCTTTGCATCCTAGACCCTATGCACGCCAAAAGCGAGGATACGCCCTAGCTGAACATTGCCAAAAGTACTGCGCTACACGAGAACGAACGAGTGTGCTGGAACGCGCATGGCGTGGAGCAGCTACCAACTGTGTCGGAGATTGATCGCATCACGAGAGCGTTAACTCTCAACGACATCAGCCGCCGTGACATTGTGGGACCTCTGCTACGGCGGTGAACGAGTGCAGCATGGCCAGAAGATCTCGATAGCTACATCATTCTGCGATTACTAACACAATGTGGTGTATCGATGGTCGGGCATTTAATCGACTCCGGCCCCGCTCTACATATGAATGAAGACACAACATGAGCATGTCATGCACGTTACAGAAGACAATCGCTTAGCTGGGAGATTCGACGACATCATGGAAGCAATCTGCAAGGTCGCTGTCGTGGGAGTGAGTGTTGTAAACCTCGTTGCGCGCAACTGAGAGCTGACTTTGTTCAAGGGTTCAGGCAACCTGGGACAGCCCATCACTGCCGCACTGCTCAAGGCAGCTTTCCAAGTCACCATTATTACACGAGCGAAATCGACGACAGCACATCCATCTGAGGTCGCCGTCGTCCGCACCCGATATGATCTGCCCAATCTCACACGCGCTTTCACAAGCCAAGACGCTGTCGTCTGCGTTGTCGGACTTACCGGCGTAGCCATGCAGAATACATTCATTGATGCTGCAGAAGCTGCGGGAGTACGACGCTTCATCATTGATGACTTTGGTTGGGGACCAGGTATGCGCAATCTACCCGAGTTGGACGCTATCTTCGCCGAGCGACTGGACTGCCGTGATTACGCCCAAGCAAAGGCTGCTGCTAATACAACGTTCACTTGGACCGGAATCGCTTTTGGCAGTCCGATTGACAGGGTCCTGAGGTGGTTTCCTGCTATGGGCTTTGATGTGCCGAGCAGAAAGGCGATCATCCACGATGATGGGACTGAACCTTTCACAGGTACGACGCTGGCTGGGATTGGAGCAGCTGTGGTTGGTGTGTTGCGGCATCCTGGGTAGACTGCAGATCAGTTCGTGAAGATTGTGCCGATCAAGACTTGTCAGAGAGAGCTATTGGAAGCGTTTCTTGGGGCTTTCGAGGATGAGTGGGAGGTGCAGAAGTCCAGTGCAGGTACGCACGTTGGGGATGGGCGCGAGAAGGTTGCCGGTGGAGACGGGTCGGGCGCGCGAGACATTACGCTTGCGCACATTTTCGATCCAGATTAGGCGAGATGTGTAGTCGCGCCTTCGTGGGGGGAAGCGGACTCGAAGCTGCTTGGGGTGGAGAAGATCGGTGCGCAGGCCTTGGTAGCGACTGTAGTAGCGCAGATGCGATCATTTATAAAAGCTAGTCATTTTGGTCGTCTGATCGCCTCCTTCAGTAGTGCTATGACCCCGTGATGTCTTCTCTTGGTAGTGATCATGTTCAACGTTTCCGCTACTTCATCCGACAGGGTACGCCTAGGTACACAAAACTTGCACTTCTCTCCCACGTTGACACCGGCACCTCCACATCGACCTCCACATCGCATGACGGACAAACGTGACATGCGCATCGCAAGTATCGACTGCGATGTCACTTGAGACTCCCATCGCGCCACTGGCAGCATCTGGCCGCGTGCCATGAACATGGACTGGCTGGCGACCTACTCACAGGCCTTGGAGGAACGCGATGAACGGGAGCACGTCGACAAGGTCTGCATAGAATCGTGTACGTGGCAGTTTGCATACTGAACTGCAATCGTCTACTGACATGAGCCACAGACACGAAGCTCGCCGACCACGCCGCCGCTTCATGGAGTACTCCGCTGGACGTGCAAGGTGACGCTGCCCCCGCGGAGCCAGCTACCCCTAAGGCTCGCAGCAAGGGCAGAGGCACCGTTGAAGCAGAGGCCCCAGCGTTAGCGACCCTGCGGATCGACCTAGCATCCACGCAGAAGGCGCGTGCTACACTGGAATCCCAGCTAACAGACATCACCACTCAGCTGGACGCACTATCAACACAACAGCGTCTCTCCCAGCAACAGCTTACAGTCCTAACGAAGCAGAAGCAGGACGTGGACCGCAAGCTACGCGACAGAGATGAGGAGCTACGAGGGAAGAGCAAGCTGGTTGAGCAGGCACACGATGAGATGGCGGCGTTGGGCTTGCAGCTGAATGTTGCGGAGGTGAGGAGTGAGAGGCTGGAGAAGGAGAACAAGGAGTTGGTTGAGCGGTGGATGAGGAGGATGGGCGAGGAGGCGGAGAGGGTGAATCGGGACTCGAAGTGGGAGTGATGTGTTGTCTTCTTGAAGCACGAACCTTGTGGTCAGTCAACTGCGGATTACAAGCGACCCGTAAGTTTCTTATCAGGAACCATGAAGGATTGGAGCACTGCAGCCAGCCCATTGCTCGCCTGCCAGCACGATTGCGAGCACTCACGAGTTTGCGGGCATATCACGGAAGGTCGGTACATCCTTGCTACCCGATATTGTAACAATTCGCACGCTGGGACGACTGCATCTCTTCTGGAAGCCTATATGATTGATCTATGCCCATCTCAAATTGGCAGGACCAATCGACCGAAGGCACTCCAGATTTGCAATCTTCAAAACACGTGATGCGACATATCAAGAGAGCACCAGAAGCTGTTGACTGTATGGCTACTATCCGCCGAGATCATAGAGGTGAGGAGTTGGCGAGTTGCTCGTATTTGGGTCTGCGAAATACTGCGCTCGTCCAGCTGTTGCTAATCATGCGAGGGTCGCACGCTGCTTCATCTCGGTCAGAGCATGAGCGAACTCCAGCTGCAGATTCGAGTGGCTGCGATCGTCGTGGTGCGTAGAGGGTGCCGGACCCACTGCAGCACTTCTATACACTCGGAATGCTTGAAAGATCTCGAGTTCAGTCTGCTCAAAATTGTAAGCAAGATAGCGAGACTATCCGTTCGGAAGCGTACAGCGAGATTGATAGAACGTCTCACCCAGTGCGAACTCACGGATGGCTACCTCGCGGACTGCTAGTTAGCCGCTACATTTGCTGTCAATTCGTGGGCTGCAATACATTTGATCATCCTATGCCTGCCCGACGCAATTGGTACAAAGCATGGCCCCCCACCGCCTCCTCCGCCCACCCCAGCAAGTGATACGGTCGTGAGGTGCTCGGAATCACCACGGGGGTGTCTGTGCGGTTACTGTGAATGCATTGTCCGGAGCCATGAAGGACATTGGCGGGCTAGACAGTGTTCATTGAAGCATTGCGACTTGGAATCTGCAATGATAGTTGGGGGACGACACACGAGTGACGACGGTCCAGATTCTGGAGTTGAGGGACGATGCTTGAGAGACTACGAGCACGATCAAGGTACAAACCTCTGTGTCTTCCCTCACAGCGTTCAGGAGTCAATCAAACGCGACATGCGGAACAGGGGAACTCTTAGCGATGTGATGATTAGAACAGCGCGAGAGTGAAGCAAGTTAGCACCGGCCTCCAATCAGCTCGCAACAAGCACTGAAGAGGTGCAACCGAAGTTGCGCATGCTGCTACGTTTCACAACGCAACGGTCGACGACGGCATCCCGCGCCACCAATACTAAGCGTATGGTAATTAAGTACCTTAGTTGTCGGCCAATGAAAGACAAGTGCTATCTAGTCGATCTTAGCCCTGCTGTGCGCCACTCTAGGTACCTACATTAGCGCTGTTTTTCGCCGTACCTGCATTAGCGCTACTCTACGCCGTACCTGCATTAGCGCTGTTCTACCTTCGCCCTAGGAGAATTAGTTAATAGAGTAGTATAGAAAGGGACTTATTCCTACGATCTTTACGTGAATCCGTTTATCCTCGATATAAATCCGATTTCTATTGTCCTAAATCTCTTATATATAATTATCTCTAAATATATTTATTATAGGTAAGTAACGTATATACTAAGGCTTAACGTAGTATATAGTAAGTTCGATATTAGAGGAAGAGAGGTTCTATGCTAAGTCCGTAATAAAAGGAGTAGCCTCCTATATACGGATATAGCATTATATAGGTAAAGCCCGTGTCTTTATCCTAGGGCTTGCCTCTTATATTACCCCCCTCCTCCCTATTATAATCGAGTAGAGACTATAGAAAAATAAATTCCGTTTACTTTAGAGCACGTATTTACTTCGACTATAACCTAGATATACCTATCTCCGGCGCTTAATATCGGGGTCCGGTTAGTATATAGCTACTTCCGACTTTAGTATCTTTAGTTTACGTCTTTATTATAAGTGAATTCGCTATATCCGGTAAAGTGAAATGACCTATTTCTAGGCCCCGGGCATTTCTCTAGGGACCCGACGACTTTACGTCGGGCTCTACCGACTACCCTTAGGGCCCTCCTTCCTATTATTACCTACCCTATTATCCCGGTTTTATTGTTATATACGCTCTTAGCATTTACTCGTAATTATGCTATAAACTAACTATTTCCGCTCCCTTTCCTTCTTCTCTTTATTACTAACTACTAACGTAAGTAAGAAGATACCCTCCCTAAAGCTCTCTAGCGGAATCCGCTTGAAATTGACTAGGAACTAGATGTCTAATATCTACTACCTGCCCTACGTTTCCGCCGGAATTAACTACGTGTCCTAAGTAATATATACTAGATCCCGCTCTATTCTAATTAGGCCCTACTAATAATCTTTAGACTAAAGACGCTCGTTCGTATAAGTCTTATACTAATAAGAAGAAGAACTACTACGATCTATATATATACCGGGGTCCGATCGATTTACGTCGCTAACCGGTAATAGTCTAACTATGGCCTATGTCGCCTATACTATATAGACTTGTTCTAGAGAGAACGACAAGTAAATACTACGGAATCCGGTTGTTTTCGGTCGCCTAACTATCTATTCTTATAGGAAGGAGGCCTAGGAGGATCTCTATTATGTCCTTAAGGTATATAAGGCCTTAAAGCCTCTCTAAGCTTCTAGGTTGCTCTCTAGGTTAGTTTACTAACTCCGCTCACTTTACGTCGCTAACTATCGATTCTAGTATAGTAGCTACGGAGATTACTAGGAAATTAGTAGATACTATGGCTTAGTAGGGCTAGACGTGAGTTTACCCCGGGCTCTACTCTATTACTATTACTTACTATTTATTTAGTCCCGGAGGAACTCCCTAGGCGTTCGTCCTCGGGCCCCGTCGTTCCGGTAGCGGTCCCCCGCCTAAGAAGGGTAGTAAGAAGGCTAAGTCCTAAGTAGTATTTTTATAGGGTTCCGGCGTGTTCTTAATAGAGTCCGGTTAGTTAGTATAGTAGCGGTTTTAGGACGGAGTCCCTAGAATTAGCGTAGAGTCCGGCGTCCGCCTCTCCTAGTATATAGTAATCCCTCCCCTTCTCATTCTCTTCTCCTCCCGTTCTATTAACGCCTATTCCCGTATATTTCTTAGTAGGGTCCAATTCCCCTATAAAACGCCTAATACCTATTTATTCTCTTAGGAGTCCTACTCCTTTCCCTTACTTCCCTTCTTCTCCTTTTCCTATACTTCTCTCGGCCCGTCGTTAGTCTTAGCATCTCCGTATCTAGCTTTATAGTTATCTATTATAGCATTATCTACTAGGTTTTCTAAGGGCTCCTATAATTTCTCGTAGTAGCCGGCCTATTTTACTAGGACTTCCCTCCCCTTCCCTCTCTTCTTCGTTCGCGCGTAAATGATTTCCTAATAGTATAAAACATGTGGAAACTTAAGTTTCCCTGTCGAAATATTTTAGTTTCCTCGAGATTTTTTAAATCCGCTATTTTCTATATATTACAAATGAGGAAACTAAATTCCGAGTCCGTAGATCGATTTATAGGGTCTATTATAAGCTTAGAAAGATATATACGCTTAGCACTCTTCTTAGATACTTTTTCTATATAACCCCTTCTTAGCCCTTCCTATATTCCCTTCTTAGCCCTTTCGATATCCCCTTCTTAGTCCTTCCGATACTCCCTTCTTAGCCCTTTCTTAGCCCTTCCTTAGCCCTTCTTTCTCCTCTCTATCTCCTCTAGATCTCTCCTCTAGCTAGCCTAGTTAGCTCCCTCTCCTCCTCGCTAGCTTCGCCGTCCGAACCCTCCGTTAGCTCCTCTCCCCTTATCTCCCTCTCCCTCTCCTCCCTCTCTTCTTCTATCTCCTCCTCCGTTAGAGGCTCGCTCTCTCGCCTCCTCCCTCGCCTTATATCCTCTCTTCTCCTCCTATCCCTAAAGTACCTCCTAGAAAAAAGAGTAAGTAAGAAAGCTAATAGAGCTAGAGGTAACCGCTACCTTCCTAAGGCTTGTCTTTTATCCGCGAACTCCTCCTCTAGCTTAGAGATCTCCTCTCTAAGCTCATTTTTCTTCTCCTCTCTAGATCTAGAGGTTCTCTTCTTCTCTAGAGCCTCTAGCTCTAAAGAAAGCTCCTTTAGTAGCCTAGAAATGGTAGGAAGCTTCCCACTACTATAGCGGCGGAAGGGAGGAGGGGTAGCGTTATAAAGGCCGGAGGTAATAAGGGGACCGGTAGGGAAAGGTAGGAAAGACATCTTTTCGATTCTTCGATTTTTTCGGTTTTTCGATTTTTCGAAGGGATTTAGGGTTAGGGTTAGGGTTAGGGTTAGGGTTAGGGTTAGGGTTAG